>VMOF01000002.1:67288132-67900949 GCA_011764245.1 Trialeurodes vaporariorum
TGCTCCAAAAAAACAGTTTTCGCGAGGGTTTGGAAAAACTCTTCATACGGGCGGAAAAATGACCAAAAGAAAATTTAAGCTTACGTATAAAAAACTAGAGAGTACTAGGAATCCGACACTGGCCTTGAAATATTTTTAGCTCTCTTAGTTCAAAAGTTATGACGATTTTAAATTTTGTAATTTTTTCGCATTTTCGAGCGGAATGATCCAGCGCGCCAGGTGCGCCGGTTTTTTTGCGGGGCAGTGTAGATGGAACCATCTCGTTTATGTAAACGTGAACAGAATTTACAAACATTGAAAGGCTTCGTTTGGATGCGTATATTTCTTATATTTTGTGTAATCTTTGATAAACCGAAAAGATCAGACAACAAATGCAGCTTATATTTCACGTATTAAAAAAGAAATTCCATCATTTTGTATATGTAGTTACGATGTTGTTTACTTATGCACGGTGGTTCCGTCCATGTAGTAGTATACCGGTGCAAATAGTTTACAGTGTAGCCCGAGCTGTTTGAAATCGAAGTGATTTCCTGAGTTAATGAGTGGATTTTGAACGTTGTTAATGTGCGCATCGTTATTTTTGCCGTATTTTACATAAGAATCAAGGTTCTATATTGTTGTAGCAAAAGTATGCAACAGACCCATTGTAGCGTTGTCAGTTTTCAAGCTTCACCATCGTTGACTTTTTGATCGTGGAGCGTAATTGTGACCTTGCCCACTGACCTACTTTCAGTGTCCGTTGAATTATGGATCTCTCAAATTTTCACCAATTCCTAACTTGCTGTACACCCGAAGGTTCGCAATCAAGTAACAATATAAGCGCGGCTCTAATGAAGCAGAGCAGACAAATCCTCTTCAGAGACATTGCTTTATACGTAGAAGCGCAAAGGTGCCCCACAAGCGAGTCGGATGGTAGGGTAAGGGTTCACAGCGATTTCATCCTTGTACGTATTCTCTATCAGTTTTTGTTTCGTATATTTTCATGGAAGACCTGTCATTTTCCCGCACCTCAACCCTGTGTGGAGCTCTCTGTGTATAATACATACAGAGAGCAGGCGGAGAACCGGATTATGCATTTCCCCCGAGAGCTTTACGCGCGTATCCGAAGCAGCCAACTCCCCACTCCCCCCCCCCCCCCCTCCATCATCCCCTCTTTCGCCATCATCCCCACCCCTCTGTCCACCCCTCTCGGAACTTCTATCTCTTTCTCTGTGCTCTGTCACATTCTAATCTGGAAGGTAACTGACAGCAGATCGAATCCCAAATGAACTTGGTTTAGTCTAAGAAATAGACTTGAAAGTATAGAGGGTGGCCTAGTTCTTTCGTCAAATGCCTTTAACACTCTCTGTGATGTTAAGTTAAGGGATTGCTCCCTTGTTGACACGTTTGAAGTTGTTCTGAAAGGGTACAGCTCTCAAAACCCCTCGAAGCCTCTGCACAGAACTTCCGTAAAGTTATAACTTTGATTGAAGATGGAAGATACTCATGATGAAAGTGTTGATACTCATAGAAGATTGCGCCTGATTGAACTGAGGCTTTTTTAAGTAGATTCCAGGAATCTACTTATTGCAGAGGGTGCGATGTTGGATTTTTCGGGAAATTTTATCAAATGAGCACGTTTCATGGTCCCCTGAGTGAAAAATACCACTCGTTGAAAATTATATATATATATAATATATATATATAATATATATATATATATATATATATTATATATATATATATAATATATATATATATATAATATTATATAAAAACTTTAAACGGGATAAAGGCTATTATTAATCAATAAGACGGGACGTTTGGGGGTATCAAAACCCCATTATCACCGCGAAAAAAAATAAAATAAAAGTGAAAATAATACAAGGCACCGGGGGTCAGGCCATTAAAATCGAGACATTTTTTTTTTTTTTTTTTTTTTTTTTTTTTTTTTTTTTTTTTTTTTTTTTTTGCGTATCACCGTTAGATCAAAAAAATTCAGGCTTTGATTTACCTCCTCCTCCAAAGTGAATTGGATTGAAGGGTTTTTTGAGTTGAAAAACTGCAGAGTGGGAATTACATTGTCTTGATGAAAAATTTAAAAAACAAGTCATCAACATATCTCTTATAGAAATAAACAAAAAACGGAATTGAGGCATGAATATCCACCTCAAAATCTTCCATGACAATATTAGCCAACACTGCCGATACACAGCCCCCCATGGCCAAACCCCGAATTTGCTGGTAAAATTTATCCTGGAATTGGAACACAGTTGAAGAAACGCAAAATCTAAGGGCATGTAAAAATTGCTGCTTAGGCAGGGAACACAGATGTTCGATTTCATCCCACCGCCTCTCAACACAGTTAATGGCAAGATCACACGAGATGTTAGTGTACATGGATTCAACATCAAGAGATATGAGACGGTAATCTTCCGGGATCTCCAAACCTTTAATATCAAAAAAAAATTCAAAAGAGTTGGCCACGTGAAACTCTGAACCACCGACAATGTTGGACAAAATATTAGAGAAGAATTTGGACAAAACGTAACAGGGGAACCAATGGAACTTACAATGGGGCGCAAAGGTAGGTTTTGCTTATGCAACTTAACCAACCCATAAATTCTCGAGACGACAGCACCAGAAACACGTAAGTTGTCCGCACGATTTTTAGAAATAAAGTCCCTGTCCGACCAATTTTTAACAAAAAATTAACTTTCTCCGTATGTGCTGGTATAAGAGAGCGAGCGATTCTTTTATAAGTGGTCTTATCTTCGAGCAAATCGTTTAATTTTCCAAAATAATCCTCAGTATTTATAACCACAGTTTTATTAGACTTGTCCGCATTCACAATCTTAATTTGAGGATTATTTTTTATGAAAAAATAAGTTTGGGGATATCTTTTTTCAACGTTCGCATAAAAAACACTCTCTAAACGGTTCACTAGACGCCACACGAATATTTTCATGACCACCTACGCGCCTAGCAAGGTTTTGATACCCATTAATAGCACTGCTTATCTTATCACGAATAACGGTAGCCAAAGCGGGATGGAACCGAAGTTGGCATTCAATGCTGGTAATAATTTTATCAAGGGGCACCAACCTAAACACCGATTTCTCATTGGTATTTCGGAAAATGGAATGCAAAATTTTGGCCCTAGACATAGCACTCTAGTAACGAAATCAGGTAACTGCGTGTCAGAAATATTTTCTACCCAAGAATCCTTCTTTTCCAGGAATGGCTGGAAAAACTGACCATAATCTTTCATTGCCCGCTGTTTTAAGAGATGAAACTTTTTAGCCAACCTGTTGTTGAGTCGGACTTTCAAATCATCGTTTCTCCGAGCCAATCCTGAAACGAAATCCGCCACCACACATGGAAAGTTGACTTTGCAAGAAACTAATGACACCACGAATACGCTGAGAGAGAATGTGTATGTCCACATGGACGTCCTCGATAAAAATTTGAAGCAAATCATGTCTAAAACGATCAAAAACCCCTGCTGGCATTATTCTTTCTAGCCCGTAACTGATTAATAATGTGTGTATAATCATTTTGCAGAAACCGTGGCATCAAATGGAATTTCCGACATGAAAAAAGGGAATATTTGCCGGCATTTAGATGACACCAAACTTCTACTCAACTTATTGAGAGATTTAAGGGCTTTGACCGTGTGGTTTCCGTGCAATCGTTTCACCCCTGATAAAACATTTAAAAAAAAAAAAAAAAAAAAAAAAAAAAAAAAAAAGTCACAAAATGCACCCTACGCTTAGAATGTCCGAGTCCTGTCACGCATCGCTCGTGACACCACACCTGTGTCTCGATTTCAATGGCCTGACCACCGGTGCCTTGTATTATTTTCACTTTTATTTTTTTTTTTTTCGCGGTTGATAATGGGGTTGTGATACCCCGAAACGTCCCGTCTTATTGATTAATAATAGCCTTTATCCCTTTTAAAGTTGTTATATATATATATTATATATATATTATATATATATATATATATAATATATATATATATATATATATATATATATATATAAATTTTTGATGAATACCTTTAGAGTTGGTCAGACTCTAAAGTTTGGAGAAACAACAAAGCCATAAAAGAAAAAAATAACATTAAAAAATAATGTAAGTACGTGTAAAAAACACACAGGGGGGAGAGAGTTCAGCTCAGGCAGGTGCAACAGAAATGCATGAGCGAGGACAGCGTTTCGAGAGCGCCACGCCCGGGTTTCGTCGTTGTTACGACTCATCAGGTGGGCTTACTCGAAGCTGCCTCTACTCAATGCTTTTCGCACACAGCAAGTCGTCGAAACGACACTGCTGACATGACGCGAGAAGCAAATGCTCCCGCGCCATCTACCATAGAAGCTGAACAACTCTCAGATGAAAAAAGCAAGACCAGAGAAAAAGATAAAACCGGACGGCTAGAGAAGCGAACGCGTTCTACAAACAGCCGCCGGCTCCCGAACGGGAAAAAAACACCATCTCCGCAGTGACTATACGTAATAAAACACAAAAAAAAAACACACAAAAAAAAAAAAAAAAAAAAAAAAAAAAAAAAAAAAAAAAAAAAAATTTTGTTTTTATTATATATTTTATATATATATATATATATATATATATATATATATATATATATATATATATATATATATATATATATTATATATATATATATATATAAAAAACGACTTTGGCCACATGGTATAGACAATGCTTTTGAGTTGGGCAAACTCATCAGCTGAGGTAATAAAGCCAAGAAAAAAAAAAAATCATATTAAAAAAATGAAAGTAATAGTTAAAAAAATAAAGGGGGGGGAGAGTTCAACTCAGGCAGTGCAACAGAAAGCATGAGCGAGGACAGCGTTTGAGAGCATCACGACCGGTTTCGTCCTTGTTAGGACTCATCAGGTGAGCTTACTCGAGCTGCCTCTAACTCAATGCAATCAGCACTCCAGCAAGTCGTCAAAACGACATCGCTGTCGTGACGCGAGAACGCAAAAAAATGCGTGCGCGCCATCTACCGTAAATGTTGAACATCTCTCAGTTGAAAAAAAGGAAAGCCCAAAAAAAAAATTAACGAAACGGCTGGGGATGCGAACGCAATCCAAACACAGCCGCCCGCTCCCGAACGGGGAAAAAAAAGCACGAGAACCTCAACGTGCTTATAATAAGCGAAACAACGTACTTTGGCCACATGGTATAGACAATGCTTTTGAGTTGGGCAAACTCATCAGCTGAGGTAATAAAGCCAAGAAAAAGAAAAAATCATATTAAAAATATGAAAGTAATAGTTTAAAAAAATAAAGGGGGAGAGAGTTCAACTCAGGCAGTGCAACAGAAAGCATGAGCGAGGACAGCGTTTGAGAGCATCACGACCGTTTCGTCCTTGTTAGGACTCATCAGGTGAGCTTACTCGAGCTGCCTCTAACTCAATGCAATCAGCACTCCAGCAAGTCGTCAAAAAGACATCGCTGTCGTGACGCGAGAACGCAAAAAAATGCGTGCGCGCCATCTACCGTAAATGTTGAACATCTCTCAGTTGAAAAAAAGGAAAGCCCAAAAAAAAAAGATTAACGAAACGGCTGGGGATGCGAACGCAATCCAAACACAGCCGCCCGCTCCCGAACGGGAAAAAAGAGCACGAGAACCTCAACGTGCTTATAATAAGCGAAACAACGTACTTTGGCCACATGGTATAGACAATGCTTTTGAGTTGGGCAAACTCATCAGCTGAGGTAATAAAGCCAAGAAAAAAAAAAAATCATATTAAAAAAATGAAAGTAATAGTTAAAAAACTAAAGGGGGGAGAGAGTTCAACTCAGGCAGTGCAACAGAAAGCATGAGCGAGGACAGCGTTTGAGAGCATCACGACCGGTTTCGTCCTTGTTAGGACTCATCAGGTGAGCTTACTCGAGCTGCCTCTAACTCAATGCAATCAGCACTCCAGCAAGTCGTCAAAACGACATCGCTGTCGTGACGCGAGAACGCAAAAAAATGCGTGCGCGCCATCTACCGTAAATGTTGAACATCTCTCAGTTGAAAAAAAGGGAAAACCCAAAAAAAAAAATTAACGAAACGGCTGGGGATGCGAACGCAATCCAAACACAGCCGCCCGCTCCCGAACGGGAAAAAAAAGCACGAGAACCTCAACGTGCTTATAATAAGCGAAACAACGTACTTTGGCCACATGGTATAGACAATGCTTTTGAGTTGGGCAAACTCATCAGCTGAGGTAATAAAGCCAAGAAAAAAGAAAAAAATATTAAAATATGAAAGTAATAGTTAAAAAACTAAAGGGGGGAGAGAGTTCAACTCAGGCAGTGCAACAGAAAGCATGAGCGAGGACAGCGTTTGAGAGCATCACGACCGGTTTCGTCCTTGTTAGGACTCATCAGGTGAGCTTACTCGAGCTGCCTCTAACTCAATGCAATCAGCACTCCAGCAAGTCGTCAAAACGACATCGCTGTCGTGACGCGAGAACGCAAAAAAATGCGTGCGCGCCATCTACCGTAAATGTTGAACATCTCTCAGTTGAAAAAAAGGAAAGCCCAAAAAAAAACTATTACTAACTTAACTATTACTTATTACTTATTTTAACTATTACTTTCATATTTTTAATATGATTTTTTCTTTTTTCTTGGCTTTATTACCTCAGCTGATGAGTTTGCCCAACTCAAAAGCATTGTCTATACCATGTGGCCAAAGTACGTTGTTTCGCTTATTATAAGCACGTTGAGGTTCTCGTGCTCTTTTTTCCCGTTCGGGAGCGGGCGGCTGTGTTTGGATTGCGTTCGCATCCCCAGCCGTTTCGTTAATCTTTTTTTTGGGCTTTCCTTTTTTTCAACTGAGAGATGTTCAACATTTACGGTAGATGGCGCGCACGCATTTTTTTGCGTTCTCGCGTCACGACAGCGATGTCGTTTTGACGACTTGCTGGAGTGCTGATTGCATTGAGTTAGAGGCAGCTCGAGTAAGCTCACCTGATGAGTCCTAACAAGGACGAAACCGGTCGTGATGCTCTCAAAAGCTGTCCTCGCTCATGCTTTCTGTTGCACTGCCTGAGTTGAACTCTCTCCCCCCCTTTTGTTTTTTTAAATATTACTTTCATATTTTTAATATGATTTTTTCTTTTTTTTTGGCTTTATTACCTCAGCTGATGAGTTTGCCCAACTCAAAAGCATTGTCTATACCATGTGGCCAAAGTACGTTGTTTCGCTTATTATAAGCACGTTGAGGTTCTCGTGCTCTTTTTTTCCCCTTCGGGAGCGGGCGGCTGTGTTTGGATTGCGTTCGCATCCCCAGCCGTTTCGTTAATCTTTTTTTTTTTGGGCTTTCCTTTTTTTCAACTGAGAGATGTTCAACATTTACGGTAGATGGCGCGCACGCATTTTTTTGCGTTCTCGCGTCACGACAGCGATGTCGTTTTGACGACTTGCTGGAGTGCTGATTGCATTGAGTTAGAGGCAGCTCGAGTAAGCTCACCTGATGAGTCCTAACAAGGACGAAACCGGTCGTGATGCTCTCAAACGCTGTCCTCGCTCATGCTTTCTGTTGCACTGCCTGAGTTGAACTCTCTCCCCCCTTTAGTTTTTTAACTATTACTTTCATATTTTTAATATGATTTTTTCTTTTTTCTTGGCTTTATTACCTCAGCTGATGAGTTTGCCCAACTCAAAAGCATTGTCTATACCATGTGGCCAAAGTACGTTGTTTCGCTTATTATAAGCACGTTGAGGTTCTCGTGCTCTTTTTTCCCGTTCGGGAGCGGGCGGCTGTGTTTGGATTGCGTTCGCATCCCCAGCCGTTTCGTTAATCTTTTTTTTTGGGGTTTCCTTTTTTTCAACTGAGAGATGTTCAACATTTACGGTAGATGGCGCGCACGCATTTTTTTTCGTTCTCGCGTCACGACAGCGATGTCGTTTTGACGACTTGCTGGAGTGCTGATTGCATTGAGTTAGAGGCAGCTCGAGTAAGCTCACCTGATGAGTCCTAACAAGGACGAAACCGGTCGTGATGCTCTCAAACGCTGTCCTCGCTCATGCTTTCTGTTGCACTGCCTGAGTTGAACTCTCTCCCCCCTTTAGTTTTTTAACTATTACTTTCATATTTTTTAAAATGATTTTTCTTTTTTCTTGGCTTTATTACCTCAGCTGATGAGTTTGCCCAACTCAAAAGCATTGTCTATACCATGTGGCCAAAGTACGTTGTTTCGCTTATTATAAGCACGTTGAGGTTCTCGTGCTCTTTTTTCCCGTTCGGGAGCGGGCGGCTGTGTTTGGATTGCGTTCGCATCCCCAGCCGTTTCGTTAATCTTTTTTTTTGGGCTTTCCTTTTTTTCAACTGAGAGATGTTCAACATTTACGGTAGATGGCGCGCACGCATTTTTTTGCGTTCTCGCGTCACGACAGCGATGTCGTTTTGACGACTTGCTGGAGTGCTGATTGCATTGAGTTAGAGGCAGCTCGAGTAAGCTCACCTGATGAGTCCTAACAAGGACGAAACCGGTCGTGATGCTCTCAAACGCTGTCCTCGCTCATGCTTTCTGTTGCACTGCCTGAGTTGAACTCTCTCCCCCCTTTAGTTTTTTTAAATATTACTTTCATATTTTTTAAAATGATTTTTTTTTTTTCTTGGCTTTATTACCTCAGCTGATGAGTTTGCCCAACTCAAAAGCATTGTCTTACCATGTGGCCAAAGTACGTTGTTTCGCTTATTATAAGCACGTTGAGGTTCTCGTGCTCTTTTTTCCCGTTCGGGAGCGGGCGGCTGTGTTTGGATTGCGTTCGCATCCCCAGCCGTTTCGTTAATCTTTTTTTTGGGGTTTCCTTTTTTTCAACTGAGAGATGTTCAACATTTACGGTAGATGGCGCGCACGCATTTTTTTTCGTTCTCGCGTCACGACAGCGATGTCGTTTTGACGACTTGCTGGAGTGCTGATTGCATTGAGTTAGAGGCAGCTCGAGTAAGCTCACCTGATGAGTCCTAACAAGGACGAAACCGGTCGTGATGCTCTCAAACGCTGTCCTCGCTCATGCTTTCTGTTGCACTGCCTGAGTTGAACTCTCTCCCCCCTTTAGTTTTTTAACTATTACTTTCATATTTTTAATATGATTTTTTCTTTTTTCTTGGCTTTATTACCTCAGCTGATGAGTTTGCCCAACTCAAAAGCATTGTCTATATATATATATATATATATATATATATATATATATATATATATATATATATATATATATATATATATATATATATATATATATATATATATATATATATATATATATATATATATATATATATATATATATATATATATATATATATATATATATATTGTGTTTATATGTATGTTTCAGCCAGTTTTACCGTTTTTATGTCCCACGATCCTGTTCGTAATTTTTGGTTTTTATTTTTGAAATTTGTCTCAACTATTCGTTGGGTTTAATTCTTGGATGAGTTCGAAGATGGTGTAAATCCGACAGTTAGTTTTCGCGTTATGGGCCGTGTTTGAGTCGTAAAATGTGTTTTTGAGGTTTATTTTTAGGAGTGTTTGTTTTGAGTATTTTTTTTTGGGAAAATTTATGTTAGCCGTTTTGTTACGCAGCTTTTTTACTCGAGTCATTTTTTCGTTTTTTGCGTTGTAAGCGAGTTATAGCGATGTGTTTTTCGGGTTTTTTGGCAGTGTTTTTATATGAAGAAATTGTTTTTTTGTATCGTAAATTTTAGTATATATCGTGGAGGATGTTTTTAGTTCATACGCTCTTTGCCTTGAATTTTTCTTGTGTTTTACGTGTTTTACAAGCTATTTAGTTTCTTATGGGATTTTACAAGTGAAAGACAACGATGGTGTACTGGTATAATTGCTCTTTCTTTGTTTCACACGTACACTGTTGCTTAGGTACGTTATTTATTTATTTTCTTGTTTTATCAGCTGCTCTTATTCAGATTTATTCCTCATTAGCGTTACAAAGATTACACATTTTTCTATCTTGGTACTATAATCTTTTTCTCATGGGTATTTTTATATAAATGTTGAACACAGTGGAAATCTGAGTGCTTTGAGCATGGATGTTTCAAGTCCCCTGTTGTCTTCTGACATTAAACAAACATTCACACACTGACATTAGTCTATAGTTGGCTGTAGGCTCCTTGACTGGAGTATAAGCCATAAAACAAGCAAAAAAAAAAAAAATGTTGAACAGCTGATAAAAAAAAAAATGAATAATTCAAAGAAAATCATAACATAACCTATTTATTGAATTTGTGAAAAATTTATATAACCTAGCTTTTATTTCTCACTTGCATTGTAAAGATTACACATTTCTCTATTGGTAATATAATCTTTTTCACAATAATATTTGGATTTTGAGCAGCTGATTAAATAAAAAAGAAAAATTCAGAGAAAAATTCAACAAAAATGATAACCTATATTTAAATTTGTGAAAAAATGATTTAACCAAGCATGGAATCTACTTCGTCTTACCGGCCTGCCGGGAGGCATTTTTTTGTATTATTTTTGTTTTAATTTTTATTTCTTTTTATGTATTTACTCACTCGGCCCCTTAATACGTCATAGATATTTTTATGATATTCAATTATTGGACATTTATGTGCTTTAAGGAGATTTCTTTCTCGGTAAACCCCCCCCTCCCCTTCCATCAAATTCACGACCGGAAACTGATTCCTACAACATATTCAGATTTGAGATTCGTTACAGAACCGATCTATGGGTGTTTGTTGTCATTGACATTAACCGTTAATCTCTTTGAGGGACTGGGGGTACCTATTTTCAATGCAGTAAAGGTGTATATTGGGCAATTTCGTACGACATTCTTTGAGCAGAACAGTCACCGAAACTTCCTGGGTGAGTGCGTATAGGCGATCCTTTCTAAATAATAAAACATTAGACCAAGGTTCATTTAAACAGATTAGTCTGACAGCGCTGTAGTCCTTGTGACCAAGTCGGGTAATCTGGTTATTCAGGCAGAGCTGCCGTTTTGCGTATAATCAATGCTATTTTTCTATTCACCGATGATTCCACCGGTTGAGATAAGGTTACACAGTTCAATTCAGTGTATGACTGTAATGCACGAGAATACTCTTAACTGTAATCTTTCCGTAATAGGTGGAAACTCCGTTAATTAATTAAAATACCGCAAGTTTTTTAAAGTCATCGACGACTCCACCGGTTGAGAAAAGATTACAGATGCGAGTATTTTAGTTCATTACAGTATAATACACTGAACTGAGCCGTGTAATCTTTTCTCAACCGGTGGAATCATCGGTGAATAGAAAAATAGCATTGATTATACGCAAAACGGCAGCCCTGTATTCAGATGAGGGTTGAATTCCTGATTCGGTCAGGTCCCACTGCCAGCATACAGGTGTCCCAGCCCTACCGTACCAAGCCTTTCTTCGAAAATTGCGTTGGCTTATCGTGGCACTCCCGTAGCCCCGCCCCACACATCTGGAAAAAAGCTCCTGTAACCAACAAATGTGTGCTCTTTGATCTAGAATACTGCTGTTCAGGAGTTTTAGGACAGTTAGCACCGATTGGTTTTTATTTCTAGGGGCTATTCGGCCATCCTAACCCCCCCCCCCCGGGTTTAGGAACCAAAAATGAATCGTATGTTGCAAGGTTATCTTGTGTCATAGGATTCAAAGTAACGCTTTGACTCAATATTTGCACATACAGGGTGTTTTTTTCTCCCCCCCCCCCCGGTATTTTCTTGCTAATTGATAAAAATAGTTGCGGTTTGGACCATTCTTCATTATTCTGAATGAATTGTCTTGAACTTTCCCTATCTTGTGATACATCGTTTGAAAGTGCATACAATTCTAAGACTTTTGGCGCAAATCGGAAGTTGATATCGCTTTTCGTTTTTGATGTATCGAATTTCAAAATTCGATTTGGACCCATTATCAAAAAATCATTACTCCACTTTGGAAAGTCGGAATTTAAAAAAAAAAAAAAAAAAAAAAAAAAAAAAAAAAAAAAAAAAAAAAAAATTATAGGTGCAAAATGCTCTAAAAAGCAAGTCCTTTGCAGACAACGAAATGGTTTTGACATACAATGAGTTCAAAATTGATTTTCAAGCCCCCAAATTTGTTTAAAAATTTTGCCCCTAAAAGGGGCCAAACCGGAAATTAAAAATTTAACTCGCGATACCTCGACCGTATACAGGGTGTTGAAAAACTGTTCCCGAATATTTCAGGGGCGGATTCTACGGGTCAAAATAAGACCTTTTTTTCCTATAAACATGTGTCCAAAAATGCCCCCCGTTTGAGCTACAGCCCCCCAAAGTTTTAAAAAATTTACGGTTTTTTTGGAATAGCGACCACTATTATTAACCAAGTGTCTTAAAACTTGGTGTCCCAAGGTAATTTTACGTGTAAAATCCATTAATGACCTCGAAAAATTCAGAAATTGAGTCTAACTGTACTTTTCACGCAATATTGTACCTTTAACGGCACGAATTTTATGTTACAGATTAAAATTTTGAAGAATAATTACCGAAATCAGATGCGGAAAACCCTTAAAAAGATTTTTGGTCCTCCTTGTTTCTTTCGATACGACGCGTTTTAAGCGAGATAATCGCTGCACAGTGTGGAAAAGTCAGCGCTTTTACCATGGAAAACGGCAGCTAGTATGCAACCCGCCTCTCCGCTGCTTCTACGGGCCGGCCGCTATGGTAAAAGCGCTGACTTTTCCACACTGTGCAGCGATTATCTCGCTTAAAACGCGTCGTATCGAAAGAAACAAGGAGGACCAAAAATCTTTTTAAGGGTTTTCCGCATCTGATTTCGGTAATTATTCTTCAAAATTTTAATCTGTAACATAAAATTCGTGCCGTTAAAGGTACAATATTGCGTGAAAAGTACAGTTAGACTCAATTTCTGAATTTTTCGAGGTCATTAATGGATTTTACACGTAAAATTACCTTGGGACACCAAGTTTTAAGACACTTGGTTAATAAAAGTGGTCGCTATTCCAAAAAAACCGTAAATTTTTTAAAACTTTGGGGGGCTGTAGCTCAAACGGGGGGCATTTTTGGACACATGTTTATAGGAAAAAAAGGTCTTATTTTGACCCGTAGAATCCGCCCCTGAAATATTCGGGAACAGTTTTTCAACACCCTGTATAAAGGTATTGACTGCCAGTTTGCGCTAAAATTCTTGGTTTTCTAAGTGCTTTTGAATGATGTATCACACGATAGAATCCATATTTCACAGGGTCGAAAACTGGTCCAAATCGAACTTCGATTTTCGATAAATCGAATAAGAACAACGATATCGAACTTTCAACTGCATCAACATGCACAACTTTTTACGCCTTTTCGAATGACGTAATAAAAGATTGGGGTTGCCTTTTGAAAATTTTGAGAAATGGGCGTTATCCCGCCAAAAATGCTAAGGTGTCTGAAAGTCGACTTTCAGTTTGTTTGATCGTAAATTCGTATATTTTTCTTGAAAGTACACTTTTCAAGTAGAGCATTTTCAAGTGCAGTTTTTTGTTTTATGACTCTTTTTGAAGGAGTTAAGAATTTTCGAAAATTGGTCCAATATCGAACTTCGACCTTCGATATCTCCAACACGAAAAAAGATATGAACTTCCGGTTTAAGCCAAAATGCCTAGAATTTCTTGCCCTTTCAAATGAAGTATCACAAGATAGGGGTTGCCATTGGAACATTTCGAGATTAAAGGGTGCCCCCTAAACCCCCCCCCAAACCAAATTTTAGGTTGTGACAGTATTTTTAAATGAAACGTCAGGTCCGAGTTAGTATTAAACCGATTTTTCCGATTTTTTTTTATGGTCAACTGTTCAAGAAAACCATAGTGAGCTGGTTACGTGAAACACCCTGTATACACAACAATCGATTTTCGGTGAAGCGCTGCTTTACTATCGAATGACCATCGGTATTCTACTCAGCATTATATCACAAGGGGAAAAATTGTCGCAAAATCTCTCAAGCTGCCGGCCGGCCGGCCGCTGCTCCGTTAAAGCAGCGAACAGGAAACATTGTTAAAAGCGTTGACCTGTTGCTATCAGTTTCCCTCTTCATTTGATTCCTTGAGGAGATTGAGAGGGGTAAGGGAGACAGAGGGAGAAAGTGGTGGCCGTTAAAGGGTAGGAGATAAATTTCCAGTAATGCGTTACGAGAAGTTTTATCACACGATTTCCGAACTACGTATAGTACAAGAGGATAAGGCTAGTTGGAAAAATAAAGCCAAAGGACGCTCAGGAAGGAGAAAAAAGACTAAACAGGGTAGAAAGTAAGCTACGGGAAGGACGCAGGTAGGGCGCAACCACCTGTTAAGAGAATTGAAAAAGGGGGAAAAAGAGCCAGCACTAAAAGGAATGAAGGGATGCGCCGATTTTTTAATATGGTATAGCCTAAATGTGACTGAATCAAAAGAAAATCCTATGAAAAAGAGAGAGTTTGAGTAGAAAGAAGGGTGGGGAGGGGGTGAGGGGGGATGAGGGACCAGTGCCGTGGCTACTCTTATTTTGTACCCGGCGTCTTAAATCAAAATCGGGATGAGATTTTGAATCACTCTCATCTGCATTGAGCCGTTTCCTTCCATTCATTTTGAGGGCTCACGCTCAGTGACATACTTGCTTACCCCATTTTATCTCATGAGCCATAGATTTTGTACTCTATGGTGCATTACTGGGGTCTTCAGTTGCCGTGAATTAAACTGGTATGACTATGAGCCATTCATTTCAAGAGCTGGTTTTATTATTTGCATACTTAAATCGGTGCTTTTTTTTCTATCATGCCCTCGGACGCACCAAGAAGTAAGAAAATACGGCAATAAATTAAAGTGTCGATAAAAACGGGTCTTAGGTGCTCATCTCAAATGCTTGTCGTAATATTCGTGCAAGCGGTAATAAAAAGAAACTACGACGAACTCGTATTTGGATTTTTGGCTCAATGAAAACAGTGAAGGAGAAGAGAATTTTCTCATAAAGCTTTCCTGTGGATGCTTAGTTATTATCTTGAAAGAAAATTTGATACCCAGCTCTGATGCTCTGTCTTGAATGTAATTCTTCCTCGCCGTTCCGGATCAGTTGAGAATCAATCGATCATTCGGTGGATGTAAATATTGTTTCTTGTTTTTGTTTTATTATGTTTCTATCAACTTAATGAGTGGAAATTAGTCGGCTGTTTGATTGATCGTTGGGCAAATGGGCATTGGTCGTAAAACTAAGAAGGAAATGATAAGAAACTAGGATACATTAATTTTGTTGGAACGCACTTAACTTTTACCTTTTTCATGAAAATGTTTCTAATGCAAACTTACTTCAAAGTGCGTTAGAATTTTTGAAATGGAGTCGAATGTATTTCCTACAGATTTTGGGAAATATTTAGGGGTCAAAGGAGTTCCACAGCAGTCGGGATATATTTCGCTTAATTTTTGCACAAAACAGAACTGCCGCATTGCTTATAACTGTACGCATTTGCCCTTTTAACTCAGTATGATATCTACACAGTCTGTCCATAAGTTCTGTCAGTCAAGATACTGTCACTCTTTTGCGTTTTATGCAATACCGTCCAAGATAAGTAGAAAACCCCTTATATGTATATTCTTAAGACACATGATTCTTCTACAAAATCATGTAAAAGGGAATTCAACAATTCTGCCTTTTAAATCCTTTAAATTAAGCATTAACATTAGGACAATGCATGACTCAAAAAAAGAAGAAAACAATTGAAAAGAATTTGCAGAGGAAAATTAGGTGCTAGATTTGATCAAAAGCCGTATGGACATGTAAGGCTTTTCAATCCATGCATCGTTCAACCTTGGACTCTTTTCCCAGGACTTACCTTTGAACACCCATAATTTTCAAATGGCCGCCATTTTGAAAGTAATGATTGTAGACGATTTTGGATTGCGTCATCTTATTCTACTCCTTAAGGGCTTTCGATCGATGTATCACAAGCCATACCTTGCTATTTGACATTTTTTACGTGGGGGGGCCCAAAGACCCCCAAATTTTGGAATCTAAGTGGGGGCCTTACTTTTTCGTTTTTAGGTATTATGTGGCACATCAATCGAAAGGTCTTGATCTCTTCTTTCAGATGGTTTTTAGTTTTTGTAAAAATATTGAATAGTGTGGTCACAGTGGCCGAATGAAACTTTCCCCCCAAAGGGCCCATAACGCTAAAAATTGGGGTTTTCTGGAAAAATTTACTGGACCAAAAATGTCGGCAATGAGTTGTTCTTTCAGTATCTGAACTTATTTTTGTATCTTTTATAGGCTTTTTCCCGCCAAAAATGGAAAAATGTGTTTTGACACCCCCCCCCCCCCAAAACCCCCAGAGGAACCTCGGGGGGCTTTGAAAATATTTTCATTGAATTCTTTTTGGTCAATTCCCTATCTGACTTTTTTGTTTCAGCTCTCTACTCCCAACCGTTTTCGAGAAAAAGTACCTATCCGGGTGGTCTGGTACACCCTGTATATGTTGACCCCAAAAATACACTCCATAAGTTTGGCACTTAAGTTTTGAAACACCCTATATTCTTGATATTTTGCTCCCCCCTCCTCCGCCACCCTTCATAGAACACAACATCTTGACCGTGCAAATTTTTAAAATCACAATCATGAAAAAGCTTAAGAATGTACCCTGTTCTACGGTTTTTTGACGGGTATTTTTAAGTGCGATGAAATTCTCCCACTTTTACCATGCTCGGTCAGTGTAACTCTTCTCCCCTTACTTTGACATAGTGCAAACAGTTTTTTCCCCAAACCATTTGTAAACCACCATTTTTTTGTCCCCGTAATTAGGGAAAAATGCAATGTGCGCAAGCGAAATCGCAAGATCGGCGGTTATGGCGGAGTTTTTGTACGCGTGTCGGTAGGTATGACGGATTACTTTTGTAGTTGAGGTGTTTTATGTAAAATGGGGTTCTTACTTCTTTGCAGTTTTGTAATCGGAAGAAAAAGTATTCAAAGTCATTCAATACAAGGCCCCAAAAACGTCCCGATAACACCCTAATTTCTCCCGTGATTAGGTCCGCATTTAGAAAAATATTGAAGATTGAACGACCAAACCAAGACGGACGCAATGCCCATACCTTTTCAAGGGTGGGGAGTTAAGGGGGCGTTTAAAGTTAAAGCAACGCGGAACGTCTAGGGGGTGAACGTAATTCGTGAATGTCCGGAAAACATCCATAAAAGTTCTAAAATTTCTGACCATTTTTCAAGGAGGTTATTCGGACATTTACAAAGTTTCATGACCTCTTATCACACGTTTCACGGGGCTTTAATTTCGAACTTCCACTCAATGTCCCGTGACTGGAATGAATATGGATACTGCATTTGCCTTTTTTCAAGTGACCATGAAAAGTTTAGTATTTTGCTGGACAGATTTAAATACGAGACATTTTATGGCAATAATAGGACTTTTTTGGAGCTTTTTTCGGACGTCGAATTCTTTGGCGGAAAATGTTTGATTAATTGCGACGGTGCTGGCGTTCCGCATTCAGCAGAAACATTCGTTGTATAAATCCAATCGAATCATTCGATCACTAAATTGACGAATTTTATGATAGCTACCTACCATTTTTCCCCGCTTAAATGTACGAAATGCAGCGTTGTCAAATTGAACGCGACGCCACTGGTTCCTGGTATCACTCATAATGCAATAAATAAATAACTAGGAAATACTTGATAGATTAGGTACATCTATTTATTCGCTTAGAATGCAAACAAAAACGAATAACAGTAATAATAATAAAAAAAATCACAGAAACAAAAACAGTGTCACGCAATCGACTAAGAAAAGGGATAATCTATTCCAACGATCTATTGATTGAATTTTCAATATACTATTAAAAAAATACAAAAATGAAATGTTTACAATGAGAGTTAATAAAAAACGACGAAAATTACATACTTACAGAGACAAGAATACAATTTTATATATATATATATATATATATATATATATATATATATATATATATATATATATATACAGGGTGTCCGAGAAATGAGTTCACACTTTTGCTGTGAGCGCCTGGTTGATTGTAAAAATCTGAAAAATTCAGGAATAATCTATTACCCCTAAGCAACTTCAGAGAAAATGTCGGGGGGCTCCCACACCCCTTGAGGGGGGGCGTAGGCCCCAAAATGTACCCCGTGTTGCCAATATCTCGCATATTTCAAATGGCAGGGGGTATTTTTTATTCCATCATTCAAAAGGGCTTAAAAAACTGAGCAATTTCGTTTTTTCAGATTTTCGGTAGCCCCTCTCAAAACAAAATGGCGGCCAAATAGCTACCCCATACTTTAGAGGCCCATAACTTCGGTTTGAATCAATATTTTTTCAAAAACTAAAAATTTTCTGAATCCTCAGAACGTCTTCTTTCCAATGATGTGCCGCACTTTATCATTTGGTGGATAAAAAATGGGGCGCGGTGCCCCCCCACAAATTTTTGAGTTTGGGGGGCTGTAGCTCAAAAAAGTCAAATGTAAAGGGGGGTCGTGTTGTACATCAATCGAAAGGTCTTAAAAAAAGAAAGAATTTGGCGCAAACCCGAAGTCGCTACGATGCGTCTATTCAAAATGGCGGTCATTTAACGATTTGGGGGTGGGGGACTGTCCCCCCAAATAAAATCCCTCCATCGAGTGATATACCAATCGAAAGGTCTTGGAAAGAGAAAGAGAATGGCGCAAACCGGACGTCAATACGATGCTTGTATCAAAAATGGCGGCCGGTCAAAGTTTTTTGGCCTATGACCCTGCAGGGCTATAGCCAAAAAACTTTGACCGGCCGCCATTTTTGATACAAGCATCGTATTGACGTCCAGTTTGCGCCATTCTCTTTCTCTTTCCAAGACCTTTCGATTGGTGTATCACTCGATGGAGGGATTTTATTTGGGGGGGGGGACAGTCCCCCACCCCCAAATCGTTAAATGACCGCCATTTTGAATAGACGCATCGTAGCGACTTCGGGTTTGCGCCAAATTCTTTCTTTTTTTAAGACCTTTCGATTGATGTACAACACGACCCCCCTTTACATTTGACTTTTTTGAGCTACAGCCCCCCAAACTCAAAAATTTGTGGGGGGGCACCGCGCCCCATTTTTTATCCACCAAATGATAAAGTGCGGCACATCATTGGAAAGAAGACGTTCTGAGGATTCAGAAAATTTTTAGTTTTTGAAAAAATATTGATTCAAACCGAAGTTATGGGCCTCTAAAGTATGGGGTAGCTATTTGGCCGCCATTTTGTTTGAGAGGGGCTACCGAAAATCTGAAAAAACGAAATTGCTCAGTTTTTTAAGCCCTTTTGAATGATGGAATAAAAAATACCCCTGCCATTTGAAATATGCGAGATATTGGCAACACGGGGTACATTTTGGGGCCTACGCCCCCCCTCAAGGGGTGTGGGAGCCCCCCGACATTTTCTCTGAAGTTGCTTAGGGTAATAGATTATTCCTGAATTTTTCAGATTTTTACAATCAACCAGGCGCTCACAGCAAAAGTGTGAACTCATTTCTCGGACACCCTGTATATATATATATATATATATATATATATATATATATATATATATATCATATATATATATATATATATATATATATATATATATATATATATATATATATATATATATATATATATATATATATATATATATATATATATATATATATATATATATATATATATATATATATATATATATATATATATATATATATATATATATATATAATTATATATATATATATAAAATCAATTTCTCTCCATTCTTACTAGTGGAATGTTCTGAATGGCTTTGTCACTGAGGTTTAATCTATGGTTATTATAAATGAATTTGAGTTCTGAAAATAGCCGTTCTACGCTGACTTGCGTAGCCGGGATAGACAAAAAAAAAACGTTGCTAGTAATAAATGCAGCGTCGGCCTGAACACCTTTTCCGATTCCCAGTATTTCATTATGTCCATCTTTTCATCTTCAAATTCGGGCTCTCCCAGATATTCCAGTACTTTTTCCCCAACGTTTTCATCTTTTCCGCGCTTGCGAAAAAAAGGGTTGTTAGTGCTATTTCTTTTCTTTATTTCTTTCAATATATTGCGGCCAGAATCATTCTCAGAGTCTGCATCCACCTATGACACACAGATAAAGTTTCATGAAACATAGGACATTGGACGCTGCGGTTCAAACGATCCGGCCACTCATCAATCGCTTTTGTCTTAGTATGAAACATTCAAAAATACCCAACGAACTTGATGTTTCCCGAATTCCCTTTGGAGCTATCCTTCAGCGATGCAAAGCAATAACTGCAACTCGATTTTCTTATACGCCCCAATACATTTGCTTAGTAATATTATTCTCTATTGTAGAAGGTGCTTGGGTGTAAACAAGATCCTTGATGCGACCCCATAAGAAGTAATCCAAGCAGACGAGGTCGGGTGACCTAGGTGGCCTATTAACGTGACATTCTCTTCCAATCCATTTCCCTTCAAATTCGTGGTCCAGATAGTTTCAAACTATACGGGAGTAACGTGCCGCGGGCACCTATTTTGCCGGAACCGCATTATTTGCAGTGCACCTAGAGGAAGATCTTCTAACAGTCCCAGCTACCTTTCCTTCGAAGAAATGTGAGGTAAACGGCAAGTTGGCAAAACTAATCTTGTGTCTGATCAACATTCAATGCATTTTGTTTTGAAGGCAGTTCAAAATTAGAGAACAGAGCCCATTAATGGTGCCATCGGAAAAATGAGGGCCTCATTAGATGGTCTCCAACCATGCCTCGCTGACCAGGTGTTTTGATTATCGATTTGTCTCATCCACTATCCAGTTCGGGGTTTCAATGGCTCAAAGTGGGTGTTGTAGACATTGACATGTGCGTTGCTCTTAAAATTTCGCCTCGTCAAGCCATAGGACATCATCATAGAAACGAGGATTTTCCTCAATTTTCCGCTGGACTCACTCACAAATTGACTTCCTCCACCTCCAGAGCTTGATGCATTGAAAGAGGGAAGGGAGGTTGTTTTTGTCAGAGTTTATGATCCTCCAAACCCTTGTGTGAGGCTCACTGGACCTGCGACTAACCACGCTGGTACTTGTCTCTGGGTAAAACACATTGGCATGACAGCCAAACCATTAACTGTGGTAGCCTCATCTTCGGTTACTGCTTTTCTACGCTCCATTTTTTGTTCTCTTACTTTTCTTACAGCGAGCATTGGATCAGCTCAACGTTTAAACGGTATTCGACTTTGAGGCGCGAAATTGGGACATCATTATATTGGGTTTCCTGCAGTCTCTCGGCCGCACTCATATTACGTTGACATTCGCCTAAAATCATAAGCATAATGAAAGCTGCTCCATTATTCAAGGCCATTTTTTATGACGCAAGTTAAAATAGAAAGTAAATAGAAAGTAAACACTCTTCCTGTAATGTAAACATTACAGGAAGAAAATATCAATAAAGTTTAAGGGTGCGAAATTTGAAACAAAGTAAAGGCAACAAAGAAGTTTATACATGACGAAAAAGAGGGTGAGAAAAAATAGAAATAAAAGCACGAGAATTCATTTGCACTAAGAATAAAATCAAGAAAAGGAAGAGATGGCTAAGACATTTTCGGTAAGAAATTAATTATCCAAAAATGTCATGCACAACAAAACAAAAATAAAATAATCGGCGAAACCTAACGGAAACTTTTATAATAAGAGGATTCAAAATCAAAGAAAGAGATTTGAAGCACCGAAAAACTTTGCCAAAGAAAACTACATGTTTGATGAATGTAAAAGCGCAAAAATTTTGAGCGGAAGAAGCTGAAACATTTGACAGACAAAAATTAAAAAGCCCAAGAAAAAAGCAAAGGAAAACGTTTGCGGAAAAAACTACTTTTTTACTCTGGACCCACTAATAATTGGACCAAAAACTAATGAACGTTGCAGTCAAGGACGAAAATAACGAGTGGACCAATTGTTCTACTGGGCGAACTTTGATTGGACGAATTATCAAGTTCAAAATGTTAAGGACGAAAAGTCTTATAACCCTAATTTCAGCTGGCTGTAGATTTTATTGATTATCATTGATGACTTTGTATCATCCTCGCGTCGCCTGCCCAGGCAGATATAATAACAAGGTACGGGCATAAGGTTTCTTGCCGGTTACTTAAAGCGGACCAAATGGGGCAGTTGCAAGGGTCTGAAATGTTGCGTTTTTTATAAAGAAAATAATAGTATTTTATGAGCTGAGAACAATGGTGCCTTTGGTTTTTTCCTAAGTGTCCAGGTTTTGGAGATACACACGTGTAAAGTTTGAAAAAATTGTGGGTGTAGTGACGTCACTACGCGGAATTCCCATTTGAAACAATGTATTTTGGGCCAAAATTGCATCTTCGGAACAAAGGGACGTAATTAGAAACCAAAGGCATCTTTGTACTCAGCTCATCAAGTACTTTCATTTTCTTTAAAAAAAACGTAACATTTCAGACCCTTGCAACTGCCCTATTGATTCGTAAATCTTAAAGACTTTTTTGGTTAAACCTGACGACTCTGCGGGGTGAAAATGAGGAATGCAGAAGATAAAAATAAAACCTCCCATTTTCTTTTCAGTTCGCCTCACAATGATTTAAGCAGGAAATCGCATGGCATAGTTGCCGGATGGTGGCAAAAATATCTGCTTTTCTCATGTAACTCAATGTAGGAGCCTAATTTCATCTTGCAATCTGACAATGATAATGCACGGCATCTTCTCGTGTACGCGCTTTTTACCTAGTTCTATCAATGATTGCATCCGCACAAAGTGTAGAAAGAAAGGAGGCAGAAAAATGGATTATAAAAGGAAGGAAGGTAAGAAATAAAGATCACTTCCTGATTATATTGAACTATTGACTGGAAATATGGAGAATATATTAAAAGTAAGTATATTAATATTACAAAAGCCGGTGTTCTTTGAGTCCGCGCAGCCTTATTGTGATCTCGGTCTTAGGTCTTCAATGATAAGAAAGAAAATAATCCTCGGTCTCGAGTACGACGAAATCGATCCTTTCTGATTAATTCTACAAAATGCTGCGGCGATTTTTGAGGCTCATTGATTTCGATCCGATTATAGTTCGATATAATGCTTAAAGCTGCATATGCTTCAAAAATTTCGAAAAAGTTGGAACGTCATTTCCAAGAAATTTACTCGCGGATTTGTTCGAAAATCATCGGGCCAGACCTGATATTAACGGTAAATCTATGGTCAAAAGGCGTATCGCAGGTAGATTTGGGTAATCCTCTCGTGATACGCCCCTGACAGTAGTTATACCATTAATATAGGGTTCAGCTCGATGATTTTTTGCACTCTTTCTCCGAGAATAAGTCTCCGAGAAGTGGCATTTCAACTTTTCTGGAATATTCAAAACCCTGTCAATTTTCAAGCTATATACCCTACGATAATTGAATTGAAATGGTTAAGCTTTTGGATCACCTTAAATATGGTCCTTTGATGAGTAAATGGGTTAAAATATGGTTGAAGGGTAGGCAGTTTCTCATATATTGACTGTTGCTGCAGCAGTTAAAGCATACAATGGTCTGAATTGTAACCTAAAAAGTTCGATTAACACATGCACCCATATCCCATGGTGACGCGACACCATAACGTTTTAAATGCCTTCTAAAAACTCGTAAAGCCAATGTCAAGTCTCTCACTGCTTCTAGGCTTATTATCAAACAAGGTAAGTCCGTGTAATGATAAATTACAATCATCAAACTTCTCGAGACGGTGAGTGCACCCAAAGATAATTATACGAGTACTTGTAAATTTACGAGTTACAGTAATAAATATGCATATTTGGCTTATCAGTACGGCGAATGAACCAACTAAGACAGTTTCTCGTTTGATGGTGAAGATATTTCGCTGACTTTTTTTGCACTCACTATAGTTAAAACATCATGTACGATTTTAAAGGGTTCTATGCTTACTCTGTTTAGAATAAGAAAAAACTTGCGGACTCAGGTAGAAACGCACTACTTCACATTGTGGCGAGCACGGAACCTTTTGAGTTCAAGTCGTTGCTCCCACTCTAGGGCTCTATCGGACTCGACCCGCCCGCCTCCGCCGGGATGAAGCAATATTTCAAATCGGCTGATTATGAATTAGTGATGCCGATCCCCCCCCCCCCCATCAATCGATTTTGAGAATCGATTCATTATCCGTTACGAAAAGTTCATTCGAGAAGCTCGCCAAATCGCTCCCCAAAAATCGATTTTCGCCAGAATCGATTCGATGTCTGGTATAAAAAATCGTAGAAAAATCGTCTCACAAATATTGATTGAAAACAAAAAATCGATCCAATCTACCCCAAACTCAATTCGATTCCTTCCTCAGCAGGAACGGCACAAGTAGAAGTAGCTTCTAATTCCAATCTACTCCAGATCACGCTATGGTTGCGCTGAAGATGCTGCCTTAGATTAGTAGTGGTTCATTTGGTCTTCACCACTCAGAGGCACAAGCGGCATCTTCTTTCGAATGGACTTTGAATCAAATAAGGATTTGAAAATAAGGATTTACTTGATTGTAAGTAACTGTCGGCTTCCGTGCCGATTGTTGCGGTCGCATTTTTATAATATTGAAATAATCACATGGAAAATAATTTAAAGTATTTTTTAAACCACCAACAAATTACAAAACAAAATCACGCACTGCTTAAAAGTAGAGAAAAAAAGTTTGCAAAACACCCTGCTGTTTACTGTTTGATGTGATCGATCAATCCTCTTTTTCACGGTATCCATCGTTCTATTCATTATTTGGTAACCAGGGATGCGAACCGTTCCGGATTTTAGAACCGGTTCCGGTTCCAAGTCATCTGATAAATTTAGAACCGGTTCCGGTTCTAGAATGGATTAGAAACCGGTTCCGGTTCCAGAACCGGGTTGCGATTCCCGGTTCTTTTTTTTCTTAATTTTCCTTTATTTTTCCCCAAAGTACTCTGCTTTCAAGCCGGAAAAAACTTTAGGGCTTTTGAGGTGAATATGATTTATTGTTCTATATCATTTCGCATGAAAGTAACATGAGAAAAGTTTTGATTCTTGCAATTTGAAGATAAAGTTTAGGCAAAAATACTTACTTTAAAATGTATCCCAAGCATGTTTCCAAAATTATTTTAAAAAAGTAAGGTTTATGAAAAATGGAAATCATGCAAAACGGCAATTTTGAATCACGGTGAACAAAAGAGCTCAAAAAGAATCGAGTTTCAGGAACCTCTGTGGAACCGGTTCCATTTGCGGTTCTCAGACTTTAAATTCGGGTTCCGGTTCCGACGTAACCGAAGATCCAGGTTCCGGTTCTGGTTCCGGTTCCGTCAAAAAGAAGGGTTCTCACGGTTCTCGGGTTCCGGTTCCGGTTCGCATCCCTGTTGGTAACATCTCGACTCGCAGGTTTTTTTTTTTTTTTTTTTTTGTGGCCGGAACAGTTCTATTGTACAATGTTTCCAATCCATAAGAAATAAATGTCATGAAATCCATTTTTTGCGGGGTTGTTTCTCCTTGAGAGGCACAAACCCTCCAGCTTCTTTAAAACTACTGTTGTACTTATACATAGTTTGAATGTAAAACTTCGGACAGAAAGTCTTTTAACTACAATGGTCGACCTTTAAGCTCACTAAACGGTATCGTTGTTAACTTTTTACACAATATGGTGTTTTCTCTTGGATGCTGCTGACTTCTATGACGGGTGTTTCCAATCGCATCCTTTGACTGAATGCCGCGCCGCACCACCCCTTCTCAAGCCGATCCGACAAGTTTTTGATCCTTACGTGTTTACGAAGAAAACTTCCAATGCTGAGAAAACACCTCTGAAAAGGAAAACTTTTTAATTGATCTCTCCACGGTAACTGAAGAAACGCTCTCGACAAAGTTTATGACGGATTTTTTTTCTCCCCCCTCCCTCTTACTCCTATCAAGAAGCTCCAGTAACGCGCTCTCAGAAGCCGAATGAATGAATCTTCTCTTCACGCGCCGACGAATCCTTATAATAATTACGATTCGATTCCAACTTTTTATCTCTTTCGCCCATCCGTAGGACCCAAATAGCGATCTCTGATTCACCCGTATCAGTTCTTATTATGTTATTTTTATTGTGATGTTGCACCGCACCGCGATCGTGAGTTATGAGTTCTTATACCCTCACCGTTGCCAGATTGTGATAAACATCATTGCATTTTACCAGATCTAAATGGGCAATGTGAAGATCATATTTTTTTTTTTTTTTTTTTTTTTTTTTTTTTTTTTTTTTTTTTTTTTTTTTTTATCATCATCAAATTTGGCAACCATTTTTTTTACCAGAGTGGTCTCGCTACGACTTATTGGCTTCCCTCTTCGATCTCGTTCAGCTTACACATGTTATGCACTTTATACCTGTTCGTCCCCCCCCAACCCCTTCACACTCGACACCCCTTCAATTTCTCCCAATGTCATGAGATTCAGTATGTTAGGCCCTAAGTATACTGTTATGCGCGTGCACTTATAGAATTTTACGATTTTAAAAGATGTGGTGTTGTGATTTCCCCGCAGGACTCTGAGCTTTGAGCCCACGTGGCACGTGCATCTGAAGTTCACAATGGTCCCATTCCAACATGAACGAGTATCTAGTGCGTACGGACGGAGGCGAACTGTTCTTCATACAGAGTAATTCAAAAGTAACGTCTTCCTCAACTTATTTTCTAATTGAGATAAAAGGATGCGGCTTAGACCATTCTTATTTATACCAAATGCGCCATCTGAGGGGGCTATTTTCGATGCCCCCCACCCTGGTGGGTGGGGAGGCGGGGGAGTCAACTTCATTTTCTGTTATGGCACCCACTATCTTGTGATACATCGTTTGAAAGTGCATTAAATTCTAACAATCAGACAAATCGCAGCTCGATATCGATTTTAGTTTTCGATACCCTATAAAGCAAGCCCTTTTCGGAAAAAAATACGGCTTTGACACACATTTTGTCAAAGTTAGGATTTATCGCCTCAAAACATTTTTAACGTCTTTCCCCCCCCCCCCCCCCCCGGGGAAAAATTCCGTTAGACGACCCCTATCGAGTGAAACATTGATCAGAAGGGCATACCAAACTGAGCATGTTGGCACAAACCGAAGGTCGGTATCGTTTTTCACATTCGATCTATCGAATTTTGTAAATTTACCTTCGGCATTCGATATTTCGAATGTGAAAAACGCTATCTACCTCCGGTTTGTGTCAAACTGCTCAGTTTGGTATGCCTTTTCGACCAATGTATCACTCGGTAAGGGTCGTCTCATGGAATTTTTCTGATAGCCCTACCTGCAGGCTGATTCTCCCTGTTTGGACGAGACGAGACGAGATAGGAAGAAACGATGAATCCCATTGGTTTAAATGGCGTCACGTGACAGATTTGAAGTCATTGAGGAGCGAGGAGGAGGAGCTCCGAGTCATGATTTTGAAATGAATGACTCGGAGCTCCTCCTCCTTGCTCCTCAATGACTTCAAATCTGTCACGTGACGCCATTTAAACCAATGGGATTCATCGTTTCTTCTTATCTCGTCTCGTCTCGTCCAAATAGGGAGAATCAGCCTGCAGGGGGGCAAAAGCGGTAAAAATTTTTGGAAGCGATAAATACTAACTTTGACAAAATTTGTGTCAAAGCCGTATTTTTTTCCGAAAAGGGCTTGTTTTTTAGAGTATTTTAGCCTCCTAGTATTTTAAATTCCGATTTTTCAAAGTGGAGTAATGATTTTTGAAAATTGGGCCGTATCGAACTTTGACGTTCGATGTATCGAAAACTAAAATCGATAGCGAGCTGCGATTTGCACCAAATGTCTTAGAATTTTATGTTCTTTCAAGCGATGTATCACAAGAAAGGGGTGCTATAAGCGAAAATGAAGTTAACCCCCGCACCCCTACCCCCCCCCCCCCCCCGGTGTGGGGAGCCATCGAAAATAGCCCGAGCAGATAGTGCCTTTGGTATAAATAAGAATGGTCCAAACCGCATCCTTTTATCTCTATTAGAAAAAAGTTAAGGGGGGGGAGTTACTTTTGAATTACCCTGTATGTGTGCAAACGAAATCGCATCATAAATCACACTTCTACTTCATCAGTATACATCTAATTATGATCTAATAATAATCTAAGCGTCAATGTCATGCGCAACACGATGCATATGGGTTTGGTAGGACCGACCATTGTGCGACGGCCGACTGTAGCGTCGAGCGGTTCATGGCAGGTGAGACCAACGAGCTATACATTTTTTATCTAGAGTGGCGGTTTAATGCGTAACCTGCGTAACCACCATTGGGAATTTTTAGGTTAGGTTTAATCGAGTAATTTTTCCATTTGTTTTCATGTATTTTGGTGCGGCGTGAAGCACGGTGGATCAAAGCATGTTCCGGTCCACTGTGCGTCGCGCCGCACCAAAATACACGGAAACAAACGGACAAATACCTACTCGCTTAAACCTAACCTAAAAAATCATACCCATTAAACGACCATTCTAGATAAATGTACAGCTCGTTGGGCGAGACGCTGCACAGTGTGGACATTTGTCGATCTAGCTATTCAAAATTATATAACTTTTGAAAAAATGCAGCTAAGGAAATGAAACTTTGGGGATTTATCACCATTAGAGTAGCCTATATTTAGGTAATTTTTTAAATTTTTGCGGACCCCTCGAAGGGGGGCAATGGGCCCCCCCAATTCCCCCCTTAAAAATTATCATTGGTAACCCCTATATTGTGACACATCAATCAAAACTGTGTAAAAAGTAGTGCATTTTCGTTTAAACCGGAGGTCGCTATCTCTTTTTGTTCCAAAGTTATTGTCGATTAAAGTTTCATTTTGGATAGACATTTCTCATTTAGAAATTCAAAATTCTATAATTTTGGAAAAATTACAGATAGGAGAATAAAACTTTGAAGATTTGTTACTAACATGGTAGTCTATCTTAAAAAGAGTTTTTCGGAGGGAAACTATCCAAGGGGGGCTCGAGCCTTCGACGCCCCCCCCACAAATATATTTAATCGGGAACTTATAGGGAATAAAATTATGAAGCTCATAAGAGGGTTTATGACGAAACGTAAATTAGTATGAGTATATTATAATATACTATTTCTCTTTGATGTTAAGTGTAACTTGAGTCAAATTGTGGGGAGAGGAGTGCTGGAAAATAAATTCAAGAATAATTCTTGAAAATGCAAAGTCATCAATAGGGTTTTACGAGAAAATTATTTAGTCAAAATTTGTTAATTTTTTTATTTTTTTATTATATTTTACCAGTGACTGTCCTCTTTCATCAAATTACATTTATCAAAATCAGAGTCGTTAAAATAGAGAAAGTTACAATAATTTAATCCGTAATCAAGCAAATTGTTCCTATAATTTGGGTCATCACAGGCTGAGCGGGACATTTGACCAAATGAAGTATCAGATATATCGGTATTAATACAAAATATTTAATTCAGTTATAAGAACTATGAAAAAAATTAGTAAATTTCTGAGCCTGATGAGTCAGTACATCCAGAGGCAGTGGCGGACGCAGGATTCTTTTTGGCACGGGCTTGCACTGATGAGCGTTTGACTGAAAATTGTTCCCCTCTTCCCCTCCACCCCTAAAAATCGGAGGTCTGGGGGGCTATAGTCCCCTTTAACCCCCCCCCCCCCCCGTCCGCCACTGTTCAGAGGTATTGGTGGCATCAACAAGGCTTCTGTCCTCCTCGCTTGATGAATTTTCGCTGTTTGGTCCATTTTCACGGTGCCATTTCTCTCTGAAAACAAGGAGAAAAACTAAGTTTATTTCATTTGCGCACATTTGCGCAGTGGGAGACAAAAATAGCTGAAAAGTAGATGAAATTACCTTTCTCTTAGAGCAAAAACGGTAGATGGTACAAAATGGTACAACAGAAAAAAACTCTGCTGAAACTTGTCATATGTCAAAAATATACTAAAATTTAGACTAATTATAGAATGTAAATTATCCTTAGATTAAAAAACTTACCTTCCATGGTTTTTCCTCCTTCTACTTACCTTGAAGAACACGAAAAAAATCCATGACTCATTTAACATGTGCTTTGTTTACATTAGGCCTATTCTATCAAAACAAGTGTCACGGGTGAAAATAGAGATACTTACCTGTGTTAATTGAACTTCGAACTCGGCTGGTGCCCTTGTCGTCCGGTTTTAATCAAAACAAACGTTAGATATGTCTTATCTAGACATCTTTGAAGTCGAAAAGCAAGCGCACAGTGGATTTTTTCGATCTTCATTTTGAATAGCTAAAATACACGTATGTCCACACTGTGCGCTGTGGTAGCCAGTTTCACGGCGCGGCGGTCTAAATTGTACACTGTGCGTTATGCCGTTTCTGATTCTAGGAACTTGTTCGAACTTGTAATTCATGTAAAATACAATTGAATTGAATGTATTTCAACCCGTCAACCTTTATTTTTTTAAAAATTCTGAAAAAAATTTTGCCAGCTGTTGCCCTGCCTCCCCCCTGCCTCCCCCTTTCCTCCCACTCAAAAGTTTCTTCTACACCACTGACTGCCAACGATGTTTTCCTGCCTGAGTACATTACATGGAAACATCGGTCGCTTCGCGAGACGGAAGCTCAAACAAACCGGATAGCATTAATTAGAGGGCTTAAGCAGTCATTAATCGATTCATTTTCCGGGAAATCCAAGTATACTTCGTTTTTCAACCGGGTATTTTTCTCTTGTTTCCGCGAAAATGACAAGTCTGTTGGGGTTCGTTTTTCTGAACGACTCAACTAATGATTTTACTACCTTAAAGACTGCCAACATATTTTGCTCAAACTAGAACGAATAAGAAGAAAAAGAAGAGAGCAAGTGACAAAACAAAAGAGCTATGAGTTTTTAAGTTCAATGGAGCTAATAAAACTGACGCGCTTAAGACAGCATTCTCGTTTCTGTCGTTTTACGATCAAACTTTATAGTCCAGTCAAATGGTAGTTTCACCTGGAAAAAAATGGTGGAAAGCGGGAGTTGACGTTTTTCGGTGCAGTTAGGTGTCCTTATTAACATACTGATTTTTCACCCCTGTGAGGCCTGTGCTAAAGCCGCCATCTTGAAAATAAGAAGCCTAAAAACGGTTTTTGCAAATATCTCGATTTCTATGCATTTTACGAGAAAAATACTTCAGTACTAAAATGTTGTACGCAAAATTTTCCACAAAAAAGATCCTATACACTTTTTACGTACAGCGCATAGTTTAGGAGCTAGGAGCGTAAGTAGATTTACCCTTTTTTCGGTACCCCCGCGCGAGCTGCGAAACGCGCCCTAAGCACTCGGTGCATCACACCGCGCTTGTCTCCTCTCTATCTCAACGCACCGCATGCTTTATTTAGGGAAGAGGGGGTAACATTGGCACCCCAGGGTGTCCCTAAAGCACCCTCTAGTGCCCCCCTGAGTCCCCTCCCCTCCGTTGAGAGTTAAAACAGCCTATGTGCGCACGGGAATTGAGGGGTCCATTTTCCCAATTTTTTACCCGATTTTCGACGAAATTTTTTTGCTTTCCCGCTTAAGATATGAAATTTCATGCCGAATTCCAAATTGTAGACCAACTAAATTACCTCCCCCCCCCTTCCTCCCACCCACGCTCCTTCCCAAAACACCCCCCCCCTCTTCCCATAATTGCCGCGTTATCATCGTTTTGATAGCGGTTATAGAAAGAATTGGAACCGTTTTGTTTTGTTTGTGTTTTTTCCCCTTTGGAAATTTTTTTCCCCCCCTTAGCATAGAGGCAAATATAATGACAAAGTTATGCTGTTCCTCTTTTTGAGCAAGATATATATTACTGCGTAGATACTGAGGGATGGAGGGGGATCAACTTTATTTATCAAACATTTCTTTTAAGTTTAGAATATATAAAGAATTTTCTGTGAGAAAATCTCTCTTCAAATATTATATAATTAAACTCAGAACTGTCTGAATGTTTTTGCTCTTAATTTAAACACGATCGAAAGTCAAAATGCTTATAATATCAAGTATCAAGAGCGGTTCAATTTGTATTTGTCTTTAATAAATTATACCAACCCCCCTTCATAAATGTCAACATGCAGAAATATGTCTAGCTTTATTACAAAAACTATATCTCTTGACATTTATGAAACGGGGTTGGTATAGTTTATTAAAGAATAATGATAAGTTTACAAAAATGGTGAAAAGCTCTGAATGTATACTTTGCACGGTTGTTTTCAAGTAACATTAAAAAATTATGCATTATTGGGTAAAAATATTATCGTTTTACATTTAAACACATGTTGTTATGTAGGTCAAAGTGTAAAGTAGTATTATGCTTATGCTATGATCTTTACATCGTTGCATGGACAATTTTGTATATGCAGTTTCTTTATTGGAACAAGAATAATACAACGAGAAAAATTTTCCTGTTAATTCAACCGGACGTCTGTTTAATACTTATATTTAACTGGAATTCCTGCTGTTCCAACAGAAACCAATATTATTTTAAAAGGATTTCCTGTTACTTGACCAGAATTCCTGGTGTAGTAACAGGGGTTCCTGTTGAAATAAAAGGAATTCCTTGTTAAAATAATAGGAATTCTGATTAAGTAAGTATTGAAAGGACGTCCGGTTACGGCAACAAGAAATTTTTCTCAGTGTATAGTTCTAAATGAGGGCAAGTCTGGTGAGAAAATCAATCTCATTAAACAAAAAATCAGTGACGGCTTGTGCCATGAGGCAGTAACAGAGTCGCTCCATTTGAACCTACGTAAAATAATCGTTTTGCATCCCAGAGAAATCGATTCTTTTACATAGATTCAAATGGCAAACGACACGGTTGCCGAATGTCACGAGCCGCCAATGTATAAAATTATGCTTCATTTACACAACTAGGAAAGAAAATAAAATACGCGCCAAATACAAATCAAACGGCTCTTGATACTTGATATTGTAAACATTTTGACTTTCGATCGTGTTTAAATTAAGAGCAAAAACATTCAGACAGTTCTGAGTTTAATTATATAATATTTGAAGAGAGTTTTTCTCACAGAAAATTCTTTATATATTCTAAACTTAAAAGAAATGTTTGATAAATAAAGTTGATCCCCCTCCATCCCTCAGTATCTACGCAGTAATATATATCTTGCTCAAAAAGAGGAACAGCATAACTTTGTCATTATATTTGCCTCTATGCTAAGGGGGGGAAAAAAATTTCCAAAGGGGAAAAAACACAAACAAAACAAAACGGTTCCAATTCTTTCTATAACCGCTATCAAAACGATGATAACGCGGCAATTATGGGAAGAGGGGGGGGTGTTTTGGGAAGGAGCGTGGGTGGGAGGAAGGGGGGGGGAGGTAATTTAGTTGGTCTACAATTTGGAATTCGGCATGAAATTTCATATCTTAAGCGGGAAAGCAAAAAATTTCGTCGAAAATCGGGTAAAAAAGTGGGAAAATGGACCCCTCAAATTCCCGTGCGCACATAGGCTGTTTTAACTCTCAACGGAGGGGAGGGGACTCAGGGGGGCACTAGAGGGTGCTTTAGGGACACCCTGGGGTGCCAATGTTACCCCCTCTTCCCTAAATAAAGCATGCGGTGCGTTGAGATAGAGAGGAGACAAGCGCGGTGTGATGCACCGAGTGCCTAGGGCGCGTTTCGCAGCTCGCGCGGGGGTACCGAAAAAAGGGTAAATCTACTTACGCTCCTAGCTCCTAAACTATGCGCTGTACGTAAAAAGTGTATAGGATCTTTTTTGTGGAAAATTTTGCGTACAACATTTTAGTACTGAAGTATTTTTCTCGTAAAATGCATAGAAATCGAGATATTTGCAAAAAACCGTTTTAGGCTTCTTATTTTCAAGATGGCGGCTTTAGCACAGGCCTCACAGGGGTGAAAAATCAGTATGTTAAAAAGGACACCTAACTGCACCGAAAAACGTCAACTCCCGCTTTCCACCATTTTTTTCCAGGTGAAGCCATTATTTTCGACCATTTGACTGGACTATTATAACATCCAATTAGCGAGTCTTGTGCGGAAGCTGAAGGCAGGAGAGATAATGAGTCCATCCGTTGGCGGATACAGGGGATTTGTCTTTCTCTCTCTCCTTCCATTTGAACTTATGTGTTAGAAAAGGACAGCAGAGGGGGCCATCACGTGACTTTGGCCCCCTCTTCTGTCCTTTTCTAACGCACGTTTTCAAATGGGAAGAGAGAGAGAAAGACAATTCCCTGAATCCGCCCATGAGTCCATCGGACGGTACAAAGTGCGGTAGTGACGGGAGCGATGAAAAAACAACAGAGCCGGTACAAATGTTTTCAAACTTTTTTAAAAAAGACAAAATTAAATAAATAAAGGTTGTCGGGTAAAAGTAAGTTCAATCCAATTGCATTTTACATGAATTTCTACTACGAAGTAGTTCCTGGAATCGGACCGGCTTAGCGCACAGCGTATGATTTTGCCAATCCAGGTGGTGATTAGTTCTGAACTTAAATCCCCTTGAGGCGCTTCCTTGGGGTTCATTTAACCTCATTTAGATGCCATTAAGAACGTTTTAAATTTAAAGCATCCGTGTCAGCTTCACTCAATGGATAATAAAAATGTAGCAATGGTTCTTATTTGCATAATCAAGATAAATATTGATATAATTGTAAAAATTTAATTGACAAAAACGAACTGTTTGGTGTATAATGAGTGTCCGCGGATGCCACCTTCTTGGTTGGGGGTTTTCGACTTGAGCTGGTGGCTACTGCCACTTATGATGGAACATACTTTAGACTAATAGTGTAGTCTTTTTTTCTGTTACGCAACTTCTTGGCGTCTAGCTCATACATGTATTAAAAGCAGCTAGATGGAAATTGTGTCACGAATAGCAATATTTGGCACAATTAATTACTATCAAGACGAATATCGCATCGGTTTCAACAAGCCAATGGCCAAAGTCTGATATCGACAAATTTTCAACAGTTTCGTCGATAAAACCTTTAACATTGTCATCAAGCAAACAAATAAGTGCGCAGTGTACCTTCCAAAACAACTAAGAACTTTTAGGAAAGAATTCTAGTTCTTGCAATCAAATTAATAGGATATAGGTTTCAAGCACCATCTATCACCTTACCAAATGTCCACAAAAAATAAATTAATTTTTATCAGCTATTTTTGAAATTGACATCGACATTTAAAAAGAGCTTTGAATGAGTCCTGAAACCTATATCCTACTGATTTGATTGCAATAATTTGGTTATTTATTTTCTTCAAATAACTCACTTGTTTTTGAAGGTTTTTTTATTTACTTGATGATAATTTTAACGGAATTTAGAAATTAATGATTTATCCGCCTTGATAGCCATTAATTGTGCCAAATATCGTCATCCGTTCATCAAATTTTGAATCATGATATTAATTAACGCAGGAGCTGGACCCATTAGTTATGATAAAATAAAAGAAAACATTATTAGTCGAAACCATGTTCCATTCAATTTTCAATTATATCAATATTTATCTTGATTATGCAAATTAGAACCATTATTGCTTCATTGCTTTTAGCCATTGAGAGGAGCTGACAGTGCTGACACGACTGCTTTAAATTTAAAACATCCTTTTTGGTGTCTATAAATGAGGTGAAATGTATACGCTGTAGGTACCTCTGTAATGGATTTACATTGACTCTTACTTTCGCAAAGCGCGGGAAAATCGTTCGTTTGGCGCAGTAATCCGCCACCCTGTGCTTATTACGTTGGAAAGTCGACGTGGTGTGTATGTGTGTGTTTTTACGTGCATAGTATGTGAAGACTACAATGAAATGCGATCGTTAACTAATATCGGGGATGTAATGGTAATAATAATAATTTCATGTTTGTTTCTCTGCACATGCTCGTTGGATTAAGGGCAAAACAACGAGCGTGAGGGTTGATGCTGTTTGCACCGCACCCAGTTTCACGCAGTGGTTCAGAATGTAACAAAGAATGGACAGCGAACTGATATATTCCAGGGAGCTGATCGGGGACTTTATAGTTAAACATATCGATAAAACTGAAAACAAGTGACATGATTGGGTGAGAGATCAATTCAGGGTGGATCTTTTTCGATAACCATTGTCCAGTCGTTCGGTAAATAATGAAGCAAATTTTAGCGATCGAGTATCATTCACTTTAAGAATTGATGATTGCTAACTGATGCTGCTGATCGGTGAAAAAGCTAGCCAATGAGAGTCGAGAATGAACTTCTGAATGATATTCTCGTGAAAATGAAAACTGCGATAATTATATTCAATAACATAACCTCTAAATCAGCTCTGAATTTGGCTCTGAATGACATGGCCATTTTTAACAAAAAAAACTAGCGTTTTCGAAGCTAAAACTATGTTTGTCTCATAGGAAAATGACTTCTACGCATGGTTTGTACGTAAACTTTATTCGAAAAGTTCGTCATTTCCGAAATTATCGTGGCGAAAGGAGTCAAAAAGGATAGAAGATGAGATTTCTGACAACGGTTGCAACAATTTGAAAATCGAATCTACCTCCGGAGGTGAATTCGAAATTTCCAATTGTTGGAATTCAACGGTCTCCGGTGAGACCAACGAAACAATCGAATATCATCAAAATAAAATGCAAATCCATCGAATATCATACGACGGTGAATAATATTCGATCGCTAAAATTTGCTTAAGGTTGCTCCTCAGACACCTTTACATAACGAGCGACTGAACAACGGTTTTCAAAATACTTACGGCCCACATCGGCCTCCTACCCAATCGTGTCACTTGTATTCAGTTTTATTGATCTGTTAAACTATGAAGTCCCCGATCAGCTCGCAGAGAGTATTTAAAAACCATAGGCTAACTTTTTAATCGAAACACAACGGAACACTCCAGTTTTTTTTAGCCGGCCCGGTTCCAATGTTCCATCGAAACGGAACGGAACACACTAAACACGTTGACGAGTCGTTCCAACGATAGGTGTGTTCCTCTGATTCTGAGATTCGCACCCGCAAATCCATAAATTCTTCTGAAATCTTGAGATTATTGAACCGATGATGTGTTTATTTTTTCAAGTTTTATTTTGGAAAACAAATCTAAAAAGCCTCTCAACGGCAAATTTCTTGAGTGCTCCGCGACATAAATAAATTTAGAATTTTTCATCAGATATTTTCAAGGCCAAACAGATGAAATGAGGTAATGAGTTACCTAAATACCTCATTGACATGAGTCACTCAATCTCCAACATCCGACTGCCGGCTTCTTGGCCTCTATTTATCAAAGTTTGGAAAATCGTCTCTTTCGATTACAAAATCAATTTCTTTTCAAAAGTAATCGAGGTGAATGTTTAACGCTAATCAGACATGCCGATCTCAATGAATCTAATGCTGCTTGATGAATAAGAACTTATTTCATCATAGCCCGATGGTTTAAAGTTGAAATCGGGTTGTCTGATAACTGCTCACATATCCACCTCGATAAAAGAGAAATTGCATTGCCATTTTCCCAGCTCTACCATTCACCCGTGAGTAACACCTGAGTTTTGTGACTGTCATGTCACAAATTTCTCACAAATGACAAAGAAAGTATTGTCGGACTTTTGACAGTTTCAGATTACTTTGATGAGAATATCAAAATTCAATTCCGAAAAAAGTGGCCGCATGCTATTTCCTATGAGCACCAGGCGATGTCTTTAATTTTTCCAAAAAATCTATTTTTTTGTGTCACTGTGTTTCTGCTCAGCAGCCCAATTCATAGCTTCATACGCTTCCGTTTTTCCCGCTTTTAGAGCGATTATCTCGAGAATGGCTCGTCGCGCCCGCAAGGAAAAATTGGCTGACTCAAAAAAGCGTTCTTTTTTTTTTCTCTCCATTTCGATCAAGCAACCCGCTTGCGGTTTATCTATTTTCCAGGGTATACGGAGCTTTCTCACCCAGCCATTCTCTCTCGATAGCTGAATTGCCGAGAGTCATTAGAGTTAAGGTTTTGTTGACTTAGACTGGCGTCAAAGATCCTCTTTTGAAGCATATATATACACGCGATGCTTCTCTTCAATTTTCTAATCCGTACCCGAACATAAGTTCTTTGTTAATTCAATAAACTGTGTTATCAGTGTAGTTTAATCAGCATCTGTCTCTCCTCGAGATGAGGCTCCAACCCTCTATTCATGCGTGTTTATTGTGTGCAGGGACTGCTGGATGTTTGCGCTGCGTGAATCGTGCAATTGTGAGATCCTATCGGAGAAGTCTCCTCGAGAAACTCGTATTTTAAGGCTTCGATGAACTAGCAATTTTACAAGTTTCTGAAGTCAAGGTTTCATGATGCACTAACACAGATACGTTGCTTACTTTGAGATCTCTTGACTTCGCTTGGCCTGAAAATTAATCAAGTCGTTTGTCTAGTGAGACAAATTGCAATTCATAGACTTTACTTGATTTGGCTTGACATCAAGATTACTTGAGTTGAGTCCCGTGAGACAAATTGCAATTCAGAAATGCTAATTGTGTACCGGCAATGAGGCAGTCGCATAGATCTGAAATTTTGTTTTTATTTTGTGAAGAAAACGTAAGTACTTACTTGATGAGCTGAGAACACATGGAGAGGACAGAGAAGAGTAGCAAATTAAGGAGAGTAAAATATGACAACGGTATATTTGCTTATTTATTTATCTATTTACCTATCAATAGCTTAACCTTTCAACCTAACCTCACAAGTTTAGACGAAAATGGTCGAACGGTTTCGGAGATATGCCCTTTTGAAATGTTCAGTTTGGGACCACAATCGGGACCGTATATAAAATTACTGCGATTCTAGTCCCGCTTGAGATCACAATGGCGTTGACTTGATTTTTATTTATTTATTTATTTATTTATTTATTTATTTATTTATTTATTTATTTATTTATTTATTTATTTATTTATTTATCTATCTAGACAACAGCACGGGCAAAGTGTAATACAATTTCCTAAAACCATTTAGTCCGTTTAAACCCTTGAAAAAGGTCGAACTGTAGGGGGAACACAGTGGACTCCCTTGAATCGATACTTTCCTCGGATTTTAATGGACAAAATGTAGCGTTGCCAGCTTGCACACTGCGCTACTGCGTGACAGCCGCTCGGTGAATTTCCGAATTCCATCTGTTCGAGGAAGTCCAACAGGAGATTGTAGGCAGAGAGTCACGGTGACCTAACTGGGTGAGGTGGGAGACAGGAAGGGACGAGGGAATCATAAAAAACGATAATAAAGCATGACACTCTTTTCCTGGAAACAACAAGTTTGGCTCCCGTCCAAAAAGCAATCTTGGAAACTGCTGGTAGCCTTAGCTTCGTTGTTTCTACAGGATTACCGAATTCAACGAATTTCGCGGTAACACAAGAAAGAAGAAACGCAGTTGCGTACTTGTCAACAATGGTTTCCTTTCTTCCGTTTTTATTTAATTACATTATCACAGGGTCCTCTGTATTTCTATCGTAACTTAAAGTTTTATATTGCATTTATTTTGCTGTTTTGCAATTTGTTGCAATGGCGGCAACATTGGATTTTCTCTGTTTAAACCCACATACAAATTGTCAATTTTCAGGGGACTCACTGAATCCCTGAGAAATTGATAGATACTTTTGCATAGGTTAAAAAGGCACAAAAAGGAAACGTGGGTTAGCATGAGTCACTGCTGATTTGTTGTTTTGCATGAAAAATTAATTTGGTTCAATTCAGAGTTTATCTTACAAATGACACGAAATAAACAAATAAATTAATTTCAGCCATTTTTAAGTATTTAATGTATTTTGTTACACAAGTTTCGGCACCTTAAAGCGTACGCTTAATGAAGTTGTCTGGGCTCAGCAGTGGTGGGGTGTCGTGCAACTTGTCAACAATTTTTTTCCCTCCATTATTGATTTTATGTTAAAAAAAAAAAACAAAAACTAAAACAAAGAAAACAAAAAAACAAAAAAAAAAACAAAAAAACAATCGATTGCTATGCATAAATTCAAATGGAAAGAAAACATGGTTGTCAAGTTGCACGAGCCGTCACTAGAGCTCTGATCCATAATTTAACTGTTGACAAATCATCATTATTGCGCCTTGAGTTGATGCTGCTGTTTGCTTCATATTGTTCCAAATTATCTTATATCTTATTGTACTACCTTGAATTATTTTTTCTGGTTTTTTTTTTTTTACAGGTAATTATTGCGAACTTGCCAGGATTTAGTCTTAGTTATGAAACGTATAATACTTCAAACGTTTATCATCCTCCTCGTTACAATGAGTCGCAGTATATACTATCAACCTCATAGGTAATTTTCTTTACTCCATCTCATGTTTCTATTATTCACAATCTGGTGTTTCAACTTACTAATATGTGCATGTAAGTATTTACAAACTAGAGAGAACGTATAGGTGAAAATTATAGTCTAGAGCAGCCTGAAGAGGAATATTGGAATTTTAAATCCTCGCCAGATGAGCAGATGCGGAGGTCACCGCCTGCTTAAATCAAATAGTTCAAACGGCAACGCCTATGGGTAAGTTCAAATAACTTTTAACTTTTTTATGTAATTTGTCATTACCGTAGATCATTGAGCAAGGCAAAAATATCAGGAAAATAAAGGTTTTGACCAGAATTCTTTCCTGATAAACAATAATTTATATCAAATTGATGATGGATCGATGATAAATGTAAAGAACTACCGGAAAAATTATGTTTTTTTACAAGTTTTAATGCTTTTCAAAGGGTCTACGGTAATGACAAAAAAAAAAAAAAAAAAAAAAAAAAAACAAGTTTTTGTCATTACCGTAGACCCAGTAAAACTCATTAAAACTTGTAAAAAGACATAATTTTTCCGGTAGTTCTTTAGATTTATCATCGATCCATCATCAATTTGATATAAATTATTGTTTATCAGGAAAGAATTCTGGTCAAAACCTTTATTTTCCTGATATTTTTGCCTTGCTCAATGATCTACGGTAATGACAAATTACATAAAAAAGTTAAAAGTTATTTGAACTTACCCCTATCGCCTGTATTCTCGTACAAAGCTAAAACGAATATTACATTTTAAGCATTTCAATACAAATCGGAGGTCGGATATCTTTATCGGTGTACGAGATATCAAAGGTCACACTTGGATATCTTTACCCAATGTCTTTCCATGGAAAAGGTCTTCCGTGTTTTGGCTAATTCTGGCATCTCCTTGAATTTCGCAAAAATAATTTCTGAAATGGCATCAAATTCCGGCAAAAATTTTTTATGTAGTCATGCAAATTATCAGAATTTCTCGCCATTTTGTAAATAGTTTCTGTTGAGTTCAAATAGATTCGCCAATTTAATTGACAAGTCCACTGAAAGAAAAACAGATGTCAATAAAATCTATTCTTGTTTCTAAGCCGAAGGAAAGGGGAAATCACGTTCAAAGGTTATTCTTCCTCAGCAGAGTCAATGTATTTCCATCCTCAAAAATTAATGGTTTTGCGCTTCTGTAGTTATCTCCTTTTAATCTGTATACTTTTGTGTCTCATTAGATAACCATGGAAACTTCATAATTTTTATTTTTGTGACTTTTACCGGTTTCCCCCCAGACTCTTCAACACGGAGAAAAATTTCTGGTTGAAATTGCGGAACGTGTTATTAATAATGGGGTAAAAATAAAATCCTTTTAAGATAATAAGAATTCTTATTGATCCAACGACTCTTTCTTGTGATTCTTTTGAATCATCAGAACGTTCAGTTGGACCAATGATAATTCTCGTTGAATCAATAAGGATTCTTATTATTTCAAAGGAATTTCTTTTTACCCCAATTTCTTAATGCGTTCCGTAATTTCAATCAGACATTTTTCTCCGTGAATTCTATGGGCAGATTCAAGTGTTATTTGCAACCAGAATTTAGCAGAAATGGCATAACCATGTATTCCGTGACCATATGCTTATTCACGGAAAAAAAAGCACGGTGAAAATAACCATACGGATACCTGATTTTGGCACCTGCTAGATGTTATGGTGATGTTAACCAGAAGTATACTATGTTTTGACTAGGTACTAGGTGATGTTACCTGATTGTATGTCGAATTTACTCGAAGTATCGGTAAATGTACTACACTTCTGGTCAAGTTTACCATAACATCTAGCAGGTGCCAAAATCAGGTATCCGTATGGTTATTTTTACTAATATTTTTTTTCCGTGTTCGTACACACCGCGATGCCACTGTTTCGCCGAAAACCTTTTACTCAGTCAGTAAGCAGCTAGCTCGCCAGGAATTGTTATTTTCAATCTCGCATCCTCTCTCGCTGTTTGTTCCTGTCTTCTGTTTGCGACCGTTCTCACTCATCAATACACAATTGAAGAGTAAAAGCGTCTTTTCATTCAACCCCTAACTCCATTTAATGTATGCAGTGCTTTTACTGACGTTTCGTTAATATGACATAAATGCAATCGTCTCAGCGGTTTTCCTTCTGCTCGTTTCAAGTCAATGCCGTTATAATTATACATTATCAGAGCACAGCGCGGTGGAAGTTTCTCGCAGTCAATTTCGTCTGTACTTTGCCCTTAGGTAACGTCTTCTAAGGCTCTAAGGTAAACCTGATTTGAATTTGATTCATTCGTATTAAGGAGATGAATTTGCATGTCCTATGCATATGCGCTTTGTAATTTATACGGAACAAACGAATGGTTCTCACTCTTAGTTTCACTTTGAGTTCATGCGCAAGCAGCAAACAACAGTGAGGTAAAATTGAATCTCTGAGAAACTTCAGTCTCATTTCGAAACGTATCTCGGTAAAAGAGAGTAGGAGGTGGGAGACTTCAGCCCTCGGCTCACGAATTAATAGCAACGCAAACTTCTCTCGTCAATAGGCTGTTTTTTTTTTGTTTTTTTGTTTTTGTTTTTTATTTTTTTTATTTTTTATTTTTTTTATATAATATATCGTATCGATCGGCGTCCGGGAGCCTCTGGTTTCTCAGAAGCTCGATCCAATATAATTTTCCTATTGAGCGCATTTTTGAACGGAAATTTTGACTATTAAATCGAGAAATTTATAAATAATTTTTTGCGTTATAGTACCTTCTACCTCCTAATAATTATGGGTAAAACCATCGTTTCTCGACTGTAACTGCTGAGATCAAGGGCGGATCCAGCAATATGGCAACCATGTATTCTTCCCATTTGAACGTATGAGGAAGAATCGATTCTCGAGGGGGCCATGGCCCCTGGACTAATCGATTGTTTCTCACGCATTCAAATGGGAAGAATACACAGTTGCCAGATCGCTGGATCCGCCCATGGCTGAGATTGACAAGATTCTATAGATTTTACCATTTATTTGTGGGTGAGAATCACTCGCTTGTTAGATTAAGCATCTATTAGCATTTAGAAAGAGCGCATGCAATGCCCGAAAATGTATCATTCTTGAAACTTTCTTTATAGTTCATTTTAAATTAAAGTTTGGTATTCTATACATTTTTGAAGTTAAATTAGCAAAAATATATAAACCCAACTTTCCGTAACTTTTACAACAAATTTTGAAATCTACGATTCTAACGAGAGCTTCAGATTTCTCCTTGAAATTTAAATTTACCATCCAATTCTCGTTTTTCCGAAGCGTGTAAAATTAGAAGGGAAAAAAAAAAACTAGTGAAATAGAGAAAACTTGAGTTTATTCAGAAGGTTCAACCATAGCATTGATGTGTGTCTTAGAGGCGTGAAATTCCAATTGTTATAAAATGGTTGTAGAATTTCCGGGAATTCGGGCTGTTCCAACCGACAAATCCACGAGAAATTCTGCAATGCGTAATCGACTCCGGCAGTTTATACTGTGGAACCATGCACATTACTAAGCGTTTTTGTCGAATTCATAAGCGCTAAAAGTTCGCATTAATTACTAGGTCAAATAGCCGAACTTTCCGCTCAAAAGTGCGCTTATGGGAAAATTACATTGAATTAGAATTTGTTCTGAACTAGAGGAACCGCAGACGTCAATTGAAACGATTTATTTATTGTTTTATTTGAACAGTCTATAACCTGTTCGACTTTATAAATATTAGGTTTCTATGCTTTTGATAATCTGTCGCTTGGCTTAGTTCTGACTCGCTCTCGCAAGTAATACTGCGTTCGACTCCTTTGATAATGGAAAACACTTTGAACTTGCTGATGAATCGGAGTTTTTCACACCTAATTGGATATTTTCAATTTTATGTCTCATTTTATTCGTGCTTTCATTAATTTATCATGTTCTGTTTTTCGTTCGTTGTTTGAATATCATCAGATTAATGCAGTTCCCTTTTTATTTTGAATTTGCGTTCAAATTCAGGGTTTTACTGTCCGAGGGTCTCTTGAACGTCCGTATATACTCCTACTATTTCTAAAATCACAGTAATCGAACAGTTTTACCCCGTTCTGTTTTACCTTTTATTTTTATCCTTTAAAACACTGAATCACCAGATCAAATCATGAATCAGGGGTGTGGGCATTGAAATGGGAAAGATTACAAGACAAAACAAGACAAGATACAGTATCAGCACCGGAAGATATTATTTCATTATAATAAGTCAAACTGCAAAAGGTCGCCAAAATGAATGTCCTATATTGATATAGCGATAACACTATGCAACAGCCATTTTGTCCACGGGTTGAGACCTATTTTTTCTGACTCCTAGTGACCAAAGAAGTCAGAAAATGGCCATGAAAGTGCCGGGAAAATGTGTATGCGCCCAGGACGCCGCCATTTTGAAAAATCAGAAATTCAGCCGACTTGCCGTCGGTTTTTTGAGGCTAGCGTCCTTAATTTTTACTCAAATTAAAAAAATGTGCACATAGAATGAAAGAACATAAAATTTCCTACAAGATGAGTTACCTCAATTTGTTTTTCAATCAGCAAAAGTATACAAAAATTGAAGTTTTTTAAATTTTTTTTTTAAAAAATCGAAAATTTGACGATTTTTTTGGATGAATTTTAGCTCATGCCGTCAAAAATAGAAATCATAGAAAAAAACAGATTGATGCATTGAAAAGAGCGTTAAAGTGGCTACAAGATGATGTACTACAAAAGTTTTTTGTGATTATTTTTTGCCACTTTTTAGCCATTAAAATGATTTTCCCCAAAATTCAGTTTTCTCCCTCTATGCTCCCTAATTTACAAACGGTATCGTTCAATAACGTCGATTTGGTTCCTCTCATGCACCCTCGGACCAAAATAATCCATTTTCCATCAAAAGTGACCGTGAATAATGGCGAAAATCGAGTTGAGAACGAGTTCTCTCCTTTATTCGTCATGAATTTCACCATGGGCGGCGCGTGGGGTCGAAATGAGGGAGGGTTAAAAAAATCATTTTTTTTTGTTTTTTGTTTTTTTTTTTGTTAAGTGTTAGCCCCGCATCCTCAAAAAAGTGTGGGGGGGGCTGTAGCCCCAATAGCCCTCTACACCCAAGATTATAGATTAAAGAGGTATGCTCATCTGACTTCGCGCCTCAAAGTCAGTAGCGCGAAGTTCAAAATCCAGATCCAAGATGGCCGACAAAAGCAGAAAACATTGTATACTCTTTCCAGAAAACATTGGGCTCCGTCTCCGCAAAAGCAGAAAATAGTCCGATGTTTTTGGGAAAGAGTATACAATGTTTTCTGCTTTTTCCGGCCATCTTGGATCTGGATTTTGAACTTCGCGCTACTGAATTTAAGGCGCGAAGTCAGATGAGCATACCTCTTTAATGTATAACCTTGCTCTACACCCGCAGCCTTGCTCACACTTTGATATAATGAAAAAGACATATTTAATTTTTAAGATTTTGTTTACTTTTGCTCAATTGTAATTTGATTGTTCAGAAATTCTCAATTTCATTTGGTAGCCCTGAGGAAGGACCTTTTTGATAACACATATTTAAATTTTTATAAGATGCTTTAGTGAATTTGAAGCCTTGACTTGTACAACAGGCTGAAGTCAAGCATCATTATGCGTGGCTTTTATACAAGTAACTGCCAAGTGCCAGGTCTAAATTTTAAGAAGGACAGGAACAGACACTGCATGTGCATAAGTAACGACAGACAGTGCAACAGCTCTTTTCAGAGCCACCTAAAACGGCTAAAAATTGGTGCGCCACTTTTTCAAATTCTCTTTATCCTCTCATTTTTAGACCAGTATGGACTCAGGAATCCCACCACTCTCCCAAATATAACAGAATTTCTGAACAATCAAATTACAATTGAGCAAAAGTAAACAAAATCTTAAAAATTAAATATGTCTTTTTTCATTATATCAAAGTGTGAGCAAGGCTGCGGGTGTAGAGCAAGGTTATACATTAAAGAGGTATGCTCATCTGACTTCGCGCCTTAAATTCAGTAGCGCGAAGTTCAAAATCCAGATCCAAGATGGCCGGAAAAAGCAGAAAACATTGTATACTCTTTCCCAAAAACATCGGACTATTTTCTGCTTTTGCGGAGACGGAGCCCAATGTTTTCTGGAAAGAGTATACAATGTTTTCTGCTTTTGTCGGCCATCTTGGATCTGGATTTTGAACTTCGCGCTACTGACTTTGAGGCGCGAAGTCAGATGAGCATACCTCTTTAATCTATAATCTTGGGTGTAGAGGGCTATTGGGGCTACAGCCCCCCCACACTTTTTTGAGGATGCGGGGCTAACACTTAACAAAAAAAAAAACAAAAAACAAAAAAAAATGATTTTTTTAACCCTCCCTCATTTCGACCCCACGCGCCGCCCATGGTGAAATTCATGACGAATAAAGGAGAGAACTCGTTCTCAACTCGATTTTCGCCATTATTCACGGTCACTTTTGATGGAAAATGGATTATTTTGGTCCGAGGGTGCATGAGAGGAACCAAATCGACGTTATTGAACGATACCGTTTGTAAATTAGGGAGCATAGAGGGAGAAAACTGAATTTTGGGGAAAATCATTTTAATGGCTAAAAAGTGGCAAAAAATAATCACAAAAAACTTTTGTAGTACATCATCTTGTAGCCACTTTAACGCTCTTTTCAATGCATCAATCTGTTTTTTTCTATGATTTCTATTTTTGACGGCATGAGCTAAAATTCATCCAAAAAAATCGTCAAATTTTCGATTTTTTAAAAAAAAAATTTAAAAAACTTCAATTTTTGTATACTTTTGCTGATTGAAAAACAAATTGAGGTAACTCATCTTGTAGGAAATTTTATGTTCTTTCATTCTATGTGCACATTTTTTTAATTTGAGTAAAAATTAAGGACGCTAGCCTCAAAAAACCGACGGCAAGTCGGCTGAATTTCTGATTTTTCAAAATGGCGGCGTCCTGGGCGCATACACATTTTCCCGGCACTTTCATGGCCATTTTCTGACTTCTTTGGTCACTAGGAGTCAGAAAAAATAGGTCTCAACCCGTGGACAAACCAAAAGTCAAATTTTGTTGCATAGTGTAATGCGCGAAAGACCTATTTCGCTGTACATTTGCGCAGTTGCGTTTTATTCGTTCATACCTACTATTTTTAGGCCTGAACACAATATACGTGGATGACACCAGTCACTAGGCACACAGGGAGGAGAATAAAATATGGCAGAATCCACCTCGCAAAGAAAGACCATTTTTGTGATTATGTCTAGATCAAAATTGATTCCAAACAAATGTTCTATCTCGCTCACTCTTGTGAAGTTGCTCCAAGAAATTGGGCCTGCGCATTTTCGAATGCAAATCTTTTCTAGTCAACAACCAGTTCTCACAAATTTTATTGCACCAATGGATTCTACGAACTTTAATGAAGAGAAGATCGATTCACCTCAACTTAATTTCAGAGTCATCTCACGTTTTACAATCACAATTACATCTAACGAGGTTCCTTGCTTTGTCCTCGTTTTACTCACGGTCTCTTATGCCCGTATCGCCGCCATGACACTAAGAACACTCAATCATCCTAAGCTCCAGTGGCGCAGACGGGGGGATTTGTTGAGGTATACAATCGCGGACAAAGCGAGTGTCAGATGACTCCTTAAATTTTTACTGAGGTATACAACATACATAGGCTAGCTGCAATGCTTAAATTCATTAAGGAAGGTATTGATGGTAGCCTACCTCCAGGAGTCGTCTGACATTTTTTTTGTTATTTACTGTACGACATACGTAGAAACTATTGGTGCAATCAAATCTGCAGAAATCGTATGTTTATTTGCGTGAATTTGCATTTGTGAAATATCAAATGATACGATTTCTCACGGGAAACCATTTGAGGGTGATGAGTGAGATAAAACATTTATTTGGATCCAATACTTTTTTTTTTACGTCCTTAAAACGGTCTATACTAACATAATAGTCAATGAAGACTCCAGGCACTCCCCTCTAAATGTAGCCCTTGCAAGGTTTTGCGATAGGCAAATGAACAATCTCTTCCAGTGTAAAATGCTGCGAAAATAGCGGGACCATTAAAAAAGTCTAAAACTCACTCCTCACAGAGAAAACTTAACTTGAAATTTCGGGTGATGACCACCCTTGCATGTATGCACGAACCTCGAATTCGCACCCCAAAAAAAAAAAAGAACATAACCTCCGAATTAGAACGGTGAGATTGGAGAAATGTAAGAAGGCCTCTTTAACGACATAACTGTCCGCGAAAGCACCAAACATCAGTGTTATTTTAAACTAAATGTCAATGTATTTCAATGAATTTTCTTGTTACATACATTAATAGCGTGCTAATCAATAGTATTTGGGACGCTGATTTCATAAATGATATCATTTCCTACTTAACTCGTCCCGATTTTACGCCTATTCTACTTTTAAAAAATGTTCGTGATAAAGTTTAAATTGTGGAAAATCTAGAATATTTCGATCAAAACGAAGGTTAAATTCGAACTCGGCAGGTCAATTAACATCGGATCAGTCATTGTCTACGCGATTAGAGGTCTAATTATAAGAAAAAATCCCATTTTTGTGTCTAGGGACCCTTGTTTTGTATTCATTGGGGGCGGACACCTATGTCGTTAAAGCGTAAAAATCGAGAAATTTCCTTTCAAAAAGTAAATTCGAAGGTCTATTTATACATATTTTGTCGCTAGGAGCATGGTGATAACAACAGAAAAGTTCTACGTTGCGTAATAAACGAGTTCCAATTCATTGATTTCATTTTCTGTTCTTTTGTTCGGTGTGCAAAACTTGCGAAGTGCGAACATACACGGGTGGTCCACCTGAACTTTGAGTTTAGCTTTCTCAGCGAGGAGTGAATTTTGGACTTTATAAATGGTCTCATCGTTATTTCGTAGCATTTTACATCAGAATTGATAGGCCAATTGTCTACAGCAAAACATTGCAAGAGCTCCATTGCTGCGTGTTGCGTACGTCTATCGCCTGGTTTTACGTCAGCGTATTAGTTTTCGTTTAGGGCAACGTCGATTGAGATATTCCCCTAGCTCCAGATTTCAAACCGCAAGACCACGGTTTTTACGAGTGATCTTCGTTACTCATATTTTGAGCCAAGAATCCAACATTTACGACTTTTTACACGCATACGTGTCATATGTTTAAATTGCGCATTACGCGTGCGGTTGAATCAATTTTGCGTCACGATTTATGAGGTCCGTTGCGTTTTATTCCCGCCTCACCTCTCCTTAACTCACCGCTTACAAGCAGACCCATCGTCAGTTTACAATTTTCATGTGTCATTTTACGATCCCTCAACTAAACACATCATTGAAGTTTCCATTATCCGTTGTTGTCCTTTTTTTTCATCTAGTTTGGCACTCAAAATGCTTTATAGCCGTGCGTGTATTTTTAGTAATTAAACTTGCGCGTTTTTTTTTTTTTAATTTCACGGATGAATTAACAAATATATGAGCATCCATCCAGCGATGCCACAGCAAAAGTATACATCCAGCATTGTAGAATGCTTCTGAATTAGAAAAAGCAATTTTTTCACTACGTATTCTACTGGTCAAAACAATTCGAAAAATGGTTTTTGGGAATGGAGCTGTTGCAAACTTTTGCTACAGGCTTATTACTAGTTGATTATGGGGTAATACCCTGTAAAAATAACAATTAGCGCACTAAAAAATCACGAAATCCACTCCTAAACTCACAAAATGCTTTTAAATGCGAGACCGTAATGGCGGCCGAGGCCACGGTTTTCTTATGGCAATTGTATGCTTCTTCTTCTTCTTATGTGGTGTTGCGAGAACTCCTCGTGTAGATGGCGCTGATTGAAGATAGGGAACCCCAATGAAAACCGCGGTCCCGGCCGCCATTACGGTCTCGCGTTTAAAAGCATTTTGTGAGTTTAGGAGTGGATTTCGTGATTTTTTAGTGCGCTAATCGTCATTTTTACGGGGTATTGCCATATTATCAACTATTAATAAGCCTGTAGCAAAAGTTTGCAACAGCTCCATTGTGTCCACAATTTTGAACCAATTTCCGTGATAATTACAGACCGGTGGTATTTTTACAATTAAAATTCATCGATGACCTCAAAAAGTTCAGAAATTAGGCCCAACTGCACTTTTTAGATACTCATGTGCCTTTGACGGGGAAACATGTAAGTCGCAGGTATTCAGTTCGAAAAATACGAGTAGTTATAGTGGATAGAAAAAATCCTAAGTAATATGTTTGATCCGACCGCGTTAGGTAATAGGTAAATTGCCATTGCATTTGTAGAGGCGGTCCATGAGCAATGATTGCACCGAGCCTTTCTTTTTTCTTCTGTATCGTTAATGGCGTTGAGAAATCCCCTGATTGAGTGCTTAGGCTTTGTACTTACATATCTGTCATTATGATTGAATTATAAACGTACTGCACGAAAATAAAAATTATGTAAAGAGAATCAAATGGTGTGGTGTGCAAGTAAGTACCTAAGCATTGGCGGCGTAGCAATGACTAATGACAAACAAGACGATAACAAACAAAAAAGTTGATCACTTGTAAGGAGTATTCACATTTTAAACTTGCTTCGCAAAAGAAGGACGATGCAAATTAAAAATATAACCATACATTCAATTTTTAAAGAAATTGCCGTGTGAAGTCACGAAGAAAGGAGTGAGTGATCCTCGTGGTCTTGGCGTTTGTTAGTTTTGTTTGTGATTGTGAGATTCTTAGGTGAGGAAGTTGTCGCGCATGTGTGCAAATACGTTGGTTATTGATGTCTCCCTAATGCAAAATCAGATAACTAAAGGATGAAAAAAGATTGAAAGAATCGAGAAGTCAATTTTTGAGAACTTGAGAGGTTGAGAAAACTTTTATCACAGATGTAAATATTAAGATTGCTTAGTAACATGCATATCAGTGCATTGTTGTCATCTCTGCCCCTCCCTTTCTAATTTATTAATTCTATCTGTTCTCTGCTCGTATTATAAAAAGTTCACAGTCATCTTACAATTTCATTTTATAACTTTAAAAACAGTCTTTTGGTTGAAAGACAATATGGTTTCTGGAATAAATCGTCTGAATAGAATATTTCAACAATTTTGAAAATGAGGGCTGATGGAAAACTTTTTCATGTAAAAATTCAGTTTTTTTTTTTTTTCATCTGAAATATGACATCTGGCATCTCTGGTCTGTCCTATCCAGAGATTACTAAGCCTAAGAGATATGTCACTTCCTATCTCCGCCGTGTTAAAAAAACCGTTGGCCGGGCTCCTTAAAAAACGCCTGCAGAATGGCCGTGATACAACGTGCAGTACGCTGGTGACCGTAAACATTGTCGTTATTCATGTTGTTGGAAATGAGGTTAGATTCTCTGCAGCATCTAAATGTTTGTCATATAATGGCCGATGGGATGATTAAAGTGGCTTACATTTTCAGATTCACGTACAAAATATACTCAGAGCTCATTAAACTTCCCAAACACTTTATTAATCTTGTTAATTTAGTTATATAGTGGCGTTGCTGTCAAATCTCATTCAAACAACAACAGTAGTAACAATGTTTACGGTCACCAGTGTACGCCACATTGCATACTTCGTAGGAGTCGAATAACGCTTTTGAATCGTTATGCCATATCACTTAGGCTTAGTAATCTCTGGTCTTATCACGTGTCATTTTCGTACCTATAAGAGAGAAAAATAAATTCGTGGATCTATCTCAAACAACACCCCCCCCCCCCCTCTAACATCGTCCCCCCAACAACGATTTTACTTTTTTCGGTATTTATTAATTGCGTTGATATAATCAATTGAGAACGTTTTAATTTCTTTTAGCCTCCTTCACTCGCTAAATAAATTTTACATGTCTCCAACATCTCCCTAGAGAGGTGACGAACTCCTTCAATTAGCTAGTTATGCAATACCATCTCCTGAAAGAAGGTTAAGTTGCGTTGAATTACCGCGGCCGAAACGGAGGCGCATCTGGAGCGTAGCGCTTCTCTTTGCCCGTGTTTTTCGGTTTGTTCAACTATTTAGTGTCCATTGTTTGAATTCCGAAATTAATCGATAAGTTTATCGTCCGTTGTAAATGTTATTTGAACTATGTTGAGCTCACACCACGTGTAAACACATGTTAACGAAAGTTCCTAAGTATACTTGTTTACCAATTAGTTTCATCTCTTTCAAACCGATTTCGAGTTTAAATCTCGAATAATTTAAATTTTATAATTTATAATTATAATAATTATTATTTCATTAACACCATTTTATTATTTTTTGACTAAAATTTAAATATCGAATAAATAATTTTTTAATGGTAAAATTTAAGTCATACGTACGTAAGGAGTGTCAAAAACATTAATGTAGTTATCAGGTGAATTATTATCCGAAATACCATTCGAATTTCACTTTTACGTTCATGCATTTTCAAGAAATTGCGTCTTAGGTAATGCCGTTATGACTACGGACACTTCTGACTCTTGTTTCAGCTTCATATTTCGTTTTGATCGCGTATTGGAAGCTATATATGTGAGTATGAGTTAGGATACGCTTCGATTGGAGGATTCTAGTTGTGGAGACGTTTTTGAGGAAGAAGGAACTCTTTAGACCTTCGGCATGCGTTCTTGAATAAATATTTTATCAAGAATAATTATGATCTCGAAATGTTTTGATTTCCGAAGGGGAATCTGGTGGAAACCACTTTGGAGATCAACGACTGAAAAAAACGAGCCCATCCGATCTCTGATAAGACCTGATCCATATGAGGCAAAGGAAAAGAGTCCTTCTGAATACGTTTATTGAGTTCACGTAGGTCGACAACCATTCTCATCTTATTTTCTAGAGTATTTTCAGATGGTTTGGGCACTAGAAAAACTGCACTATTATAAGGACTTGTTGACCGTTCAATAATTTTATTGTCAATTAATTCTTGCACTTGTTTCCGCAACTCTCCTTGTTGGGATTTAATAGGTTTACAATTTTTTACATGGAAAGGGGTTTTGTCTAGCAAGGTTATATCCTGCACGTAAAAGTTATTAACTGTTAACAAATCACCTGGTAAATGGAAAATATCGTGATATTTTGCACAAATCTCCATTATAGATTCTACTTGTTCTAACATGTCTTTTTTTATCTCAGCTTTAACAAAAGAAGAGCGTTTTTGTGCCTCTTCTGCACTAAATTTTTTTGGAGTATGCAAATTATAAGAACCTAAAGGCTTAAATGAAACTTGAAAAACACCTAACGTCACTGGTTCTTGCGTTATATTTACAATTTTTACGTGTTTGATGCCTACTCTAGGAGCGATAGAGTTTGCTAAAAATACACCTGGTGCCAATTCTCTGTTAAAAATTACGCTGTCCTCTGACAAATCAAGAGAAATAGCTTGCAAAATTTCAACTCTCGGCGGGATTACTATATTTTTCCCCGTATTTAGGTGAAAATGCATTGGAATACTTATTTCTACATTTCCCCCAGTTGCATAAAGTAACCAGGATTCATAATCTATTTTACACTTATATTTAACAAAAAAGTCTCTACTGAGAATACCATCGGTGAAAATAGGAAACTTACTATCAACAACATATATTCGCTGCTCAAATTCAAAATTTTCGAATCTCAAATGAGTATTTAAAGTACCCAGAGTGCTTTGCTCTGTAGTTCCTACACCTCTAATTACAGATTTATTTTCTGTACATATTTCAGACTGTTGAAGTGTTGAGCTTTACTTATTACGTTTTCCTTAAAAATTGATATGTCTGCTCCACTATCAATTAAACATGTGAGCGGTCGCTCTGAAAAGCCGGTATGTAGGTATACGTAATTCGTTTTACCTTCTATGTTGACATGAAATACTCGTGGGTCGGCACCTGATTGGACGATTCTGGTTGAAGTTTGACGGTCGCCACCCCTGTTGACTGCGGCGAAGCGACGACCCCTTTGCCGTTTCCCTGTTGACGGTAAGAGTTTTTTCCCCCACGGGAACGCTGATTGTTACCTCGATAGTGTCCAGAGCCATTGCCATGATATGAATTGCTACCTGTGTCTCAGTGTTTATTCCGAGATCCATTGCCCCGTTGCCATCTTTGACCCTGAGAACGGGATTGGTTGTGACTTATGTTGGATGAATTCCAATTTTTCTTGCCACGCCAATTGTTTCCACGATAACCGCCACGGTTGTGGTTAGAATATCTGCGAGGGTACGACTTTTGAACGTAATTTACAGAGTGCGATCCCAAAAATTAAGGGATCCCAAATTAGATTCGGCTTCAAGCGCGAGCGTAACACCCCTAGTAAAATCTGCTGTTTGCGAAGCAAGTAGCACGGGCTGAATTTTAGAACTTGCCCCTTTTAAGTAGATTCCATGAATCTACTTATTGCGGAGGGTGCGATGTTGGATTTTTCGGGAAATTTTATCAAATGAGCACGTTTCATGGTCCCCTGAGTGAGAAAATACCACTCGTTGAAAATTGTATATATATATATATATATACAGGGTGTCCGAGAAATGAGTTCACACTTTTGCTGTGAGCGCCTGGTTGATTGTAAAAATCTGAAAAATTCAGGAATAATCTATTACCCCTAAGCGACTTCAGAGAAAATATCGGGGGGCTCCCACCCCCCTTTAGGGAGGGCGTAGGCCCCAAAATGTACCCCGTGTTGCCAATATATTGCATATTTCAAATGGCAGGGGGTATTTTTTATTTCATCATTCAAAAGGGCTCAAAAAACTGAGTAATTTCGTTTTTTCAGATTTTCGGTAGCCCCTCTCAAAACAAAATGGCCGCCAAATAGCTACCCCATACTTTAGAGGCCCATAACTTCGGTTTGAATTAATATTTTTTCAAAAACTAAAAACTTTCTGAATCCTCAGAACGTCTTCTTTCCACTGATGTGCCACACTTTATCATTTGGTGGAAAAAAAAATGGGGCGCGGAGCCCCCCCCAAAAATTTTTGAGTTTGGGGGGCTGTAGCTCAAAAAAGTCAAATATAAAGAGGGATCGTGTTGTACATCAATCGAAAGGTCTTAAAAAAAAGGGAAAAATTTGGCGCAAACCCGAAGTCGCTACGATGCGTCGATTCAAAATAGCGGCCATTTAACCATTTGGGGGTGGGGGACCGTTCCCCCCAAATAGAATCCCTCCATCGAGTGATACACCAATCGAAAGGTCTTAGAAAGAAAAAGAGAATGGCACAAACCGGACGTCAATACGATGCTTGTATCCAAAATGGCAGCCGGTCAAAATTTTTTGGCTTATGACCCTGCAGGCCTATGGCCAAAAAACTTTGACCGGCTGCCATTTTGGATACAAGCATCGTATTGACGTCCGGTTTGTGCCATTCTCTTTTTCTTTCTAAGACCTTTCGATTGGTGTATCACTCGATGGAGGGATTCTATTTGGGGGGAACGGTCCCCCACCCCCAAATGGTTAAATGGCCGCCATTTTGAATCGACGCATCGTAGCGACTTCGGGTTTGCGCCAAATTCTTCCTTTTTTTAAGACCTTTCGATTGATGTACAACACGACCCCTCTTTATATTTGACTTTTTTGAGCTACAGCCCCCCAAACTCAAAAATTTTGGGGGGGCTCCGCGCCCCATTTTTTTTCCACCAAATGATAAAGTGTGGCACATCAGTGGAAAGAAGACGTTCTGAGGATTCAGAAAAATTTTAGTTTTTGAAAAAATATTAATTCAAACCGAAGTTATGGGCCTCTAAAGTATGGGGTAGCTATTTGGCGGCCATTTTGTTTTGAGAGGGGCTACCGAAAATCTGAAAAAACGAAATTACTCAGTTTTTTGAGCCCTTTTGAATGATGAAATAAAAAATACCCCTGCCATTTGAAATATGCAATATATTGGCAACACGGGGTACATTTTGGGGCCTACGCCCTCCCTAAAGGGGGGTGGGAGCCCCCCGATATTTTTTCTGAAGTCGCTTAGGGGTAATAGATTATTCCTGAATTTTTCAGATTTTTACAATCAACCAGGCGCTCACAGCAAAAGTGTGAACTCATTTCTCGGACACCCTGTATATATATATATATATATATATATATATATATATATATATATATATATATATATAAAATATATATATATATATATATATATATATATATATATATATTATATATATATATATATATATATATATATATATATATATATATATATATATATATATATATATATATATATATATATTATATATCATATATTTCAGCCAGTTTTACCGTTTTTATGTCCCACGATCCTGTTCGTAATTTTTGGTTTTTGTTCTTGAAATTTGTCTCAACTATTTGTTGGGTTTATTTCTTGGATGAGTTCGAAGATGGTGTAAATCCGATTGTTAGTTTTCGCGCTATGGGCCGTGTTTGAGTCGTAAAATGTGTTTTTGAGGTTTGTTTTTAGGAGTGTTTGTATTGAGCGTTTTTTTTGGGAAAATTTATGTTGGCCGTTTTGTTACGCAACTTTTTTACTCGAGTCATTTTTTTGTGTTTTGCGTTGTAAGCGAGTTAAAGTGATGTGTTTTTCGGGTTTTTTGGCAGTGTTTTTATATGAAGAAATGGTTGTTTTGATTTGTAAATTTTAGTATATGTGGTGGTGGATGGTTTTAGTTCATATGCTCTTTTCCTTGAATTTTACTTGTGTTTTACGTGTTTTACGAGCTATTTAGTTTCTTATGGGATTTTACAAGTGAAAGACAAGGATGGTTTATTGGTATAATTGCTCTTTCTTTGTTTTACACGTACACTGTTGCTTAGGTACGTTATTTATTTATTTTCTTGTTTTATCAGCTGCTCTTATTCAGATTTATTCCTCATTATCGTTACAAAGATTACACATTTTTCAATCTTTGTACTATAATCTTTTTCTCATGGTCATTTTTATTTAAATGTTGAACAGCTGATAAAAAAAAGAAAATTGAATAATTCAAAGAAAATCATAACATAACCTATTTATTGAAATTTGTGAAAAACTTATATAACCTAGCTTTTATTTCTCACTTGCATTGTTAAGATTACACATTTCTCTGTTGGTAATATAATCTTTTTCACAATTATATTTGGATTTTGAGCAGCTGATAAAATAAAAAAGAAAAATTCAGAGAAAAATTCAACGAAAATTATAACTTATATTTAAATTTGTGAAAAAATGGTTTAACCAAGCATGGAATCTACTTCGTCTTACCGGCCTGCCGGGAGGCATTTTTTTTTTAAATCGCATTAAAATTTATTTTAACGAAAAACAAAATTGAATGGGTACAAATAGTTCAAAACAATTCATTTATACTTCTTCGTATACACTAGCTGGTAATTTCTGTAATCATATCACCTTCTCAATCTCTGAATGTCGCACGTTAAAATGGCGAGGATGAGTTTACTTCTTACAAGTTGACTCGTCTTATTGTTGAGTTCAATGCGGCGTTTTTGCGATACAATTTGTTCAGCGTTTACGAGGACATGCACACCACAATCGTGCCCATTATTTTGACGTACGCATTGCATATCCACTATGCTGAAATCGTTTGCGATGTATGGTTTGACGAAACGGTTTTGGAAATTTTCTAAGATTATATTTTTGGTTTTTGCGGAGGTAAAGAAAGTAGAAACTGTCGTATAAAGCTATTTGTTTCTTCGCTGGCTCAATGCAGACTAAAACCCAATGAATCGGGATATGAACCGGCATTAAAATCACTTCGAAACCGTCGGAATAATGTTTTTTAAGGATTCGCTCTATACTATCACCTGCCTCCAATTTTGTATAAAAAAAAGAATCACACACTTTAACTCGTGGCGTATTTTCAGCAAGCAGGTTCAATATGAAGTTTATTACGTTATCATTAAGCCAATTGCCCGGCGCCAATGACTGAATCATATGTCATACATGCTGACATCAGCTTTTCCGCTGATCGGCTTGCTGCCGGGCAACGGATGGAAGAGACAGTCTAGTTTTAGATATGAATAAAGCATATCCTACTTCTCAAACCGGGTAATCTTTCTTTTAATTAAACTCCCTGAAACCTGCGCACAACAAGCGGAAAATAATATTCGGCGCAGCAGTCATTTGGTATAGTATTTACTGAGGTAAAAAATAATTGGGAACATATGACAACAAGTAAACGAAAAACTGAAACTTTGGCCAGTATGGAGATCAGTCTGTCTTCCAGAGATCAGGCGGCGCGGCATCATATCGATTCTAAATAAAATGAACCGGTGCATTTTTTCATGTTTTTTTTTTTTTTTTTTTTTTTTTTTTTTTTTTGGTTGATCGGCACTCGGCAGAAACGTTAGGTATAGGGAAAGGAGTAGGGGGAGGAGAAGGAGTAGGGGGAGGAGAAGAAGTTGGGGGAGAGGGGAGGAGAAGGAGTTGGGGGAGAGGGGGAGGAGCAAGGAGACGTGTAGAAAGTGAGGTGAGTGTGTGAAAAACAGGAGAATCAGTAGAAGATTAAAGGGAGAGGACCCGGACGTTGAGCTGCGAAGGGTTGATGATTTATTTACAAGGAAGAAAGAGAGAAGAGCTTTTGGAGCGTGCTGGGAGAAATGGGTGGAAGAAAGCGTGTACAGATTAATTACAAGGAAACATTGTAATGATACGGTAATTACTAACAAGATTACCGACAGCGTGCGGGACTGCGGGGTTGCAACCAATGCTGGTCTATCATATGCGCTTGCGTACGGTACTTCGTACACGCCTTGAGAAGAAATGAATGTCTGTTCATTTTTCCAGTGCGTGTGTGTGGCGCACTTTGGTCTGAAATTGAAAAAAAATGTCTTGTAAAATCATAGTTTTTGACCTTTTAAATGGTGACGTGGCGTTTGCGGACACGGGATTTCTAAATTTTTAGAAATGCGTGGCGTTTGCGGACAAACGGTTTTTGGCTGCGGTGTTTGCGGACATCTGGATTTTTGCCGTGGTGTTTGCGGACATCCGGATTTTTTGCCGTGGCGTTTGCGGACAATCTGTTTTCGGCCGTGGCGTTTGCGGACATCCAGGTTTTTTGCCGTGGCGTTTGCGGACAATCGGTTTTCGGCCGTGGCGTTTGCGGACATTTGGAACCATAACTTGCTTTGCCACCGCTGCCTTTTCTTTAACTTGTTCGGTGAAAAGCGAACTTTGATCCCTCCTGATCCCTAGATATTTCGTGTTAATTTTACATGCTAGGGTCTCCCCTTCATATTCTACTTTAGGTCATTCATTTTTTTTCATGCATGACCCTGCCATTTTGGTTACTGCGCCCTTGAGGAGCATCAAGTGGGTCTTTTCCTTGGAGACCTGGAGTTTTGCTTTTTTCATCCACTCCTCCAAACTTTTTGATATTTCGTTAAGTTTTCTTTCCATTTCATTATTCCCATCTCCCTCTACTAAGATTACTATGTCATCCGCATATGCAATTATTTCCATCCCTTTTGCCATGGTGTTTCCGGATATCCGGGTTTTTTGCCGTGGCGTTTGCGGACAATCGGTTTTTTGCCGTGGCGTTTGCGGACATCCGGTTTTTTGCCGTGGCGTTTCGGACATCCGGTTTTTTGCCGTGGCGTTTCGGACATCCGGTTTTTTTGCCGTGGAGTTTGCGGACTCTCGAAAAAGAAAAGAATGAGGGGAAATGAAGAGAGAATAATATTTGGAAGAATCAACTTACTGAGCATGTAGACTTGAAGGTGTACATGAATCAATCTATTTTTTGAAGATATCTAACGTAACTTGTATACTTGCAGCTTCTGGGGTATGAGAATGGTCTCCTAAACTATCCTGTATCACTTCGTGGTTTCACGTTCGTACGGGGTTGCTTCACACTTTTCATTTTTATCTGTAAGACAAACTCATGTCGTCACCCGGTATTAGAGCATGAGTGTCATGCTCTATTGAAATCGTTTCTACAAGGTCAATAATGCTTTTCTTATAGGAACGGCATGGTTCGGGGGTCCGCTCGGGGGATCGCTTGGTTTCAGTATCGAGAACGGGTCCTCGAGGACCGATTGACCCATGTGATTCCGCCAATCCGGTGCCCTCCCAATTTGTCGCTTTTTCTTTGTGGCGGGAGTTTTTGGCCAAGATTGAGGTTAAGCATTTTTGGGAATGTAATTACGTTACTAATTTGGATCAGACTTCAACGAAATCTTCTGTATGAGATATTGGGGTTTTATATCAGAGGATTGTGTCCATGTTTCGTGTATTCTGCGATTTAAAATGCATTTAGATGATTTCAAATTTCCAATCCTGTTATTGTTGATGTTTCGGTCCGCTAAAAGAGTTCGTTTGGGGAACGCGATCGGCGTTGCGTTTTAAGGTGAATCCTCAGCGACCTGTAGTAAGATTCTCATCCGCTAGATAACGTCACTGTTCCGCGGTCCAGAAACCATGCTTTTTCCGCCTTTAATCGTTAATTGCGAGAGCTAGAGTTAACTTTTCGAAAATGTAAGAACGTTGCGTTCTAGATCAAATCCAAAGGGAAAAATTTTTAAGACCATTCCGAACCATGGACGAAGATATAACTAAGGACTGCCGACTCCCTATCTCCCCCCGTGTTAAAACCTGTTAGGGGGTTTTTCGAGCGCGACCGCAGCGCTCCAAGCAGCAATAAGGGTCAACAAAAAGCGAACCGCTGCAGCGGTGGCCGCTCCGGCTCCCTTTCTCCCATGCCTTCCCGCAAATGTATACCGTGTAGGTAATTTGAATCACGATTGAACGAAGGGAAAAAATGATCAGCGAATTAAAAGGAAGCAAAATCCGCTAAAAAGCAAACGTCTGGAGTATTTCTTGAAAGTTTCCCTGAATTGTCAAAAAGATTAATAAGGGCTGAAATACTATACATCACAGTTAACCTCAAAACGGAATAAAACAAAAAAGGGTACATAGACATTTGTTTTATTAGTAGAGATCAGGCGACTCTTTTAATTTGCTGATGATTTCTGTTACCTTGTCCAAAGTTGATTCTGAATTTCCCTTGCTTTCGATCTTCCTTTGAGATACTGAGTTATCTGATCCTCTTGGGTCGCCGACAACAGTTGACAGCCATGCCATAACAGACCAACTCCAACAACGGTTTTAGCAGTAGCACAGCATGTGAGCATGGACACATCGCCAGGATCGCTCACTTGAAAGAGTAGTTCAGCTGACCGCTGTTTGGGAGCGCTGGGGTCGAGAGAAAAACAGGACTAACAACAGTCGGCAGTCCTTAGTTATATCTTCGTCCAGGGTTTTTGCGACGACCTCCCGTCCCCTTTGCCCTCCCCACGAACTACTGCACCTATGCCTACAACAGTTGCTTGCCGCGTTGTGCAGATTGCATGAATGATGTTGTCCATCTACTTCATCCCAATTTCACAGCCATCACGGATGCCACGCCCGCCACGGGTCTTCTACCTGGTTTTATGCGACATCGGTCATCGTGGCCCAGTGTTACATGGTAATCAGCGGCGGATTCGGGAAAGGCACGCCCCCCCCCCAACTCACGGTAGCCTTTGCCTTTTTTCAACAGAAAAAATCCCATAAAATTTCCCCTCTGCAAATTTGAAAATTCATAGGCGTGAAGCCCCCCCCCCCCTAAAAGAATTTTCTGGATCTGCCATTGGTAGTAATTTTTGCGGCACACTACGCCGGATTCCCGTGCGCTTTCCCACACTTACCTTTCTCCCTTATCTGTCAATGGGCGCTCCCCGAGGGGCGGCGCGGCGCCCCCCCCCCCCCCAATTCAGAAAAATCAAAACTTTACAATAAAAAAGAATCGGAACATTCGAAGATCAAATAATAACGAAAGGAGTAAGAGTTAACAAACTTTATTCTTAGTTTTCTTTACAATTTTAATAGGGGGCGTAATTTAGGGGGGCAGGGCGGGAAGTAGCCCCCCCCCCCCAAACAGTGGTGCCCCAAACCCCCCCTTGCCACTATACAGCTCGCCCCCCCGTTTCAGGATTCCTCTCCCCCCCGATCTAGACCTCCCCCTGATTTTTACCCCACCCCCTCCTGATTCAGACGACATCATCCTTCCCACCCCTCATCTCCCTCGCCGAAAGAAGTTTTAAAATCTACTAGTATGAACGTGTCTACATTGGCAACTACCGTTGGCAACGAGAATTTTGCGAACTTCCTTGAAAATTCAGAATCCTCTAGTCGATAATTACATGATTAGAGAAAGTATAGGCAAGAGTTTGGTTTTGTTAATTTAAATAGGTTAACTCTTAGAATTCATCAGGACAATGAAAAAAAAGAAGGAATAGTTGTACTTAGCTTTTTACTATTTTATCATCTGATGCTGTCACTTTGTTCATAATATCAAACACTTCAAAAAAAAGAATTACTTTTGATACAACTACATGCTCAATACTTACAATTTTTTACCATTTGGAAGGATAATTGATTTATTTTCTATTTTTGGGGGGAAGTGGGGGGGGGGGGGGGCTCTAGACTTGCCCGTCTCTAAGTGAAGTCCCCTAGACCTTCCATTGACATTCAAAAAGTTGCCCCTCCGGGCAATTGTTTTGCGGGTGCCCATGTCTTTGTCCATGGTCTCTGAACCAGAAATTGAACGTTCTTCCGGTCTGTGGTTGCCTTCTTTTCTCATAAGTTTAGACACGGCCACCCTGTAAACCCCCAACAAGTTAAAAGTCCGCAATCCGCACCCTCGACCCGCAGCCACTATCAAAAATAAATTGCCGGTTGACTTGCAGGTACTCTCCTCCTCCTCCCCCCAAATTAGATTAGACACAAATATAAAATTAAAAAAAAAAAAAAATGAAAAATAGAATGTATGCCCCAGCAAAGGGCCCCCTCCACAGTTTTCCCAAAAGAGGGAGCGACCCCCTTGCCAGCGTAACTCCGAAAAAAAAATTCCAACTGGGGTCCAAGTAACTCAAGTAAGGTCTCAAAATGAAATCAGATGGATCCAAAAATTTTTAAAGGCGAGTACCGGTAAGCTTTCTCTTTTGATCGGTCCAAACCGGATTGCGATACATCGATTTACTCTCGAGATATCGATTTTTAAAGGCGCGCGGTATAGGGTCAGAAATCTAAGATTCTCTAAAATCCGCGAATTTCGACTCTCATGGACCTAGCATGCGCCGTGAGAAGTCATATGTGAGTTTTTTGAGTTCACATGAAGTTCATTAAGGGCCCTGACAAATGTCGGACCGATAAAGTCTATATCGGGGGGGGGGGGGGTGGCCCCAACTCCAGCGTAAGTCTCACTGCGGCCGCGGGAGGTCCCATAAGATCCGTTTAAAACTTGGATGGATCTGAATTTTTTTCAAGAATTATCTAAAAGCTGAAGCTACCGCCCAATCCAAACCGCAGTGCGCAATCCATCGATTCGTTCTCGAGATATCGATTTTTCAAAGGCGCGCGGTCTTGTCAGATCGACCTTAGAGGGGCGCTGGAGGCTGGAAAAAGGCGAATTTCGTCTCTCACGAACCAGTCGTGTGCCGTATTATATCGGTTCCGCTTTTTTTCGGGTCCCAATGATGTCCCGAGAGGGCCCAATGCAGTTTCGAGCCAAAAAATATCATCTTAGGGGGGGAACTACTCCCCGTTTCAGCGTAACTCTGACAAGTAATGTCTAACTGCGGCCGCGAGAGGTCCTGTAAGGTCATTAAATAAACTCGGATGGATCTGAAATTTTCGAGGTTGTCAGTCACAAGCAAGCGCTTTCGATCGATGCAAACCGAATTGCAATACATCGATTCACTATCGAGATATCGATTTTTCAAAGGCGCACGGTCTTGTCAGATCGAACATTGAAATAAGCTGTGGATACTCTGTATCCGCGAATTTCGTCTCTCATGGACCGTTTAAGCTCCCTTAAAAATCGAATGAGCTTTTTTCAAGTTCATATTACGTTCCTTAAGGGCCTTGATAAGTGTCGGATGACATTTGATCAATATTAACATTCATTTTTTAATCTGAGACAAGAAGAGCTGAAACCATAAAGACGAAGAATTTCCATCGTGATGACTTTGGTTCAAGCGAGGAAAATTCTATAGAAGTCCCAAATAACTAGACTAGACTTTCCGGCTTGCTAGGATTGGTATTAAGAATTTCCTTCCTGATGACTTTGGTTCAGGCGAGAGAAATCTAAAAAAGTCCCAAATAACTAAACTAGACTTTGCGGCTTGCTAGGATTGGTATTGCGTCATCCGATTTTAAAGGAACTATCACTATCGAAATCGATTTTCAAAACCACAGTATTCACCTCGCCTCGTGAACAACTGTTTCAACACGCTATAAGTAAATTTTCATTCCCACTTTGACCTATCAAGTTATTTTTACAGCGATCACTGTTATACAAACACAAATGCAGCGTTGCGATTGAATTTGTCGCAGTTTTGTACTATCAATATGGAACTCCACACTTACAATGATTTACGGCCGACACTCATGCTCTCTTTGCTAACACTGTTCCAGTGTTGCAAGTTCCAACTTGTTTTCTTTTTTAAATCAATATTGATACCAGAGTTGGACAAATGGGGGTTGTAATCGATTTCACGATTACCAAGTAATCTTAATCGTCGTTTTTTCGGAGGGTGATTTTATGGTAATCAGGGCTGATTTTTTACAAGCCACTAGTCAAATTATGTGCAGAAGAATCAAATCTAATCAAAAAGACCCTAAAGTTTACTATTTATCAGTGAAAAATATATTTAATTACCATCCAAAGGTTTGACGATTACCGATTACCCAGTAATCGTGTAATCGATTACACTCCTATTTGCCCAACTCTGATTGATACCCCTCAAACACTGCATTCTTTCCCGAATTAGGTCGTGTATAAATGACCGTATTTCACACTTAAATTGATTAAGCGCACGCTTTTTATTACTTGTCCATCATTACAGCATTTTTAGAATATCGGTGACCTAAGCTGGCCTTGGGTGAATTGCCGCCATTTTGTCAATATTTGTTCGATTTTAATTTCAAAACCGGCGTTAAAGTTGCAACATTAAAGTCAAATGCTTCGTACTGAATTGATGATTCAGTTTTTGTTTACTGAGATATAACAGGGCAACTTACTTTTGGCCCGATCCTCGTAGTTCGGAGGTGGAGGGAAATTTTCCGGGGTGGGTTTGGAAAAATTTAATTTCTGATCAGCCATTTGCTTGAATTTATTGACAAAAAATTTACGTAAAACTAGAGCAGATGGCACGTTTAACGCCGTTTTTTAATTGAATTTACATTAATTATGGGCTGAGAAAAATAATAGGGAGCCTTAGTTTCTAAACGACTCTCGCAGAACTTTTTAGTGTCATTTCTACGTCAACATTATTTTGTTAAAAGTGTTCTCTGTGATTAAAATTGGTCTTTGAAATTTTGACCAATTTTATGACGATCTAAACCATTTTGCGGCGTTACGATGCGATGGTGTCGTCGTCATCCCGACTCCTACCTTGCGCGCGCGCGCGCGCACACACACACACCACACACACACACACACACACACACACACACACACACACACTCACTCACACACACACACACACACACACGTCCTTTACTGAATCAGTTTCTCTTACACAAATGATCAATGACGATGATAATTTGGTGAATTTCACAACGAGGGTATATTTAAGGGGGTCAAGGGTTGTTCATTAACTCCTGCACGTGTGTTGAAAGCTCTGATGTGATGAAGACAATCAAACTCTGGGTAAGTAACCAATCTCAAGTATCTCTCAGGGAGCACTTTACCAGTTTTCAATCGGGTCTTTTGATGTTTCCTTAATTTTGTGTAGTTCTAAATGTTGAACGAAATTGTGGTTCGCCTCCGAAAATGAAATGACACGTTGAACAATGAGTTCAAAGATTAAAAAATCCCTCGAAGGAAGTAAGTACTACGATTGGTGATTTGATTTTGGCTGTTCCTAAACATTTTTTTTTTTTTTTTTTTTTTTTTTTTTGAAATGTCGGGAGGTCTAGTCCACAAGTTCATGAAAATGTTGCGGTTTGATTCGGATGTTGAAGCATATTTGTCAGTTCTTTTACTGTCGGATTGTCAATCGTTACTTTAGTATAAAACGCGCACTTGAATTTCCGGAGGCAAACTCTAATTTTCGTTTTAACATTGAAACTACACAGAATGCAGAGCCTTCATTCTATTTGTTTGAAATCAGTTTAAGGCGACTTAAGACTTGCCTTAGATTGGCTGTCCGCCCCGAATGTTACTATTTTTATAAGATCAGAGCTTATCAACTGACGTCCATGACTTATTGAATGACCCCCAGACTTCAAATAGTGTGTAGTTTTTTTATCTGATCTAAGATTCTCAGTTTCCCCCCTTCAGACGATAACCTATTCGGATCCAAAATCTTCAGGCTTCTATGACCCGTAAACTTTTTACCGTAAAAAATACAATTTAAGTCATTTTGTGAAACAAAAAACTCGTCGCAAAAATTAAAGAAGTCCGAATAGTCGCACATTTAAATTGTTGGACAGTTCATGTTGGGTTTTATATTTTATAATTTTTCATTTTAATCTCATTTTACGACGAGTTTTGTGTCTTGCAACATGACTTTATTGTTTTTTTTCTTTCAGTGTCTTTGGTGTAGAGAAGGCCTGATGATGGATTTTCGACCCAAAGTGGCCATCCATCGTCTGAGGGGAAAAAATCTGAAAAAGGAGATCGAGGAGGGGAAGAAAGCCACACGATTTGCGTGTAAATTATAGCAAAGAGCACGACCTACGACAATATGGCCAACAACGGATAAACTCGTTAGTCAGGCACAAAAAGCCAAGAAGAGTTTGTAAGTTCTATACGTTCTGTAGTCCGTACTTCTGGTTTCAAAATAATTCTTGTTTCTGGAAATGTTTTCGATTATCTCGATTGTTTGTGTATTTGATGGTAGGAGCGTTTTGACGCATCGAGGGAGAAAGCGGATGACAAAAAACCAACGTAGTTCAAAGAGAAAGGTTCCGGGAGAATTCTGACAGGCGGATCGAGGGAGCGAGAATTTTATTTGAGACTCCCTTTCTAGATCCGCGGGAGCAACTAATTTCGTGAAAATGATAATCATTGAGGCTGCCGAAGGATGTATCTTCGGGTTTTTAACGGGCTTCTCTGCTTTTACAGAAGAGAGTTCTCTGCGTTCTATGTTGCCGGATTTACTGTGTCGGTAAAGCAGAAATGCAACGAGAAATTCTCTCTTTTTCCACCATTGAGGCATGTATGTGAGACTCAGATAGACAAGTGGATAACCGCCCCTTTTCTATCCTTTGTCTACTTATACATTCAAGGGGAAAATGATAGAGATGGTAACGATTCTGGCTGCGCCAATGGATTGAATACTTGCAATTTAATGAAAATCTAAACAAACGGGTGATTCAAAAGTAGAATTAGATACTTCTCTGGTGGTTCAGTTAAGTTATGTAGAAAATATTCTACTATCAAGAAGTTTTTTTTTTTTTAAATGACAAAACTTCTCGAAACTATTTTGAAAATATACGACGGAGCGACATTTATATTTATCAGGGGTTTATTACAGAACCTATGATCCAGGTTTGGAGCAATCTGGAAATTTTTTCACCTTCATCCACTGATATTTAGAATGAAGAATGGGAAACTTAATCTTAAGTGTATCCAGGAATTTTTCTCTTTCTTTTCCTGTTTTAAGGCGCGTGTTAATAGGAGATAGGGATGGCGTTATTGTAACGTGCGGGTCATCTTCGCTTTATTCTTTTCTAACACCTTTATGTTGCATTTATTTTGCAATTTTTTCTCGAGTTTTTACAAAAAATAATCTCAGCTATTTTTACCCTGATTGCTCAGTGGCAGTCATAATTTATCCACAATTTTCTTGAAAATAGCGTTCATTTGATTCTGCGTGCAACAAAGACATAGTTTACAACGTTGCAAAATTAGTGCAATGTGGAGATGGACAGTGGACACTCCCCACTCCCCCTTGTTTCTGTAGATTCTTCATCTGTTCAAACGGGCAACGACAGAGAAAGACTAATTTCTAGATACGTCTCTACTAATGGTATGTGAATTTCAGGGGACAAATACTATTTCAAATTTGTATGCACCCCCCTCTCCCCCTGTGCTTAGGGATGTTTGATTATTCGATTACTAATCGATCAATCAATTTTTTGAGGTCCAAAAAATCGATTATTTTAATCGATTGCTGTCAAACCGATTAATCGATTAGTCAAATCAAATTAATCGGTTAACCGATTAATCCAATAATTGATTGGTGAAATCAAATTTTTCGTTAAAAAAAAAATTAAAAAAATGCGTCCACGTGCGCCGCCGCAGTGTTGCTGTTTTCGAGGTCAAATCGGAATGGACTAGAGTGAGTAGATATTTCGAAAAAAGGATTAACAAGTACATTTCAGAATCTTTAGTCTTCGTAATCAACAATACAAAAAAAAAAACACTCATGAGCGAGTTTCGCCATTCTCATTATTATTTATTTCTCATTTCTGTTTCTGTTAGTCAATTATGGGGGAAATAAATTTTTAGCGTGGATATTTTTTAAATTTTGCCAAACTTGAAAAGTGTCTGCGGTGTTAAAAAGCTTGGTTCACTCGTCAAGGCCTTCGAATTTTGGAACCTGTATTAGTTCCAGGGAAAATACGACGCTCTATTAAAACAAAAAACAAAACAAAAATCGATTCTTATGCCGCGATACCATATTTCGTATTAATGGAAATTTATCGACCTTGTCTTTCGATTAATTAGCGTAATCGATTAGTCGATAATCAACTCGATTCTTGACGCGTCGGAACATCTTTACCCTTACTTTTACCGCACAAAGCAAAGACATCCACCCTTTTTGACAACTTTCCGAGTTTTGAAAACGTTATCTTTTTTCTAAATATCATTTAACTCATTTCGTAAGGACCACGATTTTGCACCATACTTGCGTTTAGTGTCACTGGTTCCCCAACGTTTTAGTTCTCAAAATGGGTGGTGAAACTACCTCTAATCAAGTACTTTCTCTAAAGAGGGTCTTAGTATAGCGCCTTCAATTAACCACGACGGCAAAATAAGCACCTTGTGATGGAAGAATAACCATCTCTCTATTTGGTTGGAAAAGACGAGCGAAGATTTGACTCGGTAACTTAGCATGGAAAGGGTTTGATATGAAGGTATTTTCGGGGTTTGGTCTGTTTGATAGACAACGCTACTGCAATAGTCGAATAGTCACGTGCAGTAGCGTACGCAGGAATATGTCTCTCTTTCTCTTCTCCCGTTTGAATGTGTGTACTGGAAAAGGAAAGCAATAGGGGTTGAAGTCACGTTTTAGCACCTGTTCCTGTCCTTTTCTAACACACGTGCTCTAATGGGGCAAGAGAGAGAAAGACAAATTCCTGCGTACGCAACTGGTCTCGTGTATATTCTTGCACAGAGGAGACCGACTGAGGAAAACCGTTTTCAAATGTATACTCCTTAACCCTGAGGAGTTTCATGAACTGTCATGAAAGCAATTCGTTTTAAAAGCTGACAAGCTAGCTTTAAAACAATACCGCAAGTACGTTGAATAGGAGTAGACGGAGCCCTCAATGAAAATCATCTCTGACAAATGGAGCTGAGCTTAAGGGGCCCGATCAAGTTGAAACTCGACCTAGTTTATAACCGATGAGCACCCATCAACCTCAAGTGAGGCTTCAGCCACACTAGAGCGTGACATGAGGGTCATCGATGCCGTTTGGTGAGCAAAGAGTGAGGTTTTGCTAGTTCAATTCAAGTCCGACTTTCCGCCAACTTGATCGCGGGCCCAGCTATTTTACCGTGATAATGAAAAGCTTGCTGAGGTTCTACATCCGTCTTGAAGCACTCAGTTTTAGCCATTCTTTACCATTACCGTCGACTTGTGTATCTCGGCAGAAAAAATGCGAAGCTTCCGCTGAGAGAAAAAAAAAACGAAAAGTATTTGTTTATTTTCTAGACCGAAAAAGGGAAGGAGCCCTAACACGGAAAAAAACTACGGTGAAAATAACCATACGGATACCTGATTTTGGCACCTGCTAGACGTTACGGTAATGTTAACCAGAAGTATACTATGTTTTGACTAGGCACTAGGTGATGGTACCTGATTGCATGTCGAAGTTACTCGAAGTATCGGTAAATGTACCATACTTCTGGTCAAGTTTACCATAACATCGAGTAGGTGCCAAAATCAGGTATCCGTATGGTTATTTTCACTAATCTTTTTTTTCCGTGAAGGTTAGGAGAAAACAATTGGTAGAATAATCGAGGAATACGGAACTCTGAAGTTTGGAAGAAAGAAAAAAACATAATGGTGGAGACTTACAAAATTAGGTTTGTGACAATATACATATGTCCGTAGCAACGCAGAGGGGTCAATTCTAGTGTAAAATTACTTGAACATAGTGTTGAAAACATTAACAGTTCCTAATTTGACTCACGATTCGAAAAATGCATTTAAACAAAATTCCAGGATGACCGTCGTATTGCGGAGTCTCAATGGCGGAGTCTTATCTAATTTGTCCATTACTACGCATCTATGATGAATAATTTTCCTAGCATGAGAGAAAACTACCATTAGATGGGATTACCCCGTTCTAACTCGTTATGCAGCAACCATCTTGGAATTTTTTTAGGGGAATTTACCGAGTTTGTGAGTTAATTTTGGATCTTTTCGATACAAACAACCAAGGTTATTTTCTAGTGATTTTACCCTCGTATTAGCCCTCTTTATTTCTGTATTAAATAGTTGCAACATACCCATTAAGAGATTAAACTTTATTCTGGAATCAATGGAGTTTCATTTTTTTCTTAAAAGCCCAGTAAAAACTTAAAACAGCAGATTAATGCGGAGTAAATCTAAATCACATCTCTTTCGCGGATCGAGTCAGTTTTGAAGAAAATATAAAAACAATCTGATTCTCTTAGGATTCAAGTTGATTTTGGATCGGAGAGCTTGGGGGGGGGGGTGAAAGAAAGTGGGAAAGAATGATTGACAAAATAGAAGATTGACAACACCGGCCGGCGATGCAGAGGAATAAATTGAGAAAACGAAGCATATTCTTGAAAGCATCGAAAGTCAAGGCATGTTCTCGGCATACAAACTGGCTGCTCAGGAGAGGGTCGTAGAATAAGGCTTCCTTTTTAGGATATGTGGAAGATTGTTGATTTCGTGTTGTTGAGTTAACTCAAATAGTATCGTTCATTGATAAGACTCGACTCGATTCAACCCATTAAATTGACTCGCTCGCTCGCGTAATGGGTCTGTTGCAAACTTTTGCTACACCAATATAGAACCTTGATTCTTATGTAAAATTCGGCGAAAATAATGATGCGCACATTGAAAACGTTTAAAATCCACTCATTAACTCAGGAAATCACTTCAATTTCAAACAGCCCGCGCTACACTAGACACTATTTGCACCGGTATACTTCTACATAGACGGAACCACCGTGCATCAGTGAACAACATCGTAACTACAAAATGATGGAATTCCCTTTTATATGAACTATTGGCTGCATTTGCTGTCTGGTCTTTTCGGTTTATCAAAGATTACAAAATAATATAAGAAATGTACGCGCATCTAAACTAAACATTCCAATGTTTGTAAGTTCTGTTCATGTTTACATAAACTAGATGGTTCCATCTATGTAGTTATAAGTCGGTGATATAGTGTCTAGTGTACCGCGGGTTGTTTGAAATGGAAGGTATTTTCTGAGTTAATGAGTGGATTTTGAAAGTTTTTAATATGCGCATCGTTATTTTCGCAGAATTTTACGTTAGAAACAATGAGTTATATTGATGTAGCAAAAGTACGCAACAGACCCATTCATTGGACTAACTCTCTATCTCTCTCTTTTCATAGATTCCCTGACAATTCGTCCAATTTTGCGTTCTATAAATAAATACGTGTGGGTAATGTAGTAATGGGGCAGTTGCAAGGGTCTGAAATGTTGTGTTTTCTATGAAGAAAATGAAAATACTCGATGAGCTGAGAACAATGATACCTTTGGTTTCTAATTCAGTCCCAATTTTCCGGAGATGAGATTTCTGCCCGAAATACAAATACACTGTTTTAAATGGGAATTCCGTACAGTGCCGTCACCACGCACACCATTTTTTGCAACTTTACACGCGTATATCTCCAAAACCGGGACACTTAAGAAAAAACCTAAGGCACCATTGCACTATGGTCTGAGATCGTCAAAAAGTGGCCAAAAATCAGAAAGTGAATTTCCTATAAATTCATCATTTAAAAACTTTTAATACCAAATTCAATTACAGAGAACACTTTTAACAAGTATTTTAAACTTGAAAGTGTCACCATAAAGTCTTAAATTAACCTTAAAAGGTCGAAAACGATGATTTTTGATGACTATTTTTCACTGGATTTTTGGCCACTTTTTTCGATCTCAGACCATAGTGCATTGTTCTCACCAGCTCATCAAGTACTATCATTTTCTTTATAAAAAGACATAACATTGCAGACCCTTGCGACTGCTCTATTACGTCTTAATTGCGACCCGTAACTGTGTATTCGTCTATTCAAGCTCGTATTAACATAATCCTATTCATACAGTTTTTGTGTGACGTCATCAGACCACCGCAACGAATTATGATAGATCGGTCCTCGAAAAAAAAAAATATGTACGTAAAAAAGGTAAAATTTACCATTCGGATGGCTGAAATTGGTCACGCAACTATAGACATAATGTCTTCTCCGATTCCGATCTTCTCCGTCGATAGACGACTCCGATATAAGTTTCGAATTTGGCTAGCCCTGTCCAGTTCCAGTGATCCGGATGAGAGACCAACCATTTGTCCCACTCAGCCCCCCCCCCCCCTCGTTCAACGGACACTAGTGAAAGTGGCTACTCATCAACTATCGATGACAGTTTGTCTCCCTTTTGAATCTAGTTAGTGTATCGATAATTTGGCTATTTATAATAGTAATGGGGCTATTGCACACTTTTGCTATAAGCGATTTAATCGTCGATTATGGCGTAAAAACCTCAAAAAATAACGATGGCGGCACTAAAAACTTCCAAAATCCACTCCTAAACTCAATAAACGCAGTTATTTGCGCGAGCTTAATGGTGGCCGAAGGCACTAACAATGGGAGATTCCTATCTTAATTTCGTCACTCTTTCTATGCTGACAAGGATGATTCACAGAGTAATTAGTCATCAGAGTGATGATCCACATCCGATGAATGGTACCGCAACACCAAGTGACACCGGTGTCAAATGAAAGTAGTCTCTTATTGGTCACTTCTTGATGGAGTTTCAGAATTGTTAGATTGGAATCTCCCATTGTTATTAGTGCCTTCGGCCACCATTACGCTCCCGCAAATAACTGCGTTTATTGAGTTTAGGAGTGGATTTTGGAAGTTTTTTAGTGCCGCCATCGTTATTGTTTTGAGGTTTTTACACAATAATCGACTATTAAATCGCTTATAGCAAAAGTGTGCAATAGCCCCATTTTATTCATATATGAAGCCAGGAGGGTATAGAAGCCATTACTTCTTTTTATGGCACGTAATGTAAAATGTATATTAGAAATAAATATACCTGATTGCCTGGTGCGTGTGTAATATTTGTAAACGTACACGGAAAAAAAGACTGGTAGAATTCACCATCTGCATAGCTGACTTTTGAGTCTGCTATCAAGTATGGTAAATTTTACCAGATTGTGGTAAAATGTTCCTTCATGTTACCTAAATTTACCAGAAGGTACGTTGCATTTACCATATTACGGTGAAATTTACCACGCTTGCTAGCAGACGCCATAGTCAGCTATGCAGGGTAAACTATACCATAGTCTTTTTTCCGTGTATGGAGTTTACAGTGGTCTATACTCATGCGATTCCGTTTATAGAAAAGTACAGTTTTTCTACCTGGCTATTTTACAGTAATAATGAAATAAAGTAAAAAAAGAAAGAAAACTTGACTACCTTCATCAAAAACTTTTTTTAGGCTATTTGATAGAGTATTAAAAAAATTTATGGCTGCTCCCTCAGCCCATTGTCTATTATTTCCGTTATCACCATTCTTATAATTGGTTTGGGGAAATAATGGAAGGGGTATTGGGTTTCTCCTCGATGTTTGCGAACTCAAGTTCAATAGGATTAATGTGGCTCGGCTTTTATTGCACACACGACTTGTTTATCACTGGTAATATGGCGAGTTTTTTCAATTTTTATGCATAAATAATTTTTATTTGCTATATTATCTGTCGATTGTTGCATTTCATTTTCATGTTCGCCTCTTGGCAACAAAAGGCATTTCTTTTACTATCGATTTTGATTTTATTCTCATCTTCTTCCATCGATGAATTTTTTATTCAGCAAAAAATTCGTACAGAATACATTAATTAAAGCAGTGTAAAATTCGTTCTCACCTGCACGGAAAAAAAAGATTAGTGAAAATAACCATACGGATACCTGATTTTGGCACCTGCTAGATGTTATGGTAAACTTGACCAGAAGTATGGTACATTTACCGATACTTTGAGTAAATTCGACATGCAATCAGGTGATATCATCACCTAGTACCTAGTCAAAACATAGTATACTTCTGGTTAACATTACCATAACATCTAGCAGGTGCCAAAATCAGGCTACCGTATGGTTATTTTCTCCGTAGTTTTTTTCCGTGTGTAACATCACTGGCGCATGGGCGGATCTTGCAAGTTGGCAACACTGAATTAATCCCATTTGAACGTATGAGAAACAGTCGATTCTTGAAGGGGCCATGACCCTTTTCCTAATCGATTGTTTCTCATGCAATCGAATGGGAATAATATACCTACACAGTTGTCAGATTACTGATCCGCCTTTGTCATTGGGAAATACGTCACAATGTTGTATACGGGTTGTTTTTATTCATACTGGAACGATTCTTCCATGGAACGACTCCTCTCAAAAACGATTGACATAAATGAATTTGGAAGCAAAAAGCAATCGGCTGAAGCCAACGATTCGAGCACCAACCCCACTTCCTCCGCCCCTTCTAACCTCTCCTCCCTTCCATCCCTTGAATTTCGTTCTTGATAATTGTCGCGATAAGATTTTCAAACTTCTTCCTTTTCTTTACCCCCATCTCACCCTCTTCACCCCCCCCCCCCCCCGGCGGCCGCTCCTGTTCCTCTCAAGCTCGTTAACGATTAGGCCGTCGCTCGCGCCGCTTTTTATATTTCTCTCTCTCTCTCTCACGCGCATCTCCTCACACACACTCCCTATCTCTGATGCTCTCACTTCATTCCTCTCTCTCTTCCTCTCTCTTTCTCTTTCTCTTTCTCTCTGTTCTACCTTCTCTCTCTCTCCACCGTAAAGTTGTCGTTAGCTTCAATGAAATTTCGTTTGTGACAAGATAAAGCTTAAGTTGTGGCTTTAGCTGTGGCCCTGCTGCCGCCCCCTCCATCTCTTTACGTTTGGCATCCTAGGCAGCTCGTTTTGCTGCGCCGAAAAGTAAATTGAAGAAACGTAAGATCCCTCTGGAATAATGTGTTAAGATTTGAAAGAAAACGCACTCGCCCAGCCGAGCCGATCCGATCGGCGAAATAATCTTTGCGAGAAGCTTTTGAGGAATTGAATGAATTCATCGCGAAAAAGGAAAAACCTTTTACATGTATGTATTTTCCGGGAAAGGGTTCATTCAAGTCCTCATTTGTGTATTACTCCGGATTTAGCCGTCGTTTATAATGGTGAGTTGACACGAAGGTCTCTCGTAAGCTTCTGAGTAATTGCATGCATCCCTTACTTAAAGGCTTACTCGTTGCTCAAGCTTTTTCTTTCTTTCTTTTTTCCTGTCAATCCTAATCTATGAAACCTCTCTCTTGTACTTGTTATTGATATCGATCGCATTCAATCCGAATAATTTATTCGGCATCCTCACTTTAAATTATGTTTTTCAATTTTTGCTTTGTAGGTATTTATTTATCTATTTATTTATTTAATAGAATTTGCAAATGGCTAACTCAATACCTCACAAGTAAAATCTACGCAATGAAAAGTAAAACAAGGGATCGCAATGCAATCTTATGCTCGTGCATGATATTTAATAGAATTTGCAAATTGCTAACTCAACATTAAACTTATACGTTAAGACTTATTTGTTATTTTCACGTCTGTGTTTTTATTTATAAAAATAAATTGTGTGAAAATAATCCAATATGAACTGGCTATTTAGCTCCCAGCTTTAACCTATTTATTCATTTATATATCTATCTCTTTATTTACTTATTTATATATCTATTTATCTATTTAAATCAAGATTTTCCTAATATAGCCCGAATAAACATATAAAAAACATTAAACACTGAAATCGGGAAACAAGGCTGAAAAAGTTATTATGAAACAATATAAAATAAAAACGAAACCAAAACGTTTCGGAGCCAAACGACTCTCTCCTCAGTTGGCTAAAGAATGCACAAACAATTACATAAAGAGAATAACAGACCAACAAAACGATAGAGGTAACTCAAATGGTCGACTGATCTTCATCTAACATCCGCCGATACGATACGCAGAGCTTATCTGTCTCAGTTTTTAAATTACAAACATTGTTTTTATTTTTCACTATGTGAATACTTTCCAATATGCATATCTGGCGTGGTCATTTTTTTCGACGGCTAGCACCGCACCGTGACGTTGCCAAAATTAAAGGGATGATCCAAAGAATCCTCATGACGATGCAGGGCTGTAACCTCCTTTCGGTTATAATTATGCCCATTCAGTCTACTACCTAATTGTTGTACAGTCTGACCAATGTAACTCATGTTGCAGTCTGAACAAAGAATTTTGTAAACCGCACACCAGATTTTGAAATGGTGGGTGTTTTTGCCTTCATTGGAGTAAATATAAACTGAAGATTATTGTTCTGCCTAAAAACCACTTTAAAATCAAAATTGAGCGAAAAAGCCTGTAAATTTTCAGAGAGCAGTGGGACTTATGGTAGACAAATGATTTTTGATGGGTCAATAGCCGGTTTCTCCATTATCCTGTTAGGATATTCATCGATCTTCTTCAAAACTTTTTTAAAGGCAGGTGTAATTATGTTTAGAGGATAAAAATTTCCCAACAATGACTGTTTACCAATTCGAATCATTTCATGTCTGTACTTAACATGCGTTAACCTAAGAATGCGCAACGCCAAATTACTGCTGGTATTTAGTTTATAATTAAACGGTTGTACAGAAAAATAATTCAAATATCTTCCCGGTGATGTTTCTTTCTGATACCATTTACGTAAAATTCTCCCTTCCTCCCTAACCAGTGCCATGTCCAAATAATTTAGCACATTGTGTGCTTCCCTTTCAAGTGTAAATTGCAGATTCGTTGACTGTGAGTTGAAAAAATCAAAGACTGAATGAACATTGTTTTTACGAACGACTAAGAAAAGATCGTCCACGTATCTTTTGTAAAAGTACACAAGAAAAGGGATGGTGTTTAGAACAATCACCTCAAATCTCTCCTTGAAAATATTAGCGAGCACGGCTGAAACACATATACACCCATAGCTAAACCATGAATCTGTCGGTAGTATACCTTTCCTCAAATTGAAATACCGTCGATGACACACAAACGTGGAGCATATGAAGAAATTGATCTTTGGAAATAGAACAAAACCTTTCAATTTCATCCCATCTCTCTTCAACACACTCGATAGCAAGATTGCCTGATATGTTTGTGTACATTGATGTGTTTTATCTATTTATTTATTTATTTTTTTATTTACAAAAGAACTACCCCTCCTTTTGCCGCAAGACACTGAATTTAATTTTAACATTCAGTGAGTACATAATAAAGAATACTTAAAGATATTACCTCGAGATATATGATTATCAATGATTCCAAAGATTTAAGGCATGTGATGTGGTGTGGGTGGTCAGTATTGCATACCAGGTTCCAGGTATCCGGTAGTGAAGTGTCGGGGCACGAGTTGTGCTCTAAAATAGTAAGGGATACATTTTCAATGCTGAATTTTAACAAGTTATTAGGGTCATACTTTCGCATTATTGTCATAACTAGCTCATTTTAGAAGCGTTCACTGTTCGAAGCTCTGCGCACTTATGCGTGGAGGGTTGCATTTTCGTCCTCAGCGCCAGCCACCGTCAACGCAATCAGTAGTAACATTCAAGTTGCCCTATTTGCTTGATTGCGTGGTTTTTCGTCACGATAACCTACGCAGAGGACGAAAATATTCCTTCCACACATGTGTTACAGAAAGTACTGTAAACTGTAAAATATCATCTGTATAAATTGATGCCTTGAAAGGTAAAGGTCTCACTTTGTTTGGGAAACGTCGACATAAACGTCTGCACAACGCATCGCATCGACTTATAAAAGTCGCTAATTCTCACGTCTCTTTGATGATGAGTAACTTTGCCATTTTAAAACCTTAAAATGTCACTGAGTGAACACTCCAAGTTTATAATTATTCCTCTTTTTTCAGTCGTTAAAGTTTTAAAGGAAGCCTCCTAGTAAACTTTCAATAACGATCACTTTAACGAGCATCGTTAAAAGCCTCGATCGCGCGATTAATGATTTCTATGTAATGACGGTCTCATCAAAGCGACTTTTATATCTATGATTTTAACTATCTCGCGACAGGTCTCTTATCAACTTGCCGAGATCTTCGCCAGCGAAGCACGTTGGTGTCGTTGGTAGCATTAATCTAATTTTCTTGTTATATTGCCCGTTCTTCGGTGTTCTCTGCTGTTCCTTACTGTTTGCCATTGGCATTTGGATGATCTCTACTGCTCTTAGCAATCAACATTTGGACTCTGCTGTTATCTTGTAATCCATTCCATTTTCTTGTGTACTCTGCTGACTTCCACAGCTCTCTGTTTATTCAAAGAGCAGTCAGGCCTTCGTTATGGATTGGCTATTTGTTTGCTATTCTTGAATTTATGAATGGATAAGAGTAATTTTAACCGCGCACATCATACTTTTTCAGGTGGCATCATGTCGGTGAAAATAGTGATGTACAGGGTGTTTCACGTAACCTGCTCACTATGGTTTTCTTGAACGGGTGACGATAAAAAAATCTGGAAAAATCGGTTTTATAGTAACTCGGACTTAAAGTTTCATTTAAAAATACTGCCACAACCCAAAATTTTGTTTTTGGGGGGTTTTCAGGGGGGGTGCCCCCCTAATCTCGAAATTGTCAAATAGCAACCCCTATCTTGTGATACCTCGTTTGAAAGAGGGTAAAATTCTAAGCATTTTGGCTTAAACCGGAAGTCGATATCTTTTTTCGCTTTTGAGATATCGAAGGTCGAAGATCGATATAGGACCAATTTTCGAAAATTCTTAACTCCTACAAAAAAAGTCGTAAAACCAAAAACTGCACACGTAAAATTCTCTACTTGATGAGTACTTTCAAGAAAAAAATACGAATTTACAATCAAATAAACCGGAAGTCGACTTTAAGGCACCTTAACATTTTTGGCGGGAAAACCCCCATTTCTCAAAATTTTCAAATGGCAACCCCTATCTTTTAATACCTCACTCACAAAGGCGTAAAAAGTTGTGCATTTTGGCGCAATCAAAAGTCCGATATCATTTTTCTAATTCGATATATCAAAAATCGAAGTTCGATTTAGACCATTTTTCGACCCAGTAAAAACCGGATCCTATCGTGTGATACATCATTCAAAAGCACATAAAAAACCAAGAATTTTAGTGCAAACCGGAAGTCAATACCTTTTTTCGCGGTCGAGATATCGCAAGTCAAAGTTTAGTCTTTGGTTAAGGCATACCTTAGACTTTGACTTGCGATATCTCGACCGCGAAAAAAGGTATTGACTTCCGGTTTGCACTAAAATTCTTGGTTTTTTATGTGCTTTTGAATGATGTATCACACGATAGGATCCGGTTTTTACTGGGTCGAAAAATGGTCTAAATCGAACTTCGATTTTTGATATATCGAATTAGAAAAATGATATCGGACTTTTGATTGCGCCAAAATGCACAACTTTTTACGCCTTTGTGAGTGAGGTATTAAAAGATAGGGGTTGCCATTTGAAAATTTTGAGAAATGGGGGTTTTCCCGCCAAAAATGTTTAGGTGCCTAAAAGTCGACTTCCGGTTTATTTGATTGTAAATTCGTATTTTTTTCTTGAAAGTACTCATCAAGTAGAGAATTTTACGTGTGCAGTTTTTGGTTTTACGACTATTTTTGTAGGAGTTAAGAATTTTCGAAAATTGGTCCTATATCGATCTTCGACCTTTGATATCTCGAAAGCGAAAAAAGATATCGACTTCCGGTTTAAGCCAAAATGCTTAGAATTTTACCCTCTTTCAAACGAGGTATCACAAGATAGGGGTTGCTATTTGACAATTTCGAGATTAGGGGGGCACCCCCCCTGAAAACCCCCTAAAAACCAAATTTTGGGTTGTGGCAGTATTTTTAAATGAAACTTCAGGTCCGAGTTACTGTAAAACCGATTTTTCCAGATTTTTTAATCGTCACCCGTTCAAGAAAATCATAGTGAGCAGGTTATGTGAAACACCCTGTATAATCATGGGTTGTTGAAAGTAAAAGTGATTTCCTTAGTTAATGAGTGGATCTTGAAAGATTCTGGTGTGCACTTCTTTATTTTCTCGGAATTTTACAGAATCATTAATTATCTATAATACTGTCAAGCTAAAGTACGACCTATTTTCACGATACATTTTCTCCGCGGAAAGTTTGCTGTAGAGGCAGGCCGCCACTGCGCCGAACCATGATTATACTCCGCTGCACGCATGGGTGGATACAGGAATTTGTCTTTCTCTTCCTCTCTCTTCCTCTCTTCCCTCCCCTCTCTCACTCACACTCTCTCTCTCTCTCTCTCTCTCTCTCTCTCTCTCTCTCTCTTTCTCTCTCTCTCTCTCTCTCTCTCTCTCTCTCTCTCTCTCTCTCGCTCTTTCCTCCGGTCATTCGAATACACGTGATAGAGAAGGATAGCAGAAAGGGTCATCACGTGACTTCAGCCCTTATATCTTTGTCATTTTCTAACGCACTTATTCAAATGGGAGGAGAGAGAGACACAAATTCCTGTATCCGCCCATGTAGCTGCACGAGCGTGGAGTTAGTAGGTAGACGCAGTACTCAGCACAGGTGGTACTATATGTAGGTAGGTGGGTGTATCGGATGTTGATGTTGAATAAGTATTGAGTTTTGCTCTCAATGTCTAAATTACAGTGTGTTTATGTGTGTGCTAAACTGCTGCTCTCTCGCCAAGTAACAAGACTTCATTAAATTCGCGATTGAACATTTCTCCCTGACTAGACTAACTTATTCCGCCTCGCACCTACACGATGCACGTAACGTCGCGCGCCGCGTCGCACCAACTACCTAATTAATATCCGGTTTACTCTCACCGCGCACCGCATGCTCCGTCTCCGAGGTAATTGATATCATGCCCTTATACATATTTCCTCTTAGTATCTTCTAATGCTCCCAGTGCAGCAGACTCTGTGCTCTGCAATGTGATATCACCCAGAGCATCAAGAAGCGCTTGATTCCACAGCTTTCCCTTCAACCCGTCTCAAGGCCAAGAAATAGAACCGAGCTCTGAAGTAGATGCCATGCCATAGCCACTCGTCAACCTGTCATCTTTGGTACAAAAATGAAGTTGAATGCCCTGATCTCAAAGATAATTTTACAAGAAAAACAGTATAGTACTAGGAGTTAGAGGAAGTCTTCAACCGAAAAAATCATTTTTTTTCCTTTTTGACCTTAAGACTATTGACTTTAAGACCTTGAAACAGTGGCGTAGCCAGGAATTTTTCTAGGGGGGTAGGGGGTCCGAGGTTCGAAAATTGTCAAGGAGGGGGGGTCCAAAGATACTAATTTTGTCAAATTTGTCGGAAAACGCAAAAAAATACCTTTTTTTAGGACCAATTTTGGTGTCAGGGGGGGGGGGTCCAGACCACCTGGACACCCCCCCCCCCTTTGGCTACGTCACTGCCTTGAAATGAGCTTTCTCAACAAGAACAGACTTGAAAATACGGTACACCGTGTCATAAAAGTACAATTGACGATTTAAAGAATGCCAGTAGCCTTCTTAGATTTTGGTGGAGGCAGTCAATCTGCAATGTTCATCTGAATGAATTGAAGCATTGCATGTGGCCCACCTGAACCAAACTCCAGGAGTCGACTAGCTGTCACTTTTTAATCCGCCGACTGTACTTTTTTGCGGCCATAGAGTGACAGAAAGAGAGAAAGGAGGTGAGTAAAAGAGAGAAAGGTTCGGAATGTTATGAGGAAAAGGTTCGATCAAGCGTTTGTGAGTAGCAGCGAAAATAACAGTAAACACCGGATTTTCTTTTCCCAAATCCCCGGGCGGCGAGCATCTATCACCAAACGCTCACTTCAAGGCTACTTTGAGTATTAAATTGAATCGTCTATGGAAGCCTTATAAATGTGGCGGGCGTGTTGCTCCATGCAACCACCGCAAGAATACCTCAATCAACAGCTTCTTGGGGGAGCTTAGTACCAGTATGTATGTATACCTCATACATAGTAAGAGTGTTATGGTTGTTTACTTGTCCTGTGTATTGAACATGCGTTATTTTGCACTCGTGGATAATCCATTCATCCGAATATTTGCTGACTCAAATAGTTTCAGTATCCTGAAAAGGGCTGCCGCGGCCAAAGCTTGCTTTGAATGACAGTATCTTGAATGAAAAGAGACGAGCCAGTGTAAGTCTTATCCTCGCTTTTCAGTCGGACACGAGGCTCAGAGGTTTTCGAGGAGGCACGGACGGGGGTGTCGGGGGTGGAAGAAATTCTAATCAATTAAAGCTGCTAATGAAACCACTTGGGACGTTTATTTATTCAAGGCGGGCCCAAAACACCGCCGCATCCTCTAAGCTTATAGAAAACAAGCCACCGAGCAAACATTTTATCCCACCGTAATATTTAGAAAGGAAAACATTTGATCTCATTTCCCCGGCAGATGCAACAGTTGCTCTGTGCTCCCGCATCGCATCGAAGCGGAACCGTTTCCGTTTCCGTGACCCTGACTGTTGATCGATCGATGTAATTATACTTGATGCCTTACAGTGAATTCTCTCAATTAAAATGATTTATTAAATGGTTTTAAGGGTCATTTTTCAGGTCTGAACTGTCTCATTTATAGCCGTACGCCTCAATTTGTTTTGAAAGTGTTTCAGTGAAACAATAGCTTGTCTAGAAATTATTTTAGTTTAAGGTGATTCCATGGCAAACTCCTTAAAATTTTATTCCGATAGATGGCGTTACTTGTCGCTGGCTCCTATAAAAAATAGCCGTTTTTTGACGGTTTTCGGCTGTTTTCTCTGAATAGACGAATAATAGACAAAAAATCGGAATGTCAGCACCTGCTTAATTTTTTGCTTGAGTTTTTGAGCCATAAACGGGCCAAAATGGTTCTAAAATAAAGGCGTAACTATGCAAAGAAAAAATCATGTGTAACTTGGAGTTGTATCAGTAAAGATTATACAGGTTTCTGTTTCACCTGTAATATCTTTACCGATACAACTCCAAATTACACATGATTTTTTCTTTGCATAGTTACGCATTTATTTGAGAACCGATTTGGCCCGTTTATGGCTCAAAAAATCAAGCAAAAAATTAAGCAGGTGCTGGCATTCCGATTTTTTGTCTAATATTCATCTGTTCAGAGAAAACAGCCAAAAATCGTCAAAAAACGGCTATTTTCGGAGCCAGCGACAAGTAACGCCATCTATCGGATTAAAATTTTCGGGAGTTTGCCATAGAATCACCTTAACTTAACGAGGTCGAAAGATCAAGGGCGCGATTTGAGAGGTGGTTCGTGCAACTTTGCAACAACGGATACCTTCCATACTAACGTGTATAAAATAATCGATTCTGTGGTAAAGCACAGCTGCTCCCTAAAGTCGATATTTTTGTCCAGGTTTAAACGGCAAAATAGCACGGTTCACAGATAATCTTTGATATGAAGGTTCCTGTTAAAAAGATTCGTTAGGATCGGACATATCCAATTTAAACACGTGTTAAGTATGTGTCATTGAAGCTGATGATAAGCCATGACTCGAGTACTATTCACTCGAGTTTCTATTTCATGGTTGTCTTCATAATACGGAAAAAAATGACTAGTAGAATTTACAAGACTGCATTGTTGATTTCGGAGCCAGCCAGAAAGTCTTGTAATTTTCTCTAGCTACCTGGTAAAATGTACCAACAGGTTCGCTTAATTTACTATCAGGTGCGTCGTATTTACCATACTATGGTAAAATTTACAAGACTTTCTTGCAGGCTCCAAAATCAACTATGCAGTCTTGTAAATTCTACCAGTCATTTTTTCCCGCGTGATATTGTTGTTGCTAGAAGTAGGAGAGAGATTCAGATCGGTGCTCGAAAATGGCTGGTAAATTCATTGTCTCAGCGAAATGTATAATTGTAATCCAGCTGTTTAAAGATGCCTCCCATCAGAAGGTATTCAGCTCTTTTTTAAGCCCCCCCCCCCGCCCAGTTAGCGTATGTTCTAACTCCCTAATCCAATATTTAATTATTCAGTTATGTAATTTCACTACTGGGCGTTTCAGTTTTCTAGCGATTAATCTTCCTTCGTTTTGGTCAGTTGTTTTATTCCTGTGGAATGTGCCAAAAATGATGGCGAGACATCAGTCTCTTCATAGATTGGATTAATTCAAGGTCGAATTCTATCCTCTGGTGCAACTTTGTGCAGAGATCAAACTGTTGTATTCTCTCTGAAGTTCAAATACATTTATCCGTGGTGCTTAGGTGCAAAAACTACGTTGGGAAGTGGATTTTACTTTTTAAGTGGACGAAGAGACTTCATTGGCAGGGCAGTAGAGCCGAAGTCACGGCGAAAATTGAATTTTGAGTCTCTCTCGGCTGAAAATCCTACAGAAAACTTAATAGCCAGTGATCGTTCCAAAACTAAATCTAAGCGTCCTATTTTTGGCGGAAATTGATTTCAATATACAGGGTGTTTTTTTTATCTCCCCCCCCCCCTGGTTTTTTTACTTGCTAATTGAGATAAAATGTTGCAGTTTGGACTATTCTTCATCATTTTGGCTGAATTTTCATTTTTTTGGGTCGAAACCCCCCCTAGCCCCCCTAGGAGGGCCCCCAGGGGGGGCTATCTCAAAAATTTCAAATTGCAACCCCTAGTTTTTGATACATCGTTCGAAAGGGCATAAAATTTTAAGACTTTTGGCGCAAATCGGAAGTTGATATCGTTTTTCGTTTTCGATATATCGAATTTCAAAGTTCGATTTGGACCCATTTTCAAAAAATCATTACTCCACTTTGGAAAGTCGGAATTAAAAAACCTATGGGTCCAAAATTCTCTAAAAAGCAAGTACTTTTCAGATAACGAAATGGTTTTGACATAAAATTAGTCCAAATTTGATTTTAGAGCCCCAAATTTTTTTTTAAAATTTTGCCCCTAAAAGGGGCTATCTTGAAAATTCCCTTCCACGACCCTTATTGAATGATACATCGATCAAAAAAGCATAAAAAATTGAACATTTTGGCGCAATCCGGATATCGATATCGTTTTTCGTATTCGAGATATCGAATATTAAAAGTTCAATTTTCGCCTATCTTCAAAATTCGATATCTCGAATACGAAAAACGATATCGGTATCCGGATTGCGCCAAAATGTTCAGTTTTTTATGCTTTTTTGATCGACGTATCATTCAATAAGGGTCGTGGAAGGGAATTTTCAAGATAGCCCCTTTTAGGGGCAAAATTTTAAAAAAAAATTTGGGGTTCTAAAATCAAATTTGGACTAATTTTATGTCAAAACCATTTCGTTATCTGAAAAGTACTTGATTTTCAGAGTATTTTGGACCCATAGGTTTTTTAATTCCGACTTTCCAAAGTGGAGTAATGATTTTTTGAAAATGGGTCCAAATCGAACTTTGAAATTCGATATATCGAAAACGAAAAACGATATCAACTTCCGGTTTGCGCCAAAAGTCTTAAAATTTTATGCCCTTTCAAACGATGTATCACAAGATAGGGGTTGCCATTTGAAATTTTTGAGATAGCCCCCCTGGGGGCCCCCCTAGGGGGGCTAGGGGGGTTTCGACCCAAAAAAATGAAAATTCAGCCAAAATGATGAAGAATAGTCCAAACCGCAACATTTTATCTCAATTAGCAAGAAAAAAAAACAGGGGGGGGGAGATAAAAAAAACACCCTGTATACTTAATTGCTGTTCGAATTATTTCAATAGGATATCTTTATCAAAGCGAATGTTCCGGCTCAGAGCTCCGGTCTCAGTAATATAAACTGTAACTTGTGAAATCAACTTCTGAGTGTGCGAGAACACTTAAAGTCAGTTTTCGAACACTAATTTGCTGATCTTAACTCATTCAGGACCAGGATATTTCGTCAATTCGACACTCCGTCACTCGGATCGAGTGGGTAGACAAATGGCCCTACTCCGCGGTGTTCATTTTGCATATACCTCGAATTGAAGGCACTCAGCAGACCATTATATTGCAAATATCAATTCAATATTACTTTTAATTCCCATGCTAAATTGAAACTGTTTGAGTAAGACCTGTAAAACGGTGGAACGAGTTTACTCGGGCTTGGCATCGAAAGAGTTAAGAGCATTGTTCATAGTTTTCTGCCGCGAAATACTTAATATTCGATTGTAACCGTGGTTCCGGCTCCAAAGCTCTGATCATCAATATAACATAGTTGACATGGGTCTAAATGGAGCATAAGAGCAAGAGCAGTGTTTGTTCAATTTTATATGATTTATCTCGTTAATAGACTTTCATTAGTTTATTCGATACGGGGCCGGGGTGTTTGCACTAAGCCAATAAATAGTTCCATACTCTGCTCTTTTAGTAAATATTTTTGCCCGTGGGATTTGGTCTCCCAGTTATTTTTACTCCCTTCAGTTCGCATTTGCTCCTTTTCAGCAGATCTGCAAGCCCATCCACCGTATTGTAGAATGTAGGAGAGCATATTCATTCTATCGACCCTCGCGCAATCATGAATGATGCCGCTCAAAAGAGGCGCATCTACTTGCTACCCCGAGCGGTGGGTGGATACAGGCATTTCTCTCTCTCTCTCTCTCTCTCTCTCTCTCTCTCTCTCTCTCTCTCTCTCTCTCTCTCCTCTCTCTCTCTCTCTCTCTCTCTCTCTCTCTCTCTCTCTCTTTCTTTCGTCTTTCATATGAATGCGTGCGTTAGAAGAGGACAAAAAATGGGACTAAAGTCACGTGGTGGCCCCATCTGCTATCCTTTTCTAACTCATGTATTCGCATTGAAGGAGAGAGATAGACAAATGCCTGTATCCGCTCATGCTTGCTATGTCCTCGAGCGCGCTCTTATCTCTAAATCATTGGAAAATGTGTCATCACGGGCTCTTGCGGAGCGCACATAAGCTTGCTCTATGCGATGTTTCATCAAGATCCCCATTGTGGGTTTATCCTTTATGCCTGCTATTCCAAAAAGTAGAGAAGAAGAAGCCAGAGGTTCATTTTGTTGTTTATCCTCGAGGTTCTCGCTTCTTTAGCATTTCTCGTTCTCCTTTCGTTCTTAACATCCTTTGTGCTATTCTAACAGTTCCCTCGCGCTTTATTTCATTTTCTTTGACTCTAGCCGCACCCGTGAAAGTTTTGTTATTCACCTTTCCTCGCAAGAAGTTCTTCATCAAACTGGAGCAAGGTTCCTTGATTGCGTATTCTTTGCTTACCTTAAGAATCAATTCCGGCGAAATTTTATTTGTGACGATGGAAAGAGTCCTTCCACTTTAATGTTTACATTTCCATTTACGATGGTCATCCAAAAAGTAAGTTTTGCCTCTTAACTCTAAAAGCAAGAGCGATTGAAAACATCTAAAGCAACGAATTTGTTTGTTATATTTTCAGCTTTTCAAAAAGTTCAAGTTTTCGAAAATTGATTCTCTACCAGTGGCGGCTCGTGCGATTTGGCAACCATGCAAGTTTTACATTTAAACTTAGGTAAAAGAATCGATTCTTGCGGAGGCTGACAGCCTCCGGGAGAATCGATTATTTTGCATTGATTAAATGGGAGGAGTACACTGTTGCCAAATTTCACGAGCCGCCACTGCTACATCGCAAGAAAATTCATTTTTTGTGAGGGTACCTCTTGTCGTCGCGTGCCCACCTCCCTGTCCGCTGGCTTACACTACTGGATTCTCAAGGTGTCTTATTGGTTGATTACTTAGAGAAGGTATCGACAATTAATGCGAATAGATACTGCCATGAGCTTAATCGGTTAATGTTAGCATTAAAACGGAAACGCTCTGGATTATTACTAAGTCGCGGACCTTTGTTTCTGCACGACAACGCTGGACCTCATACAGCAAAACAAACGGATGCTTTACTGGCGTCATTTACTTGGAAGATCCCCCCCTCACCATATTTGGCCCCCACTGATTTCCAACTCTTTCCACCACTAAAGGAAGGTCTTGCAGGACAACATTTTTCCTACAATGATCAGGTCAAGAATGCCGTGGATGAGTGGTTCAAAGCTCAAGACAAACAGTTATTTCAATATGGCATTAAGAAAGTAGTGTCGCGAAGCCAGACAGGTTTGGATAAAAATGGTGACTACGTTGAAAAGTGAGGTAAGGCTTTTTAAAGTTAAAAATTTGGCGTAGAAAGAGTGGGCAAGAGAGAGAGAGAGAGAGAGAGAGAGAGAGAGAGAGAGAGAGAGAGAGAGAGAGAGAGAGAGAGAGAGAGAGAGAGAGAGAGAGAGAGAGAGAGAGAGAGAGAGAGAGAGAGAGAGAGAGAGAGAGAGAGAGAGAAACAAAACATGAGGCAATTTAAATTTGAACGATATAATCGATGGAGCGCTGAGTGCTCGATCGACACAGCGCGAATCGTTCAGAGGTGGCGGTGGGCACGCGGCGACAAGAGGCCCTCACAAAAAGTCAATTTTCCCACGATTTAGTGAACCTATTTGAAAATCTTTGAAATTGTTGAAAAACTGAGGATATAACAAATATACTCGTGTCTTTGAATTTTTTCTATCACTCTTACTTTTAAAGTTATGATATGGCAAAACTTACTTTTTCGATGACTCTCGTAGCTTTCACCAGTTTTTTGGACCAGTTTTTTCGTTTCTCGTTTCGAAGCCGCTTTGATTGTCATGAATGTACACCATTGTACCATGACATTCAAAAGAAAGAATCCTGGTAAAAATTTTATTTTTCTCAAAAAAAAAATGTCAAAAAGAATTGCCTCTTGAAAGCATATGTCTTAAGAAATATAAATTTCTTTGGACAATAATGGACAAATTTAATTTATCAAGAGTGGTTTCAATTTTTCGAAATTTTGCTTCAAGCTTACTATGGAAGCTCTTTTGGAATTTACTTTGCTAGTCTTCAAAAGCGTTGTTAGCTCTGCGTCCGTCATTCAGAACCAATTCATTTAGGCACATCATTCAGGTTCATGGAATTTTGGCGGAAGATTGCGTCTTTTATACCTTTTTGGCTTGCCCATCAGTGGCGTATGGACTGGAGCTCTTCCGTCGCTCTATTGATCTCTCTCATTTTTCCTTTGAATACGTACGTAGAAAAGAATAAAAAGAGAGAGTTTCATACCCTTGTCTATCTTTGTCGTACTTATGTGGATGGATAGATTGAAGAAAGGAGGAAGATACAGAATCTATCCTTACGCCGGTGTTCTTCCAAAGCGACGTATGTTTCCTCTGCTCACCGAACACCATTCACTGCTTGTTGACATTACTTTAGCTTGGTCTGTTGCAAACTTTTGCTACAACGTCATGGATGGTCGTTTTTAATGTAAAATGACTCAAACACCGCACGCTAAGAGCATCAAGACGCTCCGCGAAATCCTCTCATGAACTCCAAAAATGCGTTTAACGAAATTTCAAAATGAGCGAGAGTGACAATGAAGGAGTCCCATCTAATTGCAGTTTTCTCTATGATCAATCATTTTTCTCAGCATAGAAAGCTTCAATTAGATGGGGCTCCCCCATTGTCACCCGTTCATTCGATCGTCATCTTATAATTATGCTACACGGATTTATTCAGTTTGCGAGTGAATTTAGGAATTTTCTGATGCTAGCTATCAATAAGTATTATTTTGAAGTGAATTACACACAGCAATCGACTCCCATAATACTGTGCTGAAGCGAAAGTTCGTAACACATCCATAGGTTTTTTAATTCCTTGATGTGGGATATATAACCAATATATCCAAAATTAAAATTTGACGGAAAAACTGAAGACCCTAAAATTTAAACGAAAAATTCATAGACTACATAAATAAGCGTATGGAAAAAGTGTACTTAAGGTTGGATGTAAAAAAAAACAAAAAAAAATCGAAGAACTATTCTACAACCAAAAATAGCCGGAAATGCGATATTTAGAAAAGTGGCCGAGGTTTGAAATTGCTAGTTGCGAGAGTTTCTACCTGTAATTGCGTTGAGGTCAACTGGTAACTCCTTACTAAAGAGCATCGTTAAAGTACTGATGACTCAACGCTCAATTCACGCTCAATTCACCTCTGTTCGGAGTGAAGCTGTCGTGGAGCTCAGAGGGAGTTGGGAACCAGGAGGTTATTTTCTTCTTCATAGATAGACTCCGGCTTCATTATCGATTAAATCCGCGCTATGCTCAACCTTTCTCCTCTCCCCCATCTCTCTAATAGCCCCCCTTCACTGCTTTCCTCTAGTCCGGATGCACAAAGAATATGGGGGTATCCAGATCCGGCGGGAAAGGGCGAGGATTCGAGTGATATAGGAGAGAGGGAGGTCAAGAGGAAAATCTCGCCGTTACACTTTCACTTGATCGGCAGATAAAGTCAACGTCGAGGGGCATCTGATAATGTCACCTGCGGATCCCAACGATAAAGTCTAAAAGCAAAACAGCGCAGAAAGCGTCCTTCATCGGGTCGAAGTTGAATTTTACTCACTGAAGATGCACGTATAGAGAGGTGCAGGCAGTCCTTGGAGGGGGGCTTTGAGGGATCAACCTCCCCATCCCACTTTTTCGGAATAGGGTGGGGGGGGGAAGCGAAAATGGTTTTTCCTGAAGCTCTTCCAAACACGTTTATTTGAGGGGGAGGGCCGGAGGAGGGCTCAAATAAGACGGTGAAGTACTAAAAATATCAAATGGAAGGAAATGTCGTAATTTTAAGCCCCTCACTTTTTAACGCACGGACCGCTCGTGGCGCCCGTGTGCCTGTGTGCAGTGGCGGCTCGTGAAATGCGGTATATCGATGTCCACTTCATTTAAAACTATAGAAAAGTATCGATTTCTCGGGGGTTCAATTGCACCCCCTGACGATCGATACTTTTCTGTAGTTTTAAATGGAGTGGAAATTGATATATTGCATTTCACGAGCCGCCACTGCCTGTGTGGCATACAACGAGATGTAGCCGTTGAGAGGCAGCCTTCATGTTGTAAGACCCATTCGAAAGCATAGGGGTCAAATCAAGTAATTTGGTAACCATGCATTCTTTCCATTTAAACTTATGAGAATCAATCGATTCTTGAAGGGCTATGGCCCTTTTACAAATCGATTGTTTTCCATATAATACAATAGGAAACATTCACAGTAGCCAGATTGCTGATTCTGCCTTTGTCCAAAAGTACAGGGTGGGGCGTAGAGATCTGACGATTTTCAAAAGGCTATAAATAAAGAACTATTTGACTTAGAGAAAAAAAACTTTTTTTATTGAATTCATTACAGAATGCCGTTTTCTTACATTAAGTTTTAAAAATTACAACTCATAGATGTTGACCGTCAGCGTCAATACACTCTTGAAGTCGATTTCGAAAGGAATTCACCGGTCTTTCGCACATTTGTATGGGTATATTATCGATTTCCTCTCTGATTCGCACTTTTAATTCCTCTAAAGTATGGGGGCGACTCCTAAAAACCCTTTCCTTAAGGTAGCCCCATAAAAAAAAAAGCAACAGGAAGGAGCAAAGGATGGAGCAACAGCTCATACTGCTCGCATTTCCCTTGCCGCTATGCGGGAAATGTTTCCAAATCGGTTGGTCTCTCTCAGAGGAGATTTACAGTGGCCTCCGCGATCTCCCGATTTGAGCATTTGTGACTATTTTTTATGGGGCTACCTTAAGGAAAGGGTTTTTAGGAGTCGCCCCCATACTTTAGAGGAATTAAAAGTGCGAATCAGAGAGGAAATCGATAATATACCCATACAAATGTGCAAAAGAGCGGTGAATTCCTTTCGAAATCGACTTCAAGAGTGTATTGACGCTGACGGTCAACATCTACGAGATGTAATTTTTAAAACTTAATGTAAGAAAACGGCATTCTATACTGAATTCAATAAAAAAAAGTTTTTTTCTCTAAGTCAAATAGTTCTTTATTTATAGCCTTTTGAAAATCGTCAGATCTCTACGCCCCACCCTGTATATAATACAGGTGAGCGCGACACGCGCGGTTCGTCTGCATCTATCTGTAACTTTAACCTCGGAAAAAAACTTATCACAATAATGTCACAATACAATGCAATTGCCACCACGTGTTAAATCAACTATTTGCATGAACTTTGTGTCATTACTCATTGTTTTTTCTGCTTTTTGAGTGGATAGTTTGGTTTTAAGTTACACCGAAGACTAATTTAATGAAAACGCCGTTTTTGACAGCTTCTTAGCTTTGGAATGAGCTGAAGCAAGTATCGATACAATTACTGTGTAAACCACGACTACGCTTCATCTCATTTTCATCTCATCATGAATAAATGGCTTACTCTTTGCCGCCTTGGAAAATCATAAGCCGATTGCAACTTTTCTAAGGTTGCCAATTGCATGCGACATATGTACGAGGAGCACTTCTGCCAAGTGACGTGGTATCCCCTCTATCCGTAGTAAGGAATAATTTCCAGTCAAACGCTCATCATTAAAAGTCCCTACCAACAAAAATCTTGATGGTTATGAGACTACTAGGGCCCATTTCGCATTGCCTAGTATCGAGTAACTATCCATACTTTCAGGTCAAGGTATCAATACCAGAGTATATCGATGATCCTACCTCACCTTCACTAACGGCTCAATTAAATATTCTTCACTAATTAGGCATCTTCTTCAGCAGTCCTTAGAAAGCACAGGACCATTTGAAGATTGAAAAATTTTGCAAAACCAACATATGACAAGGAAGAAAATAGCATCTCACAGTTGTGCACGAAGAAAAAATAATACTCCAACGTCCTCCCTAATGCTTTCTAATTTCTCGTCACATGCTCAGTAAATAAAGCATGATTTCAGTTCAAACTTTTGAGAGTCCATATCCTAAAGGCACGTGCAGCTATTCTTTTTATCCGGGAGCACTTTTAATTAAAATTTGGGTCTTGCACTGATAAGTGATAACCATTTTGTATGATGAGGTACGTTCGTACTACGTCGACAAATAGATTATCGCAACTTCTGCATTTGTCAAGCAACGCCCATTCCCTTCCACCCATTGGCGGATATAGGCAATTGACTTTCTCTGTCTCCTTCCATTTGAACTTATGTGTTAGAAGAGGATAGCAGAGGGGGCCATCACGTGACTTTGTCCCCCTCTTCTGTCCTTTTCTAACGCACGTTTTCAAATGGGAGGAGAGGGAGACAGACAATTCCCTGTATCCGCCCATGCTTTCACCTGACTCAAACATTGCGTCATAGAATATCTTATAAAAATAAGACCTTACCTGCCACTGGGTTTCAAATGGTCCAAATATTCAAATATTTTAGAGACAAAAATATTTTAGCACGTGTGAAGATCGTCAATCATAAATACATACATTTACATGCATTGTAACTCAAATAAATTGAAATTGATTCATAATGGAAACAGTACAAACTGGCATACTTACCTACTTAATGTTTGCAGCACAAAATTTGGGTAGTAAATTCCAATAAATCCAAAACGTCTTGTGTTTTACTGTTTTAGCCACTTTAAAACACGATCACGATATCACGATTTATAATGAGATTTATAACCTCCAAATCTACAACTGCTGATATTTGTTGGTGTCGTGGAGCTAACAGGTTGCATACCCTGCCCCTGATTTTTGAGCCCATTTCAGATTCACATTTGCGGATCTGTATAGTATAAAATCTTTGGGGCGATCGCCACCTTCGCCCCCCCGCCTGTATCCGCCAATGGGTGTGCTTATGTGCTGTTAAATCTTTTATTTAACAGCAAATGCCGACGGCCGATGAGTTGTTGAAGAATTCGTCAATAACGCAGTGAAGATTTCCAGCCATTTTTCTTTTGAGGTTATGAAAATCTTGAGTTTCACTTTTCTTCAATTTTGAATCACGTCGAGGTCACCATTTTGTTGCTTAATAATGTAACAACAATTGAGCATGAATATATTATATTTATTTAATATATTTGATGGATATTTATCCATTATTACCAAGAATTAAGCTCATTTAGAGCAATTGTTTCAAAAGTAACTCTACCTTACTTGGAGGTTGGAATGAATGAAAGAATAGATTTTAGCGTTGTCATGGAAAGAGTTGTGCACATATGATTGTTAAATAAAAGATTTAACATGTGCTATTTCAAGTCAAGTTTTTCGCCAACTTGATCGGGCCCCGGGTGGCCATGGTGCCGAAGGAGAGCCGTCTCTTATCGGCCTCTTCTTGATGGAGTGGCAATATTTTCAGATTGAATCCCCAATGATTAGTGCGCAACGCCGCCATTACGACCGCGCGTAAAAAAAAAACAAAAACAAAAAACAAGAGTGTTGGGTACGTTTTGTAAATATTTAGTGCTACCAGCGTTTGTAATTTGTATATCTTAGTCAACCCTCAATAAGTTGCCTGTGGCAAAAGTTTGCAACAGCCCCATTATCAGAAATGTTCCCTCCTTCGTTCCCTTCCCCACAAGATTGCGCAGCGCTGATGTTTCTCGGTAAACGCGACTCTCAAGCAAAACAGTGGAGCGCGAAGCTTGGGCCGTGGCGGGTCGGGTTGGGTCGGGTCGGGTAAGGGCGGGGTGGAACAAATGAAATTCCTCGTGCACTAACCAAATCCTCCCTATATTTATACTTCACTTCTCAGTCATGTATGAGATGAGCTGTGATCGATGAGTTGATAACAGAGACTTGAATAATCCAAGAGGTAGGTCTCATGTCTAGGTTGAAGACGCGGAGACCCAAAGTACCGGAAATTTAAATGTAAATTATCCCTCGACCAGCCGCGTTTGCTAACACTAGTTTTTAGGCGTTGCTCCGTTTTCGCGGTGCGGAGCCCCGTTTCATCTCGTTAGGCAGTGTTGCCGATTATCAACCTTGAGAATTTGGTAATTTCAACATTTTGACCCCGCGCTCGGAAAAAGATTCAGTGAGCGTGAGCGGTCAAACGTTTACACTTGTTGTGCTAAAAATATGTAAAACGTTTCCTATCGATGCGTGATTTGATTATGAGTTTTATTAAGTAATCAGCGCTTCCGATGAATGTAGTTGGTGAAGACCTTAGCAGTTGATTGATTGTTTGCTGTAGAAATTGCAACGCTCTCTTTAAATTGATGGATTTTAAACTGGAATTTACAGCTTTGAGTATATTTATTCGAATCGTGCTAATTGCTGTTCTCCGGTTAAAAATTGAAATTTATGGAAATAGACGATCCGTATTGCTGCAGTAAAAGTGTGCTGCTGAAGACCCTTAGCTTCCATGTCAGTCAGTAAAGTCTGTACTGTTGCCTGATCGAACGATATAAATTTTCCCTACGATGGGCTCTGATCTTCACCGGTGAACCTAAAAAATCGTCCTTCTGTCTCTGCTCATTTTACTGCGTAGGTTAGAAAATTATAGAGAAAGCGGCGAAAGTCACGCGATTGACCTGAATGTCTCCTTCTCTACGAATTTTGCGTTCAATTGGGCCAAAAAAAAAGAGAAAGGAAGACAAAAATCAGGATCCGCCAGTCCTGATCTCTGATGAGATTGGCCACTCTGATTGTTTTAACACTGCACTCTGACGCAACCGCAATCATTAATTTTTGGAGTCCCTGAGAGAATCTTTCTCTTGTCTCACTCTTTTCTTGCGTTTTGCACGATTGACAATATTATAACAAAGGCACCATGAAGAAACCGCGGAATCTCAGTTGCGCAATGGAGCTGTTGCAAACTTTTGCTACATACTTATTAATAGTTGATTATGGGGTAATACCCTGTAAAAATAACAATTAGCTCACTAAAAAATCACGAAATCCACTCCTAAACTCACGAAATGCTTTTAAACGCGAGACCGTAATGGCGGCCGGGGCCGCGGTTTGCATTGGGGTTCCCTATCTTCAATCAGCGCCATCTACACGAGGTGTTCTCGCAACACCACACAAGAAGAAGAAGAAGCATACAATTGCCATAAGAAAACCGCGGCCTCGGCCGCCATTACGGTCTCGCATTTAAAAGCATTTTGTGAGTTTAGGAATGAATTTCGTGATTTTTTAGTGCGCTAATCGATATTTTTACAGGGTATTACCCCATATTCAACTATTAATAAGCCTGCAGCAAAAGTTTGCAACAGCTCCATTGTTTTATTATCTTTTTTCAAGTCCCGTTTGCCAAGTTATTCGTATTTTAGACGGTTTGAATTAAGTCGAGTAACTGAAAAATTTACTTGGAAAAAAATTTAAATCACGGAATTTACTGTTTATATCGAAAACAAAGATTTGCAATAGAACAATCGTGTAAAATCAAGAGCGCGGTCATTTGCATTCATCACTAATCTCACTGATGTTAAACTCATTGAGTTTGTGAGTAGATTTTGAGACTTTTTGATGATTTAAATGTGATTGTAACGCAATTTTACTCGGGAATCGACTCTCCATAACGCTGAAGCAAAAGCTTGCAATTTTCACTGGCTTGTCATTTTGAGGTCAGCGGGCCGATCATTTACTTTATCGTTAAACCGATCGTCTACAAGTGGTGCTATTGGTCGAAAATTGTAAAACTTGGCTGTTGCTATGGTAACCATCGTTACAGTGTCCGTTTTTTAAAGGTTATTCATGATTAGCCTTTATAAAACGAGACTCTTAACGATGGTTACCATAGCAACAGCCAAGTTTTACAATTTTCGACCAATAGCATCACTCGTAGACAGTTTTAACGATCGGTTCAGCGATAAAATAAATGATCGGCTTGCAGACTAAATCGGTTTATCGAAAGGAAAATTGTAAATCAAATATGCGAAACGGAGACTTTTAGATTCAGCGTGCGGAAAATACGCTCGACTGCGAAAGTTCATTTCAATGACTATACATTAAGACTCATGCAAGAGTTAGAGGTGTGGTTTATGGTGACATTTTGTGTTTTTGAATGTCTGCAGAACCGTTCGCTCTTTTTTATTTCTCATGAATTCATCTAAAATTATTAATTTTTTCGATTGCGAATTTTCTTTTTCTTTCTTTGATGCAACGAAGGTGTGTCATTTTATCAAAACTTCTCGTAAAAAGATTGAAAAAGTGTGCAAAGATCACTTATTACAACGGAATATTTCATCAGCCTTTGTATTGCAAAACGAGTTGTGTCGTTTTGTATCGGCGCGGTGCTCGACACTCAGAGCCTATCGATATTTTTAACTATATTTTTTGTGGCAACGCTGTTTTCAGGTCTGATTCTAAGTTCATGCAGAGTTCTATGATGTAGGCCTCTGCTCTGTAATTAATCAGAGTAAAACTCGGTGTAATTTGATGTGATATGAGACATCTTAAGAGTAAAGGGATGTGGTGCTAAGAAAGGAAGAGGAAAGGAAGTGAGTAAGGTTCACGTCGCCCGTCACCTCCCAGCGTTGTCAAGTTTGAGGCAGGGCTGCCGTTTTCTGTATAACTAAACGCATTTTCTCATTTATCTCCGAGTCATATTTTTGAATTTCCCGCCTAATTTGGCACCACTGGTTTGAGATCTCTAGGAGGTCTCTAAAGGTAGGTGTAGTTCACTTAATTTATTGATAGCGGGATGAGTTAACTCTTTTACAACCAGGTAACTGGAACAAATGCACTGGCTCGCTAAAATTGAGTGGGTAGTTAAATATTCCTACTCTGCGGAGTTGGTTTTGCCTGCACTTCGAATTGAAGGCGCTCAACAAGATATTCTAGATATTATAAGTAACGTGCCACTTTTATTGTTTACTGTCGGTTAGTCATTGGAATAGTTTGAGGTTCATCTATAGGCTGCATGGCGAGGTGGATTCAAGTTAAATTGGGTCTTTTCACATGGAAGCTTGTGAATGCGTGTCATTCTACTGACTTTCCTTGCAGAAAGCAGCTTGGACACGGAGAAAAATCGATTAATTTATCCGACGATTTAGGATAGTAAATTTCAGTTTAGTGGAGATCAATAGAGTTCTACTCCTAGCAGCTATGCTACAATTAAAGATGGCAATGGTGAAATGTGATGAACACGATATCAATATAGTTGTTGCCGAAAAAGTCACTAGTTCCGTAGAAATATTTGGAAGCGCCACCCAGTCTATCGTAAGCCACTAGACCCAAGGAGGTTCCATTTACTATATTTGGATTTTTGACCTCACCACACAGTGAGGCAAATCTAACTTTTCTTCTCATCGACACAACAATCAAGTATCAGAATTCCAAAAATACTAAAATATTACCCAGTGATATGTGTCTATTGTTGGATATTTCTATTGTTCACATCTCAGGTCTCTTCAACATTCCATTCCACACTCTCTTACCCCGCCCCGCCCTCTCGCGCAACCCTGCATAGCAACAGTTTGCTCCCTGCTAGCGCCAGTTTCAGGTCAGTTTTGTCCCTTCTCTTTGCATGGGATGAATATAGTGGAAGACGTTTTAACTGAACCGAAGTGCTGTTTGTATTTTTTTCTGATATAAAGCAACAAGTTTTATTCAATAATAGGCATTTCAGTTTCGATTTATGTCAGTGAAATTCTGTTTATCTGTTGAGTATTTTTTAGGTTCAATGAGTGAATTTCCATCGGCATTAGTTGAATTTATGTTCAGTGAAATTCTGTTTATCTGTTGTGTATTTTTTCGGTTCAATGAGTGAATTTCCATCGGCACTAGTAATTTTCCCTTTTCTTTCGCTGCAATTTTGTGTTTTTTCCACCTATCATGGTTTTTTTTCATTGCTGTGCTAGAATAAAGTGACGAATGAAAGTGAAGTGGCAAATGGATACTATCTACACATAAGAATTCAAAGTTTCTCATTTTTTTGCCCAAACTTGCTATTGAATTGAATTGCTATTGAATAGCCCAAACGCAATGAAACGAGTCAATTTTGAGATTGATTCCATCAAAAGATAGTCCTCTGAAGGAATGTCTTTTGTGAAACCAACTCAAAATAATAGCAACGCCATTTTCACCGATGTTTCATGAATACAACATATTGCGACCTCGTAATAGTGAAAATATAAGGTATTTATTGATTACTTTGAATGATTTTATCCCGTTTTGTAAACACGATACAGCTCAACTTAGGTCACAAATACTGCACGTTCGTAAAAAATGTACTATCTGTAATTTAAATTCTGACGGTAAATAAGCTATATCGGTGCATTTATAAGATTTGACAACTTTTATATATTTCACATTGAAAATAGAAGTTAAGATAGATAGTTAAGATAGAAGTTAGGATAGAGAGTTAGTAATAGTTGTCTCTTTTTGTCAAGCAATGATAACTTCAACAATTACTTCAAGTATTATTTTATTAACTTATGACATCATTATAATTCATTAATCAATTTAACTATAAAGAGTATGATGCTCCATTTAAACGTAACGGAAATATATACTAGGTTATTTGTATTTTCTAGACTATCGAGCAAAGAGCATGGAACTAGATCAAACTAGTGGCAATTACTATACTCGATTGCTGCGTTTGATAGACTGTCGAGTATGCCTCACGGTCAAGCGGGGAATAACTATAGGGGTTCACCTCACTGGCTTGCGAGCGCAACCTCGTGGTGGAGAAGCTGGAACTCGACTAGATATTGGCATTTACTATATTGAGAACGTCGCAACCAGTTGAGTTATTGTTGTGCCTGTTTTTAGGTTGACAGTATAGTAAATGCCGCCATGTGCCGAGTCTTGTCCACTGATTATTTTTCTCCGTGGAGAGGGGCCAAAAGACATTACCCATTAAAAAACGAACTGATCGGTGTAAAATAAGTGTCCGCGGACGCCACCTTCTTGCTCGGGGGTTTTGGACTTGGCCTGGTGGCTACCGCCACTTTCAAGCTGAAAAAAAAGTATGAAAGACAAAGTTGGAAGTCAAAATTGGGCAAATCAGTCAGATACAGCTGAAACTTGATACGTTGTAGATTACTGTGTCGATAAGTTGTCTGAAGTTTTGAGATTTCAAATTACTTTTCTTTAGTCCTTTCTTTTTTTTCTTTTTCTTTTTTGTGCTGCTTGGAATTCTGAAACCAGACAAAAGCAAAACAGAATAATTAAATTGTAGTAGTTATCCGATAACTAATATTTGATTACTAACCATCAAGACTCAAGATTCGCGTCTCAATGTTAAATTTCCGAAAATGTCGGTACGGCAGGAGCCCTTGTTAAGTGTAAGCGTCGGTAATAACATTTTTCATTCGCTTCGATCCCTAAATTCCCTTAAGTCAAAGTCCACTATCGCTCCATCAGCCCCTCATTTGAGAGGGAGTTTCATTCTTTAGGAAGGAATACCACTGACCATCAATAATGGTAAAAGGAAGAAGATATCCTTCTCTAACTAGTCTTTATACACTAATCGATTTTAACGACTCGGAAAACGCACACTTATGAGTGCACCAGCTTTCAGATCTGAAAGGTTAAGATGTCCGACAACGTTTTCTTTGGCGTGCTATAGCGGTCATTAACTAAGATGGTCACTCAAGCCACGTCGCAACGTTGCCAAATTTAATTATTTAATTTTAAATCAAATTAAACGACGTGTGTCTGCTTCCGATAACTAATCGACGGGCAAAATACGTGCGCTGGTCATTGATGACCATCAACAGCTTTTTATAGTGTGACAGTGAAAACAATATGCGATTTATCAGAGCTCGTTTGAGCTCTTTTTAGTCCCATGTCATAATATTTCATTCATAATGAGAACGCGCCTGGTAAAAGAGATATCTTTGACAAATTCCAAAGATTGTTGGTTGAGCTAGCCTCATCTTCTGAAACGAGCGCTTTAATAATTGAGAAGTCTTCGAGGCTTCGATTGGTGCCAAAGTAGCTGAACATGACGAAGCCTTTCTTCTCTATAGTCCAGAGAATATTCCTAATTTTTAGTGCTAATTAAATACTACATCACAAGTAGACAAAATAGAGGGATCTTCTTTCCAGGGTCGCCGTTTTGCATGCCTCTAGAAGAGCTCCCCACTTCCGCTAAAAATGCGCTACTGACTATCTAGCAACGTTGCATTTGCTGCATTTAAATCCATGAAAAAGGTAAAGCAACCAGGGGTGAAGTGTGCACTGTGCACTCTGTCACTCCGTCGAGTCGATCTTTTACGTGAATTTAAATACACAAATTGCAGTGTTTCCAGATTACACACAATGCCACTGCTCCCCGATGTAACGGTTAAACAAATTGTGGACAAATATACGAAACTGTGTAGGTAAAACTAGAGTCCCTATATGTGGAGAGTTAAGACAAGTGAAATCATGGGCGCCGCCATTGGATGCGATTTTGCTCATTTGTTTACATTCTGAAGCAGTGTTGTGTCTTCGTCCACTGCAAAGATTACAGTGCCGCTGATTTTCTAACGATGTAATCTTTTACTGCTTTTGTGGATCGACATCTATTTACGCTTTGAAAGATTCTTTTGGGATTTATAGACATTCTTGAGGCATATCCTGATTAAAATTAACAGATTTGTCGAAAATTAACTCTTTATCCCCAAAATACCGCTGGTAAACAACTGCGATTGTAAACAAAAGTGCAAAATCGCATCCAATGGCGGCATCCGTAGAGCCTAAAACTCATCGACCAATCAGAAGTTGACTACCTTCTTGTCTTAACTCTCTACATATAGGGACTCTAGGTAAAACGACCAAACTCGGATTCTTCCTTCCAAACTTGGCAGCGCAGCACTGGCACACTACGATCCTACGGGGGCTTAATTTTGTTGTTTTCAAATGTTCAGATGTATACAAATGAGCAGGTAACCAGTATAAGAATGGGGGATTAACATCAAGCACGTGCGTTACGTCTCCTAACGCGATTAATGACGTCATGAACGGCGGAATCGTCGTTTAAGGAAAGGGCTCTAATACTAATACTCCGCCGACCGAGATGGAATCCAATTTTGGCACGCACCGGCTCTGGATTCCCGTGTGCGTGAATCTATGCTCTAATGTTAGTAACGCACCCCCTTTTCTTTATCCGTCAACACGCTGTGCTACTGGGCTGTTATGTTTAATATCGAGGTGAATCCATGTCCCCGCTTTATCCTATGTGCAAAGCTTAATTTCTGTCATTGTCGTAAATTTCAGCCAGGTAGTACTTTGATTTGGCATACGGGAGTTTGTTGTCAACTTCGACCAGAATGCTCCGTTGCGCTGTGCGTGGCACTTCTTGGCCAGTTTGTAAGGCCGCGCATGCAGGCCGATTCTGCTCGTTTGGACAAGACGAGACGAGATAGCAAGAATCGACCAATCCCATTGGTTTAAATGGCGTCACGTGACAGATTACGAGTCGTACGAGTTGGTTACGAGTATTTGTCTCTGGTTACGAGTCATGAATTTGAAAAAAATGACTCGTAACCAACTCGTATGACTCGTAATCTGTCACGTGACGCCATTTAAACCAATGGGATTGGTCGATTCTTGCTATCTCGTCTCGTCTCGTCCAAACGAGCAGAATCAGCCTGCTGGTGGTGTCCCGGGAGTTAAACTCAAAATCCGCGCCCCCATCAAATAAGTCCCTCTCGAAATAATCGAACCCGTGTTTCAGAGTTTTCGAATTTTGCAGGCTTAACCAAAAAAATTCGAGTGGAAACTAATTTGAGCAACACTTTGTATAACATGCACGAGTAGTATGCGTATTGCAGATGCTTTTATGTCTATAGTAAACAACTCGTTGTTGAATAGTGATTGGTGAGCATGAACAGCACTGAATGAGTGGCTCTTTCGATGCTATTTCGAAGGAAGTGTCACCCGTTTGTAATGAGCGCTTAACAAACACGACAGGGTAATCCCGGAAACTCATCGACAAGAGATTCATTGATTCGTCGACTCTCCCACCCCTCACCCCTTACGCACCTAGTATCTTGACGCTAAGCACGCGATCATTTTATGCATTACACTGTCTCTGTTTGACCTATGAGAGCTGATGTTTGATTTAGTTCATACGTATTTGCGTCAATCAGCTAAATAGTTACTCTTAGCACTCAAAAAAGTTTTCCAAGGGCTAATTATTTTCCTGACGATCCATGCCTCGATGGTTATTTACACAGAGAAAAAAACTTCAGTAATTATTGATCCCCGAAGTTTCCGATTGCAGAAATCAAAATGTCCGGTGGCAAGTATCGAGTGCTTCATTAGTAGTACCGAAGACTTTGGTAGGGGTGGCATTTGGGTTATACTTACAGAAGTCTTCGTTACTTCTAATGAAGTATTCCGTACTTACGACTTAATATTCTGGTTCCTCCAACCGAAAAATTCGGTGTTCAAAATAAACCGAAGCATTTTTCTCCGTGATACTCTGTCTTAACATTTCATGAAAATGAGTTTGTGTCCATTGGTGAGAAAGAAACGGTAAATAGAGACGAAGTGCAAGTTTCTATGAGAGGATAAGAACTCTTCTCCACTCTTTATTTTGATCTTCTATGCACGTACAGTTAATTGTGCCTGATGATCCATTTTTAAAAACCCAAATTTTTTGTAACAAGGGTTTCATAAGTGTGGTCGCTTTTCCCAAAAAAAAACCATATTATTTTAAAACTTTTGGGGGCTGTAGCTCAAATGGGGAGTATATTCGAACTTATGTTAATTGAAAAAATGTCATATTTTGACCTTAAAAGTACGTGGTAGAAGTTTGTGCCTAGAGTTCTGTTACACCCTGTATATTTGCAGTATATCACTGCCTTGTGGCGTGAGCTACACATTTTCCTCACGGCTAAAAATTAAAAAAAACAAAAAAAAAAAAAACAAAAAAAAAAAACCGGACCTGCAAATTGTCGTGAATCAAACGTGTCCAACAATACTACGCTGGTATCATTTCCGATGTTCTAACAACTCTACCGAATACCACTCTCTTGTGTCCGTGTCAAACCTAACGAACACGGATACGCCGAGCCATTTCTCTTTGCCGATGGAAACGTGTTTGCAGAACGTGGCGCAGCGTTTCCGGCTTGTTTACATTAGCTGCTATCAAATCGTAAATGTTGAGTCCCATTTCGCGGTCTCCCGTTGCACTACCCTGCATTCTATTTCGTTGCCACGCTGCGCTGCGTGCTGCGTCCTTGCGTCACTTTTTTGTGCTGCGTTGCCAGGAGCTGAAGAAAAACCTCCACGCTTGGGCACTGCAGTTTCAAACTTGGACACCGTTCGATAAATGCGCTGAGACAAATGGGTCTGTTGCAAACTTTTGCTACAACGATTGAGAGTGTTTAATCTAATGTAAACTCGCCTGAAAAGTCCAATGGTGGCATCAGAAAGCCACGAAATGAGATAATAAACTCACAAGAAGCGTTTAATGAAACCCAAAGATGGGGGAAAAAATATCGAGCAATCCGTATGCATGCACCACGAACATTAAGGATGTCCAGGCAACGGGGGTTTTAGCTTGCAAAGTTTGCGGACTTATATCTGAGAGTCGATTCTTATGTATTTTGGGTCGCTGAATCCGAATTTTAACTTTGCGTACGAATCAGAGGGGGGGAAAAGGCCGCCATTTTCCAAAATGGCGGTCAAAATCACGATTTTTTGCCTTATTTTGATTATAACTCGAGCGGCATTGATCAAATGCAAAAAATCCCTTAGTACAAAATTAAAGATCGTCAAATTTACAACAAAAAAACATCAGACCATTATTTCAGAAAGATCAAAACTGAATGCGCTACGGAGCCGCGAAAAATCGTGAAATTCGTCCGTGGCGGCGCAAGACCGCTGAACACCGCCTTGCGCCGGCCATCGCGCGCTCGCTGCTCACCTCACCTTTGCAATATGTGAATAGCAAATACAGAAGAACAAATTACTGCAATTTGACGTATCTTCTTAGTACTACTAGCTCTGATTCTCAGTTCCACACCACCCAAAAGGTCGAGTAGGTGAAAGGTGCGCTGCTTTTTAATGTGGTATATCAACTTTAAAAAAAAATTTCAATCTGCGCCGAATTCACTCCATTGTCCCGTGTACTTTTTTCATCTTCACCTACACTCTGCCTCCAACTTTTGAGTCCATCAACTTGAGTGGCCCAGCTCGTCCGTACATTCCAGACGATTGGGGGGGGGGGGGGGGTTTCCTGAGCTGGTTGTGGAGCTTTCCCTCATTTTCGCGTTCACTTTCAGATTCATCGGTTTCAGACAGAGTGGCTCGGGTCTAAGATTAAAGATTGCTTCATCTCCGTCAGTAACTAGCAATTGAACATATTTTTTTTGCACTCACTGTTTCAATTCACGCAGTGCACTGAGCATTTGAGCCCACTTTTTCGGCATCTACACTCCGCAGGCACCGCCACACCGGCGCGCGGAGACAACGATCCGTGAAATTTTAGGACATCCGTCTTCAAATAAAATCTGAAGCTGACGACTTAACAGTGGTCACTGGATCGGTCCACTTTTAAATTGTTTTCAACCATAGAAAGTAGCTTAATTCTCTATATGAAGCTGAAGTTACGGACTTGGAATCAAGTAATAAGACAATATGCTGTCTGCGGCTGCATCTCCGGTGGACGGTGACGCTGCGCCGCGAGGTTATGCTTTATTTTTTGTGTAAAAATGTAGATTTGAAATGTATAAAGATATGAAATTGTTGACAGAAATATGAAAGCGTTGACTCATTAAGAGTGTGGCCCCCTGGAATGAAACCAAACAGAGCTGTAAGAATTGGAAAAAGGGACTTGAATACTCGTTTTCCCATTACGTATACTTTGAAAAAGTAATTGAGATGAATCCATAAGCGGCGATGAGCAGCACCAGCAGTACCAGCACCGATTTCAATGAAACCAAAAGTGTTATACGATTCAATTCATTGCCGTTCGTCAAATAACAGCAGTTTCTTGAAATCAGCGTACCTAATTATACTGCTGTTTTGATTCAACTCGATTTTTTTGAAAAGAAATCGATTTTTTATCCAGAGTCCACTGGGGGGTATATCTTTAGGGTGCCTAAGCGATAGTTTAATTTGACGGGTAACGCGACATGATGGACGAAACGCAATTTTTCCAAAACTCAAAAATGGACACGCGAAGATTTTTAAAAGAAATGACGAAGAGGGAATCGAACGTCAATTACATGCGCGCAATTTTTTAGTTTGGAATTTGAAAGTTACGAGCATCTATCTAAAAAGTTTATAGTTTAAATATTTCATCGAATCTACAACTTAATACATAAAATAAAGCATTACTTAGCGACGAAGCGTCACCCTCTACCGGAGATGCAGCCGCAGACATCATTTTCTTATTACTTGATTCCAAGTCCAACTTCAGCTTCATACTGAGAAACAAGCCATTTTCTATGGTTGGAAACAATTTAAAAGTGGACCGATCCCGTGACCACTGTTAATTTAGTTGTCAGCTTCAGATTTTTTTTTAAGACAAAAGGCCTGAATTTCACGGAACGTTGATTATCTCCGCGCGCGGGTGTGGCGGTGCCTGCTAAAAGTGAATGCCGAAAAAGTGGGGTCTAATGATCAGTGCACTGCGTAAATTGAAACAGTGAGTGCAACAATTGACAGTTATAGTGCGAAGTCAACGTTTAGCCGACAATCACAACAATGCACTCATCGGTCGCAATCGGTTGTGACAAAACTCGCGTAACGTTTCAAACTATCTCACTAACTCTCGTGACCCTCATGTATACCCATATCTTTCTAGCTTCAAAATTCGTTTATATAGAACCTTGTTTTGTGACAAATTATTATCAAAATCGCATGCAAATGCCTCGAGGAATTTATTTCAGCCAAACATTTTTTCAAAAGATGTCTCTAAATGCAATTTCTGGAATTAGAGTAAAATGGCAGTACATGGGGGTTACGTGAGAGCAAGAGAGACAGTTTTTTTTTTGCATCGCTCATCGCCGGATAACGTCATCACCAAGTCATCACTAAAACCGTCTACAAAAAATTGTTCAATTGCTAGTTACTGACGGAGATGAAGCAATCTGTGAATCTTAGACCCGAGCCACTCTGTCTGAAACCGATGAATCTGAAAGTGAACGCGAAAATGAGGGGGAAAATCCCAAACCCGCTCAGGAACCCCCCCCCCCCCAAACGTCTGGAATGTACGGACGAGCTGGGCCACTCAAGTTGATGGACTCAAAAATTGGAGGCAGAGTGTAGGTGAAGATGAAAAATGTACACGGGACAATGGAGTGAATTCGGCGCAGATTGAAATTTTTTTTTAAAGTTGATATACCACATTAAAAAGCAGCGCACCTTTCACCTACTCGACCTTTTGGGTGGTGTGGAACTGAGAAACAGAGCTAGTAGTACTAAGAAGATACGTCAAATTGCAGTAATTTGTTCTTCTGTATTTGCTATTACATATTTCAAAGGTGAGGTGAGCAGCGAGCGCGCGATGGCCGGCGCAAGGCGGTGTTCAGCGGTCTTGCGCCGCCACGGACGAATTTCACGATTTTTCGCGGCTCCGTAGCGCATTCAGTTTTGATCTTTCTGAAAAATGGTCTGATGTTTTTTTGTTGTAAATTTGACGATCTTTAATTTTTTACTAAGGTTTTTTTGCATTTTATCAATGCCGCTCGAGTTATAATCAAAAAAAGGCAAAAAATCGTGATTTTGACCGCCATTTTGGAAAATGGCGGCCCTTTTCCCCCCCTCTGATTCGTACGCAAAGTTAAAATTCGGATTCAGCGACCCAAAATACATAAGAATCGACTCTCAGATATAAGTCCGCAAACTTTGCAAGCTAGGGTCCATATTTGCTCCCCGTTGCCTGGACTAATAGCCAACCTCACAACATCGATCAAAACCCAAACACAATGTAAACAAAACATAAACCCCTACCTTTTTTTTTTTTTTTTTTTTTTTGTTTTTTTTGGCTTCTACCCCAGTTAAGGAGCCTACAGCCAACTATAGACTATAGAATGTAGTGAATCAAGAAAAATATAAGTAGGGGGAAGGGGGGTATGTTAAGGTGGTTTAGTGTGTAGATTCGATGAAATGAGTGGAAAAGAATATAAAAGGGGAAAACTAACCTCTACCTTTAATGAGGTTGTAAACGTTGGCAATCCCTTTGGGTGATCACGGTGCATACATTCAGATTCCTCGATATTTTGCCGCCATCTTGGATTTCAATAAACGCCTCTTGTGAGTTTATTATCGTATTTTATGACTTAATGATGCCACCAATGGACTTTTCAGGCGATTTTTCATTGGAATAATAACTTTTTATCGTTGTAGCAAAAGTTTGCAACACACCCATTGTCTGTTGCCGTCACAAGAAAGAGTTCTGGTTAGTACTTACCGAACTGGTTCCAGTCACCGGAATTCCGGTGAAGTAAGTATGGTACAGAATTCTTGTCATGGCAACAGGGAATTTTTCTCAGTGTTGAGCAAATCTACTAGTATACATTTATACTAATCTAATCTGTTCCGAAAATTTGGAATGTCAAGCCCCTCACGTTTGGTCTAAGAAACGTATTTCTGGAAAAACCTCGATAAAAAAGACAAGAGTAAAGTTTCATGTATGTACGAATCTCTAAAGATCACGTTTCTCTACCATCAATGAAAACGTGATTTTTGGAGAATTGCACTTTACGTTGTTGGTTTTTTGTGTGTCCTTTTCAGGATTCATGTACCTCAGACCATATTTAAAAGCTTGACCATCCCAATTTGTGGAAGTAATTAATAAACCGGAGTCCATTTCTTGGAAAAAGAAGGCCCGTAATTAAGTCTATTTCTTGGGAAAACAAAAGGTACGCTCTTCAGACAAATGTATTCTTCCAATCATAACGACGACTTTGCGGAAAAAGGACACCCGTTGTTTTATGGTCCCTTTCTCCTGGAATTGTCTCATTTGTATACTCGAAATTTAACCATTAATCGATGGGCGGCCAAATTGATCACAACAGTGGTAAGAAATTGCGGTAAAGCAGGAGTTCGGCTATTGTTCCTTAGTAGCTTGGCATGCGATCTGGCAATGTTGTTTTTTTTTCTATTTGACCTTCGATAAACAATAAACTATCGGGAACATTTTTGATTTACACGTTTTAAATTGTTGTAAGTGGATAAAATGAGTCGTTGACAGATTGTTCTAACGGGCGGCCATTGCTGTTGTCTGCGTTATGATGGCAACACCGCATCTTAGAAGCCTGCACAAAGAAAAAACACGTACACTATAATAAACGAGGCGACAAAGTGTTTTTAGTTGAGCGTACTGAAGCTTTGATAAGAACTCAAAACGTTTGGTATGGTTAACTACAAATCTTCTGCTGGGTCATTTGTTAGGCGCAATAAAAGCGACTTTCTTGTGTGATCCAATGCCATTAGCGCTAATTACAGTAGAGGAGACCGTTTTAAACCTGTAATCTTTGACTCAGTTCGAGAACTCAGTTATGAAACCTGTCAATAAGACACAAAATGGTTGTAAATAACACCCAAATTGACAAAATGAGCGTATTAAAACTTTGGTAATGTAAAGTGCCCGAAAAGGTTCGCATGCTGAGCTGAAAATATTTTGCTAGGTAATAATTATTTATTGCGGAAGGGCTCGATGGCGCCACAACATGTTTTCAAACACACATTTTTAATGAATTGAATCTTTTCAAAAATGGCCTCTATTCTAACTTGGTGCCATTATTTTTCGTATATTCAGGTGAGTCTTTTCGGTCTCTTCTTTTTCAGGAGGAAATATTCATAAATGAAAATACATTTCACCTCCTTAAAATAAGACTCACATTTCCATGCTCAGGGCTAATTATTTTGTTTCCCAACAGTTATTGCAATGATCCTCTTACAGAGAAGGCCTCTCGAGTCTCGAAAAATGTTAAATAAGTCTCAAAACTGACTGCGTACTTTTCATGCAAGAGCTCATGAATTCATACAAAGAATGGAATGCTTGCTAAAGAGCAATTTTTTTGTGATCTGTTACAATGCTCCCGAGACAGCTTTGACAGTTGCTTCCCTTTTAATTTACAAAGAATCTTTTCAAATCGAGGAGAAAACCAACCAGATATAGCTGGTAAACCTGCCCTCTATGCTCTGTGTTTGAAAAAAAAAGTAAAGTAAATACGTATAAATTCTTGTGGGAGAAAAAAATATTTTTTGCTCCAATTTTTTTTTGTCAGGAAATGATCCGATGTGAGTTTTTTCCAGCTCTTCACAACTTTAGAAATATAATTTTCAAGTGGCATGAATAGAATCATTTCACATAGTTGAGAACAATGATCTTTTTCTTACTATTCTTTCTTTTTTTAGAGAACTGAGTTTTTTGTTTGTTTTTCGTTTTAAGGTGCGGAGCTAGCTTCGTCTTTTGATTCACTTTGATAATAATAGAGCAAACGCTCCTACATGAGTGAGTATCATCTCTTTGGATTTCTTTTAACTGTTTCCACTTCTCCGCTTCAATAGAGTTGCTATGTGAACGCACTCGTACTGTATTGGTTGTGAGTGTTTTCGATTGGTCGTCAATCCCTTTCATTGAGGTTTCGGCTGCTGAATCTTTTGCTCTTCATTTTTATGAAGAGCAAAAGGCACGAGGGGCGTTCAATAAGTAAGTTTGACCAGCTAAGTTTTTAATTTTTAGCCGTGAGAAAAATGTGTAGCTCACGCCTTAAGGCAGTGATATACTGCAAATATACAGGGTGTAACAGAACTCTAGGCACAAACTTCTACCACGTACTTTTAAGGTCAAAATATGACATTTTTTCAATTAACATAAGTTCGAATATACTCCCCATTTGAGCTACAGCCGCCAAAAGATATGAAATAATATGGTTTTTTTTGGAATAGCGACCACACTTATGAACCAGTTGTTACAAAAATTGGTTTTAAGAATGGATCATTAGGCACAATTAACTGTGCGTGCATAGAAGATCACAATGAAGAGTGGAGAAGAGTTTTTCTTATCCTCTCATAGAAACTTGTTCTTCGTCTCTATTTACCGTTTCTTTCTCACCAATGGGCACAAACTCATTTTCATGAAATGTTAAGACAGAGTATCACGGAGAAAAATGCTTCGGTTGTATGAACTGAAGATTCGGTTGGAGAAACCAGATTATTAAGTCGTAAGTACGGAATACTTCATTAGAAGTAACGAAGACTTCTGTAAGTATAACCCAAATGCCACCCCTACCAAAGTCTTCGGTACTACTAATGAAGCACTCGGTACTTGCCTCCGGACATTTTGATTTCTGCAATCGAAAACTTCGGGGATCAATAATTACTGATGTGTTTTTCTCTGTGTAAATAACCATCGAGGCATGGATCGTCGGGAAAATAATTAGCCCTTGGAAAACTTTTTTGAGTGCTAAGAGTAACTACTTAGCTGATTGACGCAAATTTACGAATGAATTAAATCAAACATCAGCTTTCATACGTTTTTAAAATGTTTTTATTAAATGTTTTTTAAAAAGTTTTAAAAAGTTTTTTTTTTTTTTTTCTTTTTTTTTTTTTTTTTTTTTTTTTTTACTTAAACGTTTACATAAAAAGGTATTTTTGAAACATTTTCACAAAAATATTTTAAAACATTTTAACAAATATATTTTAAAAACATTTTAAAAATTTGTATGCCTTTTGAAAATATTTTTTTTTTTTTAAATATTTTTGTTAAAATTTTTGGAAAACGTTTTTATTAAAATGTTTTTAAAATATTTCTTCATATCTGGGCTACATCGTCCGTAGGTGTTTTCCCTGTTTTCCCCGTCTATTCAACAGCTATTGTTATTGCAGCTGTCTATTTGAGAGTTTTCCCTTGTTTCTTTGTTACCTGCTAGTTTTTTCCTGTTGACGCATCTTTTCCCCGATTTATCAATTTACTGCCGTTTTTCCCGCATTGCGCTCACTCAACATAACCTAAACCTAGAACAATTAAAACCTTTCCTTTTTCATCTTTTATGCGAGCCGATATCTCATCGTGTTGACAGCAACTATGTCTATATTTCATTGAGAAATGGAACGAAAGAGTAAGTACCGGGGGAGTAGAAAACTCTACGCTTTTTAAGCTGTGATCAATTCTAAACGGCTCTTTGAAAACACGCAAACAACTAGAAATACCGTTTTTCACTTCAGTTGACAAAAGGAGAAAATAAAACAAACAAAAAAATGTAAAATTAATATCAATGGAAAAGCTTGCCACGCCGCGCCGGAAAGTTTCAAATGATTTTCATTATTTCACTTCTTCTATTTTTTATTCTCTTTTTATAATTTAATTTTCCCTTCGTTCTCTTCAAGGGGCGCTTACTTCAGAGAAACGCGATCGCATCGTAGAGAGTCGTGACAACTTACATTTGCGTTGAAGCAAAAGAGCTTGGAACTCTTCGCGACTAATGTTCATTTTTCGGGTAAAAGAGCTTTTCTTCTCGGTCTGTTTACTCTACGATATATGAAGCGATCTCTCGATACTTTCCAACGTCCATGATCCGATGATCCTTTGCACGCCTTGCGAATGTTTCTCTTTTTTAGTTGGAATCATTACGTTTTTCACTTAAATTTTAGCTTTTTAAAATTTTTTTTTTTTTGACCTCTCTCGGACGATTCGTGTTCTGTTACACCCAATGAGCTATAACTTTAGAGTGGCACATCAAGGAACGTTCCGCTGGTTCATTGTTGTCTCTAGAGCGCCGCCATTTTGCCGTAAAAATCGATTTTGGGGTTTAAAATTTTGGAGGTATTTTCCCGGGTCGTTCCGTAAAAAAACTCGGGCATCGCCGGAAACGACTTGGAAAAAACCAATATGACTATAACTTTAGAGTGGCAGCGGGCTGGTCCCCTTTGTGCCACACCGGGTAAAAGAAATCCCGGAAAAAAGCGGAATTTGGACGGCAGTTTCCCAAAGGGTTTGAGGTTAAATTTTATAGGTCGTTTCCGGCGATGCCCGAGTTTGTTTACGAAACGCCCGGGAAACAACCAACAAAATTTTAAACCCCAAAACGATTTTTCGGCAAGATGGCGGCGCCCTAGGTGACAACAATAAAACCCGCGGAAAGTTCCTTTATGTGCCACTTTAAAGTTATAGCTCATTGGAGACAACCTACAAAAATTAACCTAAACCCTTTGGGAAAATGACTTCCAAAATTTCCCCTTTTTCCCGGGATCCCTTTACCCTGTGTGGCGCAAGGGGACCAATCCGCTGCCACTCTAAAGTTATAGCTCATTGGTTACACCCTTTTGTTTGGTTTTAAAGCGTGCATGTAAATGCACCTTTATTTAAATCACTTGCCCCTCCTTTTTTTAAAAAAAAAAAAAAAAAAAAAAAAAGCAGGGAAAATTCCAACACCCGGTTGGAAAAGCGTGCCCCCAAAGCTGCTTTAATGCTTTTGCTAGCAATGATAATTCATCAAAGAGGAACCATGTGACATGGAGCTGATCTCGAAAAATTGGGTCCAAAATTGAAGACTCATTTAAACAAAAATCGCGGAATTACTTACGTTTTGATTTCATTCAACTACCGTGTTATGTTTTTGCATTTCAACACCGGAAAAATGGAAATTCCTATGCAGGAAAGGTACCTCCTTAATGTTTAGCGTTTAAAGTGACTTGGTTCCTTTCTTCTTTTTTTTTTTTTGCATAATCACGAAAAACGAATCTCTAAGAGAAACCAAACGGCAGTTGGTTTACGCTGTTGATATTTTAAAATCCGTTAATCCGGACTTGAGTCCGTTCCCAATTCTATAAAAGGAACCAAGTCGGAGTTGGTTCCTTACGTGACTCGGATTAAGGTTTAAGAAAAAGGAACCAAGTTCTCATTTTATTTCATCATATGGACAATGACTTCAATGAGGCTCACCAGCTCACTTTTACCTGGAATTTTGACGGGAAATAGTTGTTATTAGAAGAAGCACTTGTTGCTTCGAGATTCAGTATTGCTAGGTCTATCAATCAATAACTCAATTTTCAAAATGTAACTCAGTTCTTTTGTGACAAGTGCTGTCCAATTGAGCTTCTTTGGTGAGGAATGATTAAAAAAATAAAAGATCAGATGTATCTAAAAGGAGATGAGTCAAAGGCGTTGTTTTTTTTTTGTGTTTGTTTTTGTTTTTTGTTTTCAAAACTTTGGAGGGCTCTAGCTCAGAGGAGAAACATTTGCAGCACATATTCATGTAGGAAAATAAAGCGTAAATAGGTATATGTTGACCCCAAAAATACACTCCATAAGTTTGGTACTTGAGTTTTGCAACACCCTATATTCTTGATATTTTGCTCCCCACCACCCTTCACAGAACACGACACATGACCATGCAAATTTTTAAAATCACAGTTTGACTGTAGAGATATTTTCTTTTCCACCCCCTTTCAACGAAAAAGGGGAAAATGGATCGCCTGTCTTTGATGTTCGTCGTATGCGCGTGCACAGCTTGTTCGGCTTTACGACTGCCATTTTGGCTTTCTTTATAATCCGTTTTGTGGGTTTATTAATGGATTTTATGACTATTTGATGCCGCCAATGTAATTTTCAGGCAATTTTACGTAAAAATCAAACTCTACTAGCGCTGTAGCAAAAGTTTGCAACAAACCCATTGAAAGCTGAAAAGAGAAAATTTTTGATAAGGCTCGATCTTTTTTACCCACATAAACTATAGACAATAGATATTTCTAAATCCCTCCACCTTTTAAACGGCTTGTTCAGGGATCAAACATGAGGTTGCGTTCTTTTGAAGTCAAAAAGCGTCAAATTCGGAAAAGCCGTGATTCTAAATAATAAACAGTTTTTTCTTCTTCTTTTTTTCCGTTTTAGGTGCTGTCAGCACTTATTGCGATTGTCACGATGTAGATTTGTAATATATATAAATGGAACACTTGCGAATTCATGAAAAAATAATCCTTTAAGAACTAACCATTTCAGGTGCCCTTTACACGTCAAGCATTCTAGGGGTATAGATTAGTAGGTGTGGAGGTTTAAGACGTTTGTGGATTTTAATTCCCCCTCCCCCATTTATTTTGTTGAAAAGTATCGAAAGTTTACAGTTAAAACTAAGCCATTATTCATTATAACGCATTGTAATATTATTTTTTTTCTGTTGCCGTCGGTCGATATCATTTTTCGTGTTGGAAAAGCAAAGTTCCATATGGACCTATAATTTCCAAAATTTGAAGAAGCTTCCAGTAAAAAATACTGTACACGCGAGAAACTTTTTAGGATAGGTAAATAGTTATTCCAGAGTCAATTCCGTAGCCCCAGCGAGGAGGCTGTCCAGGGGTGGAAGACACGTGACAGCCCCTTCACTTTTAGAGCTATTAATGCGAATTTTACCCCCTCCCTTGTTCTGGATTTTAAAAACCTTTTTTTCAACAAAACGCCCAAAATTTCCTAAAAATCCCTTGATTGCATAGACGCTCATATGGGGTTTTTCAATTTGCCGATCCCCCAGAATTTCAATGTTTCCAATGACCAAGACCTGTTTAGTGTGACGTCATGAAAAAATTTGGTTCCAAAAAAGGCTCCGCCTCACTCGCGCTCTCGTGGGTTTTCCCATATGAAACACGATCCAAATTTTCAAATACAAGTGCTAGTAAACAACATGTTCTTTGCACCAGTTGTGTTTATCACACCATTGGGTTCCACCCTTATAAAAATTTCCGATTGTTTCAATGAATTTTCCGATAGGATATATATTCCCGCGCTTTTTTTCCCATAGAAATAATCGAAATGCCATAGAGACAATCGGAATTCGTGTAGATTCAAGCGCGCTGACTATAGCAACGATAGGTCTCATGATTGAAATAAGGCGAAATTATCTATGGTTCTATTCTTACAGTTTTAACAGCCACTTTTTTCTCCGTGATAAAATATGAGCCCGCTACCACAAACTTTATTAAACCCGCTATCACAATGCACAATCACAGTTATATCGAAGAAAGTCATATGTTTTGTCCTTGTCACACACTCACAGTTTCTTATGAGCACAAAATTCTAGGATATAGGCCCATCAGCACCATCACGACATGTGTTATACCTCGAACAATAGCTTCGATACGAAGAGAAGTTGGATTGATTGAGTGTCATGGCGGTGATACTCCCATAAGAGCCCGTGAGTAAGACGGGGACAAAACGTAGAACATCTTTCGGTATAACTGTGATTGTAAATTCGCTTGTGATCTTTTAGGAATTATGTTAGAGTGAAAAGATACTTTAAAATACGTGGAATCTAATGGTGCAATAAAATTTGAGAAAACTGTTCTTTAACTAGCATGAATTTGCGTTCGAAAATTTGGATCTGATTTCTTATAGGTAATCAACGAGAGTGAGAGATAGAGCATTTGTTTGGAACCAATTCTAATCGTGACGTCATCACTAAACAGGTCTACTTAAGGATATGAATGAGTCCCTCTCTTTTCTATACCCTTCCCGCTCTTTATCAATACCTCGCCGTCACTTCTTTTTCGAAACCCTCGTCAAAGAGATTTTGACACATTTACAAGTCTTTACCCTGCGCGGCCCGATCGCTTAATGCACCGTGAAGAAATCTTGTGACCGATGGAGCCCAAAGGCGAGGGCAAAGAGGGTTCCTGCGGGAGATGTTTCCACCCCCCCTCCTGCCTTGGAATTTTGATTCATAGGTTGGCACAAATGACTTAGGTTGCTGGACCTGTATGGAATTCTCGTTCAAAGGAATTCGACTTTGACGCTTAATAACTTATTGAAATTAACAGGAATACCAAAACTTTTACAATTTTAAGAAAATAGACGCCGAGACCTCCTGGATTGCAGCAATAAATTAACGATTAATGAAACCAGTTTTAAGAAAACACGTTTTTAATTTTTCAAACCTTTCCCGCCAAGGTTTTGCCATAAGCAAAGCATGCAACCTATATATTAGATATGAAAATGAAAACAAAAAGCGTACCGTATATATACGGCACGCTTAAAAAATGAATCGTTATTGGTCCGGCGGTGAATTGTCGTGACTCCTAACTGAAAGTACCAGTATCATAACATGCATTAGAAGTAATTTCTACCCTTTTATCGCAACTCTCGTGTAGTTTACGGACCTTCCAAACGGGGTCCAGGGAGCGCGTGTTCAGAGAAGGAAGAACGAAATTAGTCAAAATGCGTTGATTTTACATAAACAAGGGACTGGCCGCATCGGGCAGGATGAATTAATGAAAACAACAGCAATTCGTTGGCTGATCCATATCTCTCCCCTTCCACTGTACTACTTCCTAGTACCATATAGTGTGCCTCGGAGTTAGTTATCCATCCATTTACCCCGTTTAGGTTTCGTTGTCACATCGTTTGTTTTGGATTTTCCCTCGACTCGACTCATTTCACTCTCGTCTCATCTCGTAACCCGGGACTACCATACTTATGCTGCACTTTGCCCCCCGAAGCTACTCCTGTCCCACTTCTCTCCATCTCCCTATACAACGCTACATTTTCCAATTTAATGAACAGTATGTGCGGCGGGGCTGCCGCTTTGCGTATAATCAATGCTATTTTTCAATTCACCGATGATTCCACCGGTTGAGAAAAGATTACACAGCTCAGTTCAGTGCATGACTGTAATAAACTAAAATACTCGAATCTGTCATCTTTTCTCAACTGGTGGAGTCGTCGATGACTTTAGAAAAACTTGCGGTTATTTTAATTTTTCAACGGAGTTTCCACCGATTAAGGAAAGATTACAGATCAGAGTATTTTCATGCGTTACAGTCATACACTGAACTGAACTGTGTAATCTTTTCTCAACCGGTGGAATCATCGGTGAATAGAAAAATAGCATTGATTATACGCAAAACGGCAGCCCTGATGTGCGGATGCGCTTGTATGCCCGTGGATCCTCTCCATCAACCCATACCACCCTCAGACCCCCTTCCCCACCATCTGCTTTCTAACCATATTCAAAACGCACGTGCGCGCTCGTGACGGCTTCTTGCAAGTTTACAAACCGTGCGAATTCGCTTATACTTAGGATTGTCCATTTGTCCCACCTAACAGGCTATAAATGTATGTATTGGACGGCTGTCTAATGGATCTGTAATGAAAACTTATAGCCCGATAATTACAAAAAAGCATGATTACTGGTGTATAATGCTCTATAAGGGTGATGGGGGGAGGAGGGTAGCATATAAAAATCGTATAGTGCCTTAGTTTTTCTTTGAGGCAAATGAAATCCAACAATTTTGAATTAATAGGGTCATTGGTGTATTTTTTTTTTTTTTTCAGTAGGTATGTTGCTTAGTGCATACCTTTGCTACAGCAATTTGCCACATTGGTTTTAATGTAGAATTATGCAAGAATAACGATGATTTTACATTGAACACTTTGGAAAATCAATCACCAACTCAGGGAATCACTTCCATTCTCAACAGCCCGTGCCAGTGGCGCACCGAGAAATTTGCCTGGGGGGGGGGGGGGTTGGTACGACTCAAACTACGGGAGTTCTGGGGGGTATGGAATACCCATCAGGACAAGCGGGGGGTCCGGGGGCCCTCTCCCGGAAAAAATGTCAATTTTCCTTACCTTCAAATTGAATTTTACGATACTTTCATGTACAGTGAAATAAAATGCTCAAATATATTTTCGATTTTGCTGCATGAAATCTTGGCTCTCGACTCATAATTGGAGGGAGTTAAGTGAAATGTGGTTGAAGGAGCCATGGAATATTCACCAGGGCGGTTCACCAAGAGGGGGGTCCGGGGGCCCCCCCCCGGAAAAATTTTTTTTCAATTTTCCTGACCTTCAGATTGAATTTTAAGGTACTTTCATTACAGTAAAATAGAAATGCTCAAATATATTTTCGATTTTGCCTGCATGAAATTGTTGCTTTCGACTCATATGGTAATTGGAGGGAGAAGAGTAAAGAGGAATGGGGATGAAGGAGCCATGGAATATTCGCGGGGGGGGTTCACCGAGGGTTAGATTTAACCCCCCCCCCCCCCCCCCCCGCCATGGGAATAACTCATAAAAAAATTCGGATATCGGATATTATGGAATTTGTTCACCGTAAACCCCCTTTCTATCACGTTTTTTTTTCTTTCTCTTAATTCTTCTATTTGTGAAGGAACCACATCCTCTCTCCTCTCTCCCCTCTCTCTCTCTCCTCTCTCTCTCTCTCTCTCTCTCTCCCCCCGCCCCTTTTTCTAAAGGGTTTGGGGGGGGAGGAGAAGAAATACATTTCAATAGCAAAAACGGACGAAAAACGTAAGGTTATACAAAAATTTTTTCCTGCAGGAAAACGGTCGAATTGGAATAATCTTTTTCACTAAAACAAAACTTTTACGAAGTTTTCCAAAAAATCAATGAATGAATTGATAGCCATTAAGAACACTGAAAAACGACCCTATGGAATGTCTCACTGAAAAAAATATCAATTTTTAATGAAACCCAAAAAAAAATATTTTGCAAATAACGGTGATGCGATCTCCACCTCGATCTATTCAGTATCAACCAATTATTTGCCATTAATAGACACACATACATGTCATACATGTGTGCATGTGTGTGTTTGCCATACAATATACATGTCTACCAATAAAGCCAATGCGTGCCTGCCCACTATCATTTCTCATTTATCTTGTCCGTCGCTGATGATTGCGCGGTGAGTTACCTGATTACGTTAAAAAAAAAAAAAACAAAAAATACTTACCGAAAATTTTACATACATAATTTTACATTTTATTTTTGTCTAGGATATGACACTCGCGGAGTTGCCCAACGTTCCGCTGGCGAATTTCCTTCTCATTGTCGGCCATAATCCGCTCTAGGAGCAAGGCGTCCTCATCTTCCCCTTCTCCTTCAATTTCCCCAGGAACCTGTTCCTCTTCTTCTTCATCATATTCGTAAGCAGATAGGCGGAGACTGTGTGCCAGGCTGATTGTAACCTCAATCGGCCGAACATGTGTTGCCCTGGTGATAGCAATGCTCGATACCGTAGATCAAGAAGTGTGGCTGCGAAAGATCGTTGGTGTAGATGAGCTTTAATCGGGTGCGAATGTTGTCTGCAAGCTGGTCTCCGTAGTGCGTTCCAAGTTTCTCTAACTTATTGAGGCAGCTGACGAAAATTGACATGACCTCACTTCGAACGAGGTCCTGTTTCTGCAATGCTACTGTGGCAGTCTTTGGCGGATTTAAGGCCATCGAAAGATCCTGGATTAGGCGCCACTCATCCCTCGACACGCAGTCCGCCACTTCATGGACTGTGCTTTTTATGAATGATTCCAATTCTAGAAATCGCTTCAGCATGGTTTGAATGCTAGACCACCTGGTCTTTTGATCCAAAACGGGCATTAGCTGGCCCTCCTCTTGAATTTTGACCATATTATGCTGTTGTCTCAACACTTTCACAAGATTTCGCACTTTGCTGATTATTGAATCTGGAAAAGCAATTAATGGAAATTAAGTATGACCGTGGTATTCAGACCTCCGATTTTAAATGTCTCTATTTGTAGTTGGGGGCGGGGGGTGTTACCTGCTTAACGCATATTAACTCATAGACCTGCAGAGAAATATTGAGGAGCCCGATTTTTGTCGATTTTTGCCCGATTCATGTCTACTGGTCCTTATTTCACGATACCATAATAGTCGTTGTGATGTCTTTCATTTTAAAGTGTAACTTTAGTAAGACGATCGATGCACACTTAAGAATTGAATCGAGCAGTTAAGACTTTCACTTCTCAACAACAGCAACCTCTCATTAAAACGGGAAACCTTTAAAAAGAGGGAGGGGAGGGGAGAAGGTAGAAAAGAGAAAAAAAGAATTTGCGAAGTAATCCAATATCTGCAATCTCGTAAGTTTTGGTCTAATGCAGCCAGTTGTTCCAAAAAAGGCCAATAGCAGCTCGTCTTCGATGACTTGGAAATCATAGAAATCTTCTGTGGCCTTGTTTTCCCGTTTAGGGCAAAATTTCTTTGACAATCAAGTTTTTTTTTTTTTTTTTAATTTTTATTTCTAAAAGTGTATTGCTGATATCTACCATAGGGCATCGCTTGAGACGGCAGTTTCTACCTAACTCTATATCCGGGGCGTGTGGTGGGGGTCAACTTGACCCCCACCAGACGCCGCAAATGTTTCGTTTCAAACGAGATTGTCAAAAACTGCTCCGAAATCCCCTGTTCGATTTATTCCTTTCATTCGCAGCTATCTTCAGAGCTGTTTTTCTGGACCAGCTGTTCTCGGAACAAATTTCTGTTGGGAGTCGTCCATGAATCTCCGAGGACCTCTTTAAAAGTTATCACTCTGATAAATTATGTCAATATACGTGGAAGAAACCAATTTAAATTTTATCATTTAGGTAACTTTCTTTCATTACTTTTAAAAGGATAGTCTGATTCATTAAATCCAACATCCCTCGGAAACACCTCCAGCGTTATTTATATTCGTACGTTCAGATTTATGATTATAGATTAATGGACGTATGTCGCAGCAATATTGGAATAATTGAACTTTAGGACACATGTCTGATGATTTTGGATTCTGAATGGCCTAGTGCACAAATGAATGTAAATGAATGAGAGCACTGGTAGAAAGAGGGAGGCGGGGAAAAATATACGTTTAGAACAGAGCAAACTAATGGGTATTTGAGTGATACAACTCCTGACTGCCGCATCTCCATTCTCCCCCCCTTCCTTCCACCCCCTCCCCTGGCTACTTCGTGTTTCGGCAAACGTGGCCGTTCCTCTTTCAAGAGTTTTTAGTTTCAGCTCAATTTAAAATGTGGCTCTGGTCCATCAAAATTTTCAGAAGAGGCTGTGGTGGGGGGATGGGGGAGTAAACGGGAGGGGGAGGAGGGGGGGGTCGACGATCGGCATTTTGTTTGACCCCCTCTTGTCCAAATTAATTGGGCCGATCAATTCCAGACTCAACGAATGCTCTTTCTCTCTGCCACTGTTTGTTTGTTCTTGATTATAATTTCCATTCAACAAACGTTCCTCCCTCCTCAGCACCACTCTCTATAACCATCTCTCTTTTACTCTTGCTCTCTCTCCCTCTCCATTATCTTCAGCCTCTCCTCCCGCTTAACTCCTCTCCCGAGGTTTGTGTGTGATGACTATCTCAAGGGTTTCCTCTCAAAGGACGCGGCTGAACATTTGATAAACTGCTCTTTCTCTGTCTCTGAAATGTCACGGCTTTCAAAGGAGACTGTCGTCTTTGCAGCGTTGCCAAATTTTGGGTTAACATTCGTATATTCTACAATGATTCGAATGGAAAATATACGACGTGAAACTGTAGATGTGGCACTACTGCATCCTGAAGGAGATGCCGAGTTCAGTACGAGTTCAGTTTTATAATCATTAGTACAGATTCCTTCAGTATGGTTATAGTTAAATCATCTTGGATTACTTCGCAAATTCTTTTTTTCTCTTTTCTACCTTCTCCTCCCCCCTTCCTCTTTTTAAAGGTTTCCCGTTTTAATGAGAGGTTGCTGTTGTTGAGAAGTGAAAGTCTTGACTGCTCGATTCAATTCTTTAGTGTGCATCGATCGTCTTATTAGTGTTACACTGTTTAAAAAGAAAGACATCACAACGACTATTATAGGGATCGTGAAATAAGGACCAGTTTGACATGAATATCCTATGACTGGGATGTGGTACATATTTTGCTGTACCACGTGTTTAAATTGCTTGGTAAAATGGCAATTGTATCAGATTCAAGAGGCCCCTCGATAGTTGAGCAGATGAAGAATGAGCATGAGCATGAAAACAGGATATTTTACACGAACTTCATATGAATGTTTAGCATTCTGAACTCTAATCGCAAATACAATACCTACGTCAAAGACATCGGGACAAAACATGTTTGCTTCTGTTTGAGGAACAGAGTTACTTTCGAGATGCATTAAAATACTAAATCTTGCAAAACAGGATTAAATAGCTTATTCGTTTCCGATCGAAATTAAAAGTGTCTTCTCCTAATTGATTAAACATTATTTTCTTTTTGTGAACTCATTCTCTCCCGTTCTTGCTGAATTAATGAAGAGCGGTACTCACAAATACTATATTACATGGCAGCATCACAGGTAATGATAAAGATAGACCAAACGTTAACTAAAGATATACAATCACAGACGCGCATAAAGAAAAAATAAAGGGAATTAATAAAAAGCAGGGAAGCTTAACGAAAAACATTGCCAAAAGTTAAATTTTTAAAACGTCCGAAAATCTAAACATAAAAATATGCGCCAAAAAAAGCACGTAAAAGCATTACCGTCTTCCTGTTTCTGCTGGTTTTGGCAGAAAATAAGCAAAGAAATCAAAAAAAAATGATACGCATACATGGTTTAAATAAATTTATTTACAATGTTTTGGGATCATGGGAAAAAAAGGGGTTAGGCAATTCAATTGGGGGATTATTATTTTTCCGGGTACAGGAAAGTGCTGAATGGAGCCCAAAGGAAAGAAAAATTTAAAAGACAAAGAAAAAGCATTTAGACGTTATTTGAAAAAAATACCTTAGATCGGGTTTATTTTTGAGTGACAAATTTTTTAAAAAATTGGTTCAGTTTTTATTCATTGTTTTTTATTAACTGTTTGAAAAGCTGTGTTAACTAAAAGGAACAAAGGATATTAAATAACTTGAAGAAAAAATAATTTATAATAAAGAGAAGAGAAGGAAAATTCGCTTAATGAAGAGTTTGGAGAGAAACCAAAATGATTAAGAAGTATTTGAAGTTTTAAATGATTCGATTCTGGGTCGCAGTAAAAGATTCCATTTTTATTTTCAGATTGAGAAAAAATAGGTGGCCCTGGGTTTTTTCGATGGGAATTTTTGGGCGATGATAAGTAAAGTGAAAGTTTTTAAAATTAAATAAATGTCTAAAAATATTTGGGAAGAGACCCCAAATGAGTTTCCTTTTAAAAATCTGGGGAAATTTTTAGCACGATTGCCCCATTTCGGGTCTGAAAAATTCACGCAAACAATTTAAAGTCGATTAAAACAAGTGCCCGCCAGGTTTTCTTAAGGGGCCAAAAGCGAGAAAACGGAGCTAATTTTCGGAGATAACAGGCTGAATCTCCCCCCCCTTGGGAAAAAGATCCTCCTCCTTAGCATCCAGTAAAAAAATTCCCAGGGCGTACATTTGCTCATTGGTATAAAATGATTTTACTCAACTTTTAAAACTTATTAGTTTTTTCCCCTTTTTCATTGCATTTTTTCGTCCCCCAAGAAACAGGAGTTGCTTACCAGAATTTCAGAAATTTCTAGGCCTTTTTATGAAATTTTCGTCATTTGAGGGAAGGCCCAAAATTTTAATTCCCGCGTTGCTAAAAGCTTCCACCCCTTTTCCCCCCTCTTCCTGTACATGGGGCCTTTTTTTTTTAACAAAATTGGCCCCAATTAGCGGGAAACCTTTGAATGAAAAATTAAAAAATTTAATTTTTGGTTATCTCAAAAGAGCAATAAAACTGGAAAACCTCAAAACGCATTTGGTTTCCAAAAATTTAAATTACCTAATCGGACGTTTTTTTTAAAAAGAGGGGTCCTTTTTAATTTGAATAAAAGAAGTCTACTATATTTTATATACAAGTGAGCCAGAGCATCCGTTGCTGGCATTTTCTCGAAAATTACTGAAACAAATGATTTGAAACAAAACAATCAGACAGAAAATTGACTCCAAATTTTTCATTTCTGAAATTTTTATAAGCTCCTGACAACCTCTTGGGGGGTATTCTGGGGGTTCAAACACATTTTTTAACTTTTCTCGAAAAAACCCCCAATGCAGATGTAAAAATTCATTTTTAATCTAAAAGTAGAGAAAAAAATTTTTTTTATAAGTTTGAAAAATAGGCGCAACGTAGGAATCTGAACAAAAACTTCTGTGAAGAAAGCTGATTTTGTAAGCTTTCAGATGGCGCAAACCGCGATGCCGAAAAACATTTCGTTCAAGAGTTATGACCACGCAAAGTTTCAAATCCAGGCCAAAAATAGGGTTCCGACTTTCGATTCTACAAAAAAATTTGTTGCTCCACCAATAATCGATGAAATTCATTGAAACTTGGTGAAAGCGGGTTTTTTGGGTCGCTGAATTTATTTTTGACATAAGTTTTTCAAAATTTTCAAATCATATATGGCCGCCATAGTTTTTCGTTCAGATTCCTTCATTGCGCCTATTTTTCAAACTCAAAAAACGGATTTTTGGAAACTTCAAAAGTAAAACAAAATGCAAAAAAAGGGTCAAATATTTTTGAACTAAACACTGTAGCACAACAATCAAAAAATCTTTAAAATATGCATCTTTTGGTGCAAAGTTCACGTCAATATCTATTTTCGTTCAAAAGTTATGGAGCATTGGAGGTTTTGACTTTGACCCCCTGCACTCCCGCTCCCCGTTGACCAAATTCAAAAAACTGCAGATATTCTGAAAGATGATGCTTAGCTCTATCATCCCTGAAAGTTTCATCCATTTTTTAGGGGGGGCACTCCTAATGGTAGCTGGATGGACCCCTTTTCATCAAAACAAATACCCTTAATTGAGCCTGTCTCGTCCTCTAAAAAAATAATACAAAAACCATAACTTCGCTCACACTTTTGAACAGGCGTTAATGTTGAACAATTCCCGAAACTAAAAAATTAAAAGAATACTGATCTAATTTGTTTATTTTAATGAGATCCATTTTCAACCCATAAAAGATTGAATGTTAAAAATTTCGCTTAAAAAAAAAAAAAAAAAAAAATCATTTATCAGCTGATCAAATAAAAGGGAAAGAAACGTGGCTACTTCATTCCGCGCTCTCTAGCGGGTTCTTCTTGAAGCTTTACTTTTGTGAGAAGGTATCCTATAAGTAAAACCATGATCTGTATCGGTTTTATTTCGCGCCTTCTATTCGAAAATATCCCGACTCTAGACATTCACAGAGAAAGATTATCAAATTAGTGAACAGGTGAGCCCCAGTGCAGCCCAAAGCAGCCAAACAATCACCGGCTGCAAAACAATAATAAAAAAAAAAAAAAAAAAACATCACACAACGACTCGTTATCGGCCGCCCCTACGAAAAAACCCCGAATGTACTTTAAAAACAATTTTATATTCAATAAACGTAATAAAATAACCCAAAAACAATGTCCAACATAACAAATTAATCATAAAAACAAACAAAAATTTTTTCATCGTAAAAATAACACAGCAGAGTAAAATTACAACAAAGTTGGCAACATAAAACGCAAAAAATTACCTCACCGCACTCCACTTACCCCTCAAAAGTGGTGAGTCCCTCGTTTAATTGGAATTATAAAAAAAAACTAAATCATTAAAATGAATCCAACTATTTTTGCTGCAAACTTTAGAAGGTACGATTTCATAAATTTTACCATTGCAATCCTCAAAACGCAACAGACACGACAGGAAAAAAACACAAAATTCAAAACAGCCGATTTTCAACTTTAGGCCCCTCAGCATAGGAATACACGTGGAAAGCTAGGCTGCCTTATTACATTGTATACATTGTATTATACTTTTGCAGCAAAACGATCGGAAAAAGCGTGCCATGTTCCATGGGCACGCTTAAAAAAGGGTGAATGTTAAACGAATCACACATTGCTCAAATCGTTAATTTCACAATAATCAAAAATCTAAAAAAAATTTAAAAATGCGCTTCAGATAAAAGCACGTAAACATGCGTATTGGAACCGTGTTCCGTGAATTTCTGAACATTGTTATGGAAAAAAAGACAAAATAAGCAAAGAAATCAATAAAAAAAAAAAGGAAAAAATAAGTTTCATCTTTGACAAATTTATGGCATCACTGCCCGGCAAAAAATGAATCGCCCGGTTTCGGCGATTCATTTTTTGAAGGGTGAGATTTGGAATAGAGAGTAAAATGAGAGTCCAAAAGGCAAAGAAAAAATTTAAATGACGAAAAGAAAAAAAACATATTCCCTTAGTTATGACTCGAAAAAATACCCCCAGATACGAGTATCATACTATGTAATCAAGAGCCCTGCTATCAAATTCTATTGCAAAGCAGCATAATAATAAGGATAATAGCAGCATTTTTATATTATTGGTTTTTTATTAATTTACTATGCAAAAGCTGTATTTAACATTAAAAAGGAACAAAGGATATTAAATAACTTGAGAGATAATAGGTATAAGTAAATAAATAAGAAGAAGAAGAAAAAATTAGCGCTTGCGCCCGGAATCGAACCCGAGTTTCCGAACTGTCAGAGCAGCGCGCAACCAAACGGGTGTCATGTAAGAATGTAGCTTGGAGGTGAACGTCTACGTGCTCCAAATCGATATCGATATCTGGGTCGCAGTAAGTCGATATGATTGCCATTTTTACCCTTCTTCCGATTTTGTCAACTATCAGGTGGCATGTATGTATTTCCGATGAACTTTTAATCCACGGACGCGATGCACTACTTAACACGTGAAATTATTCATCATACGATATAAATGCACTCGGTAGAAGATCCATTTAAGCGAACGCGACCTCTAAATGAGTTTTGCTGAAATATCTGCGGAGTTCAGTTAATATGCAGCGACAGCCCCATCCTTCGAGTGAAAACATCCTCACGCAAACATAATGCATGCGTTTCCAACAAGTGCCCGCCAGGATTTTGGCTTAGGGCCAAAAGCGAGAATCGGAGCTAATTATCGGAGATTCATGCTCGAGTCTCCCCCTCCCTCCTGAAACAGATCCTCCTCCTTTCCCCTGACTTGTAAAGTTCCCAGGACTAGAGTCCCTTGATGGAAATATTGTATAGGGAGTACCGACACGACACTTTATGCATTTTGACAGGAGTCGATTTAGTCGACTGCCTGAACGAATTCGAAGGTTAAGTTCAACAGTGGACCAGTGGTGGACTGGCGGATTTTCCGGCATTTCGGTCCGTTCCCATACGTTCCTCTACGAATCGACTCCTTTCGTGTGGAGCCTTCGATGTCGTCGACTCCTGCTCGACTCCGTGAGAGCCTAAAACCAACGACCAATCACAACTCGTTGAGCTCCCTATACAATATCTCCATCAAGGGACTCTACCCAGGACGTCACTTTGCTCAGTTGGTCGAAACATCAATTTTACTGGACTTGAAAAGTTTTTGTTTTGTTTTGTTTTTTTCATTTTTCATTTTTTTTGTTTTTTTTTTTTTCATTTTTGTCTTGCCTCCGAAACGGCTTAGTGTGTACTTTTTTTTTGCATACGTCATGTAATCTGACTCATTGCAAGTACCTAATAAAACTGTTTTATTGTTATGTCTCGTCACTTTTTGTTTATGGAATGGTATCCAGGAAATTCCTCGCTTCAATTCACTGCGCGTTGTTGCTGGGAAACCGAGCTTCTGTCACTTTTCTCGTTAGTACACCATTTTCACCTCGGTTAACCTGTGCAGACTGCCGTGTATCCAATTTATATTTTCAATCGAGATGGCAGCGAATTATTGTTTCATGCACCGAATTCAGCCGGACGAAAGTCCTTTGAAGTTCAGAAAAATTGAAAATCGAGCCCACTGTGTAATTTTACTTGTGTGTATCGTGAAATATCCGTCAATCAATGCTGAGAAAAATTTCCATCAAAGCGCATTGGTTTCAACAAAACTAATACACCATAATTGAGGCGTTTTATGTAAAAATGGGTTCTTTTCAGTTTTGTAATTGGAAGAAAAACGCATTCAAAGTTTTGCAACTTGATTTCTATCGATCTGGCTTCCTAGATGGCTAATGTAAATTTTTTTCCTAAAACTAGGTTCATTTACGGACACAATGGCTTAAAGTTTTTTAAAATCCGTGTATTTCTGTGTTTTTCACAATATTTTGAAGTTGACTCTTAGGAATCCCTTTTTACGTAAAACGGGTCTCGCCGCCTTAAAGATACCACCAAATAGCAGGAAAAACTAAGCATTAGCTGATTTTCGGCAGAGATGGTCTTTATGGCATGTACTTTCACCCAAAAAAAGTACTTTAAGATATCTTGCCGGCGTTGCCAGATATATCCAAAAATGTAGCCCAAAATGCCTTTATATAGAAATATATCGAGAAGTATCGATTGAATCGAAAAATTGATACGCTTCCCATGTATTTGGAATTATGTCCAACATGAAAGATTCTTTGCGATTTTACGCTCCGACGACTCCTAAGCCCTCAAAACCGCGATCTAAGTTTTCGGCGACTTTTGGAGAACTTGAAACTCGCATCACAACGCCCATTTAACGAAGCCTCGATTCACGAAAACACCTAGTAATCGCTGAGTTTTCAAGATATTGTGCTGAGATTTTGGTGAGATACTATTATTGATATGACAAATCGATTAATGTGTTTTACGCAAAAAGGGGTCCTACGCGAAGAACCCCTTTTTACATAAAACGCCTCAATTACACTTCTAGAATCCATATCAATAAGTATCTGCTGCACTCAGGCTTCAAATGAACGAATATTCGCAGCCAACTTTCAACGGTGGAGAATTACGGGAATCCTATCCGACTTCATTTTTGTCCATACTATGTGTCATACTCAGATGAGGGCTTTTTGGTATAAAAATGAAACAAGGAAAACTAATCAGAATCATTTACCACATTACCATTACACTATACCATTCTCCTCAAAATTTGGACTGGCCACGCAAAATAAACCGTTATCCTGGGTACACTTGTGCATTTGTAAAGATATCTGGCCCTTGTACTTCTTTGAGGGTTCGGTGAAATTTTTCTGCTTAGAGACTTAGCCTCCGCCACAAAATATCTTATTACACGGAAAAAAAAAACTACGGTGAAAATAACCATACGGTACGGATATCTAAATTTGGCACCTGCTAGATGTTATGGTAATGTTAACCAGAAGTATACTATGTTTTGACTATAGGTACTAGGTGATGTTACCTGATTGCATGTCGAATTTACTCAAAGTATCGGTAAATGTACCATACTTCTGGTCAAGTTTACCATAACATCTAGCAGGTGCCAAAATCAGGTATCCGTATGGTTATTTTCACTAATGTTTTTTTTTCCGTGTAGGCCATCGGGAGACGCTCCAATTGATGGCTGGTCTTTTTCTGTGACGAAAGCTGTAGTTCTCATCTTCATTTTATCTTTTGGCAGCAACTTTCAAAAGCTTCGCTTCCAAAGCTCTGCCTCTTGCCATTGCAGCCGTATGTTTGACCTTAAAAACTCCTAAATTTGCATTAACAAGAGATCGTTCAGGTGTTTCACATGCAGATGCCTCATAAATTCCTGAAGGAATTTATGAGGCACTTAGGAGCACTTATGAGGCATTGAAGAATTTTTATTGCACTGAGACATAAAACCTAACTTTTGTTCTGAGGAAGTATATCTTTAATCTGTGTTTTGAGGCAAGGTAGATTTGAGGTATAGTTACGGGGTTAACGTGTGCTGTAACGTTATACGGAGGGTCGATTCCTGTGAAAGAACACTTGAAAGAAACGTTGGGAGCATCAGAATATTCCAAAATCCACTCGCAAACTCAATAAATACGAAACAAAATTACAAGATGACGGTCGAATGAGCGAGTGAAAATGGCGGGGGGGGGGTCCCATCTAATGGGTCCGTTGCAAACTTTTGCTACAGCGCTATAGAGTGTTCAATCTCATGTAAAATCGCGTGAAAAGACCATTGGTGGCATCAGAAAGTCATAAAATGCAGTATAAAACTCACGAGAGACGTTTAATGAAATCCAAGATGGCGGTAAAATATTGAGCATCCTGTATGCATTCACCACGAACATCCACGGGTAGCCAACCTTACAATATCGATCACACCCGCAATCACAACATAAATAAACACATAACCTATGAAGCTGTGAGGTTGACAACGTTGGCAACCCTTGGATGTTAAAGGTGCATGCATACAGATTGCTCGATATTTTACCGCCATCTTGGATTTCATTAAGCGTCTCGTGTGACTTTATTATCGCATTTCATGACTTTCTGATGTCACCAATGGACTTTTCGGGCAATTATACATACGATGAAACACTCTTTATCGTTGTAGTAAAAGTTTGCAACAGACCCATTGCATGATTCTCTTTAACGAATAACTTGCCTCAGCATAGCAAAGCTGCAATTAGATGAGACTCCCGCACTCTTCCATTTTCACCCACTTATTCGACCGTCATCTTGTAATTTTTTTCTACACATTTATCGAGTTAATGAGTGGATTTTAGAACTCTCTGATACCCTCAAAGTTATTTTCAAGTAGTTTTACGAAGGAATCGACCCTCCGTAACGCTGATGCAAAAATTCGCTGAGTACCCATTAGCTTGAAAATAGTCAGAATTTCTTGTCGGGAATTATCTATCAGAATTCTGTCTACCATTTTTCGCAGAACATTTTGCTCCGAGTCTCGAGAACTCAGACATGATACGGAAAATCATTAGCAAACATTGGTTACTGATCTATACTTTTGTCTTACACTCCGTCCCGTTTGCGACACAGTCAACAGGTTCAACTGTCTATAGGCCATTGGAGCCAATGTCTAGTCTAACAGCGACAGTTACAACAGCCAAAGGCGTAAACGATTTGCGGTAAGACAGGTTGTATAGCTTGTTTATTTTTTAACAAAGAGGCAGAGCTTGAACCTCGACTGTACATCGTGCCACCGAGGCGAACTCCGTGAATTTTCCGTTCTAACAATTCCAATTGACCCTTGATAATTTCTCAGAATTCATGCAATGAGTATCAGCGAACTTTCAAATTCGGATTCGACGTGCCTCACGAAGCTTTGAAAACTAAACCACCCAAGAGCGGTGATTCGGAATCTATTGTCAGCTGTGTCAAATCAGCACCGTCTCCACTCCTTCTGGTGCTCATCTCCTAGGCAACTTTCCAGGACTTGGTCCGTAAAGATTTTTACAAGCCGTTTTCACCAAAATTGTTGTTAAAAGTTTGGAACGGAGTGGTGACGGATCCAGGAAGTTTTGTTGGGAGGGAGGGCTTCTAATGAAATTATAACTTCGATGCATCACAGAAAGCAATATTGGGCTATTTTATTTTAAAGACGGATGAAATTTGATACTTTCAGAGGGAGGGAGAGAGCACGTGCCCCAGTTTTACCCCGCCACTGGGTTGGAGGAGTGTGGGAGAAGAGAAGTACCAAGAAGTACCGAGGGTAGGAGAAGAAGTACCGTCAATAGTTGTCTTTTTTTTGTACAGTCGCTATAAACTAAGAGAGTTGCAACAAGGCATAACTTTTTTCTTCAAAATAGAGTAAAAAGGTATCAAATCATGGAGCAGCCAAGAGGCAAAATACAAATGACGCTATTTCCAATAAGTTGTTGGTTCTAAGTCAAAACAATATAACGGTTATTACTGCAAGATGCAAAAATGCCCTCCTAAATAACATTCAAATAGAAGGAAGATCAACAATAACTACCGAGGTGATGGTACTTTAAATGTGTGAAATGAACGAGTGCGAAAAGCAAAGAGAAAATATTTGCCGTTTCCATCTTGCCTCTTGGTCTTTGGGCCTCCGCAAGCGCCTAAATCTAAGAGCCAATTAGAAATGGATTCCGACATGGCGTAGCTCTTTAAGTATGCCTCATTCTTTGAACTACGCTTTAGTACCTATATCACAGTTATTACAATTATCATCGTTAAATTATGTAAATACGCTAATCTTACCAAGGAAACACGTTCTATTCACGCTAATGAAAAGAGACACTTGTTAAAATCGTCAGATATACAAAAATAATTTACTGCTACGCAACTCGTGATACGGCAACGCTAAATCTAGATGAAGAAGGAGAAGATAGACGGATTTTTCTCGGCATTTTCTCAATGATTACGGACAGACCGAGTGTAGAATATTACGTGATCGTGTTCGGAAAGTTTTTTTTTTTTTTTTTTTTTTTTTTTTTTTTTGGCGGTTGGCAAATACTCATCATCATTTTGATCAGAGTAGAGACTGATGATTCATAACGTTTATTACTGCATGCCAAATCGGAATCAAGGGTGATCAATCAAAAGATGGAAAGTATTATGAAAAATTGATAACCCAATGCAACCCAGTAGCGCAAATAAAGTTCGACAAATTCATATTTTCCCTGACCAAAAGAGCTCTATCTGGCGGATACTTGTCATGTTTGATCCTTATAGAGAGTGTTCAAAAAGTCCGTCCCCCCTGTCTAACTTTTGAACGGCTGTAGATAAAAAAACGAAACTCGGAGGATGTTTATAACTTAATGAGAACTATTTTTGGCGTATCAAAAATTTTCGGGGGGGTAGGGGGTGCCCCTAAAGGGGGGTTTTGCCCCCTAACTCGAAATTTTCTAACGGCAACTCCTATCGTATGATACCTCGTTTTAAAGGACGTACAATTCTAAGACTTTTGACCCAAAGCGGAGATCAAAATCGTTTTTCGTCATCGATATATCGCTAGTCAAAGTTCGATTTCGACCCATTTTCAAAAAATCAGAACTCCCATTTGAAAAGTCGAAAATTAAAAAACTAGGAGTCAAAAATACTCTGCAAAGCAAGTGATTTCCAGAAAAAAATACGGTTTTGACAGTAATCTAGTCTTGAAGCCCCCCGAAATGATTTAAAAAAATGACCCCTCAGGGGGGCTATCTCAAAAATTCCGAAGCACGATCCCTATCGAGTGATACATCGCTTGAAATAACACATAAAACTGAGCATTGTGGCGCAAACGGCAGGTCAATATCATTTTTGGTTTTCGATGAATCGAAATTTGACAACAGGTAAAAATCCAACTTTGTCATTTGATATATCGAAAACCAAAAACAATATCGGCCTGCGGTTTGCGCCAAAATGCTCAGTTTTGTGTGTTATTTCAAGCGATGCATCACTCGATAGGGGTCGTGCCTCGGAATTTTTGAGATAGCCCCCCTGAGGGGTCATTTTTTTAAATAATTTCGGGGGGCTTTAAGACTAGATTACTGTCAAAACCGTATTTTTTTCTGAAAATCGCTTGCTTTTTAGAGTATTTTGACTCCTAGTTTCCTAAATTCCAACATTTCAAATGGGAGTTCTGATTTTTTGAAAATGGGTCGAAATCTAACTTTGACTATCGATATATCGATGACGAAAAACGATTTTGACCTCCGCTTTGGGCCAAAAGTCTTAGAATTGTACGTCCTTTAAAATGAGGTATCACAAGATAGGGGTTGCCATTTGAATATTTTGAGTTAGGGGGCGAACCCCCCCCCCCTTAGGGGTGCCCCCCAGAAATTTTGGATACGCCAAAAAATAGTTCTCATTAAGTTATAAACATCCCCCGAGTTTCGTTTTTTTATCCACAGCCGTTCAAAAGTTAGACAGGGGGGCAGACTTGTTGAACACTGTATGTTTAGAGAGGGGGCTGACACCTGACGAGTCATAAAGGTATTACCTATTTAATGAATTTGATTTAATACCTTCATTCTGGATTTTCGGATAGTAGTAGACTATACATATTTGTTGTCAGGTTTCCTCCTTGAAATCATCACCACTCGCCACACTCAATTAGTCCAGGAGGAAAGTGCTGCATTTTTGTAACGTCGAATGAAAGAATAAAGTTAAACTTGAAACATGATAGACCGTTTTAATCATAAACGGTAGGATTAATCAGCAGCAATTTCATTGGCTTGGATGCTTTCTTAAACGAGAACCCGACATCTGATTGGTCAATTTGGGACGGATTTTCATCGTTGAGGATTACCCAATGACGACTCGTCCAATTTGACAGGAATCTTATTCCTTCAATAAATTGTACGTAAAACAATGGATTCGACAGTGAATCAGGGAGCAGCGCTTCGCCAGCAATCGAATGGTTTACATCACTTCTAATGGAGATAAAACACTGTTGCCACATTGCACGAGCCACCACTACTCTGAGACTTTAGAGAAAATTGTGAATAATGGTTGTTTCTGAAATTAAGGCTATTCTCTGATATTACTTACTATGAAAAAGAATCAGTTTGACTCGGTGAAAAGAAGCCCAGTGCGTCCAGAAGAAAATATTGATCAAAATGATTTTCCCCGAAAATTGTGAAACTTTGTTCGATCAAAATTTCATCAACATTTTCAAATCTCATTCATTCGGTTGAAATCAAAAATTCGACAAATTTCGATCCAATTTTGATCGAAATATTTTAAAGTTTCCAATCGAACGCATAGGAGGCCTGGTAAAAAGAATGTGTCTCAGTGTTCTGCGTCGAACAAACCTCACAAATCCCCGAAGCGACATTAATGAAATCTTCATTCTCGTAAATTATTTGTATACTTCTCGGTTTTCATTCATAACGAACTGAGCGGTAATATGAACAGTGACTATTGACTCCGTGCTCACGAACGCCCTGAATGGATCATACAAAGTTTCTGAGCTAAAAACTCTCCTCAGCGAGTCGAAAGTGCGAGATCAAACAACAAGAAAAGTGAATGGGCGCAATTCCGCGCAAAGCTACGCGGCTGGAGTGTTGATGTCTTTTAATTGGACTCGACGTGATAAAACTCTAAGTTGAAACCAATGGAATTAGAAAAGGCGGGGAGAGAGAAGAGCGAAAAGAAATCGAGAAATCAATCAACTTTACTTTTCAGCTGTTTTGCACAGGAACTGACAGTTCGTTGTCCCCCTCGTTTTCCTGTGTCCCTCCCTCTCAATCTCTCTCTCTCTCTCTCTCTCTCTCTCTCTCTCTCTCTCTCTCTCTCTCTCTCTCTCTCTCTCTCTCTCTCTCTCTCTCTCTCTCTCTCTCTCTCTCTCACTCACCCGCTCATTCAATCTCTCTCTTCCTCATTTTTCCTCTCCCCCCCCAATCTGATTCTTGCACGCTTCGTTTCCTCCTCTCACTCTTCTTTATTCTCATCCAGTGCTGCCAAATTTGTCAGGTTATTCAAACACTTTACACGGAGTTAAATGGGGGGAAATCGTCCGATTAGACGCAAAACGGCAGCCCTCTTCTCATCTCACCGGCAATATACGATTTGAGAAATCGTTGGACGGTTCGTTTGCTGCCTCTCGCCTCAGTTCCGCAGTGCCAACGCCAACAATCATCAGGAAACCTCGGAGGAAAAGGAGAGGGGTGTCAAGGGGGATTTGGAAAAACAAGGCACCGTTTAATCGCAGCCAGTTAGAGGCCGCATTCATGACTGAAATGCGGCGGTATCATCTTCAGCAAATTTGTTAAAGGTTGAAGTTAGAAATAAATAGCAAAGATACTCTGAGCGATGGCAGTTGAGCAAAGGCGTATTTTAGCGAATGATCTGGTGGATCAAGACAACTCGACGCAACCTTTAAACGCAATAATGCAACTTGTTTGTGGATATTTTCGGTTGTTTGATTTAGTCAAAATAATTGGGCTCATGTAAGTGTATCTACACCCAAAAAAAAATTGGGGTGAGATGATTTTGATGAATTCAATGCCATCGATGTCCGAAAAATGCTTTTTTGATGAAAACCAAAGTCATCCTTGTTTTCAGCTCACTGAGATCGAGGCAACACAGTTCGCTTGTTTGATGTTCATCTCAGTAATCAGCCACCAAATGGTATCATAGAAAATACGTTGCTGTATTATATCGTTGAGATGAGAGGCAATTTCTTTCAGGAAGCAGCGATATTAAGTGTTCGGCGGCGGAAGAAGAGTCTTTTTCCGCTCACTAAAGTAGCGGAAATTTTTTCTTTCCACATTTTTCTTCTTTTGCCGCCTTCGTTCCTGGAGAAGCTCATTAGGGTCTCGAAGGAAATTTATAGTATTATTTTTTTATGTTCGTTTTCCTCCTAAAAACTATCTTATTTTATAATGTACAGTGGCTGCGGTTCTCTTAGCTCCTGTTGTGTTTGCTACGGAGTAAAAATTGTTCGCACATGAATGTATTGAAGCGTTAAAAGGAGAAGAACCTTTTTATTTTTTATCACCACGTATTTATATTCCCTTCCATTGTCTTTAAATGGTATTACCTATGTAGATAAAGTACATTTACACGGGTACATTAATGCCTCGGGGAAGCTGACGCCACGGGCTTATTTTAAGGAAGAGGGGAAGGTCTTTTGCCCCATACGCCCCCCTACCTTGCAAAACGCAAAATAAGATGGGAAAGAGCTGTGAATGGCCTGAAAATGTAAAAAACTAGGCAAACGTTGAATTTTTGTCCTCCATTCTAGTTGGTCATTCCGCCCCAAATTATTTCTGTATACGCGCGACAGGCATCGGCTGGCGTTGCATATATTAGATGCGTTTATGTGTTTATTTACGGGTGTTCTTCCATTTCGTTTTCCATTGTTTTCAGTGTTGATATACATACCTATATGTTTTTCATGGGAATCGCGTCATCTTAAAAGCGTTTGAAAATCATTCGGTAAACAGTCTTAAAGCCTAGCTGTCAATTAAAAGACGCGCTAAGTCATCCGCAGTAGAGTTTGATATAATTAATATTGTTACTTGATTCGTGGGACCGAATAATGTTAGGTCCCAAGCATTGAATGGGGCTCTTGCAAACTTTTGCTATAAGCAAATAAATGGTCCAATCCAGAATGATCAGAAAAAATCACGAAAATCACACCGAAAAAGTATAAATTCAGTAATAAACTCATATAACTGCTTTAACGGCAAGATCGTAATGGCGCTTCAACGCAGGTATCATGGGAGATTCCTGTCTAATCTGCCACTTTCTCTACGGAAAAACAGAGATATGCCTCATGTTAGATAGGAATCTCCCACGATACCTGCTTTGAACCGCCATTATGCCCGATTCTGAGAGTGAATTTCGTGATTTTTCAGAGTACTCATCGTCATTTTTACAGGTTTTTATGCAAGAATCAACACTTCAATCCCCTGTAGCAAAAGTTTGCAAGAGCTTCATTGTGTGCATCCTGCGTGGCAAAGTTCCCCACTGAAAGCATTGAAATGCATGCATTTCAATGCTTTCAATGGGGAACTTTGCCCCCCCCCCCGAATCTCGGAAACCGTGCGTATACTTAAGCTGAAATTTTAACACGAGTATCAGGTCACCTGAGGGTGTAATTTAAGCCATATTTGGTCCAGGATTTCGAGGGGCGAAAAAAAGGGTCCAAATTTGGCGAGGCTCTTTCCGATATGGTGAAAAAACTAGTGCAAAGGACTTTTCCGACTTATAATAGACGCGTAATTGGATGCAAGTTATATCGCGCGGGGATTTCAAAATTGACCCCGACCCCTTTCCCATTTCCGCGCCGGTAACCCGCAAACTCTTACAAGCCGCGCCACCTGTCATTCAGTTGATTCTTCTATTTCGTGTCAAATGTTCGTGGCGTTTTCAGCGTGAGGGCAAGCGTCAAAGCGACAAGCTTACATACTCCCATAGCAAGTTCTGAACAGAACTCACGCTTGAACGGAGAAGTAACGTGCGACACATGGAGTTCTTGCTCGTCCGGATACGTACTACATGCTGAATATTTGAATGTATTTACCATCTCAAAGTTTTCCTTTTTTCGTTCGATAGGAGTGCAACTTTCGATCCTCGAGTAAAATGCAAATGAAAACGACACAGGATGACATAGTGACGTACCCTGTCATCGTGGTATAATCGTGGCATAACGCCACACTGAGATGAAATCACACCGCTACATTGTTGCGAGATTTGACTTGAAAGCCTGGATTCTTCACTTTTCAATCCATGAGAAGCATACGGACTCTTTAGTAAAATCTAGTAACGCCGCGCTGCTATAGGAGACTTTGACAATTGACACCGTTGGTGGCGCCAGATTTGACGAAAAAGTGTGTACGTTTCTCTTTGATTCAAATGGGGACCGTAGAAAACGTTGAGTCAAATGTGGCATCCGTGAAGTAAGAGACCAAGACAGTGTTGCCAGATGTGACTGAAAAATTCCTACGCCTAATTTGATTTAAGTGGAAAGCAGTACAAACCTTGCTTGTCATCAAATCTTGAAAAAATTGAATTAGAGAGTTATACATATACGTATGTACATTTATATTCTGCTTGAAGTCTTAGACAGAATGCTGTTGATTTGTTAGAAATTCTAAACAATTATCAGCGTTCTTCCAGAATGTAACTGCATAAGACTGGGACTTTTTGGATAATACCATTGATAATGGAACAAAGTTTGGTACTTTATAATAATCAACTCGTCTTAAATCCATTTTTTTAAAAATTAATGCGAGTCCGCGTTTAAAAAAAAAAAAAAAAAAAAAAAAAAAAAAAAAATGCCCCCCGGGCAGGCCGGTAAGACGAAGTAGATTCCTGCTTGGTTAAATCATTTTTTCACAAATTTAAATAGGGTTTAAAATTTTTTCGTTGATTTTTTATTTTTTTTATATCAGCTGCTCAAAATCCAAATATGATTGTGAAAAAGATTATATTAGAAATAGAGAAATGCGAAAATCTTTTCAATGCAAGTGAGAAATAAAAGCTAGGTTATATAATTTTTCACAAAAAAAGACTGGCCCCTAGCGGCGAGATTTGAAGCCGGTTACTGTCATAGGCGAGGGCTTCCCCCTCGGGGGTATGAACCAAATTAACATTTCGTCTTATGGAGCCGATACATAAAACTGTTTCAAAAGAATATTTAAATTTCAGTTAGCTTTCAAAAGTACGCAGATATGATATGCAGCTTATGCCAAAGTTGAGATTGACGAACTTAAACGAATGTTTTGGTCAATTTATCCCTAGATATTTTTCGATTGAAAGTACGGCAGAGAGGTTATGGGTGCTAAAGTAAACAATGACCGACCGATCGTAACTTCGATTATTAAAAAACGGACGTTTTTTAAAAAATCCAAATTTTCGGTTTAAATGTATGGTATACTATACTGTACAACATATGTGAGACTCGACGCGGTTATTCGCAAGAATAATTGACTAAAATAGCTTTTAAGAGGGGGCTCCCTAAGAGCTAATGTTAATTTTGTTCATACCCCCGCGCGGGGAAGTGCCCTGCCCATCAGTCCGAGCCAAGAAACCCGGGTTCACTTTTCCCCCGTGCAAAGAGATAGCAGGGGGCCCGTCTTCTTCTATAATGTCTTTGTTCACAAATTTTTAAAAATAGGTTATTTTTTGATTTTCTTTGGATTATTAATTTTTTTTTTTCAGCTGTTCAACGCATTTAAATAAAAATGCCAATAAGAAAAAAAATTATAGTACCAAGATAGAAAATGTGTAATCTTTGTAACGGTAATTAGAATAAATCTGAATAAGAGCAGCTGATAAAACAAAAAATAAAAAAAAAACGTACCTAAGCAAGTGTACGTGTAAAACAAAGAAAAAGCAATTATACCAGTACACCATCCTTTTCTTTCACTTGTAAAATCCCATAAGAAACTAAATAGCTCGTAAAACACGTAAAAAACAAGGAAAATTCAAGGAAAAGAGCATATGAACTAAAAACATCCTCCACGATGTATACTAAAATTTACGATACAAAAAACAATTTCTTCATATAAAAACACTGCCAAAAAACCCGAAAAACACATCACTATAACTCGCTTACAACGCAAAACACGAAAAAATGACTCGAGTAAAAAAGTTGCGTAACAAAACGGCCAACATAAATTTCCCCCAAAAAAACACTCAAAACAAACACTCCTAAAAATAAACCTCAAAAACACATTTTACGACTGAAACACGGCCCATAACGCGAAAACTAACTGTCGGATTTACACCATCTTCGAACTCATCCAAGAAATAAACCCAACAAATAGTTGAGAAAAATTTCAAGAACAAAAACCAAAAATTACGAACAGGATCGTGGGACATAAAAACGGTAAAACTGGCTGAAACATACATATAAAGATATATATATATATATATATATATATATATATATATATATATATATATATATATATATATATATATATACAATTTTCAACGAGTGGTATTTTCTCACTCAGGGGACCATGAAACGTGCTCATTTGATAAAATTTCCCGAAAAATCCAACATCGCACCCTCCGCAATAAGTAGATTCATGGAATCTACTTAAAAGTACCTAGATAAATATACCGGGTGTCCGGTAAGTCCCGGAACGGCTGCGCCATTTCTTTATTTACGCAGATAAAAAAACCAAACTTTGGGAATGTTCCTAGATAAATAAAAACTACTTTTTGAGGGGGTCAAAATTTTGGTCGCCCCTCCCGGGGGGGGCGGGGGCGCCCCTAACTTTTTTTTTCAAATGGCAACCCCTATCTTGTGATACCTCATTCGAAAGAGGGCAAAAAACAGAGCATTTTGGCGCAAACCGCATGTCGATATCTCTTTTAGTATTCGAGATATCGAACTTCAAAATCTATGGAAACCCATTTTAAAAAAATCATAACTCTTATTCAGAAAGTCGCTGTTTAAAAAACTAGGGGTCTAAACTACTCTACATGACAAGCTCTATCCAGGGAAAAACACCTCTGCCCAAAAAAATTAACTTAGAGTTATTGTTTTTTTTTCCCGCCAAAATTTTTTAAAACATTTTGGCGGGGAAAAAAACAATAACTCTAAGTTAATTTTTTTGGGCAGAGGTGTTTTTCCCTGGATAGAGCTTGTCATGTAGAGTAGTTTAGACCCCTAGTTTTTTAAACAGCGACTTTCTGAATAAGAGTTATGATTTTTTTAAAATGGGTTTCCATAGATTTTGAAGTTCGATATCTCGAATACTAAAAGAGATATCGACATGCGGTTTGCGCCAAAATGCTCAGTTTTTTGCCCTCTTTCGAATGAGGTATCACAAGATAGGGGTTGCCATTTGAAAAAAAAAAGTTAGGGGCGCCCCCGCCCCCCCCCCGGGAGGGGCGACCAAAATTTTGACCCCCTCAAAAAGTAGTTTTTATTTATCTAGGAACATTCCCAAAGTTTGGTTTTTTTATCTGCGTAAATAAAGAAATGGCGCAGCCGTTCCGGGACTTACCGGACACCCTGTATAAAAAAATAATAGGCAGTTAATTAATTTTTCAATTAATTTTAATTAAAGAAAATGAACGTATCATATTTTACTGACTAACATAATTTAAAATACGACAGCGTACTCGGAATTGACTAAAAAGTTCGCACGCTTCTTATGGATTCAAATAGGAAGCACATGAAATTTTGAGTTAAATCTGGCACCAATGCTTGTGCTGTATTTACCTGAATTTGTGGGTTCCAAAGCGAGTTCAATCTTGTCACCGAAAATTGCTGAGCTTGTAAAATGAGTTTGTAAAATTAAGCCATTGAAAAACGATGAGTGAGGTGAGAAAGTTTTCCGCTACCTCCTCCCCTCTTCTCCCGTTGAACTATGCTAAGCCTGCATTAAATCTCTGCTTTTCAAAGGCGTTCCCATGGTTATATAGTGGACTTATTTTGTAGCTTTAAAGGCTTGTATCCTTCCTAATGTACCCTTAAATGCGAATAAGGAAAGGAGCGAAAACTGCAGAAGTCATATCAGACACGAAGTGACAACTTTTATTTACAGAGTCAACAAAAATCACCGATGCAACTTTAGTTGCATTCGGTTTGTGACCTGTCCTCCCAATGGCAATAGTTTAATTCCATGTAGAGGGGGGTGGGATTAGCTTATTTTTGAGGGTTGTAACTGCACTCATATAAGTTTAAATTTCTTACGGTGCACACTGCACAGTGTCGGGTGTGACTGATATGAAATAGCTGGAGCTGGACAAAGTCTTTCCTTCATACTGTATTATTGAATTTAGGATTATGGCTTTTTGGTCGCTGATTAAGATTATAAAGTCAGTTCTTCAAAAATGTAACTCCTAACCTAGATTTGATGAAAATGAAAAAAAAAAAAAACAAGAAAGTGTAGCCATCCGTATCACATAATTCAAATAGCTGCAGTAACTTTTTTTTTTTTTTTTTTTTTTTTTCTACCTAGGTAAGTTCGACTGCGTGAAAATCAGATTTCTTTCAGATTTTGATATCCTTAATCGAGTGACTTGTTATGAGAATGATACGCACCTCATTAGTACGTTTTTCACTTTCTTTCAGAACCTAATTTAACTTAATTACGTAAAAATTACGTTCGTAGCACAAAGTCATAAATGAATGAGTGAAATGAGCGTTTCAAATGAATCACAGATGGAGCAAAATAAATAGCTCGCCAGCAATAAGAATTTATCGGACAAAATGCAATGTGATCTTCAGGTACTTTAATAACATGCATAAAACAGACATAACAACGAGACAGTAGAATCTAAAATCGGTGACAAAGCGTCCAATTTCATCCCCACAACTTTCCTCCACCCAACCTTGGTGAAAAAATCTATTTTTCTGGAGCAACTTTTACTTTTCGAAAAGCGATTATTTTACACAGGTTTTGGAAGTAAGCGTGTATAATAAGCGTTGCTGTCGAATTACACACTTTGTCACCGCGAGATGCCCTCTCTCGTTGTGTAAATTCAAAATATTTTCCAAAAGTTTTTAATATTGAGGACTGTATTAGTGTATTACCCCTGTTTTATTTCTGACTAGAAAAGAAAGCAAATAAAGAAGACTAATAACTATAAGTGAACATGCAAATGAATTGCGTCAGGCGCTGGAGGGTTTAAACGATTGTTGGCATCTGGAATGAGAGGGCTAGTCATTCGGGGAGGAATTTGACGGAAGCTGTTGATATGAGGATACGATTAGATCAGAAGCATTCTCATTGGGACCAAAGAGCTGTATTTAAAATGAGGCTTTTTGGCCCAAGAAAGAAAACCTTACAAATTTTCAGGGTTGATAGAGCTACTCGAGAGCTTTCTAAAAATGGCCAGCTTTTTGTTCTAGCCCTCTTGGAAGAGGGGGGGGGGGCGGGGGTCAAAGTTGGAACCTTTAACCTCCCGTAACTTTTTAACAAGTTGACCAATTTGAATGCGTTTTTTTTTAAATGTAGCTTTCTTAATTTTCTTTCGATTGATGTGCCACAATTTACCTTTTGAGGAATTTTAAGACAATTATTTTCAATTTTTTCGATTTTTGAAATTCCCAAAAATTTTGTTTTTGCAGTTTTGAACCGGGGCAAACGCACAGATGGTAACAAATACCAGTCTGGATTAAAGCTCTTTAAATTTGCTTTCAAGTAGTTCAAACCGCGTGTTGGGGAAACGTTTCGTTTAAAAGTTAAAAGCACGTAAAGTTGACGCGGAACCGATTGCGGCGTGCTCCGGGCCCGCGTTTTTGACTTAGGGTCAGCTGCTCCTCTTCGACTGGAAAGGAATAATAAATATTCTGGCTTAACGCGATTAATACCAATACTCAACCCATTTTAAACTAATAAACAAGTGTTTTCAACGGTCTTTCATCATGTTTCCAACTTTTAAAGCCCAAAAAGGAGGCCCAAAAAAACCTGCTTTTATAGTCGTTAGCGGTAGCGTTGCGTGCAAATCTGTCAACGCAGCATTTTGTCCATTGAAACCCATGAAAAAGGTCGAAATATTGGAGGTTGCACAGTGCACTCCCTTGATTCGATATTTATTATATTATTACACTCCGATTTATTTGCGACGAATAAAGCTTTTTTGTTTTATGATAGCAATAACGACAAAAAAAAAACTCCATCAGAAAAAACTTTTTCACTCTTAGGTTTTTTCTCTAGAGAATAACTACATCCGCGACATTTTTGGGGAGACAAATTAACTGAGGTTTCCATGGTGAAACAAGCACGACCCAAAACATTGCACTGAAGTTTTCCGTGCTAATTCCGTGGTTTTCCGTGTTTCAAGCAAATTATTGCAATCAGTTATCGCGGGGCAATCGTGCTTGTTTCACCATGGAAACCTCAGTTAATTTTCTCCCCAAAAATGCCAATGTCTGCAATGCAATAGCCGTTTCCGATGACATGAGTTGGACGTTTATCTCTAATTTGTTCTTTTACATCTTCAATATTTGCCGTTACCAATTCTTGATTACATGGATCTCTCTATTCAACTTAATGTACGACAACCACACCTAATTTTTTTTTTTTTTTTTTTTTTTTTTTACACGCATTAAAAGAGTTTGTTAGTCAATTTTTAAAACGTTTAGTAGCTTTCGATGTCATTTTCAGCCTTTCAGGTGATTTCACTCCAGAATTGGATCTCTTTATTAATGGAGCAAATGTTTGTAACAGCTGAACCCATTGCTATTCGGATGTCTAAACGTGGATCCTCACGACTTAATGACCGAAAACATTCATCGCTTTTCGGACAAAGTTTTTCAACGGTAAACCTGCACCACCCCAAGTTTTATCCCTGGAAATCCTCATTTTGCCAATCTTAATTTCTTACGTGTGAAAACTTGAATTTTAACGTGTCGATGATGAATAGCGTGTGGACGTTTTGCCTTTTGATGGCCGACAAAGGGCCAAAGGCAGACGGGGTTAACGCGCGGGAAATGCGACGTTTGCGGTTGCTAATAAATATTATCGATAAAAAAAGGCGGAGATGAATAAAAACTATCGATAAAATAAGGGGGAAAAGGTTGTAGAGTTTGGTTGGTTTGAGGATGAAAAGCGGTGAGAGAGATTATTAACGGCTGGTCAAAACGGCACTTACCTGGATGTGGAGCATAAAAACCTCGTTCAAACGCTAATGATGCGACCCACGACTGTTTAGCCTTAGGACCATAGTTGTCAGATCGCCAATTTTACCATTGAACTTAATGTATGAAATAGGCTAGGATAAGAACGACTTACTGGCTGCTATGGTGGTGGAATTTGTATACCCGCAGAAAGCGCAGGATTGTTGTTTGCTGGGAAAGTGGTTCCGGGGGCGGAGTTTCGAAAGCCGCGTGAACAGTTCGGTGGCATTGCATTGGCGGGAAATGCCGCCACACCAGCCCCCTTTGGAGAGAAATGCCCTAAAACAAGTTTGCATAATTACGAACAAAAGAAATTAGAAGGAAAATAAAGAAGAAGAAGAAGAAAACAGTTCAAGGATGGAAGTTGCCTATAAAATGGCCAATACGACTATGCGACGGCTCTCCAGATTCTTCACGTTTTTGGCTAGCTCCATTGGACGAAACCTCTCCACAGCAAGTTGATGTTTATCAACATCTGCTTGACTGCATGTGTAAAAGTGAAAAGAACGCAATTAACCAGCGTGAACAAGATCCAAAGTCCTAATAGCTGTCACTTAAATGACCCGTCAAGCAATCGATAGGATCTATTGCGGATTAGTGGAAGGAGACTTAATGGCCACTTTTAAACTTTACAGGAGGAGATTGAAACTGCACTGTTTCTTATAATTTATTTACATTATGATTGCTTACCTTAAACTGCATTTACTTTCTTGTTTCGTGCATATTTCCTCAAAATGTTAAAGACGTTAAAGTAACATGTTGTATTGAAGAATTCAAGAAGTGAGGTCACTCTGTTTTGCTAAGTGTATAAGATATGTTGTAACTACGTTAAATGATTGTCATGGGTGTTTTTAACGAGGGATGGTCGAGGTGGGGCCTCCCTCCTCTATTCAAATCGGTTCAAATTGAACCAAACTCACTGTCCCCGTGAACCCGAACCTAACTGCGAACCTATTTCATTCAACAACTTCGAACTGAGAACCGAACCGAAATGGTTGCCAGTTCAAAGCCCTATTTTCAACCCTTTAGAATTGGCAACGTTCATGTGGCCATCGCTGTAAACAATAATAGATTGGTCACGTGGTTGACAATCATGAGGCTTTTATCGTTAATTGAAAATGAATCGAATGAGACTCTGATCTTCCAGGAGATCGAAGGGATATATCCCCCGCGCTGAGCTGTTACTTTCATTGCCACATCCCTTCTTTTTCCATCTCTATTTAAGTTCCATTCCTTCATAGTCGAGGTTCAGGAACCGATTTGGATCTGGAGCTAACCGAATTGTACTTTAAAAAAAATGTAGTATTATTGTTCCATTTCCTTTTTTCTCTGCCCCCCTACCCCCTTATTTTCAGGTTTGATCCGATATTTATCTCGTACAATGCTCGCGAAGGGTCAAGAGCCGAAGAATCGGAAAGGATACTCCGCTGGGATATAAAAATAAAAACCTTTGTTATTCCCTTCCTTACGATCATCATTCCCTTTTCACTGTAAAATTCACCCTTGAAACGAAAGAACAATCAAGCTATTCTTGCTCACTGCTTTTTATTTCCGGCTCATTCCCCACCCGGTTGTCTCGCTTCAACGGGAAATATCCTGATACGTGTCTCTCAAAATGCACCGTTGGCCCTCAAATATCGATTTATATCGATGCACCGAGGGATACGCATGGGTGGCTTTTATAAAACTAAACACTGATGTCAAGAATTTTATTAGTTGAGCCGTTCCATTCAAGAGCTGTCCAATTTATTTTATTTTTTTCCACTTTTATTTTTTTATTTTTGTTTTTTTATTTTTGTTTTTTTAATGCACGGACAATAAGTCAATGCCGTAGGTAGTTCGTGGAGGTGGTGGGGGATCTGGGGGCTTAACCGTCCAATTTTCCCAGAACAATCTTCTAAGTAAATGTAAGTTCCTACTGATTGTCTCCTCTGCCTTTAATGAAAAGCCGAATGAAAGAAAAACAACAGGGGGTCGCCACTTTTCAACCTCCAACCCCCACCCCCCTTTGGAACCCACATACCAGTTGTAGTTTATATCATGTTTCGAGCAGTTCTGTGTGGTCTGTAATATACGTACTTTACAAAGTAAAATCGTGATTTTAAAATACTGTCTACAGTTATTTCAAAGCCTTCTAAGCAGTCATTTGGAGTGGGTGGTAAGGGGGGGGATTACTTTTGCATCTCCCTGACTTACAGACAAATGATTTCTTGACATGAATCTTTGCGATACTTTCTTGCATACATCGCATCATGAATGAAAACATATTACCGGTGAAAAATCATGTGTTCTTTCAAACAGAAACCACTGGCCGTATATCTCCGCGTTTCTCGTAAAGCTAAGGAAACTTTTCGGTTACCATAACAAGCATTCTGTGCAATACTTTCCGAACAGGAATTCTGGTAAATACAACCATTACGATTATTTTTGAACTAACTGAAACTCCGATTACATTTACAAGGATTTTGGTTAAGAAAGTTACGAATAGAATTTTCGTTACGGCAACCGGAAATTGTTTGAGTGTAAATACTGCGAGATTCGCTAACTAAAGTTCCCTAGGCGGATTTTTATAAATTTGGCTTTTTTTCAATCACACGCTGGAGTGATTTTTCGCAGTAATTGTTTTAACCCTTGGAAAGTCCCTTAACAGAGCATGAAGTATGATTAATATGAATGCTCTAGAATAAAAATAAACAGACTTACAAATATAGAACGGGGATAAAGGGAGGAGCAGGAGGAGGGTAGAAATGAATTAATTGAACACAAACGATTGATGTAAAATGAACCCTCTCGCGCTCCTCGATATACAGTGTAATTTTATCAATCAATATTTTGCGTTGTCGATCGACTCGAATGAAGAGTTCGAAGACTTGACAATAATAGAATATGTATAATGATAGCTATCCATTAAAGTTCTCTTACCATTTCTTTTTTCTTTTTGTCACTAGATTGTGGATGTTGAACGGGTGACGACTCGGATGTTACCATGGGAACCCAAGCGAATTTGTCGGATTTTAAAAAGGTCAGTGCTTTGCTTCTCTCTCTCTCTCTCTCTCTCTCTCTCTCTCTCTCTCTCTCTCTCTTTCTCTTTCTCTCTTTCTCTCTCGTTCTCTCTCTCTCTCTCTCTCTCTCTCTCTCTCTCTCTCTCTCTCTCTCTCTCTCTCTCTCTCTCTCTCTCTCTCTCTCTCTCTCTCTCTCTCTCTCTCTCTCTCTCTCTCTCTCTCTCTCTCTCTCTCTCTCTCTCTCTCTCTCTCTTCTCTTTCTCTTTCTCTCATATCCCTCTTTAATGTATTTATTCAAGTAACGATTGCCGAGTAATCGTAATCCTTATTTTTTTGGAGGGTGATTTTATGGTAATCAGGGCTGATTTTTTACCAGCCACCCATCATATTATGTGCAGAAGAAGTAGATCTAATCGAAGTGACCCTAAAGTTTACTATTTATTTGTGAATAACACATTTAATTACCATCCAAAGGTTTGACGATTACCGATTACCCAGTAATTGTGTAACCGATTACACTCCTATTTGCCCAACTATGCATTCGACATTGTTTCGTATGAGTTAACGTTTATTGCGCGTTACGTACTTACTGGTTTTCACATTAGAGAAATTGTTTAATTTTCTGTTAATCATGCTATTTAGAATGATGACTGAATATGATGAGGTAAGGGAATGATGCTTCTGACTGCAACAAAACTTTAAACAGGACCTCACCCTCCGCGAAGTCGAAAGTTGAAGTATTTCTAGTTTCACTGCCAAGCAGAGGTGAGATTGGTTGATTTTGAAGTTCATTGTTCTCAATGTGACTATCAAAGTTATTTTTGAAAGTTGCTCCTAAGAAAAATTTACTCCCGAAGATATGCAAGTTATTGGTGGCACATGGCACCATCGCAAAGCAGGAGTCGTTTATTTTTTTATTATTATTTATTTTTTTTTTTTTTTGCCTGAAACGCCCAGACATCTTGAAACTTACGCGAGATATGCTGATTCTTAAGTTTATTGTTCTTGTCAATCTTAAATATAAAATTATACCTTAAAATTGCTCTCCTGGAAAATTTGCTCTCGGAAGATAAGGTCACAATATAGAGGAAAAGAAGTTTGCCAGAATCTGGCAAAACCGCTTGTTCCTTTTATTCGTCCAATTATTAGCAGGAGGGGAAAACTCTTGGATGTTAAATTCTTGGCTGTTTAATTTCTGTTGTAGTTTTGGGCGTCGAGTTTGAGAGCCAAGCGAAGAACTTAGCGCGGGAGAAATTCGACACTTAGAACATCTCAGAGTATATAGCAACCGAGAATCTTTTTATTTTCCATTTTTTTTTTTTTTTTTTTTTTTTTTTTTTTTTTTTTTTTTTTTTTTTTTTCAAGTAAGGGTGCGCGGGGCTTGAAGCGCGCATTACTTGAGGCGTGCCATGAGAAATGACAATTGCTCAAGCTGTCTTCGTTCTTAATCCGAGCAGCGCGAGGAGCGACAAAAGCATTAAAACGCAAAGATTATTAAAACAGTGGTTTCTAACAAAAGATTGCAATCATTATTTTCTCGTAGTAAAAGAGGGGGGTGGAATGCGGAAAGTGGAGCAGTGGAGCTTCGAGGGCGAGTGCGAGGGGTAGGTAAACAGGGTAGTGAATGAGAGAGGTAATCCGTGGAGTGTGAAAAATATAATTAATTATCACTCAAGGGGCACAATTTAAATAACGCGACAGCAGCAATACTCTGACAACTCGGAACGCCATACCAAATGTCGTTTTGACGTCTTAATATGTTGCCAGATGGATGGACTTGAAGAAAGTTGAGCTGTGGCAAAGTTCTTCTTCGGTTGTGATATTCCAGTCACTCTCATCACTGAATGAGGCTGTTACAGAGGTGGGAGACCACATGAAATTGAAACAACTTTAGTTCTACGCCGATAAAAAACGACACCGGTGCGGTGATGGTGCGGTTGGGCTTTAATGACGGGTGGATAATTTGTGTTCTGGCAGGTTTCATAACATTTATTTGGCACAGCAAGATTAATAGTTCAGTCAATTTTTGTTCACCGATGGAGGAGTCTGCCTGATCAAACATTGACCAAAATTGTGGACTTTCCACCGTCAGAAGAGGAATTAGCATTATATGGATCAAGTGCTAACTCTTGTTATAGCCCCTGTCATGATAACTATCTAGAGTCTTTATCTACAGGGTGATCACTCCAATTCACCGCCGAAAAATCACTTTGAACTAATTCAAAGGTTTCCAATTATTGTTGCAAATTATCGTGTAAAATTTCATACGTTTTTCATTTCCTTTACTATTAAACAGACGGTATTAAAAGTTTCATTTTAATTTACAAACAGTACAATACTGTAAGGAGCTGCCAACAGCCGCCGCAGTCCGACGTACGTAGGGAAAAAATAACCGATTTTGCAATAAAAAATAAGAAAGTTATAACTGCCCCATTTTTATCGTTTAAAATGTGTCACGTCTACATTTTACGGGCTGGAACCGTCTCTTATACATGATTCTAGCGGGAAAATGTTTACTGAAAGTTTAAACTCAGTCCAGCTTCTAAATGATAATTATTTGGGGTGATTTTAATTTGCTAATTTTTGGCTTCCAAATTGCAAATCTGACCATTGTATGACGTTCCTACTCTTGGTCGAAGCACATATCCTCAAGGTCTATGACTGTAGGTTGGGTTAGGTAGGGAGGGAATGTGGCCGGATATTTATGACTGATTGACTGCAGTGTGGTAATCTGACATCAGGTTTGTATGTCATGGATTTTTACACGGTACTAGCTTAATTTTCAGCTTCTTCGATAACGATTTCTTTTTTGTCAAAGTAGGTTTTTTATTTTTTATTATTTATTTATGAAGTCTAGATTTGAAAGTGGACGCTTCGGAAAGAGGCAGACAACTATGCGAGGTTTATTATTCATCTTCATCTCCGAATCGAGTTCTAGTCGGATGGCGATAATTAATTGAAGGGAAGACAATTATTACAGGGATGAATGAATGAATGAATGAGCGAGCGAGATAAACGATGCATTTATTTTGAATCTGCGGGAATTTGAGAAAGACAAGCGTCAAATTCTTGGATTTGAGGGTTAAAGCGTTTCCCCCCACCGCATCTCCTGTGCCTTGCGCAACCGAAGAAGTGCCAGTCAAGCGGGCAGCTATTAATTTTCTTCCCCTCTCTTCTCTTTCCAAACAGAGTGGCTCAATACTATCGCATCAAATTTCGAGAAGGGTTATAACTTTCGGTAAGCTGTTGTTTGCACCGTATTCCATTCCTTTCAAAGTTTCAATCGTCCCAGTTTCCTTTTGCTTATAACTCTATACCTTCCCTAAATTCCTGAGTATCATATAGGGGGAGAAGGCGCAACCGTCAGTTTTTGTAGCTATCAAGCTGATCGTATTAAGGACAACAAATTCCTCGGAAGAGTCAGGGTGGTAGAGATACTAAAGATTAGGATGGATTGCTACGAAACGGCATCGTTGATTTTTAGGTTTGCTTTAGGTTCACTCGTCCAAAGGTCTTTTCAGCCAATTTTAAAACGACCGAAAACTGTACAACCAAATGAAATCGTCCAAAATTGATATTTAAGTCTGAAGGAAAATAACGTCCTTTTTCAGAACTGCTCCTAGGTTTTATTGTTAACTCGTCCATATTTAATCGGCCAAGGTAGAAAAATCGCATGAAATACGCGTGAACAATTTGTTTGTAAGCTATCCCACGATATAGTTAAGATAAAGAACTGCACTCGTTTGGCTTTTTTAATTTTTTTCTCATTTTTTAGGATGTAGAGGGATGGCTTTTAAAATTTCTTAAATTCTTCCTTTTTTCAAACAGATACTTGAAAGTCTTCTGAAAAGATTAAATAGTAACACGGTCATATTTACAGACTAGGGGACCGTGAAACGTACCAGTGGCAGTTATTGGCGTTCTTGCGTAATTAGGACACTTTCAGACAAGCGAACAGAGTTAAGACTACGCACTCCGACGTCCGATCAATTAGATACCGGACTGAAAGTGAGCTCGTAGCAAGTGCACAAGTTATCAGATTTTTTAAAAACATCCGTTTGATTGTAAGCTGATAAGCTCAAAAATCAGTTCGAATTTACATGTTGAGATTCTTTATACTACTAGTCTCTTTGTAGGTTGAAGTGAGGTCAGTTCGAAAGCTATATGCGATTTACCAAATGCAACATTATTTTGAGCAGCGTTTTCACATCAAGTTTTGTTTTAAGCGAGGAAAAAGTGGGATAAAAACTTTTGATATGCTGAAACAAGTTTACGGTGAACTCTGCAATCTGCATGAGTTGCACTTACAAAGTGTTTTGAGTGGTTTTCACGGTTTGAAGGCGGTCAACGCGGAACATACGGCTTAATGGGTCTGTTGCAAACTTTTGCCACAACGTTAAAGAGTGTGTGTTCTAGTGTAAAATCACCTGAAAAGTCCATTGTTGGCATCAGAAAGTCATAAAATGCAATAATAAACTCACAAGAGGCGTTTAGTGAAATAAAATATGGCTGGGAAATATCGAGCAATTTGTATGCATGCACCGTGAACATCCAAGGATGACCAACTTTGACGATTTTTACGCTACGCAGAGAGCCGTGAAAAAAAGTTGGGATAACACTGATGACAGAAACTTCGGCGATATGTGTTGTCTTGCTCAACGGTGGTCATAAACAGGCGTGACACCTAGCAGCGGAAGTCTGAACTACCAAGTGCCACTGTGTTGCCGTTTATGTTATATTTCTATTCTGTGTCGGCATGGCGCAGGCGGTAGAATGTATCCACCGTAAGTGTATTATAATTTTGAGGTCGGGAGTTCAAATTCCTCACATTTTTGGAAATTTTTCCAATCTTCAGAATTTTACTTATTGTTAGCAATGGTTAGTGAGATTTTTTTAGGGATGTCAAAAACCTGGCAATTCTCAAATCGTCATGGAATTACTTTCCTTTCTAATGTGTGCGTTGGGAAAATTTACAAACGAATGACTTTCATTGTGATTTTAATTTTATTTCATATTTTTGTTATCTTTACTTCGTTATTATTTCTTTTCTGTTAATTTATATTTTAGTGAACCTGCCACTCGAGCTAGCTCGCGGCAGGGGAAACTTTCCTTACTTTACTTGTTTTTGTTAAATTGGTTTCAAATAAATAAATTCAAATTCAAAATTCAAATTCAAATATATGTAGGTACTTCGTAACAGTAAGTACATTTTCATCCATGATTGACAGCAGCAGCTCGATGTAAAATAACACAAAATAATCATCGTATTTTAGTTAGAGTGTGCTCAAGACAAGCATACTATTTTAATAATCCGGAGTCAGAAGGAACGTAAATAAAACGAAGGCACCGTAGAAAACCCCTACTTTGCAAAATGCGGTTTTCGCCGAGTTCCGTCATCACTGTCATCCCAAAAATCCAGAGAAAAATCTCACGGCTCTCTATATGCATCAGTAGAGTATACAATAAGACCCGAGTATTCTCGACGACGCCATTTTCGATTAGCGAAATCGACTGCACGGTTAGAACTCCGCATCCCGATGCACGTGAATTCAAACCGCGCGGTCGATTTCGCCTACCGAAAACGGCGTCGTCGAGAATACTCAGGTCCTATAGACTGTTTTAGTAGAGCGATATATCGTATCGATTGCCGTCCGAGGGCCTCTGGTTCAATGTAATTTCCCCATAAGCGAAATTTTGAACGAAAATTTAAGGTATTAAATCAAACAATTAATGCGACCTTGTTGCGATTATGAATTCTGCGTCCTCGAAAATGCTTAATTATGCCTGGTTCCCTGACTAAAACTGCCGAAGTCAATAAGATATTACTTACAGATTAAATGTTGAATTTGTACAGGTTAGAGTCGCCCGAAATCCCGCCAATTCCGCAACAACAACAATAACATTTGGGTGATTCCAACCTCCAAACGCATCGCTTTATCTCTAATATCTTGTTGATTTTGGCAGTTTTGCGGGTGGAACCAGGTAAAATTAAGCATTTTCGAGGACGTAGGATTCATAATCGCAAAAAGGTCGCATTAATTGTTTGATTTAAATAGTCTAAATTTCCGTTCAAAAATCCGCTTATGGGGAAAACGCATTGAATCAGAGTTTGTTTGGAACCAGAGGCCCTCGGACGGCAATGATACGATATATCGCTCTACTAAAACAGTCTATTGTATACTCTAGGCATCAGGACTGCGAACTTGCAGCAGCGGTTTACGGTGTTTTTGTCGTCCCTAAAAAATCTCACGGCTCTCTGCAGAGTAGTCTACCTATTTTGACAACCCTCACTGGAGGTGGAGGTAATGTTTGTTTACGTTGGGATTGGTTGATGATCGATATTTTGAGGTAGGCTATCCTTGGATGTTTGTGGTGCATGCATACAAATTGCTCGATATGTATCAGCCATACTGGATTTCATTAAACGCCTCTTGTGAGTTTATTATTGCATTTTATGACTTTCTGGTGTCACCAATGGACTTTTTGGGCGATTTTACATTAGATTTAACTCTCTTAATTGTTGTAGCAAAAGTTTGCAACGGACCCATTGCGATAGATCTCGAAGGAGCAGTTTGCAAAATGTTCCTCCCAGTGAAAACATCGCTGGCAAAAATGCGTGGATCGTGGGTAGGTGAATACTTCGAAGGGAATCCTTTGTAATTATACATAGATTCTGTTGGGAAAACCACTTTTTAAACTATTCAAATCAGTGTTACGTGGTAATGCCTTACTGAAATAAATATTTCAGAAGATGTACTTCGTTATCGATGTATCCGTTATTGATGTAAAAGATACAGCAAATTTCAAGGGCCGATCAGATTTTTAAGGGTTGGAGGAGGACGAAGGGTACTCTCAGCTAAAAACCCCCGTAAAACACTAGAAATTACAATTTTTTCACCAGTCGTCATACCTGAATCGTCATCTCCCACTCCCACCGCGTACACTCCTTCATTTCCTCAACACCCTTTCCCTCCCCTCCCTTTCATAACTTCTTCATAGCTCCCATGCATGGTAAGCAAGATCACGTTTTGAATCCCTTTTTCTTTCAAATATCCACAAAGTTCAAGATCCGAGAATGATGCATAGAAAGCCGTTTAAAATCTGAAAAAGCCGCACAAATTCGCAGAAAGCCGCACTCAGGCCGCAAGGAACCCGATCAGCCGCACATCTGGTAACACTGAGACTGATTTGAACGATCGCATCGTAATGCTTTCGAGTCGATGATCGAGTATGTGTTATCTTCAGGGCTGCCGTTTTGCGTAGAATCAATGCTATTTTTCAATTCACCAATGATTCCACCGGTTGAGAAAAGATTACGCAGTTCAGTTCAGTGGTTGACAATGATAAACTGAAATACTCGCATCTGTAATCTTTTCTCAACCAGTGAAGTCGTCGATGACTATAAAAAACTTGCGGATATTTTAATTAATCAACGGAGTCTCCACCGATTAAGGAAAGATTACAGATCGGAGTATTTTCGTACATTACAATCATACACTGAACTGTGTAATCTTTTCTCAACCGGTGGCATCATCGGTGACGAGAAAAATAGCATTGATTCTACGCAAAACGGCAGCCCTGGTTATCTTATGGGTGGTGCCATTCCGATAGGTTTCATTCCGATGAAAACCCTCCCATCTCTGCGGAAATTCGCCGATGCCTCCAGAGCTATCGGAGAATTTCCACAGAGATGAGAGGGTTTCTATCGGAATGAAACCTATCATAATATGACACCATAGCCGCAGCCAGGATATTTTCTTTCTCTCTCTTAGCCCATTTAAACGCATGTGTTGAAAAAAAAGACAGAAAGAGGGGCTGAAGTCACGTGACAGCCCCTATATCCATCCTTTTCTAACACCTGCGTTTAAATGGGCTAAGAGAGAGATAGACAATATCCTGGCTACGGCTATGTATGGCACCGCCCATGAAAGTAACATGTCCTCGATCACGTACTCCCCGGCTCCACGTAGAAGGCCAAGAGCCGATTTGACCAAAATACTATCGCGTTATCCGAAACAATTATCCTGAAAATTGTTTCAAATTTGTTCATCCAAGATTATAATTATTGCGTCAGCCGTAGTTATTTTTTTGGCAAGTGTCAGCTAACAAAATTTCGTGAAAGCATCGATGACTACAATTTTTAGCTACAGTTAGCTCATTTTTAGATTTAGATTTGTAACATTTTTTTTTTTTTTTTCAAGAAGAAACACCGTCCGCTAAAAACTTTTTCGTAGCGAGCTTTTCAATCACCTGTTTAATTTTTGCTTTAGGAGTTGGAGCTAGACTGTCTGGTAAAGTATTACACGGAATTAGAAAAAGGAATCAACAGTCCGGAATATTGTCCGCGGACGTGGGATTCCCTACTCTGTTGGCCACCAACCCGACCTGGATCAACTGCTTACCAGCCGTGTTTTAGTGAGCTCAATGGGATACCTTATGACACAACTCGTAAGTATTCCAACTCCTTTTATCTTTTCATGCGCAGTTTTTGGTGAGCTTGCCTCTCTGATACACAGTTAATATTCTAAATGTAGCTGTCTAAATTGAATCGTATAGTTCGAAAACACGCCATCGTCATTTTTAAGGAAACTACAAAAACTGTGCAGCTCGGGCGGAAAAGTCATTGCAGAAAAAATCTTTTTGGTGATTAGCAAGGTATTTTAGTACCTCTTCCTTAACACCGAAAAGATTTTTTCTGCATTGACTTTTCCGCCAGCGCTGCACAGTTTTTGTAGTTTCCTTAAAAATGACGATGGCGTGTTTTCGAACTATACGATTCAATTGTGTTTCAACAATCCAATCATTTTCATTATGAGATGAGCCCACGATAACAGGACTCCCTCCACTGACGCCGAAAAGGAAATGCCACCTCAGCAATAATACTCGTAATTTGTTGCAACGTTTTTTGCAGCAGAAAAACAAAAAAAAAACAAAACGAAACAAAAAAGACAAAAAAAAACAAGCAGGGAAACTCCAGTACAATTTATGTATTGATAAAGCGTGCCACGATAGGTCTGTATGCAGCCACGTCAAAGGCCACTCGGAAGTAGCAAGTCCGCTCGCGCCGTATTTTGAATTACGCAGTCTTGAGCGCGGGAAAAGGGTTGTCTTTAGAGGCGATTTTATCAAAAACCTGTGGAGTAAAATCAAAGCGATAGGGTGAAAATCTTGTTCAATAAGTCTAGTGGCTGTAAAAAAAAAAAAAAAAAAAAAAAAAAAAAAAATGGTCGAAAACTTTGACCCTAGGCAAAAAGCAAATTTTATTTCGTGACCAGAGTTTCGAAACCACGGTCACTTACGGGAGCCAATCGAAGACAAGGCGATTCAAAATCCAAATATTCCCTCCGGTCACGTTTCACGTAACCCACCTCGGTAGGTAGGTCTCGAAATTCGGAACCAAGCGGTTCCCGGTCACCTTTTGATAGGGTACCGTACATGACCGGACGTTGCCACTTTTAAGTGACCGGAATAATAAAATTTCGGCCACATACCGATTTCCGAAACCTGGTCACGTAAAACGTGAGCTAAAAACCCAGTACTGTAGCCAAGACCGCGTAATTCAAACTTGTACGGCGCGAGCGGACTTGCTGCCTCCGGGGCACTCAAGGTGGCCGTTGACGTGGCTGCATACAGACCTATTGCGGCACGCTTTACCAATACATAAGAAGCAAATTTTAGCGATCGAATATCATTCACTTCAAGAATTGATGATTGTTAACTGATGCCGCTGATCGGTGAAAAATCTAGCCAATGAGAGCCGAGAATGAACTTCTGAATGATATTCTCGTGAAAATGAAAACTGCGATAGTATTATTCCATAACATAACCTCTAAATCAGCTCTGAATAAAACGGCCAAATTTAACAAAAAAAACTAGCGTTTCCGAAGCTAAAATTATGTTTGTCTCATAGGAAAATGACTTCTACGCATGGTCTGTACAATAAACTTTATTCGAAAAGTTCGTCATTTCCGAAATTATCGTGGCGGAAGGAGTCAAAAAGGATAGAAGATGAGATTTCTGACACCGGTTGCAACAATTCGAAAATCGAATCTACCTCCGGAGGTGAATTCGAAATTTCCAATTGTTGGAATTCAACGGTCTCCGGTGAGACCAACGAAACAATCGAATATCATTAAAATAAAATGCAAATTCATCGAATATCATACGACGGTGAATGATATTCGATCGCTAAAATTTGCTTAAGTTGTATTGGAGTTCCCCTGCTTTTTGTTTTAATGCTTTTTTTACGTGCAAAGTTGCTTTAATTGCGAAACGCTCGCAATGTCAAATCGATATCGGGTCAATTATTATTGGAATATTTCAGTGTTCCTGAATTAACGGCCATGCTCACTGAGGATATTGAGCGAATTGCAATCTAATCTCGCTTTCAAACTATAGTCCAATACCTGCTTGAGGTTCAGAATGAAAATATTGGAATCTCACGGGAATAGGACTGTACTCGAAGCAAGCATGTGTAAACGCCGTAAAACAAAGTTGAAATTCCGATTCCTAGGTCTCATCTATTCGGGGTTGCTAGCGAGCTATATGCTTGGATTCCCCCTCCCCCCGGAAATGTCATGAGTTATCGAACGCAGCAAATTTGGTGGTCAACAATTTTCACCAAGCACGGCATGGAAAGCCGCAAAAAATCGCGGAAATTCGATTGTTGACGTCGAGAGTCTTTTGTATTCTATTTTCAAGCCACAAGTCAAAACATTAGGAAAATTTTAAACCGCAAGGCATTTTATGCCTCTTTCCTGCGTTTAGTAAAATTTCGTGATTGTCAAAACTGTTGCGTCTGATTGTACTTTTTGTATTAAAACCTGGAATTTGATGGGGGAAGTTTAACGGAAATTGTAAGATAGAAGTACCTTCTTGCTTATCTACTGTCAAGCAATTTTCGGTCGTTAAGAATTTACGTTGTGAGTTTTTCTGAAACGTTTATTGACTCGATATAATTTGGAATCTTTGTTCCTTTCCAGTAACGAAATAAATAGAAGAATAAACTAAGGCTGCAAGTCTAGTAAACTTGAACATGGAAATGAAACTAGGCCAGCGACTGCATTCGCCATCCGACAAACTTTAAGTTTGGTTTAACGGCCGATCCCTCGTCTTTTGTTGTAATTTAATGACATTTCTCCCTCTGCTGTAAGCAGTAGCGTAGCGTGCAGTTTAGCAACGTTGTATTGTATCTATTTAAACCCACGTAAAAGGTCGAATGCGAAGGTGTTCACCGAGCACCCACTAGTTCGATCTTTTTCATGGGTTTAAATGGACACAATACAACGTTGCCAAATTGCATGCTACGCCACTGGCTGTAAGCCATCGTGGCCGTCATCATGCTCGTGTTGGTTGCAATTGTTGGTGTTGGTAATTTTTCCGTTAACTTTTTTGGTGTTGAAATTCCGATTTCAGCTGTCAAGTTGAAAACAGGGTGCGCAGTTTAAAAGTCTACATATATTATTATGTCGCAAGCAAACATCTCGAAATTTTAAACTCGCAAACTGCTGTGACTCACACAGTCTTAATTTGGTCGCAATGAAGGTATTTCAAAAGTGAATTCATTGTTTCAAGCCAGCTACTTTTTATTGGAGGTGTAAATTGAATTTATTTTTGCGCAAGAATACATTCCATGTAACCCCCCGATCCATTATTTTCCACCCCTTAAAACGCTTCAAGCTCTAGACTCTTCATTTTTTATTCATGTCCATTTTTCAATCTTTTATATGATTGATTTTTTTATCAATCTCACCTCCAGTCAGCGATTAATTTGAACGTCATTTAACCGTTAAATTGCCGCAACCTTCCTCAGTGCCTCTGTAGGGACCGTCAGATGCTTTTAATTAAAACAAAGAGGTAAATCTGTAAAAGAGGTTTACAAGTTCTGATTTTAATTACTTTACGGTCACATTCAAAAGAAATATTTCCCTTCAGTTTCCCTTTTCGCCTTTCCCTCCTCCCACTCGATGCTTTCGAACTTTCGTCGAATTAAATCAATTTTCAAGTTTTCTGTCTAGTCTCCTCTTTTAGCTCTCTTCTGCATTTTACTTTGCTGTCCCAAGTTTTTGATCTATTAAATTTTGATTTTATTACCTCTTCGGAATGCTGAGACGACTCCCACGAATCGGGAGCACAACGAAAAACTCCCGGTTTCTCTTCTCTCCATTTAAACACGTATATTAGACAAGGATAGACAAGGTGATAATCCTATTTTTTTTCTTTTTTCAACTTTTCCATTCTTATGGAAAATGAGAGAAATAGAAAAGAACCTAATTAAACCACTGAGTGAATCAATGTTCCTCGATTTCCTAACGAACCTATACTTTATTCTTTGAAGGAGGAATAGGAAAGAAAATTCTCATGGATAATGCAGCAATTGGTTCATTACAATGGTCCAATTTTGAAGTTTCTTGGCGCTTCTTGCAAATGCCGGATAATCTAGCTCAATCCAATTTTTTTTTCTTTTTTCTTTTTTTTTTTTCAGGAAGGATCCCGTTTGTGCCTTTCTGCGTTAAACGGCCAAATTGATAGCTTACATACCATTTATTTCAACTTTCCCCGTCATTTGGTTATACGTGACGTTTTGAGCGTCAAATTCTGTTCAATGCTGATCATCTGACTTGATCAGTTAAAAGGTCGACCTATTGGAAATGCGGTGCACTTTTTTGAAATCAACCTTTGAATTCAACAGCAAAACGCAATTTTGTTAACGAGACATACGCATGGGTTTGAATCCTGGTGTTTTTAGATAAAGAAATTAAAGTAATCGGTGAGCTGAGAGCCATAGTGTGTCTTTTGGTTTTTTCCCTTAAAAAGTAGTATGTAATTAGTAAAACTTTAAGACGATTCTTTTGGAACATTTTCCTCATTTATCTCCTCATATTAATACCGCTGGTCTTTTTTCAAAGATATCAAGTTAAAATTTAAAAATAAGCTTTTTGCTTTCCTAAAGAGCTTGTTTTTGACAAGTTCTCGAGAGAGCCAAAAGAAAATAAGAAATAAATAAAAATACCACTCTTCATTCCTATTACCCTTGGAGATCTCTTCTTAAGAAGAAAGTAATAAAGTTTCTGACTGACGCCAAAAAAAAAAAAAAAAAAGATGGCATCAGCTTAAACTCCAAATTATTCTCTAAAAGAAAAGTAAATAAAGTGAAAATTAAAATAGAAAAAAATAAAAGTAATTTTTAAGGGCTGTGTAGTGTGTACCTTCTTTAAAACCATGTGTTTCAGAGCAAAATAGCATCTGCAGTAACATTGAACTTGAAAACAAACTAACCAAAGGCATCGTTTTTCATAGCTAACCGATTCCTTTCATATACGGTTCATGGAAAACACCAAAACCAGACTCCCGCTTATAACACGCAACCTATTGCACGTTTCGCCACTGATTTATGTGCACCTGATCAAGTGGGGTGACAGAAAAAAATTAAAATAAGAAGATCTCTGGCACTTCAAGCTGATACGCAGACCTCCTTTCATCGTAAATAATAAATGGGGAAACTTTTTATTTTCTCGTCAGTTCTTTGTCTGAGCTCCGAGAATATGCCGGGCACTTCTTTCATTACAAAAATGTTATTACGAACAGAGAATAAATCCCTCCAAGTCTAGTTTTCCTCTGAAGCTCTTGTTTCTCGTCGTTTGTGTTTTTCCAGGAGCAAGAATGTCAGATTCAAACGAGTCCTGTCTCTTGCATGAGACTTGCCCTTGTCTGCAAATGCAATCATTCAAGATTCTCAATTTCTCTTCCCATTCTTCATCGTATTCCGTTGCGTTTCTCACAGTTTCTTTTCCAATGTAATGCCCTAGATCCTTTCAAAATATCAACGACTTTTGAAGACGCATACCCAACTTATTAAAAAAAAATGTCCTAATGAAAATTCTGATTTTCGCAGAGGCCGGTATTATAATTTCACCTGAGCTCCTTTGATGTATCGAGAGTTAAAAAAAAAAAAAAAAAAAAAAAAACCTTACACAAAGTCTTCAGAAAGTCCGGGAACGCCCTTGTAACTTTGTGAAGATTTGTTTTAAACAAATGAAATTTTGCAGGTGGTCTAGTATCACTATGATGCATTTTTAGGCGGAGTTAAAATTTTCAGGGGGCCTCCCGCCCAAAAATCGAATCTTTCAAATGACAACCCCTATTTTATTGCATCACTAAAAAGGACATAAATCGAACATTTTTGGGCCCCCAAAAATCAATTTTGAAGTCCTTTTTGGGAACTATCACATCCAAAAGTGCTTCATGATGATACTAGACCACCTGCAAAATTTCGTTTTTTTTAAAAAAAAAAAAAAAAAAAAAAATCAATCGTCAAGATGTTACAGGGGCGTTTCCGGATTTTTTGCAGACCCTGTATCCGTCGTACAGATTGTTTTTTTTAACTCCCCTCCCGTTTCTTTTGATTTTGTTTTTTGTTTATTCTTGTTTGTTGGCTAATATCCAAAACGATGAAGAATGGTCCAAACCGCAACTCTTTATCCCAATCAGCAAGAAGAAAAAACCTGTGTGCATGTATTATACTGGGGGAAATTTTAATCCGAATTTAATGAAGTATCACTCGATTACAACACGTTGTGTTATCTGGCAACTTGTTTTTTCTCCTTTGAGTTTTAGGAGTAGGTACTCTTAGATTTCAGGAAATCTGAGTGAGTGCATCTTAATTGTTGTGTCATTTTCATCTGTATCGTTACTTGCGGCAAATTAAAGTGGATGCAAGAGCAGCCTTTATGCAAGTGCGCAATAGACCCATCCTATCTCTCTCATACCCTCAGTTTCCGTTTTCGCTGTGTCTTTGTGTTGCAATATTCTCTTTGATCACCACACGACTCATGTCCACGTCTGTGCAAGTATCTGGATATCTGTATTCTGTATCTAGTGCAAAACGTTCCCTTGGAATTACGTAGAAATCGGCAAAGGCAGTGTTATTACTGAGACTGTTGTCCGCAAGTGCTTTGCTAGACTTTGTGTGGTATGAACTTCATAAAATATTTATTTACCACAAATCATGCATCATGCATGCATTGCGAATATCACTGCATTCAAATCTTAGCAAAGCATAGTGTCAGAGTTAATACGTTTCCACACATTTTATTATGGCGCGATGCGATGTTGGGGGTTGTTTTTGTTTTATCATAAACATGCAGCATACTGTTTTTTTTTTTTTTTTTTTTTTTTTTTTTTTTTTTTTTTTTTTTTTTTGTAATGACTGACAAGGTACAAGAGCAAAAGCTTAATGGATAATTGTATCTCAAACGCAAACCTAAGTAAATGTAACGTAATGGACTCAACAATCAACCGAGCAAACTCACTTACTCATGCACTTCTGAAAGCCGTTGAAACAGAACGGTGATTATGAAAGGACTCTTATTACGGCACTAGGCAGGAACATTCTAAGCAAGATGGTAAACCAAAGAAGCCGAGTTATTTCAGGTCATTTTATTTCCATAGTGTCCTCGAAGTTTTGTGAGTGAAACGGATCTCGACTGCTAAATCCCCGAGCCCGCTCCACTTCGACGGTCGGCGCAGGGCAGGGTGTAATCATGACCTGAGTTGAAATGTAATTTCTTCTGGGACTTTGTCGCCCGGAATAATTTATAGGAAGAAGATTTTATTCAAAGGAATCGCTTATTAGCGCGCAATATACTCTGTTCGGGATAAGAAGTCCGATGGGACTATATTGCAACGCAGTGGTTCTTCGGCCGTCGACTTTCGACCTCTTCGTTCGTTCAGGAGACCGGCCTTTTAGACCCTTTTATTGAAACTGACAATACCGTGAACTGACCAATTATATAGTCCTTTGAACGCCCACTCGAAAATTAAACTTTCGCGGCATTCGTGAATTTTGAATAACCGGCTTATTTAAATTCTGCTTGACGTGCACAGAAAAATGATACCTAATGACGGTGCAACGTGTAATTTTTCAAAGATTACGGCTTTCTGAAATCACTCAATCAGGGATGCCGAAATCTTTGAAAAATTACTTATTGAACCGCCATTAGGTATCATTTTCCTGCGCACGTCGAGCAGAATTTAAATTTATAGTCAGTTGTTCAAAATTCGCGAATGGCGCGAAAGTTTAATTTTCGAGTGGGCGTTCAAAGGACTATACAGGGTGTCCCAAAATTCATAGTAAATATTTTTACCACGTATTTTTGGGGTCAAAATAATACTTTTTTTTCATTTAAACATAGGTCCGAAATTGTAGTCTTTTCGAGTTACAGTGTTGCAAAGTTTCCGAAAAACAAATTGAAAAATTGTCATAACTCCCTCGTGAATTGTTCTGAATGTTCGTAAATAGGCACTCTGATGTAATATTAGCCGCTCTTGCCGATTTTGGCCGTGAAAACGCTGTATGCAAAAATTTGAGGGGGGTTTCGGGGGTTTTTCTTGATTTTTCTCACTTTTCTTGGCCAAATTATGTAAAAACATGCTTTCAGTTTCATTAAACCCAAAAACGATTAGCATTATTCAAAAGTTCGTAAAAAAAATATGCATTTTTGGTCCTACAAGTTTTTCCATTTCGCAAACCATTTCCGAGAAAATCGTCCCTAAAGTTGCAGAAGTCGGCCAAGAATTGACAAAATCAAAGAAAAGGCGTTTGTCGGCCGACTTCTCCAACTTTAGGGACGATTTTCTCGGAAATGGTTTGCGAAATGGAAAAACTTGTAGGACCAAAAATGCATATTTTTTTACGAACTTTTGAATAATGCTAATCGTTTTTGGGTTTAATGAAACTGAAAGCATGTTTTTACATAATTTGGCCAAGAAAAGTGAGAAAAATCAAGAAAAACCCCCGAAACCCCCCTCAAATTTTTGCATACAGCGTTTTCACGGCCAAAATCGGCAAGAGCGCCTAAAATTACATCAGAGTGCCTATTTACGAGCATTCAGAACAATTCACGAGGGAGTTATGACAATTTTTCAATTTGTTTTTCGGAAACTTTGCAACACTGTAACTCGAAAAGACTATACAATTTCGGACCCATGTTTATAGAAGAAAAAAGTCTTATTTAGACCCCAAAATACGTGGTAAAAATATTTACCATGAATTTTGGGACACCCTGTATAATTGGTCAGTTCCACGGTATTGTCTGTTTCAATATAAGGGTCTGAAAGGCCGGTCTCCTGAACGAACGTAGGGGTCAAGAATCGACGGCTGAAGAACCGCTGCGTTGCAATATAGTGCGTTTTTACCGGACTTCCTATCGGACATCTTACCCCGAACAGAGTATAGGCACGCTGGGCCACGCCGCACGTAGGAGTATTTGACCCGGAAACATGGCCAAAAACGGAAAATTGAAAAGTCGTCCAAAAAACAAACTATTGATGATTTTTGAGAGGTAAGTAACCGCTCTATTGCGTAATAGATGTGTCGGAACATCTACGTTTATATACTGTTTAGGGGACAACATGGAACTGAGCGCTCGACGCACCTGCGCGGCGGTTGTTCACCGCTCGAAGCGCTGTTAATAATCAGTCAACATTTTTCATCAAGGACAAGCGTTGGGGCATCCAAACATTTCAGCGATTATGGACGTTGTTTTAGATAGTATGTGCTTCATTTTCATGGCAACAATTTATTTTTCCATGCATTTTTGACCCTTTTACATCTAATTTAAAATGGACATGAAAAAAATCTCTAATTTTAGGCTCTATCTTTTTAAAAAAAGGCAATTTTGAATATGTTCCGGGCAAAACCGGGCACAACCAAAACAAGGGAGTTAGAGTAGACCCTTTTAGGCAACTGCTCCAACAGTCAAAAATTGCAAGAAATTGCCCCTTTTTTTTAAAAAACATGTTGAAGTCAAGCCTTTTTTATGAAATAAGCGTCAATAACTCGGCAAAAGAATGAGCTATCGACCTTTCGTTTGAGCCAAAATTCTTAATTTTTTACCCCCTTTTCCAACCATAAACCGTGCAATAGGAGTTTTGAGTTTAAAATGGAAAATTAACCAAAATCTATTTTCAAATATTCAAGAACACGCAAATATTTTTGGCCAGGTTTTTGGGGTAAATACTCCTACGTGCGCCGGACGTGGCGACGCTGGTGTATTGCTAATTTTGGTTTGGAATCTTAAAATCTAGTGAATAATGCAGTCATTTTCAAAACTTATTTAGCTATTTTGCAAAGTTCTAGGAAGTTTCGTTCTACCCAAAAAGTCTAGCGGGTATTTATGAAGTCACGTCATTCACATCTTTTGTAGGAATCTAGGAATAAGTGGATGCTGCAATACCCTAGTGAAAGTGTTCTGTGAATTTCCATAAACAAAATTTCGTGGGTCATCAACTCCCTCGGAATTCCATTACGTTACATGCAATTCCGAGGGACTTTCATGGGTCTCGGTGATATTCCCTCAAAATACACTGTACGACACGATCAATGGAGTTTTGACGAAAATCCTGAAATCCAGGTCACCCGAGCTCCCACCTGACTTACACTGTCAGCAGAGAGCGCTTCTGCATTGTAATTTATTTACACATTGAATGCAGCGAAACGAAAGGAAGAAGCTTGCCATACTACATTTGGTACGCTTAAAATGAGTTGCATTATAGCGACTTGAAAGTTTAACGGATTGCGTTGAATCAGGGAATTTACATCATATTTTAAGAAATATTTGAAGAGAGCTTGTTATTCCATTACATGTATCTCTTCTGAAAGCCATTGAACCAGAGAGGTGATTATGAAAGATCGATTTGATAGCTGCAGTAGCGTCGCGTACCATCTGGCAACAATGCAACTGCTCCATTTAAACTCATTAAATATATCGAATTTTCCTTGTGCACTGTGCACCCCCTGAATTCGATATTTTAAATAAGTTTAAATGGATAGAATACATTGTTGCCAAATTGCACGCGACGCCACTGGATAGCTGGTTCTCGAGAACCCATCGTTTTTAAGTCGAGTGCCTTACCAATCGGCAGCTCCAGAAAGTTTTTTTTTCTGGGGGGGGGGGGGAGACAAGTCTTTAGAAACTGAAATTTAGGAAGCTTTATTGTGTTATTTTTTCTTCTGAAAACAGGCAATTTTAGGGGGAGACCCCCCCCCCTCGAATCCGCCCTTTTCGCTATCTTAAAGCATTATTATCGTGTGATTGTCTCGATGATCCGATCGAGCATGAGGAGCATAGGATCCGATCTTTCACGTTCACCCAGGAATTGGGTGTACTGAGAATAGTGGGAGGAAGTAATGTAGATTTATCAAGGCGTGGGGAAGACAGTACATTTTCCACCAGGATTGCTGCGATCGAAAGCTGAAAATAACGCAACGCTGGTGAACTCCTTCGTGTTGAATCTTAACGTCATTACAGTGAACCCGTGTCCTTCAATCTGGTCGGCTACAACCCGGCAAGAAACAGTGTGCACGTACCTTGTTTTATCTACTTTTGGCAAAAAGCATTTAAACAACAACCTAGTTTTTGCCCGGTCCGACGGAAGCACGGTTCAAGCAGTTGCATAAGTTCTGCGTGGACGGTGTGACGCAATTCGCAAACCTGAACCTGTTTTTGTTTTTGTTTTGAAAAAAAAAAAAACAAAAAAAAACAGTGATTTATTTTGTCGTGCAGTGTGCGGGTTGCGTTTAATCGTCGACACAAGACCTATGCATTTGCGTGTAAGTACCATTGCACTATAGCCTGAGATCGAATCAAAATGGTCAAAAATCAGTGAAAAATAGGACTGACGAATCATCGTTTTTGGCCGAATAAGCTTAATTTTTATAACTTTCTACATATAGTGACATTTCTAGATTTAAATTACTTGTTTAGTTAAAGTAATCTCTGTGATAAAAATAGGTATTGTTTATGAATGATAAACTAATGAGAAATTAACTTTCTAATCCGGTCTCATGTGGACGATCTTAGACCATTGCAGTAGGTAGCGCACCGAGAGTTTCTTCATCTCTCTCTTCTCTCCATTAAAAAACTATGTTATAGACAAGGATGGACAATGGGATAAAACCCCCTCTTTCTGTCCTTTTCCTTCGTATACATTCAAATGGGAAATGAGAGAGATGGAAGAGATCCTGGTTGCGCCTGTGGACCATTGTGCTCTGGTGAATGGCCCTCTCATTTCGCTAAAAAAAATTCAGGACCCGTAACTTTGTCATGTTTTGACGCACATAAAGTGTGCAAATGTTTCAGACTTTTACTCAGAACTCCCAATTTTCTGCGAGATCCGTAGACACATGTCTCCTACCTGTTGAATTAGTGAAAACCCAAGCAACTTCTTCCCAACTAGTCGTCCTTCTTCCCTCCCTTCCTTCCTCAAGTCTAGTATAACTCCATTGCCCTCATTGAATATTGATTCACAATCACGCTGCGCCGCGTATTCCATAACGTCATTCAATGCAGACGTCTATACAATATACATTTTGCAACGTGTCTTGTTCGCAACTTGTTGAGTTGTTTGAAAACCTTGAGCGATGATGGATGAAGGAAACACTGCGCTCGTTTCCTGTAACCATACACACGACACGCTGAGAGATCTTGCACTTTGGTTGTCCGAAAGGGACAAGGACGAGCGATCCCTTAACCAGAGTATGGTGGAGAGCGGAAAAGGGGCGAGGGATGGACGCCTGGCTGGGGTTTACGTTAGTTGAGTTCATGGAACGAAAACACGGTAGAAGAGCTTATCAGCGCGACCAGAGCACGAGTGGAATTGGAAGAGAACACCGATGAGGAGGAAAGGAAAAGTAAGTGGTGGGGACGGGTGGGGAGCGAAAAAAAAAATGTAGGATATTAATAATAGTTTCATACTTCGATGCCATTGAATTCATGTCCCTTCCTGTCGCTCCATTTACAATTCCTCCCATTTCATCCGTTCCTTCCAACTCCTCTCCCTCCAACTCCCCTCCCCCTCTCTTGCCTTTACTCTCTCACCACTCTGGTCCAGTCACCGTCCAGTGGGCCGATTCATCTTCCTTGGCATTTGAGTTCCACTATGAATTTAAAAGAGTTATTCAACCTTGTGATCATCATCTTCTTATCCTTTGCTTTCTCATCTTTTTTTTTTTCGCCCTCTCTCTGTTGATATTCTCTTCCTCCCGTTTTTTCTTATACCTTCCCTCTTCTTTATATTTCCTTCCTTTGCCTCTCACTTTCTTTCTCTTTCTCTCTCCTTCTCTTCCTTTTCTCTATCTTCATCCTTAGTTTCTTCCTCTTCCCTATCTTTATAGCTCTCCTCCTTTTACTATGAATTTAAAAGAGTTATTCAACCTTGTGATCATCATCTTCTTATCCTTCGCTTTCTCATCTTTTTTTTTCGCCCTCTCTCTGTTGATATTCTCTTCCTCCCGTTTTTTCTTATACCTTCCCTCTTCTTTATATTTCCTTCCTATGTCTCTCACTTTCTTTCTCTTTCTCTCTCCTTCTCATCCTTTTCTCTATCTTCATCCTTAGTTTCTTCCTCTTCCCTATCTTTATAGCTCTCCTCCTTTTACTATGAATTTAAAAGAGTTATTCAACCTTGTGATCATCATCTTCTTATCCTTCGCTTTCTCATCTTTTTTTTCGCCCTCTCTCTGTTGATATTCTCTTCCTCGACTTTTTCTTATACCTTCCCTCTTCTTCATATTTCCTTCCTATGTCTCTCACTTTCTTTCTCTTTCTCTCTCCTTCTCTTCCTTTTCTCTATCTTCATCCTTAGTTTCTTCCTCTTCCCTATCTTTATAGCTCTCCCACTTTGACTTGGTATCTTCTTTCTTCTCTTCTTCTTCATCTTTTTTTCCCTTTCCTCTATCTTTATTTTTCAGATCGCCTCACTTAGAATCCTGTTGTGCCTTATCCTCTTCTTCCTCTTCTTCTTATTCATTTCCTTCTTTTCCTTTTTGCTGCATTTTTCTTCCTCAAGCCCCACTTACTCTTAGCGTCCTCTTTCTACCGTTCGTTTTTATTTTTCTCTTCTTCATACTTCCTTCCACCCTCTTCCTCATCTTTCTTTTCCTTTATGGAAATGACTGGTCGATTTTGATAATCTATGGAACAGGTGACTTGTTGAAAAGGGAAATATTTTTCCTAGAATCCTAGTCATCGAGGAAAATAAGGAGTCGTGGCCTTTCTCTCATGGATTGCTCTTTGCCCCCTCTCTCATAAACATCTAACGCGAACCCAGGGTTGGCTGTGATAGGGTTATTTGTGTCCCTTCTGGAAGAAATTACAATTAGTGTGAGTGGAAAGTTGCTGCAGCCGTAAAATAAGTGAATCTACGTCTGAATATTTGTGAGCCTTCGCACCTGCTGCGAGATGCTGCGTAAAATTGTCTGCTCGTCTTCTTTGGACATCTTTCAATCAGTTCCATCCGCAGAGACTCACAAAGAACGGAGGAATTTGAAAACAATCAATTAAAAATTAAAGTTATTGGGTTTTCGGTGGTTTAAATTAACGTTTAATGGATGTATCGAAAAATATTTCTTAGTTTTGTACTATTGTTAAGGCCGATAATAATGTTATTTCGCATATCTATTCTGTGGAAAGTTCTTTAACGAATAAATATGTAATATTGGTGTAGGAAAAGACGCAACAGACCCATTTTGAGCATTGCTTTTTAATTAGGATGATGTAAAAAAAAAAAAAAACAAAAACAAAAAAAAAAAAAAAACAAAAAACAAAAAACACCACCGCCTCAAAATTACGGATTTTGACTCTTATTTCAGAAGCAGCCAACGAAAGTTTCTTTTTGATGCCACAGCGTTTGATATTGATCACTGATCAGCCCCGGACATTTTTGGATGCTATCAAAGTGAAAATTTGAAAATGACTGTCTCAATATGGATGATTTAATCGAAAGAAATCTATGTGACATAAAGTTTTCATAGCTATTCAGTATATTTTTACAGTTGGGTAAAGTGTAGTAACATGAGCTGAAATGTTTACTCTTTTAGTAAACTATGTGTACTTAGACAAGCACGGTAATTGATTATTCGTTGTATGATTTGCTGATCTACAGAAATCAACGCAACGCTGATTACTCTAACTCTATCTGTGTCTCTATCTACTTCCAAAATACATTAAATTCTAATTTTCAATTGAAATGTACTTAGAATTCAGCGTCAAGATTGGTGCTTTTGCGGAAAGTACCATGTCTAAATTGATACTCTTTAGAATATACGCCCCAGTCCAAACTTGAAAAGTTTCCTTATTGGTTCCGCTGGTTACGCACCCGTTTATCTATCTAAAATACGATCGAAAAATTTCAAAATTCTTTTTCCGATCGAATAAGTTTGTGAACGCTTCAAATTTCGTTCATTCGTCGGAAAGTTCAGTCAAAACTTCGATTTGTTCTAACTCCTTGGGTTGTTCAAAATTGTGATAGAAGAGAAATTTCGTTTGAAACTAGGAAAATTCAAACTTTTGATGAAGGGGAAATGTCGAAGTTTTCGTTTAACGAAGCAGGCCTATAAATGAAGGTATAGCTTGTTGAAAAAATCTTACGCTTTGCCTCACTGTGAGCAGATACTCTCCGAACAACATTCCGTCTTGTGATGAGCTGCCTTGTGTTCAAAATCATTGCACCCCAGATTGAGACATTATTATTCTCGCCTGGTTCAGCCTTGCCCGTTGTTAATCGGATGGGCTTCTCTCAGCAATGCGAAGATGCATTTGGTGAGTTAGCTTCCTAAATTAAGAACCTCAAAACATCTGCAGAATTTGAATATTTTACTCGGTATCCGAATCCGGCGTATCGCAAATTAAAATTCGTAACTATAATAACAAGGTATAAGAACCCTATGAATGGCGAAAATTATTGTGAATAAATTAATTTTGAGCCTTGATTCATACTTCAAATCGAATCAATGATGCTGATTTTATACTCAGTAGTGGTAATTAATGGGTCTGATGCGAACTTTTGATGTACTTTTTTTCATCCATTTGTCGTTCTTTTTACGAAGAGGCGTAACTCAATTCCTTGTTTTAAAATCTTGCATCAATTTTTCAGTTTTAAAGGGAAAGCTAATGGGTGAGTTATCTTGATTATCACTCTTTTACATTCAACCCGCGCGGTGGCGACTTTTGCAATCTGGTAACCGTGATTTTTTGCCACTAAAATCTTGCCACGTTTTAATCCAATTTCATGTTGAAAAATGGAATTTTTCAAAACCTTTAACATCAAATTGACGAGCCAGTGAAGAACCAAGAGGACCGTAGAAGGGGGAAAAAAATTTAAAAAAAATAAACTGATCTAAAATTCCGCATACTCCTACTCAAAATCATGATTGATAGAGTTTTCAGGATTATTCGCAAAATCTTCTCAACATGGTGGGTCTGCCAAAGAATGTCCGCAGCTCATTGAAATCCTCTTCTCTTGTCATCGTACCGTTTCTGTCATAAAATACAGTTACGGTCCAATTCTTAAGACGAGATCCGTCCGCAGCAATCGCGGTATTTTTACGCGTGCGCATGGTGCAGGGCTGCCGTATTGCGTATAATCAATTCTATTTTTCTATTCACTGATGATTTCACCGGTTGAGAAAAGATTACACAGTCAATTCAGTGTCTGACTGTAATGCACGAAAATACTCTGATCTGTAATCTTTCCTTAATTGGTGGAAACTCCGTTGATTAATTAAAATATCCACAAGTTTTTTAAAGTCATTGACGACTCCGCCGGTTGAGAAAAGATTACAGATGCGAGTATTTTCGTTTATTACAGTCACACTGAACTGAAGTGTGTAATCTTTTCTCAAACGGTGGAATCATCGGTGAATTGAAAAATAGCATTGATTATACTCCAAACGGCAGCCCTGGTATGGTGCAACAACTAAAAAAGTTCTACTCTCTAAAAACTTCAACCTCTACTCCGTAATATGATTCGACCGGGCAACCACTGGACTCGTCTCCACCATTCTAATCCATTCTCTTCAAAAAGTCAAGAATTTCAAGAATGGGGCTATTGCACACTTTTGCTATAAGAGATTTAATAGTCGATAATGGCGTAAAAACCTCAAAAAATAACGATGGCGGCACTAAAAACTTTCAAAATCCACTCCTAAACTCAATATACGCAGTTATTTGCGCGAGCGTAATGGTGGCCGAAGGCACTAACAATGGGAGATTCCTATCTTAATTTCGTCACTCTTTCTATGCTGACAAGGATGATTCACAGAGTAATTAGTCATCAGAGTGATGATTCACATCCGATGAATGGTACCGCAACACCGAGTGACACCACCGCACAGTGTGAAATTTTGGCAATCTAGCGCCCGAAAACCTCCAAAAAGTATATTGGCAGATCATTGAAAGAATATCTGAGATTGACAAATTAGAAGTACAAGAAGCAAGAAAATAGCATCATATATATGACGATAAAGCACCTTTTAAAGGGTAGGGGGGTCCTTAAATTCATCAAATTTAGTGAACACGAATCATACATCAGCCGGCGAATCTCAGAAACACAACGGAAAAAAACAATAAACATAGATAGATTCAGATGAGAATTTCGCATGATGTACTCAAAAATACTCGATTTTCCTTTGTATTAAAAGAAAGCTGAGAATCTCTGCATTCTTTATCTGGAAAGACATCCTGCGAATTTTTGCGATTTTTAAAGTTGCGAGCATAAATAGAAGGCAAAGTTGATCTGTTAGTTCTGCGCTTCTCAGAAACGCACTATTAAAAAACAAGTAAACATCATTAGATTCAGATGAGAATTTCGCATGATGTACTCAAAAATACTCGATTTTCCTTTGTATTAAAAGAAAGCTGAGAGTCTCTACTTTCTTTATCTGGAAAAACATTCTGCGAATTTTTGCGATTTTAAAAGTTGCGAGCATAAACGTGAAGTTCCTAATCGATCGGTTTTTTTCTGCAAATCTGAGAAACGTAAAATAAACCGTAAACATGGATAGATTCAGATGAGAATTTCGCATGATGTACTCAAAAATACTCGATTTTCCTTTGTATTAAAAGAAAGCTGAGAATCTCTGCTTTCTTTATCTGGAAAGACATCCTGCGAATTTTTGCGATTTTAAAAGTTGCGAGCATAAATAAAAGGCAAAGTTGATCTGTTAGTTCTGTGCTTCTCAAAAACGCACTATTAAAAAACAAGTAAACATCATTAGATTCAGATGAGAATTTCGCATGATATACTCAAAAATACTCGATTTTCCTTCATATTAAAAGAAAGCTGAGAGTCTCTACTTTCTTTATCTGGAAAGACATCCTGCGAATTTTTGCGATTTTAAAAGTTGCGAGCATAAACGTGAACGTCATAATCGATCGGTTTTTTCTGCAAATCTGAGAAATGTAAAATATACCGTAAACATGGATAGATTCAGATGAGAATTTCGCATGATGTACTCAAAAATACTCGATTTTACTTTGTATTAAAAGAAAGCTGAGAGTCTCTAGTTTTTTTATCTGGAAAGACATCCTGCGAATTTTTGCGATTTTAAAAGTTGCGAGCATAAACGTGAAGTTCCTAATCGATCGGTTTTTTCTGCAAATTTGAGAAATGTAAAATGAACCGAAAACATGGATAGATTATGAGATCACTTTTATGCTCGCAACTTTTAAAATCGCAAAAATTCGCAGGATGTCTTTCCAGGTGAAGAAAGCAGAGACTCTCAGCTTTCTTTTAATACAAAGGAAAATCGAGTATTTTTGAGTACATCATGCAAAATTCTCATCTAAATCTAATGATGTTTACTTGTTTTTTAATAGTGCGTTTCTGAGAAGCACAGAACTAACCGATCAACTTTGCCTTTTATTTATGCTCGCAACTTTTAAAATCGCAAAAATTCGCAGGATGTCTTTCCAGGTGAAGAAAGCAGAGACTCTCAGCTTTCTTTTAATACAAAGGAAAATCGAGTATTTTTGAGTACATCATGCGAAATTCTCATCTGAATCTATCCATGTTTACGGTTTATTTTACATTTCTCAGATTTGCAGAAAAAACCGATCGATTAGGACGTTCACGTTTATGCTCGCAACTTTTAAAATCGCAAAAACTCGCAGAATGTCTTTCCAGATAAAGAAACTAGAGACTCTCAGCTTTCTTTTAATACAAAGGAAAATTGAGTATTTTTGAGTACATCATGCGAAATTCTCATCTGAATCTAATGATGTTTACTTGTTTTTTAATAGTGCGTTTCTGAGAAGCGCAGAACTAACAGATCAACTTTGCCTTCTATTTATGCTCGCAACTTTAAAAATCGCAAAAATTCGCAGGATGTCTTGCCAGATAAAGAAAGCAGAGATTCTCAGCTTTCTTTTAATACAAAGGAAAATCGAGTATTTTTGAGTACATCATGCGAAATTCTCATCTGAATCTATCCATGTTTACGGTTTATTTTACATTTCTCAGATTTGCAGAAAAAACCGATCGATTAGGACGTTCACGTTTATGCTCGCAACTTTTAAAATCGCAAAAATTCGCAGGATGTCTTTCCAGATAAAGAAAGTAGAGACTCTCAGCTTTCTTTTAATTTAAAGGAAAATTGATTATTTTTGAGTACATCATGCGAAAATTTCATTTGAATCTATCTATGTTTATTGTTTTTTTCCGTTGTGTTTCTGAGATTCGCCGGCTGATGTATGATTCGTGTTCACTAAATTTGATGAATTTGAGGACTCCCCCTACCCTTTAAAAGGTGCTTTAGTGTCATATATATGATGCTATTTTCTTGCTCCACGTACTTCTAATTTGTCAATATCAGATATTCTTTCAATGATCTGCCAATATACTTTTTGGAGGTTTTCGGGCGCTAGATTGCCGAAATTACACACTGTGCACCGGTGTCAAATGAAAGTAGTCTCTTATTGGTCACTTCTTGATGGAGTTACGGTATTGTTAGATGGGAATCTCCCATTGTTAGTGCCTTCGGCCACCATTACGCTCGCGCAAATAACTGCGTTTATTGAGTTTAGGAGTGGATTTTGGAAGTTTTTAGTGCCGCCATCGTTATTTTTTGAGGTTTTTACGCCACAATCGACTATTAAATCGCTTGTAGCAAAAGTGTGCAATAGCCCCATTGGTCCGTTGGTCATATGTACAGTCGAGTAATCATGGCTCCCAAATTCGAGTAATTCCGTGTTTGAAGGGATTATTACATCGTTTCCAACTGGCGAGGCTGCTCGAGGAGTATAAGCTGAGAGTCCTCTATATCCATGATTTTATCTAGCATGGTAAAAGGACTGTTTAGTTAACCAGTCAAGTGCAGCGCAAATCCTCTTCAAAGAGCTTTAGTTCTTCTAACGAATACTTTTTTTCTATTTTCTCTCTCCGTTTTTCTCTCTTTCGTTTCCTCTCCAGAGAGTATTTCCTTTTCACCTTGAAAGCAATCCTACCCTGATGAGAAGCGTTAAAAACTTCACGGAAAATGAGTTTCGAACGATTCTCACTCCTGCTCTACCCCCCCCCCCCACTCACCCCCCACTCACCCCCCACTCACCCCCCACTCACCCCCTTGACACTACACCGTTTCTCCCTCCACACATTTTACCCGCGTCAAAATCATGATTCGACCCTCCACTTCCCCGCTTTACGTGTGCGAAGGATTATTTCTCGCTCCCATTTTTTTCCCTTTTCTTCAGAACATTTGACTGACGCAAGTTTTGATACGATTCAGTCGCGCAAGAAATCGAGCCTGCTATTGGAGCGGGAAGATCCCCCCCCCTTCATTTTTTCAATTTTGTTGTTGGTTTTTTTTTTTTTTTTTTTTTTTTTTTTTTTTTTTTTTTTTTTAAGGAAAACGCGAAAGAAATCTTGACGTTGCTAGGCTCAAAAACTTTTTATTACTCAAAATATATTGGCTCAAGACGCAAATTTCAGTGAGGGGTGGTTTTAACTTTCTGTTGGATACACTCTCCAGCACACAAAAGGATGATTACATGACTGGTGGATAACGATGACCGTGTTATGTACTAGTACTACATAATACATACATCTAAGAAATCGGGGCTGCTATTTTGTGGATCGTATTCAGGATGTAAAAAAACTATTTACAGTTATTTTCTGGGCGTGTTCTGGAGGTAAAACAAAAACTTATGGCCCCTTCGATCGCGTGTTTGCAAAAGCTCCCCTTCCGAGCCCGAGCCCCCCAAAGTTTTGACGAAAATAAAAACTCGGAAAATGACTGTATTTCAGGTACAAAGAATAAAAGGATGCTAAAAATGTGCACAGAAGAGCTTCTATATCAATTAGTAACCAATCTACGGAAATGTTAAAAAGTTCGGATGACTGGACTGAAAGGGTGGTCTTTACAGTGTTGCCAAATTTGTTTGACACTCAGAGTTTTTATGCCTTTGAGGATTCGGGGGAAATAATGTTACGTTCAGATGAACTATTCGATAGGATCTACGTAATTACTGGAAATACTGAAAAATTAAAAAGAAAAGTAAACCCGTTTTGGCTTTTGCGACCCCCTCCCCCCCCACCGTTTACCGAACGCTTGTCATAAAGCTTGGGCTCGCAAGCACTAGTCATACACCAGGCTTGATCCAACTCAGGCGTTGGTTGCACTAGAGCCCCTATATACTATGAGAGTTGCGCCATTGCTGAATCCATTTCTGATTGGCTCTCAGATTTAGGCTGTCAAGAAAGCTTCAAGAGGCAAATGCAAATGGCGGAGGGTTTGTTTACTTTTCGCGAACTCGCTATCATTACACATTTGAAGAAACAGTGACCGCGGTAATTTTTGTGAATTTTTCCTCTGCTTGAATGTTATCATGGAGAACATTATCTCTTTCAATAACGACCGTTACTGTCGAGAATCTGAACCTAACCTATAAGAGATAGCGAAATAGTGGCAACAGCGCAGAGGCAAATGGCCATCCGCCATTTGCAATTTGCCTCTTGCGGGCTCCATTGATCCGCTTATTCTTCTTCATTTTGAGAGTCTTGTCGCAACTCTCATAGTATATAGGAACTCTAGTTTGCACATGCGGACTTAATTTAACTTTTCGGAATCAGTTGAAAGGGGGGGGGGATGGTGGCCGTGCTGCGAACCAAACAAAAACTAATCGTTCCAGGATACAAAAGAAGTTCAATCAACCAATAGTTTTTTTTTTTTTTTTTTTTTTTTGTTGTAAAAGGTTGTAGTTTCAAGTGGAGAGACGTATGATGAATCAGTAATTGAATCAAATGACTCCATGAGCCTCACTGACTCGCCGCGCCTCCTATCCGTTTCATTTGTGATTTTCAATTTCAATTCAGTTTTACTCTTCATCACTGAACTCTTTTCTCGTTCGCTGCAAAAACCAGGATGATTTAATAATAGCGAGCGTTGGGTCGAGGAATGCGTAAGCGGCGCGGCGGTGGCAGCGCGCGTAGAGCCGAGACCCAAATAAACGTCCCGAGGTCTGAATAGAACTTATAAAGATAGGCTCCCTCGGGGACTCTGTTTCATTTTCTCGGATTAAGTTTGAAACGAATTAAACGTTACGATGTGAAACGGCACGGCGCGGCGCGCGGCCGCGGCGGCCACTGCCGCACGGGCACGGTGCGGTGCGCGACTTCAAGAGAGCGGTGTTGTTGTGGATCAGCTGACATTTTAAATGGAGAAGTCAAACACTTCCACTCTTTTCTTCTTCAATAAGACTAAATGATTTCAAGAGGAGAGAGGTTTGTTTACTTGCATTGCCTTTCCTCCGTCGCGCCGAACCGCGGCTCCCCACCCTCCCTCACCTTCCTCCCCACTTCCACGCTCAGATCCGCTCGATGATTCCGACCATTGGATTTTGTGAGCATCTGTATATGGCAGATATTCTGTTTTGTTTGGTAGTCCATCGGGGGGGGGGGGGGGGTTTCTTCCGATTTACTGACACCTCCACGCGCCGCCGCTATGGTCCAGAAGTCCGATTTAGGAAGACATCACTTTGCATTAAAATCGCCCAATATCTTGAAAACGGTTCATCTGACATCAAAAATGGTTATTACAAAAAAGGTTATTACAAAAAAGTTAAAACGGTTTATACGCTCTATCTTTTTTGTAATAACCAGTTTTGGTGTCAGATGAGCCGTCTTCAAGATATTGGGCGATTTTAATGCACACTAATGTCTTCCTAAACCCGACTTCTGGACCATAGTGGCGCCGCGTCGTCGTGTGGGGTCAGGGCTGCCGTTTTGCGTATAATCAATGCTATTTTTCTATTCACCGATGATTCCACCGGTTGAGAAAAGATTACACAGTTCAGTTCAGTGTATGACTGTAATGAACGAAAATACTATATGATCTGTAATCTTTCCTTAGTCGGTGGAAACTTCGTTGATTAATTAAAATATCCGCAAGTTTTTTAAAGTTATCGACGACTCCACCGGTTGAGAAAAGATCTCAGATGCGAGTATTTTAGTTTATTACAGTCATGCACTGAACTGAACTGTGTAATCTTTTCTCAACCGGTGGAATCATCGGTGAATAGAAAAATAGCATTGATTATACGCAAAACGGCAGCCCTGCGTGGGGTTCTATACATCCACAACTGACCACGTTATCCGCCGCGTTTTCTAGAGTAACAGGGGTAATTAACTGTGGAGGACATACCCACGAAAAAAATCTTGGGTTTTCTGTCCGACAATACGTATAATATAAAACGTATAATACGTATTCCTCGGAGCGGGGTGTACAAGCCACAAGCGTCGCTGCTAAAATTGAAAGAGCCAAACAAAAAAAATCTCGCCGGCACACCCACTTGAGGGCCATCAAAAGCAAAGACCAAAGGCTAAAATCTCGCAAGAGCCTTATATTGATTCCACCGAAGCGCTTACATCACCTGTAGTGCGACGCCCTGAGTTGTGGAACGAAATGGTGCAACAACCCTTGATGGATCTACGCGAAGAAAGGTCGGCTGGTTGCAATCTACCTGTTGCAACTTGGAAGTTCTTAAACCGAATGCGAACAGAGGTAACTCGCTGTAAACAAAATTTGGTGAGATGGGGAATCTGCGAAGACGACAAGTGCGACTACGGGTCAATTCAAGATGCCAACCACTCATTGAACTGTCCAGCCATGTTATCCCGCCGTATAAAAGAAGACGTGCTTTAGGCAAATGATAGGGCAGTTTATATGGCTGAATGTATTGGCGTAGCATATAAATTTAAATTGTTTATTATTTATTATTATTAATAATTAATTTGTGTTTTTGGATACGATTGAAGAAGAAGCAATGGCTAGAATAAAAGAGCCAGCGGGCCGATCTTTGAAATCATCAGATAAGGCTGGTCGACTGGATAAAATGAGGGGCTGCTATTGGTCCCTTTAAAGAGTTTAGGAAAAAAGAAGAGCACTTTAACCAAGTATCCCTCCGCTACATTCGATAAGCTATTGGCTTTTATCGGCTTGTTTCAAGCAGCCGATAGCTTATCGAATATAACGAAGGGATACTTGATTAACGAGCTCTTCTTTTTGACAAACACTTTAAAGGGACCAATTTCCAATAGCAGTCCTTCATTCGTCCAGTCTTCCAGTCTTATCTAATGATTTCAAAACTTGGCCCTTAGGTTGCCATGGATGATTTAAATGTTGCCTCTCTGTTTACTAATAAATAGCCTTTCATGTGTGTGTACTTCCAAGTCCCTCAAAATTAGAAATAAGAACAAGCCAAAAAAAAAAAAAGAGAAGAAAGGGGATCATCACTGTTTAAAGGCCCCCTCCCCTCCTCCCCTTTTGATACCCTGGTTACGCTTTACCTTACCGAGTGACCCAAAAGTTCGGCGACTTCTGAATAATTTTCATACCGCTGCAGGTAAAGGAATGAAACTTTGAGATGCTTATAACTCAAAAGAAACTATTTTTGGCGCGGATCAATATTTTTGAGGCATCTAGCCAACTCAAAACGGCAACCCCTATCTTCCGACACATTATTAGAAAGTACATATAAAAGTCAAAACTGAGCATCTCGACGCATACCAAATCTCTATATTGTTTTTCGTTTCCGATATATTGAAGGTCAAAATTCGTTTTGGACCCATTTTCAAAAATTCAGTAATCCTATTTTAAAAGCCAAAATTTAAAAAAGCGAGGGGTGTGAAAGGCTCGTAACAGCGAGTACGTCTCAGAAAAAAATACGGCTGTGGCACAATTTTTGTCAAAAAGGTTTAGGGTCCCCAAGCATTTATAACGTTTTTAGCCCTCAGGGGAATCTATTCCAAAAATTCCGAAGGACGACCCCCTATCGAGAGGTACGTCGATCGGAAGAGCATACAAAATAGAGCATTATTACGCAAATTTGAGGTCGAAAACCTTTTTTTGTATTCAAGTTATCGAATGTCAAAGTTTGATTTCCGAAGTTCGATTCTTTTCGATTTTTTCGATTGCTGCTTGCCTTGATTAAGAAGGGGCCGATTATTCTGAGAATGAGAAGCTATCAGATTTGTTGTCTCCAAAACAAGACAGATTTTTCAATTTAGTGCATATGATTGGTGTAATTCTAATTTATTAGACAATTTCGAGGACCTATTTAATAGTCGCATTTTAATGTCCGGAAAAAACCCTTGTCTCGATCCTCTGTGCGTCGCGCGGGATACCCTCCTCGATTCAATCCCTGCTCAATTGGATTATTGTCCCATTTATTGAAACGGTCAACAAATCGGTGTTTTCAAATTATTTTTGTTTCTCCTGGAACTAATCTGCTGGCAAGAAGCTACAACGTAATCTCTGCAAAACCGCAATGATGTAAGTATACTTACATACTTACAAAGGCAGAGCCAATCAAAATATTTCTATAATAAGATTCGACTCCGCTGATTCAATTCATTTTGAGTTGACTCGTTCTTTACAAGGCCCCCTTTTTGTGCCGGTATTTTTAAGGCACTAAATCTGTGTATGAAAATTCTTTCACTCGCAAATATGCCTTGAAGCATTATCAACTGTAGCCGCATGATGTTTCGACAAGTAAGTAAGGGACAATCCTAACGTGCCAGTAGGCAAAATGTATTTCCAGATTCACGAGGGTAACTTCCCCCCTCCCCGTTCTTCTTACCTCAACACCATTATCAATTGCTATTTCGTCAAAAATTACACTGTCGGCACTAGATTTGCTTCCACAGGATAATCGAAGCCTAATCCTACCTAATTGGTTCCGATCCAATGCATCCAATGAATTTGCATTTGCATCAGAAACCACACAAATCTTGTTGCTCTGTATTGAAATTACTGAGCCCAAGTAACAGGGTCCTTACATATGAGAGCATATTTGTCGGCTTCATTCAAGGCAAATGCTTCTTCTGACGATTAAACCCCCCCCCCCCCGGAAATTTAACTCGGTACTACGTTGCAGAAGTTCTGACCACTTGCTTAGTTACTTTCCAGCTGCTTGTTTGTTGCCTTTCGCACTCTTTCTTTTGCTCTCAATAAGATGGAGAGGACCTAATATATGATCTAAAACTCGATAGCCAGTCTCATCATTGAGTAAGATTTCACGTAAGACTTTTTGGAAATTTGGGCAGCTGTTAAGTTGCTAGTTTCACGATTTTTTCTCATGAAAATATTTATACTTGAAAACGAACAAGTTCGAGTTTCTTTTTCGTCATGTGTAGAATTCGAGGGCTGACACCACTGCGATGGTCAGACCTCCTAGCCTCAGAAATCCTAGCTCTTTCTGCTTATGAAATGGGACCTTTAACCTCAAAAGTTTGCCCACTCAACACAGATGGAAAAGGAAGCTGTCCAAATGTGCAATGAAATCAATCTTACAATCAGAGTAACCGACCTAACTGATGGAGCGTGTAATTCTAACAATAAGAGTTTCGAGGTTCCCTACGTTAAAGAAAAATTAGGGTATAATATACATTATGTCTAGAGAAACTTCCGTGGCAGTTCAGTCTGTGCTTCAAAGGCCGGCGACGGTATTCTAAAATGTATTCAAGTGAACGATGGGTTCATTGTAAAGTTGTCTAAGCGCGTATTTTAGGTACAGGAAAGTTTCATGTCAACAAATTTATTTGTTTGAGGATCCGAACAAAACGACCCTCACCACCCCGACGTCCATTTTCCGGACTGTACTCGTATAAGCTTTTACTTTTCAAACAAACCACCAAAAGCTCAGAAAAAAAAACATCGACTACCGCACTTACAATATTAGTATACAGGGTGTACCAAAATTAATGCCCAGGCTCCTTAATAACAGGTCAGTTCAGTAGCGCTGTAATCTTTGAGCGTAATTTGAGGGCCATTTGCGAAATCGGAAACGATGTTCCGCATTTTCATTGAGCCGAAGGCACAAACCTCAGAGATTACAGCGTTACCGGAAAGACCTGTTGATATTGGACATTGACTGAAAAGTGTACTTCGGAGAAGTACATATTTTTGAGGTCAGAGAGAAGGGGCAGCCTTCTTCACAGAAAAAACGGAAAAAACACTTTGGTAGCGCTGACAAAACCTTTGGTAGAAAAATGACCCAGCAAAAGACTTTAGTTGGGCCAACCAAATTTTTTATTCACCCAGAAAAATCTCTTTAGTTAAGCGTAAAGAACCTTTGGTTGGCTCAACTAAAGTCTTTTGCTGGGTCATTTTTCTACCAAAGGTTTTGTCAGCGCTACCAAAGTGTTTTTTTCTGTTTTTTCTGTGTTAGTGAACACGCAAGTCTGGAAATGCCCTCCTCTTGAGCTTCCCCTTTCCTCAAAGTTTGAATTATAAGTATATCAGAATCTTTGTCCATTTGTCATTAAAAAATTATACCCTCTCCAAAAAGATATGTGCTTTTTCCATTTTAAATCACAAAACAATTGCAAATTCGAATGAATTAAATTCTTGCAGGTCTCCATTCATCACTACGAAAGAAATTGATGACCCATCAACCCATCAAAACTTGCCTGAGACTATCACATGTTGATTTGAATGAAAGCAGTCTATGATGAAAAGCCAAGGCTCTGCAATTTGCATTAACAGAGAGAGAGCCTTGGAAAAACTCCCTGGATTACCAATGCAATCCGTACCTTCTGAAGCAAGGTTAACAAACACTATACTCGTTCTCAGGAAAATCATGCTTAAAAACAATTCTGACAGAAATGGTGCAAAGAAAAAGAGATAAAAAGAGAGGAAGTGAAAGGGAGAGAGGAAAGGATGAAGGAAGATAGCATGAGATGTATACTTACTCATTAGGCATGAAATTTCCAAATTGCGTGCAAATGGTATCGATTTTTTTATTTTTGTAACTTCTTTCAAATGCCCGATAGCCTCGTGGAATTCCTGAAACATTAAAAAATATAGAAATAGTACAGTAAATGCAATATACAATAAATAAAAACAAGTAGAAAATGCTGTGATAACTTCTTATTTTAAATCCAAGGCAATAAAATCAATTAGGTAACTCTTTAAGCGCACATGACGCATCTGTGAAAAGGTAGTTAATGAAAGTTAGTGTCGACGTTGGACTCAAAACTGCATGCAGCAAAATTAACTACTACATTGAAGGTAACTTGAACCCCTGAGACCAAAAAATGTTACATCCTCACGGTCCTGCACACATGATGATCAGTGAGCACTCACAAGGGGTATAATCCAAAAGCAACTATACTTAAATACGCACCATCCAACGTCTTTCAGAGGACCGTCAAGCCGTAACATAATTTGGTTCCTAGTTGGCAACACCCCATACCAATTTTTTGCATAATGGCAAGTCATGACTCTTGTCCATCACCCACTCTTTGTCAACACTGGATCACTTAGTTGTATTAGAACGAATCATTATTATTACCATTTCTATTATTCTTAATTATAATTAATAAGGGCATCACTCTCTAGTCAAAACTTTTAGTTACGATTGTATATCATCAAATTAATTGCTAATCAATTGCTTGCATGTAATACAGCAACTTTACACTTAGTCCACTTAACTCATGAAAAAATTTCGAAGGAACAAGGATGCACAGCACAGACTCTGAAATATTTTAAATGGATAAAATGTAGCGATGTCAGATTGCTTGTGATGCCAATTTCTCCTTTGCAATGAAGTGAAGTAAAAAAAAGAGAATTGCCTATCTAAATTTCTACCATCCGCACGGTAGACTGCACATCTATATTGAGAGGGCTATTTTAGTTCAACAAGTGAGTTGAATGAATCGTTCAAAGAACACTTATTGTCCGAGTAACAAACTGGAATCCAACCTCACAGTGTAGGGAAGCACGAATATTCCAGTATCGTGAATATTTTTGTTCTTTGTTGCAAAAACGTTTAAAGATTGATATTTCCTTGCGCAAAAACCGTGTAATCTGACTCATTTGAAAACCAGGAATTTTTAGACAAACTTGTATTTTGAGTCACCTTGCCATCTATTATTCATAAACTGTAATATTTTTATGAAATAATGTGGGGAACATACCATAAATCAATCCACTGTGAGTCGGTGGGAAGCACGGTGTCGATAGAGAGTGAGATTGAGGGGGTTGGGGAGAAAGAAAGAGAGAGAGAGAGAGAGAGAGAGAGGGGGGGGATAGGGGAGCCGCAAACAGATGGATTTGTTTTGAAATCTCCTAAGTTTCCTGTAAGCTTTTTTTTTTACTTTCTGTAGTTACAAGTTCAAATTGTTTGTTCCCCTTCTTTCTCATTTTCCGCTTTAACTCTCTCGCTTTCTAACGCTTTCCCTTTCTTTGACTGAATATCAACCCTTCCTTTTAGTTCATTATTTTCCAGCCCAAGTAAGTTTATGCCTCTAAATTTGGCCCCCTTGGCGACTCTTTCTTTGACCAATCTTTGAATCCTTTCTTTCACAATTCACTCTCCTCTCTCTCCTCTCGCCAATTTCTTTTTGCTCATTAATCACGTTGACTTCCTGAATTAAATTCTTCAACCAATTTTGTATCTTTTGCGTTTTCTTGCCTGCTAACATTTTATCTCGTAACACTATTTCTGTCGACGGGACTGTCGATAGGACTAAATCACGTATTGGTCGATCCTGATATGTTAAGAGCTGCTGGGAGAGTTGAAAGAACCCGGTGAATGAAACTCTGGCGCTGCGTTGCAACTTTTAGCAAAGAAAATTTGAATGTAACAACCAGTAACGGCTCGTGCAATTTGGCAACCATGCTTATTTTCAATTTAAATCAATGCGAAAGTATCGATATCTTGGGGGTGCAATTGCACCTCCTGAAAATCGATTGTTTTACGTATGTTTAAATGGAGCGAATACGTTGTTGCCACATTGCACGAGCCGCCACTGGTAACAACGTGTCTATTTGTGATTTTACCCACCAATTTCGGATGCGTAGTGACTCGGCGGACACTGAATAGAAACATGAATGTTTCTCGGACGTAAAAAATTGTTGTTTTTCTGCTGGAAAAAAAATTGTTTAGTGTTGATATTTTCTTACTAAAACTTTCTGTGGTTTGACCAGACTATTATACCAGCGATAGTTCTGGCTGATGGTTGTCGTGTAACCCAGGCGCGTTTCCTGTAAAATTCCCACATCTATGTGGATAATTGTGGAACTTGGTGAGAGCCGCATCAATCGCTGCTTCCAATCCCTCAGCTCGGCAGCTTTGGACGTTCCACGTGCAAACCAGTAACGTTGAAGTCGGGGTGTGACTTGGAGGAAAAGTGTTTTCTGAGTTCTCAGTGCTCTGGCTTTGCGCCTGCATTTCGTTACAGTCACTGTAAGGAACTGCGGCAATCTTGGTCCCCTGAAGATTCTTTTGAATAGTTTGAGCAGCTGATGGATGGTGGAAGCGGGGACGAGTTGGACGAGATTGTCGCGAGCGCGGACGACCCTGTGGCTGAAGCGGCGCGCGTCGATCGGGCTCAGGGTGAGGACCGAGAATAGGCACGGAAACGCCGCGTAAACTCCCGTCGCAAATGCGTTTTGTGAACGTGACTACACTGTCATAGTGAAGGTATTTCTCGCCAATTTTTCGGTAACACACTCGGAGTAGAGGCCCGGTTGTTCCAAAAGTGAAATTAGGCCCGTCTTCATTGAAGACCTCGACGCGACAGGAGGCAAGGGAGCAAAACGCGTGAATAGTCTCTGATCCGCCACCATGACTGGTGAGCCAAGTAGCTGAGAAATAACCGCACGCGGATATCCGGTGGACTTTGGGAGTGCATCCGCATAAAATTGGGATCGGAGTTGGCCATTTCCAAGATGTTATAAAAAGTTACGTCGTCCGTGAGATTCGACCGCAAAAATTCCGAAACGTTCAGACGCAGACTTCGGTCCCAATCGCGCTGACCGTCCCCATGCTGAACGTATTGGTCAATTAGCGCCCGAAAAAGGCAATTCCCATCTCCCGCAATTTGGCGTATTACCACGACCCCACCATTTACACGCACCAGTTTACTCTGCATGGTTTTGATCAAAATGGGAAAAACAAAAAACCAAAAACAACAACTTTAACTGGACTTAGGGAATAATGAAGAAGGAAGGCACCGTAAATGTAGTAGTAGCTCCGAAAATTACGATCGACTGAACTAGTTCGGTGCGTGAGGAAACGGAGAGCAAAGGCGGATCGCCAGGTCTCATCGTGTCTACATAGTCTCTAGGAGCTGATAACTTCGCCAAATATCTCTTAAAATCGACGTAATTGCATTAGGAGGTGGACGAACAAGTGGATTGACAGCCCCCCCTTCTCCATCCTTGCCGATTTTTACGGAAATGCAGAGCTTAAGCGCGTGGTCTGCGGGCAAGTCCGCGGAAGATTATAAGAATCGAAAGATGACATCTGGAAAGAAATGCATAGTTCAGGAATTGAAGAAAGACAGAAGAAGGAAGATACGAGGAAGTGAGGAGAGGACCAGGGAGGAAAGTGTGAAGAAAGGCGAAGAGATGAAGAGACAGCGGACTGAAGTTGAGAGAACGGCGGCGCAGTTGCAGTTGGCGCGCCGCGCTCCAAAATGGATCCGCCCGGGATCGAACCAGGGTCCGCGGAGTGGCGAGCCACGCCGCAAGATGCTGAGTTTGAGAGTGAGAGGAGACTTAGGTTGATTGTGAGAAGAGAGCATTACATCTAAATCGGCTGTTGCAGGCTATTCCACTCCTCATGCATGCACAGTCTTACCCTTCCTATGCAGGAATAGTTCGCGAAGGTGACATTCCGGTGTTCCTTTTCTTTCTTTTCTCCCTCCCTCCTTACCTGTAGCAGGGATTTCTCGCGTATGTGGTATCCCTGTGCCTTATCCCTTGTCATCCCTTACAGCCTAGCCGTTCGCTGTGAAACATAAGCATAACGAGCTGTAGCAAGAAGCTGGGGCGGCTGGGTTCTTATTCTTATTCTTAATACCTTCTGTGGTTTGACCAATTGTAAGTTTAAGCTGTTAATTGAATGACATTACTCATTTTCAAGTAAAATTACCCAGAATTGTTCTTAATTATTTTGATTTTAAAATTACGTCCGGGTAAGTCCATGTTTCGATTTGTGGTGCGTCGTCGCAATCATGATTATGCTATCGAGAGTCGACAGTTGTGGATCTGGGTCCAAACAGAGCATTAACGCAACAACGGTTCCCTCGCCATATGGTTGTTGAGTGACTTACACAAAGTTATGACAGACTTTTATTTCTGCATATTCATCAGGCGAGAAGTCCGTTTTTACGTTAATCCATTTGGATCCTGGACATTAATGTCATTGCAGCCCCTTTTCCCACCCCTCCCGCGAAGAGTCCTTACAATATTGAGATGTGACGTCGCGTCGTAGTACGATACCTACCTCAACTGGAAAGTATTTTGTTGATCGTTCATTTCTGTACTTTTTTTTTTTTAAAACGATTGCTTTTGTCGTGTTAATTTACTCCTGAATTACATTTAAAATTAAATCCTCCTGCAATATTTTCGACAGTTGTTTCTGCTACGACAGCGATGATACATTTGATAAATCGTGGTGATTGTGAGAGATATTAATTGATCAAGTAAACAATAAATTCAGTTTATGTTTAAATCACCTCTCGAGACAAAGAGAGAGAAGGAGCATGACAAACAGCAATTCTTTGCTTAAAATCAACAGATTTATCTAGGCACAGGCGGATTCTGGAATTTCTCTCTCTCTCGTTCTCTCTCTCTTTCTCTCTCCCCTCCCCCCGCCACTCTGTCTCTCCTTCTGTCTCACTTTCCTCTTCCATGCACACTCTCGCTTTTACTCTGATTTCATTACTCGTTAGGTATCCCCTCTTTCATCAAAGGTGGAAATTTTAGATTGTTTCTCGGAATATCATTGACGGCGCGCGTAGAGTTTCTTCCCCATTAGCTTCCTTCAAATTTCCAGAGGCCCAATCGAGTGTTTTAGAGAAGAGGATCCGGTATCCCTTTGAAATAAACCCAGAGCACTTGAATTGCTGATTTATCCAGGCACTACTCTCAAAATTACTCAAAGTAAATGTTTTCATGGGTGGAATATTTTCATTCAGAATTGGCGGCACAAGCGGAGTTTTGATCAATTGCATCCAAACAAATATCATTGACAATTTTATGCCATTATAAAGAAAAGATTCATTTTCCTTATGAAAAGAGCCATTTATGGAAAAGCCTAAAAAGCTGTAGTAAAATTAATACCAGAAATAAAAACCGTTAAAGATGAATAGAAATTGATGCCTTAAAGTAAGTAATAATAATTCCGAAATTCTAACAACATTACCACTGATGGAACGATTTATCAACCGAGAAATTTCCAGCACTTATATAATAAAAACATGCTGGTGTTTTATCAGAATATATGGTCATAGTACCAAAATTTTCTCCAAATTGTCAGACCTACTTGCATGGTTCTCTTCGGACTCTTCGGAATTCTCTTTGCCGGTAACGTGTGGTTGACATACTATTGTATTTCTGATGGTAATCTTTTTTTCATCGTGTACCTATACCTACATACTATAATGGGTCTGTTGCGTATTTTTTCTACAACTACGCTCAATACATGACACATGGGTTCTAAAACCGGGGGGGGGGAGGAGGGGCAGAAACACGAAGAAACGTGCACACATCAAAAACTCCTAATCCAATGTTTGGTATCACAAGATCAGGGTCATCAATTTAAAATTTTGAGATTTGGGGCTGCCATAAAACGACCTAGAAACATAAATGTTAGTTTTAATAGTATTAAAATGAAAGTTCTAGTTCGAAGAGTTTTAAAACCGATTTTTCCCGATTTTTTTCATAATCATCCATTCCAGAAAACCATAATGATAAGGTTACGTGAAGCACCCTGTACATATACAGGGTGTTGATTAAAATATGTACCATCTCGAATTTCTCACGAACGGCTTCGAATTTCGTAAAACGCCGAAACACGTCTAAAATATTTTCGAGGGGGACATCTTTTCAGGGGGTCGCCGATTTTGTACCCCCCCTGGGGGGCCCCCAAAAAAGATGTCCTCCCCGAAAATATTTTAGACGTGTTTCGGAGTTTTACGAAATTCGAAGCCGTTCGCGAGAAATTCGAAATGGTTCATATTTTAATCAACACCCTGTAGTGTATATACATTACTTGTACAAGACTGGATGAAATTATGAGCCCGTGTTGTGTCGCCATTGTATGAAAATGGAACTTATTTACACCTAAATTAAAAATCTAGTAATTTTAGGATTCTTTGGCGGTATATTTCCATTCAGAAATTCCGCATTTAATAAACCCTTCGTCCCCGTCTCGGCCTCGTTGTTTCATGTGATGGATTTATTTTGGAAGTATTCATGGGCCTTACTTTTTAGGATTATTCAAATAACGACGCTGCGTCATGCCTCTTCAGAGCGCGTTGGAAAATGACAAAGAGTGGATTCCGCGAGCGGAGACTAATCGGGATTTGCATTTAAATTCTCATTTTAGAATCGCTACGAAGTACCAGGTTTGGATCTCGACTATAAAGACTTTCAAAAATGAGGACGCTCGACTCATGCGCGTATGCTACGATTAAAATGTAGTTTGTCTCGGTACATTTCATCTTACTCATTTTGATGCTAATCATAGCTTTATTTGTAGTAACACTGTAATTGTTTAATCGATGCTCCCTTTCATGCACCCTAGAACACCACCATTTCCCCCCAAAAAATGGTTCATGATTACAATACTTTCTCTACCCTATGGGGAGTGAGAAACTACCCAGGTGAGGCCCAACTACCCAGTCCACAGCCCCTAACGTGAAACTTATAGCAATATACGAATCAAAAACGGACCTTATGGCACCCTATGTATTTTTTACGCTTTGGTAACGGCTTTAATCGATGCTTTTCACAATCTTGCACTAAATAACACCTCGCTTGCCCCAAAAATGTGGGTTCAACTACCCAGCCACCAGCCTCTAACGCGGCATCTACCTAGTACGGCCATAAATACTGTTACGCGCTCAAATGCACCGAGCAAAAATTTGGTTAAAAATAAGCTCATAATATACCAGTATATATTCTAAAACTGTAAAAAAAGAGCTTTCAAATGCTTTAATGTTTTTGAAAATTGGTTTACTTGGACGCTCATACTGATCAATTTAACACTGAACAATTAATTCTCCTTTGGACCCACAAATGAGGAAAATTTTGATTAACTATAAGTTATGGTTTTTCATGATTGTTCGATAAAAAAAAAAAAAAAAAAAAAATGAATCAGTGTTGAAGTATACTATGATGCTTTATTAGTACAAAGTTTAGCACATTAAATTTGAACAGAATAATACAAATTTAGTACCATCATTCGAAATGACCTCCTCCTTTTTGTGGTCGGCAACAATTGCGATAACATTAAAATCTGCCTCGTGCAGCCGCGTTTTATAGCCTCTACCAAAATCTCTTTTGTCATTTCCTAGTCAAACTTATCGTAGATTGGACTTTAAATTACTCACCAATCCCGAACAAAAATGACTTAAGTTTTGTTGTGAGGGCCTATGATGCATTGCTCCTCAAAGTTGAATCCTATTTGGGGTCTAACAGACATTTCATCAAATCGAATGACAACTAGGCGCTGAAGCTCTATTAAGTCTCTTACCTTTGCCTTTAAAAGCAACATGACCTCTTCCAGTATGCCTTTCCTGATTTGGAATTTGCGGACCCATCTCCTCAATGCGGATATGTCTGCGGCTCTGCGTTAGGGTGTATTTTCACTAATCATAAATATCTATAAGCTTTCGCACTCACACTTCGTAGTGAAATTAAGTCCGCTTACTAAATAGCCTTGAGGTAAACAAGTAGTAGGTTAAGGTGATTCCAGGCGAAACTTTTCCAGATTTCAATCCGATGGATAGTGCCACTAGTCGCTTTTTGGAAAAGTCGTGTTTTTGGCGTTTTACACTGAAACCATAGATAAAACGCAAAATCCAATAACGTCAGCATCACCTGCAAAATTTTTTTATGGATTTTTTGAGCACTAAATGAGCAAAATTGGTTTAAAATTAAAGCCGTAAATTATGAAATTCGTTTCGCCATAAGCTTAGTGAGTGAGAGTGAGCGCGAGTGATGATACGTCTATCTGCCTCACTCGCACTCATTGCGGCTTACGGGAAGTTTCGTTTTTCATAATTTCCGGCTTTATTTTTGAGTCTTTCAGTCTGAAACTTTCAGGGTATCTTCCTGAAGTATGCTCGCAGGTGCTGACGTTTCTCAAATTTGTGTTTTTAGCGTGAATTCGTCAAATTTAACAAAGAAACTGTTGACTTTTTGAGCAGCGCGACGTGGTGTCCACGGTTGAAACTAATCGACCCTGGAATCATCTTAAGTGAATAGTATTACACTCAAACTGTCTAGAGGGTCTCAACAATAAAGTCTTAATAACAACAAAACAGGTAAATAGAAACGTAAAAAATTGCTTCACAAAAACTTAAGACAGAGGGAATAAGCACGTGCAGAATAGTGCAAAAGAAAGAGAGAGCTAGAGCGAAAGGAAGTTTAGAGAGGAAGAGAGCTGGCGGCAAACATCAATCCATATCCTAGAGTTACACTGTTGACAAATTTCAAGGGAAATTTTCTAATTTACGCTGAGTTAAATGAGAAAATGCGTATAGTTATAGAGAAACGGCAGCCCTGTTGAGATGCGATATTGGTTCTCGCTCTGCCAATTACTTAACCAATTAGCTAGTCTGGCCTTTTAACGGTGTGAGATGAGTCGGTCTTCAGTCGAGGCACCCTCTGCCATTTTAGATGCCTTTTTATTTGCTCAACTAATTGATGCGCCGTAAATTCGGCGTTGCCGTGTCCAGGATCACACTCCACTGACGAATTTGCATTGGCTCAGATGGCAATAAGTCATCGTGGTTTATTCCTTTTGAGATCTGACAGCAGAATCGTACGAGCTCTTGTGGTTTGTTTTCCTTTCATTTGGCCATGCCTCACCCACCATTTTTTGTGTTCACGCCCACTTGACTGTAACCAAGATATCTTTCTTCAATCTCATCCCCTAATCTGCGCCCCCCCCCTTCCCGCCTCCTAACATAACGTCATCTGTAACTGAACGCTCTTAAATACAGTGCTCTATCATCGAAAGATCTCTTATTAATAAGTACACGGAAAAAAAGATTAGTGAAAATAACCATACGGATACCTGATTTTGGCACCTGCTAGGTGTTATGGTAAACTTGACCAGAAGTATGGTACATTTACCGATACTTTAAGTAAATTCGACGTACAATCAGGTAACATCACCTAATACCTAGTCAAAACATAGTATACTTCTGGTTAACATTACCATAACATCTAGCGGGTGCTAAAATCAGGTATCCGTATGGTTATTTTCACCTTAGTTTTTTTCCGAGTACTATTTTTCACTGAAAATCACACAACCATTGATTATGAGAACTTAGCCAACCGTGGAGATGATCTGGGTACGTTTACTTCAGATCACCTCCCGTGTTACCATAATCCTTACCGCGCATGTCCCATGGGCGGATACAGGGAATTTTCTTTCTCTCTCTCCTCCCATTTAAAAACATGCGTTAAAAAAGGACAGAAGAGGGGACCGAAGTCACGTCATGGCCCCCTCTGCTATCCTTTTCTAACACATTAGTTCAAATAGAAGGAGAGAGAGAAAGACAATTCCCTGTATCCGCCCATGGCATGTCATCAGCGCCAATTCGCCCACGTGATAACACCTCCTGACCTATGATCATTATCAAGACCTCCTGAACCTTTAGATTTTCAGAAATCAGGCCAACCGTGTAGTCACGCCTCGCTCATTAATTTTAACCTTTAAGAAAGGGAAATTGAGGCATTTTTCGGTAAATGGGCGTATGACGAAAAAACGACTCTCGAGAAAAACGCGTTTGAAAGTTTAAAACGTTATAACAAAACGTTGTATGTGCGTCCATTCGAACAATTGTTTCGTGGTTATTTTCTGTTCAATATATGAATAACTTTATATCACCTGTTAGGTCACATAGTCAGAATTTCAAAAACGAGTTCTCCAAAAAAAGGGCGTAAATCGTCATACGCCCATTTACCGAAAAATGCCTCAATTGTTTCTGTGTGTGATCTGCTGATAAAGTCATCCTGAATCAACCGCCGGAATGGTATCCAAAAATGAAGAATACAAGACCGGAAACTATCTAGCGTTTGCGTGTCATCAGAAAGTGAACTTTTATTTGCTTTTCGTAATTTCAGGATTGAATTTCACGTCATTCATGTCATTCATTTCGTCAAGAGCAAAGAGCTAATTTTGTGTAATTTGGATTTTCGACGGATGCGTTACATTTGGACCACGTTTTTAGTTGCTTTCGTTTTAGGGCGCTAGATAGAAAACCAATTAAATGTAATTGATACGAACTCACAAATCGATTTATGTCGTACCGTTCATAAAAAGTCATCGTTCTATTGTTGTTCCTATTCCGTTAGCTAAGAATCATTTTTTTCGTTTTATCGAATATATCGATCGTTGCTAGTTGTTTTTTTCCTCACGAATTCTTAATTTGTTGTTTTCTTTTTTTACTATATATCGGATAAAGAATTAAATAATTAAATTAAATGAAAGTATATTTAAAGGAAATACTGAATAGTTCCATTTTTTGTCGCGTTTACAATTAACATCAGTATATGCCATTGTTTTTTTCTTGAGTTGGATAGATTTTAGTGATGAAAACGGTAGTTAATTTATGTACCTAGTTTTTGTAAGTTTGTATGGACATACTTACCTATTTGAAAAATCTATCTATTCAAAATTATAAATTTTAATGGTTGATTCACGAATTTTTTCCTCAGTAATTTTAAGTGGCCGTGTCATTCCAGCGACGGCTCTTAAAGTTTAGCAACAATATCTAATGTTCTTCCTTTAAATCTAAGTAAATCACCGGACGATTGAAATCGATTCTTTACATAGGTTTTAATAGCAAAAAAGCGCTGTTGCCAGATTGCACGATCCTCTACTCGATCGTTCCTTTCGCTTTGTTTGGGCTCAGGGAGAATACTGCTTGAGGACTGCTTCTCGGTTTTTGTGATGGAGGAGCGGGTCGGTGGGGGTCTCACGCCTGCGTAAAAAATTGATGAATCTGTACTTTATTGCAAGAACTTAAACTCGATCTCAAAATGAACTCGCTAATAGGGTAGGAGAAGAGACAGGGAGTGTTGCAGATAAAATGTAAGTGGTAGATTTGAGCTCTGGCCACGCCAGCACGCATCAGTTACATCAGAACCCATGTTCAATTTGCTTCAGCCTATAAAAGTTCGAAACAGACCCTCTCTACGATGTTCTGCTTCTAAACGCAACAATGGGGGCCATTGGGAGCAAGAGGGGTTCGCTCCAAGAAACCTTGGTCGAGAAATTTTTTATCAAAAATGTTTAATCCTAAAAAAAATAAGTTGATAAAGTGGAAATTGCTACCCCACTGGGCGTCGAAAGTGCATGAAAGTGCAAGACTGAATCGATCTTGCAGTTTAATACAAACTAGATTTTCTGCAATCCATCATTGCTCGTCTGTCACTTTATTCTGATGGTATTAGCTCTAATCGGATATTTGAAGCTCCGCCTCTACCTCAGTTACCTGTCCTTGCTCCCTATTTTTATTTTTTATTTTTTATGATCTACTTGTGCAAGGATGTTCTCCTTGTGACGCGACGGTTGATAATTTAATATTGTCCTATGAAATAACAATTTACATCAGGAATGGTGCTGTTGGAAATCTTTTTCCGTAAGATGATGTATCGTGTATTGTATCCGATATTTACGCCAAACAAACTTCAAAAGTACCAAAACAAATTTGAAAGTCACTCCCAAGGGAGCAGTCTAATGTTTTAGTTCGGAGTAGTCAAACCGGGCGTGTTTTCACCAACAGCGGCTGATGACGTCACCGCAAACCCTGAAAGAAGGAATGGGTCTGTTGCAACCTTTTGCTACAGCGCTATAGAGTGTACAATCTCATGTAAAATCGCGTGAAAAGTCCATTGGTGGCATCAGAAAGTCATAAAATGTAGTATGAAACTCACAAGAGACATATATAATGAAATCCAAGATGGCGGTAAAATATCGAGTAACCTGTAAGCATGCACCACGAACATCCAAGGATAGCCAACCTCACAATATCGATCACACCCAGTCACAACGTAAATAAACACATAACCTCTGAAGCTGTGAGGTTGTCAACGTTGGCAATCCTTGGATGTTAAAGGTGCATGCATACAGATTGCTCGATATTTTACCGCCATCTTGGATTTCGTTTAACGTCTCTTGTGAGTTTATTATTGCATTTAATGTCTTTCTGATGCCACCAATGGATTTTTCGGGCGATTTTACATACGATGAAACACTCTTTATTGCTGTACCAAAAGTTTGCAACAGACTCATTCTGTTCAAAAGATAGGCTTTGAGAAATTTTGATTCCATATTATTTTGTTTCACTCTCAAATGTTCTCGGTAATTTTAACAAAATTGTTGGTAATTTAATCAAATCTTTTGGCTGTTTAAACCCACTTTTGGTTTATTCTGCTGAATGATTTAGTGATAAACACGAGATATTTTTGGTAATTTCAATCGACAAACTTTTACGAGAAAAATACTGATAATCTTTGAATGACTGTAACTCTCGTCGAAATTATCGAATTGAAACCAGGTTTGGACCATTTTCTTCGTCTTTTCATGGGCTTTCGAATAATTTATAACAATTTGTGCCTCGCCATTTTAAATTTTATTCAACAGGCCCCGCCCTTAAAGCCCCAAAATTTAGGGGGAGGGGCAAGGCAAGGTTTAGACCATTTTCTCTGTCTTTTCAAGAGCTTTCGAATGCTGTAAAGCCTTAGCCCGCCTGAAAATGGCGCCCCTGAGTAACTATAACTAAACCTAGTAGAAAAACGGTTCAAGCTGGCGTCATCGTAACCAATTGCCAAGCCAAACAGAATTGCCAGATTGTATGATAAAATTAGCCATCTTTACATTGATTTAAATGGGAGATGTGACGATTTCTCGTAACTATGAAGCCAACTGCTTTTATGGACCAATGTTGCCAGATGGTGGTGAAAATTCGTCTCAACCTGTACTTGAATAAACTTAACAGCTGTTGAAATGTCTCTATAAATCTGGCAACCATGTGTGGACCGTCGGCACCGGTCAAAGTGGCCACATCCATCATCCTCGCTATTCGTTGCGTTCTCTCCTCCGATATACCTCACCACTCACCCCCGGGAGCAAGCGAAGGCGCATCGAGAGTAATCGATGTGACCATCGTGACATTTTCACTTTGATCTCTTGCAGGATAGGAGCCCATCGTTGCATTCATACAGCATTTATTCGAGGAAGCCGACGAAACGGAAAGGAACTAAAATAGAATCCTGAATCAGCCATTGCGAGGGTTACTCGTTGATTTTCTGTAGTTAAAAATACAGGCGAGGCTCACTTACAGGCAAAATGTTGATTGTCAGACTGATGCATTTTCAACGAAAACACTGCTGTAAAGTCGTATTTCCCATCGCCACCCCCTCTACCTCTTTTTTCAAAATCACAAGCTGCATTTTTACAGTGTTGCCGATTATTTTTTTCAAAAAGTCCGTGAAAATAGTGCCAAAAGTCCGGAAACGTCCGCTGGTAGAGGGAAATAAAATAGTCCGCGAAAAGATCCGGTCTCTAAAAAGTTGAATTTACTTGCAATTTCCGAGGTTTAGACTTATCACGCCTGTTAATATTGATAAAATGTTTTCAAGGTTTTCATAGGAGCAGTGGCGTTCGCGTGCAATTTGGCAACAATGTATATTATCCATTTAAACTCATGAGAAATATCGAATTCAGGGGGTGCACAGTGCACAAGGAAAATTCGGTATATTTAATGAGTTTAAATGGAGCAGTTGCATTGTTGCCAGATGGCACGCGACGCCACTGCATAGGAGTACAGAACCATTAGTCACTACTGTGCATGGTATTGAACTCAACAATTCCACGGAGACGAGAATGATGAGAATTATTGAGATGTGAGGGACTGTTCTGGAACTACTTCTTCAAGGCATCCTCTTTTTTAGCGCTCCAATTCGAAAGTAAGCGATCATAGCGGGAAAATGTGAACGATTCAAAACATGCTGACTGTCGCATAGTAATGAATAACTTCAATGAGAGCAATCGTCTCGAAGCACAAAATATTGTTTGCTTTCTCTCTCTGTCACCATCATGAATCTCCTAGCCGGACTTATGCACGAAATTCCTCATAAAACTAAAATTTTAAAGTTAGATTCTCCATTATGTTGCCGTGATCGGTTTTTATAAGTTTAACCTGGCTAAACAGCCGCTCAACAGAGACATTGGCGAAGGGGAGCACCAGTAAAAACCGTATTAACACTGGTAAAAACTTAAACGAAGGACTAGAGTCTTCTTTTTTCAAGGAAAATACGTGCTTCCAGTAATCTTCAGCTGAAAGCTGGGGGTTTAAATTACAATCAACTGACTTTAAACCTAAATAATGAATCCATTCATTATCAGTTAGCTGCGCATTAATGTGATTTTTCAAAAAAGGAAATCTTCTAAAAAGTGGACCAACATATGTTATTTTACCGAATATTAATCTATTGGGATGTAAGACCTGAATGAGAGAAAAAATTTGATCAGTGAAAACGGAATCGTACTTGCTACGTGTCTCTCAATTGGCTGAAAATGTAAGCATAAATCATCTGAATGGTGACCAAAAATTGTTGAATGTTATCTATCAATATTAGTATCCATCACATCACTCACTGCTTCGTAAAAAAAAAAAAAAAAAAAAAAAAAAAAAAAAAAACCAAAAACTGGTAGAACTACGAAGAAAAAAAAATAAAAGATGGACAAGAATTTGATAGAAATTGTGAGTGGAGTGAGTAAGTAGACTTATGAAAGCGAACTGAACGTGAGTGAGTGACAGTGAGTTGTGATTGTTGTGAAACCGGCAGTGAGAAAGTTAGGTTAGGTATTTTGAATTTTTGGCGGGTGTTGACCTGCAGTACCTGCACGTACATTCCACTTGAGATTGTCAAATTCCCCTCTGAGATGCACATGTATAAAAAGAATGCAAGTTTCCGAGATTAGAGGGTATTTTACCGTGAATTTGAACTCGAAAATAGAAAAAAAAGAGAAAAAAATAGAGATAGATTTACAAACTCCGAAAAGATCCGCAAAATTTCTTAGAAGTCCGTAAAAGTACGCAATTTAAGAAAAGTCCGGCAAAAGATCCGGTGGTTCGCAAAAGGTACCGGACTTTAGTCCGGTAATCGGCAACACTGAGCTGCAACCTGATGGAAGCGGGACATCGCGATCAAGGTAGATGGAGAAAAGGTATGGACAGAACTCTGAGGTTGGCTTTGATTGGCTTGCCAAAAAAGCGACTTTATGCGCCGCCGTTTTTCTTACCGCACCAAGGTATATGGAGAACAGGTATGGACAACACTCGACTCAGGGGGCGTGGCCACTTGGGAAAAAGCGACTTAGCCGCCATCTTGTCTCCTATTTACACCGTGTATCTTGCATTGTTGTTTGTGGTTAGGTTTGAAGGGGAAGTTTAGCTGAAGCAATGCTTTATTTATTTTAATTACGTTGTTCACTTTCCTTTTCAAGGTGTGAAATCTGAATTTGAATCGCGCGGTCAGAAAAATGGCGGCGGAGTCGCTTTTTTCACAACCAATCAGAGCCAACCTCAGAGTGTTGTCCATACCTGTTCTCCATATACCTTGTTACCGCACAATTCAAACTGAGAAGTACACGCCACACGGCAGTGGAAACCTCCATTCCAAAATTTCGATCAGTAATCGCTAACTCAAATTATGATCCCTAACTCAGGGATGAAAAGGCACACTTGCTAAATTTAAAATTATACATAATCACCTTTAAAAGCTCCAGTAACTTGCGGAAACTTAACAAGTAGCATAATCAAGATGGCGGCGATGTCGCTTTTCAGAGGTGGCCACGCCTCCTGAGCCGAGTGTTGTCCAATGTCCATACCTGTTCTCCATCTACCTTGCATCGCGATGAACAAGCGAAAAACTTGGGTGAGGTATCAATTGTAAGAAAAATGGATGGATCTCGTTACAATCAGAGCCTTTCCAATTAAAAAACATTCATGCAAGAGGTGCGTAGGGGCTTTCTGGCCAACCTGGGGGAAAAAAAAGAAAAAAAAACGGAGAATTTAATCTCAGGACATATTTTGTATCAAATCTGTTTTTTTTTTTTTTTTCCTCGAGCGACACGTTTCTCGATTCCTCTGCCGATAGTTTGAATACCCAAATCATGGTAGTTTTTGTGAATTTACCTTTTGAGCTTTCTGTGAGATTGTGCGATTCTAAAAAGTTATTTATGGGACACCCCACTACTAAACACAAACCGGGAGGTTTTTTATCGAGTCCAAAGATTCCAATCCGCTCTCATAAAATATTTACATTGTAGAGGATTTTGTTTCGTTAGGGAAACGTGCGAAGTATATTCCGTACGGTGTACGCGTCTGAAGTTAATTAGGAAACTTCAGCCAATGTTTGTTGGCGGAGAAGTGATGTAAAAAACATCGCTCGTTTAGTTCTATTTGTCTTCAACGTGGAACGTTTTGAGACGTATTTATTTTGATTAAAAGTTGGAGGAAGAGCAGGAAAGCTCCCACGCTTCATGCCCCACAGTAAGACAGCTTTCATGATTTTTCTGGACATAATTCGACTCTTTCCACTTCAATTCTACAGCACAGAAGATTGTTTGAAATTTTAAAAAAAAGTTTTCAATCGAAATTGATCTATGTATGGTATGGCCTCTGACTAGAGGACCAATCAAAGATTTACACCAGCGGCTAGTTTTGTGGGGCGGGTCATAATAACTAACTGGCATATGAACATATTACAGGAGACTTTTAAGCCCAAGTAAAATATGATCTACCGAAATTGTCAAAAGTCCCTCTATCTTACTTACCTCTACTCGTTTCAAAAATAATTTAGCCCTTGTCAAAAGAGCTCAACTTATTATTAATATGATGGAGCAAAACGTTTTTTCTTCTGTTTCTTATTCACTTCTATCCTATTCATTATACCTTCAGTATAGCCAACTGCTGAGCGGTTAAACAACCTTTCTTCCCCCCTCACGATTTTCTTCACTCAGACTAAGCTGGCCCTGGTGTGTTTCGTGATTAGTAGTGAACAAGAGCAAATTAATTAAAATATGCATTTAATCGCTCGTTAAAATTAGACTTTATAATCAGCTTACATAAAATTACTTTCGGTCGAAAAACTCTCATTATATCTCATTTACTAAATATGTATTAAGAAATGAAAGGTGCAGCGCTGTTTCTCGGCAAGTCTGGTGTCATAATTCTATTCTACTTATTCTTGGAAACTAAGCAATTTCATAGGAATTTCAGTCGGTGTTTTCCAACTTTCAAAATGGATGTGGCGTATATTTCGAGCCAAGAAAATGAAGAGCCCTGCTAGTGCGCACTTGTCCGACTTCGAATAGTTATATCGGCTAAGAAACGACTCGGGGCGTTCGTTAATTAATTATGTCTTTTGAACCTTGGATTAATTTATCAGGCAAAAGCGCCTGGCGGGCATACAATGGGACGTAAAGCACGATCACTCGCAGGGTTTACAGTTATTCGAAACATACAATGATCAGCAAAGTTGAAAGAAACAGATTCGGACCTTCTCTCAAGAAAAAAAAAATTGAACAAAATGCCTCAACGTTGTGTACCTAGTCGTATGTGAAAGACATGGGCGCCCGCAGAAAAATTTTCAAGGGAGGGCAAAATTGTTGAACCCCAATGGAAGGTCCAGGGGACCCCCCCCCCCTCCGAAGAAATATCGAGTTTTTTCTTTCTTTATCCAATCAGTAAGCAATTACTTACGAAGCCATTGTTGTAGGTGTACCAAATTATAATGATAATTTTGAAGTGTTTGATATTATGAATAAATAAGGGACAACAGTCAGATGATAATGTTATCAGAAAAATGTACAATTCTACTGTTCCTTGCAAAAAGTGAGTTTTGAGTAAACAAATAATGAAGTTCGTCAACTATTAATCCTTTGATTAACATTTCATTTATTTTTGTTCCTTTCATTTTTTATCTTGAAATTTTGAATGTTTTGAATTCCGGGGGGGGGGGGGGTGCCCCCGCTGCGGGCGCCCATGGTGAAAAACATTCATTTTTTTTTATTTTTTATTTTTAGTGTATGTAATTCACATTCATTTTGTGTCCGGACTCTAAAAAAATGATGTATCCAAACGAATGCATTCGTTAATTAACTTAGAGAATACATTGACCTTTATGGATATACTTATAATATCGGACCATAGAGTCCGTCCCTTCTTTTTACGCGTTTAGCAGTTTGTGTCCCACTCGAAATACTTACGATCTAAAATCTGCTCATTCGGGATTTCTCCGGTGAGGCACTCAGAGAAAAATGTACTTTTGGCACTACCAGAATTGCATTTAACTACCACATGAATATTGTCTATATGCCATTTGTCAATATACAGGGTGTTTCACATAACCTGCTCACTATGGTTTTCTTGAACGGGTGAAGATAAAAAAATCTGGAAAAATCGGTTTTATAGTAACTCGGACCTGAAGTCTCATTTAAAAATACTGGCACAACCCAAAATTTGGTATTCGGGGGGTTTTCAGGGGGGGGTGCCCCCCTTATCTCGAGATTTTCAAATAGCAACCCCTATCTTGTGATACCTCGTTTGAAAGAGGGTAAAATTCTAAGCATTTTGGCTTAAACCGGAAGTCGATATCTCTTTTCTTTTTCGAGATATCGAAGGTCGAAGATCGATACAGGACCAATTTTCGAAAATTCTTAACTCCTACAAAAAAAGTCGTAAAACAAAAAACTGCACACGTAAAATGCTCTACTTGATGAGTACTTTCAAGAAAAAAATACAAATTCACAATCAAATAAACCGGAAGTCGACTTTTAGGCACCTTAACATTTTTGGCGGGAAAACCCCCATTTCTCAAAATTTTCAAATGGCAACCCCTATCTTTTAATACCTTATTCGAAAAGGCGTAAAAAGTTGTGCATTTTGGCGCAATCAAAAGTCCGATATCATTTTTCTAATTCGATATATCGAAACTCGAAGTTCGATTTAGACCATTTTTCGACCCTGTAAAAACTGATCCTATCGTGTGATACATCATTCAAAAGCACATAAAAAACCAAGAATTTTAGTGCAAACCGGAAGTCAATACCTTTTTTCGCGGTCGAGATATCGCAAGTCAAAGTTTAAGGTAAGCCCTAACCAAAGACTAAACTTTGACTTGCGATATCTCGACCGCGAAAATAGGTATTGACTTCCGGTTTGCACTAAAATTCTTGGTTTTTTATGTGCTTTTGAATGATGTATCACACGATAGGATCAGTTTTTTACAGGGTCGAAAAATGGTCTAAATCGAACTTCGAGTTTCGATATATCGAATTAGAAAAATGATATCGGACTTTTGATTGCGCCAAAATGCACAACTTTTTACGCCTTTTCGAATGAGGTATTAAAAGATAGGGGTTGCCATTTGAAAATTTTGAGAAATGGGGGTTTTCCCGCCAAAAATGTTAAGGTGCCTAAAAGTCGACTTCCGGTTTATTTGATTGTGAATTTGTATTTTTTTCTTGAAAGTACTCATCAAGTAGAGCATTTTACGTGTGCAGTTTTTTGTTTTACGACTTTTTTTGTAGGAGTTAAGAATTTTCGAAAATGGGTCCTATATCGATCTTCGACCTTCGATATCTCGAAAACGAAATAAGATATCGACTTCCGGTTTAAGCCAAAATGCTTAGAATTTTACCCTCTTTCAAACGAGGTATCACAAGATAGGGGTTGCTATTTGAAAATCTCGAGATAAGGGGGGCACCCCCCCTGAAAACCCCCCGAAAACCAAATTTTGGGTTGTGCCAGTATTTTTAAATGAAACTTCAGGTCCGAGTTACTATAAAACCGATTTTTCCAGATTTTTTTATCGTCACCCGTTCAAGAAAACCATAGTGAGCAGGTTATGTGAAACACCCTGTATTTATTGCTTCAAGTACGATAACGTTTTATAAATATCACCAGAATTCCAATTAAGGATCAAATAATTACTTTTGACTCTATACATATTTATTATGTTCTGAAAATAATGAATTCAGGTGTTCAATGGAAAAATCACGCATAAAATACAGGGTTTGCTCGTCCTCACAAATGCTTATTTCACAGCATTATTGAATGTGTTTCAAAGAAGTTGAACAGACCGCTCTCTTTATCTGACATACGGTCTAAAATCCAATGAAGCTGTTACAAAATTTTGATACAGGCTTATTAATTGTAGACTATGGGGTATAACTCCATAAAAATTACGATTAGCACATTAAAAAATCACAAAATCCACTCTTAAACTCATAAAATGCTTCCCATCGCAAGATCGTAATGGCGGTAATCACCACCTGTAAATCTTATGGCAACTGTATGGTTCTTCTTCATATTATGTGTTGCCATGAGAACACCTCGTAAGGGTGGAGTTCATTGTTGGAGATAGGGACAAATGAAAAAGGCGGTAACCACCGCCTTTAGGGTTTCGCGTTTCAAAGCATATTTTGAGATTGGTAGTGAATTTCGTGATTTTTTAGCTTATCGTCATTTTTACAGGGTGTTACCCCTAATCAACTATTTATAAGCCTGTATTGAAAGAGAACAACACGTTTATTTTTTCAAAAACACGCCCAATAACGCTTTGAAGTATGAATTTTTGATCACGAGCATACCCTCTGTTTTATTCGTGGTTCCTCCAAAGAACTCCTTACTCCTTAGTTCCGGTAGCCCCAGTTAATACATTTTCTCCGTGCAGGTTTTCGGCTGAGCCCCGGTTCTCTTCTTTTGTATCGTAAATGGATCCGTCGCGGCGGGACTTCTGCTACAGTAGTATCGCATTTATTGACTCTAACGTGAAATTCCGCTGAAATAACGATGTGCACAATTGAAGCTTTTTAATTCCAACGGTTAATTAAGGAAATCACTTCCATTTTGAGCGACCCGTGAAACGATATACATTATTCTCACTGACAACCCGTTGTTTAGACGGAATTACCACTTTTAACGATAAACATCATCCTAACCTCAAAATGTTGTATTTTCCGTTTAAATTAATTAAAATGCATGATAATTAAATTGCTGCCGGAAAATTTCTAGTGAACAAATGTTTAGTTATGTATTAAACAAAACAAAACAAACAATCAATCAAGCAGTTGAATTCCAGTGCTGAAGTACTGGTGAGGCGCGCTATATGTATTTGATGTGTTTTTGGGAACAGTGGCGGCTCTAGACTTTTGAATTTGAAGGGGAGGGGCTGTGGGCAAAATGTGAGATCCCCTGTGGCGGATCTGGGGGTCCGGGGTCCACCCCTGAAATTTTTTGAAAAATTGAGGTTAATTATGCAAAATTTTTCACGATATACTGCATGAAATTTAACTCAAAATCACCGAGGAAAATCACGAAATCATCTCCTTGTTGCCACTTAAAACAATGTGAAAACATATTCATCAGAATCCAGGTCAGTACTAGACATAAGTCACGCTTCAACTTTAAATGGATCTAAAATCCTATACCCTGAGATTGTAAAAAAAACGGAGTACGTGTTAACCTTTGAGCTCCACTAATATTTATTCATTTTTCATTCATTTAGTCAATTACAGTCAATATTTTTTCCTTTCCCTTTCCCCCCTACATTTTCTTTATCTTTGCCCCTTTCTCCTTCTATTTCTTTCTTTTTCCTTCTGTCCCTTTCTTTTCCTCATTGTTACTTTTTCATACGTTCTATCTCTTTATCGTTTGGGGGGTTAGGGAGGGGGGGGTCCAAACGTCTACCCCTTAATATTTTACACCATTTCACTCCTTACATCTTGTGACATTGAAGTCACAACTACGCTGCAATGGTACGCTGACACCACACAAAATTCTTCATAAATCAAAACACGATACAAACTTGCCCGTAATTACTGTACACTGGGCGCAATACTGTTCACAATCCTAATAAAAATGCGTATTCATACAAAACGAAAGAAGAATAAAACGAAGGAAATTAGAAGCAGCTCGCCAAAAGAAAACCGAAATCTTTGCGCTCGGTGTCAATGAATGCCGTTCCAGACCATAAGTCATACAGTCCAAACATAACAATCATAAGAATGGCCAAAGTAAAGTATCACGCAGCTTAGGTACTAGCGGGGACAAAGATACCTGGCCAGGCGTTTTGGATATGCAATACGCAATGGCCTAGATATGCAATACGCAACGCATGCTTGATACCACCCGTCAAACACTGCCAATGCGTTGTTACGTGAGCAAGACCGGACCTTTCATTGTGTTCAACACTCAATGAGCTGGAGACCGGAATCAGTGGAATCAGTGCAAGTGTGGTGGGGGAGGGAGGAGGGCATTGGCGTGAGTGTCGAGATATGATTGTAAATCAAATCAGTCAGTCAAACTACTGCGGTAACCTTTCTTTGCCTTCGAATTCGACAGTTTTGGTTTTCGGACGCTCAAAGCAACAGCCTTATAGCCTCATAGCCTCATGCTTGCTTGTGCGCTCGTATTTTCTATTCAAGCCTCTTATTTATAATGCGCTGTAATTATAAATTTTACTCTCGGTCGTATAGCATTGACATCTTTCATGTGTATTTGAAAGTGCCATACTTTATTGGAGGATCTGCTTATTCTTAATTTGTTACGACTCAACACACCCCCCCCCCCCCAATCTTCATGAAGAGGACGAATGTTCACAGATTTTTAGTATGTATTAATAAATAGTGTGTTAATGTCTCCTCGTTTTGATAATTGACATTGACCTTCCGCTTGCTTTCCTCCAGTGGCGGTTCGTTCTATTTGGCACCTCTGTTTTCGTGCCATTTAAACCTATGCGAAAGTATCGATTTTTCTGGGATTCGGTGAATCTCCTTCGGTGAAGACTGAATATTTTACAGGTTTGAACAGAGAGAATCCGTTGTTGTCAAATTGCACGAGCCACCACTGCTTTCCTCCCATAAAAAGAAGGTTTTAAAAAGGGAGAAAGAGGCTTATTCTTCCTTTCTTCTTGCTAGAAAACAGTTGTTGTCGAATAATTGAATGATTCTTACGGCTCCCTCAATAAACAACTCCAGTCATAGGAGACCTCTTGAGCCTTGAGAGTTTCACTATAATGCAGCAATTCACGAAATTTATGAGCTAAGATTTTTTCGATTAAAAACGTTTTTCATGAAAAATGTTTTTAAGCTCTTCACTCTGAATCTCCCACGATTTCGTAACACTCAAGGCCGTCATTTACTGAACAACAAAATATCACATTGAATCGTTCAACATTGCTACTAAAGAGAGCCGGGCCCAGTATTTCATTTCTACCGTTCTCATCTAAAGGACTTAATTCCAAAAAAAAAATAAAGAGCAAAGAGAAAAAGCAAACGAAGCAAAAGATAGAGAGGCTCGCAAAGACCAACAACTTGATCCAATTGAAATTATAAATATCATGTAAATTGTAGAACAAAGCTCGCGAATTTGAGGCCACTACTCATGACTTTGAAGGGGACAGTAGACGATGCTAGGCAAAGGCATGATGGGCAGAAATTCGTTCAGAGAGGTTTTTTTTTTTTTTTTTTAACCCTCCCCACCCAAGAAAGGCTGTTATTTTGGAAACTAATTTTTCTTCAGAAAGCCATAGTTTCTTAATTTTCCAAGAAAAAGTTATTGTATCGAGAGCTATGTCTCCCAATTACGCAACGTATAAACGAAAATGTAATGATAAAAATTTCAACACGCATGCAGAGTCTAGGTTTTTTATTTCTTCATTTATTCATCTTTCTATTAGATACCTCTAACCATTTTTTTATTTATTTATCTATCTATTCACTTATTTATCCATTTATTTTCTTTAAATGGTCATTTTATCACATCTGTTTTAGCGTGATGTCCCGCCAAATGGAGACGATAAAAGAATTTACGAATTGAATTTACGGCCCGTAAATAAATAATAGGACAAATAATAGGACAAATGCAATCTTACTTAACCTCTCTCATTTCAGTTGTATGTCATTTTTAAGGCTTTCAGAAGAAACTAATCCCCATTCGATATTTCTCATTCAATAAAACAAATAAATATCAACGTTTAATTGGTTGCATAGTGAAAGAATCAACTCGTTTGTGTGTTGATAATGAATTGGCAGAGGAACCATCTATGAGTGACATATGTTTTAATTGGAATGGATAGGGTTTGTTCTTCACGTGACTATCTTCCATCATAACAACTAATGAGGCTAAAGCAATTTTATGGCATTCAAATTCTCATAAGACTATCTATCCAATGGGGCAGTTGCAAGTGTCTGAAATGTTATGTGTTTTGTAATGAAAATGAAAATACTTGATGAGCTAAAAACAAAGATGCCTTTAGTTTCTCTCTAAGTCCCGTTGTTCCGGAGATGAGATTTTGGCCTCCAATACATTGTTTTAAATGGGAATTCCGCGTAGTGGCGTCACTACGCTCACGATTTTTTACAACTTTCCACGTGTGTTTCTCCAAAACCGAGACACTTGGGAAAAAACCAAAGGCACTGTTGTTTTCAGCTCATCAATTACTTTAATTTTCTTCATTAAAACACACACAATTTTAAACCCTTGCAACTGCCTCATTCGTAGTATTAAAATTTGGAGATTATACCTAATGGGCTGAATCGTTCCTGCGACAAACATTTTTTAAGAGAGGGGTCTGAGGTCAGTAGATCGGGAATAACGAGGCCGAAACTTCGTCAGAAAACAGTAAGCATTAGGTTTATTTTTCTGCACTGTTCCATTAATGACTTCATTGCACTGTAATGGGACCAAATAGTCGACAATTTTGGCTTCTTAAGAGGAAATTTTAAAGTGAAGCCCCCTTATCTAGCTACAACCTAAAAATTGGGAACTCAGATTTCTACAAAGTTAAGATTAACCTATTTTTTATGACATGGTAGATATAATAGTAACCCTTGACGAAAAATAAAAAGAAAAAATGAAAGAAACTTCAGTTAAATTAAAAAAAGTAAAGGGCTGTAATTTCTTGAAAGCTTTCACGAGATCTGGGAAGAAATCGCCGAATGACCCCTAAGTTAAGTGAAAAAATTCGATCAGTGCAAACTCAATGCAGGGTTCATGTAGCCGTGTACTCCTTCCTTTGCTTTCTTTATTATTTTATTTCATTGCTAATGGTTTATTCTGGAGAAACACTTGTGTAAAATTCCGCAAAATCTTGCGTTTTGTGGACGTCATTTCTCAACAGAAAGTCACAGCAGAAGTCAAATTCAAACAACGTGTTTTGGGTCAAAATCGCACCTCCGGAATCATGAGACCTATTCTTAAAAACCAAATGCATCTTTCTTTTCGGCTCACAGAGTTCTTTTATTTTCTTGCATTTTACTATCTCGCACATCCAAACTGCTTGTTTGGCGACGATGGAAGCCACCGAAGCAGTACCCTAATCACGAAAATTGGTGCCCGTTTCGCAGGGTGAGGACGAAAAGAGAGACTCAACGGTGAGAGACAAAAATGAACAAATGAACAATGCACCTGATTGGCTGAAGCGCTCCGTACGCGCTCAAACGGATTTGATCAAACTGCAGGATTGCCCAACCTGGCATTTCCAAAATTCAAACCTATATACCACAGAATAATACAATTAGAACGGAAACTCCCATAAGAGCCAATGGAAGCAAGTTTGGAATTTAACGGCACCGATAGGCAACGCTGTGGTCCTATATCCCAACATGGCGGACGAGTGTGATTTGTGTTGAAACTCATTTATTTCTATAAATTCTGGAAAGAAATCTTAAGTTTTCGGCCTCACTTTTATTCTAATGGCATTTCAGAATGAAAATTTCGCGGATCTCTGATGACTAATTACTCTGTGAATCATCCTTGTTAGCATAGAAAGAGTGACGAAGTTAATATAGGAATCTCCCATTGTTACTGCCCTCGGCCAACATTACGCCCTCGAAAATAAAAGCGTTTATATGAGTTTAAGAGTGGATTTCGGAAGTTTTTAGTGCTGCCATTGTTCTTTTTCGAAGTTTTTACAGCAGAATCGGATGTTAAATTGCTTATAGCAAAAGTGTGCAAGAGCCACATTGTTTGACGTCATGCGTTCCACCTCTCTTGAAAAATATCGAAATTCTGGGTGTATGGCGAACTCTCTGAAATAAGATCTTTCTCCCAGTCGGTTTTTTTTTCTTTTTCTAATTTCTTTACCGGTGGCGTGCTTCCCATTTATTTGGTGATATTCTTCCTAAATTACTGTATAAATCATGTCGTTTCAATATAAATCGGAAGAAATGAAAAAAAAAAAAAAAAAAAAAAAAAAATACATCCACGACTTTGAATAATATAATTTGGAGCCAATCGATCAGAGGCAGCTCGTGAACAATTATTGATTGCTATTTTTATCCTTTATGAATCTATGCAAAAGTATCGTGCGATTACGTAGAGATTCATTTGAGCTTCGCTTAAAAATATTTTTTTTCCATGTATTTAAATGGAGAATTTATATACAGAATATACATATGTATCGTCATTCACGAGCCGCTACTACTTACGATATAACGCAGCGATTATTTTGTTTCATTTCAACAGCTTCGATTATTGAAACTATGAAATTGCTGCATATGACATAATTCTGAATTTTCAAACACTAAAATAACTTCCTGAGATAGTGAAGGAGGGAATAAAAAAATGGCCAACAGGCAGTGGCGTAGCCAGGGGGGACGTCCCGCCCCGGGCATCAAGTCTCGGGAGAGGGGGAATAATTTTCTGCGGCTAGGTAAAGAAAATATGAAAAAAGACGGGAGGAAAGGGGGAGGGGGAAAGGAGGAGGAAAATTGGAAGTAGGTTGAAAGCCTTTTCTTCTATTTCTTTTTAAATGTTAAGAAAATACATTATAGAAGCCATTATTGATGCCCTCCTCTACTTTTCAATTCGATACTTCGATAAAAAGAAAAGATGCCGTTATATAGGCCCTGATTTTGCAACGACCGATTTCTCTTGAAAATAAGAATGTTGTTGGTCCCGCTTTTCGACATTTTCCGAAAATTATGGCCCCCCCCCAAATTTTGAATACTTCATTTTGTTTCCAAAGCAAAAACCCTTGATACAAAGCCTAACTCTTGTCTCAAATTCTCGAAAAATATACTCCTTCCATAGCTCTGTCAGTTTATTTGTTGGTATGACGACATGTAGAGGAAGAAGTTGGAATTTTAAATCTAAACATATAAGAGTTGAGAAGGCGGGGTTAAAGTTCCTTACTCCCAAACTGACTCATTCACGGCTTTGTTTCTATCTCTCTTTGTTGACTGTATTTCAATGCACTTCGTCAGTATAGGCTGTAACTTTCCTCCTAAATTGTTTGCTCTTTTTGTCCGTAGGTGCTCATTTCTCTTTAATCTACAATGGTATCTTAAAAAGCAGCAGAAATTTATTATTCTGTAAAATTATTTAAGAGAAAATAGTAAATTCAATACACAAAACACTAGAAAAAGAGAAATGAAAATGGTATGAGGGTTGGGGGGGGGTGGTGGTGTTAAACGATTGTGTAATGCCTCGCTTGCAATTATAAGGGGGGGCAGTGGCGGCTCGTAAAATGCGATATATCGATGGCTACTCCATTTAAAACTGTAGAAAAGTATCGATCGTCAGGGGGTGCAATCGGACCCCCGAGAAATCGATACTTTTCTATAGTTTTAAATGGAGAGGACATCGATATATCGCATTTCACGAGCCACCACTGGGGGAGGGGGGGGGTTAACATTTAAAGGCCGGTCCCGGGGATCAAAATCTCTAGCTACGCCCCTGCCAAGAGGCAAGAGGTATCAAAATTTTATCAAGTATGACGAAAATATTTAACCAAGAGGAGCCCACGATGGCCGATCAAAATTAGAGCTTGAGACATTTTATATCTTTAACACGCTTCAAACGACAACTGTGATGACAATGATCGCCAGCGCCGCGCGCCTGGGCCCGGCCGAACAGCCAAACGACAATAGTGAGAGAAATAGAGGAAAAAGCTGGAAGAATTCGTTTGACAAAAGAAAAGTTGTTTACAGCCTCATGCAACGTAAGCAGCCACCGCACCGAGTCGCCATGCACCCCCCTCCCCCTCCCCTCCTCCCCCTCCACTCCTCCTCCTCCTCTCGATTCCTCATTCATTCTCTGCACTGCCCGATACACAATGAAGAGCCCAGCTAAGTTCATCACAACGAAAGATTAGATGTGCTTGGCGGGTGGTATCAAGCATGCGACGCGTATTGCATATCCAAAACGCCTGGCCATTGCGTATTGCATATCCAAAACGCCTGGCCAGGTATCTTTGTCCCCGCTAGTACATTCTTTCATTCATTAGAGCTGCACCGGTGCTTCTCCGATGAATAAAAAACGCAGCACTTAGCCACCATCCATCGTCATTTCAAAAAATTATTGACAAAACACTTCTCGCCGAATTAATAACAGCAACACAGAAAGGCAACGCGCGATAAGCGAATATATCGTAATTCCCCATTATTTTTACAATCAAAACACTAGAATTTTAAAATTATTAAAAACTTAAACACTTAAAATTATTAAATATCGTGCCATGCGCATTGACGCCAACGGACAAGCAAAATCAAATCTGGACTCAGTAGTACAGTAATACAGTATGCAGGATGACCGTAAGAAGCCGCTCCAGAAACGAAACATACAACTGGAAGCTTCATTGATGTTTACAAGAACGCAATAGATATTTCGCGTACTTCGAAGTATGTCGATGAAAATAATGAATAATGTAGCGCAGGTCATTCAAAAATTAAGTATGACTCCCTGAGTTACTACCTGGATTTGAAAAGGTTTTAATTTGCACATCGTTCTTTTTCCGGAATTCTCGATTAGAATCAAATGTGCAGTATTGTTGTAGCAAATGAACGCAACAGACCCATTTCTGTGTTTTCGATATTGGTAGACTTCAAATTGAATTGTTTTTCCAGGGACGTCTGACTTCTATTTAAGGTATGCGCCTAGAGGGCTCAGAGGCTGCAAAAGTGAACATCCCTTTTGAGTCACATTACACATGCATGGGGATTGGGGCTGGCTGCGCTCACGGTAATTAGTCGGTCCATGAAACACGCTTTGTGTCCCACTGCGTCTTTTGCCCGCGTAAGCGTGTCATTCTTGCTCAATGCAATGCTTGTTTTGCTTTGGCTGACTTTCATTTCACTTTGTTACAGAGAACGCGTCTCGGCTCTGCGGAGAGGGTGGCGAGTGGGTGAACCATACAAACTACTCTGACTGCCACGATCTAAATCAACAGGCTGACGACTCGGGTATCGTTGTCACCACGGCTATCTACTTCGCCGGCTACTCTATCTCCCTCATCGCACTGTGCCTCGCCATATGGATATTTTTGTATTTCAAGTAAGTTCTTCCATTCCGCAAATGTCAACTTTTTACCATATTTTGCAGAGCTGCCGTTTTGTGCAATGTCTCTTTAACCCTATAATGACCGGGTTAGTTCAAAAGAACGCCACTCTTCAGATTTTATAGGGAAGGTAGTTAACTATTCGTACCCGGGGGAGTTGGAATTGCCTATACAACGAATTGAAGGCGCCCGTCTAAAGCTTATCTTGTAAGTGTTTTCATAGATATTCGCTTTTATCCGGAATGAAGACTGAAACAATGTGAAATAGGGTAGAAGAGAAAAACGAGTATACTCGGGCGTGGTCCATAAGGGGTTAAGAGTTTTTTTTTTTTTTTGTCCAAGGTGTATTCCGTTTGTGTTAAAGAAACTGCGCAGTGAATTATTGACTAAGGGGGAATTCTTTTAACCCAAGGAAAATGTCTGCTTCTCCAAGTAAAAGATTCCTTGTAGTGACAGTGATTCTCCTTCTTCTTGCAACAGAACTTTACTTTGCGCAAGGAAACCTGTCACAAGTCTGTGTGTGTTTCCTTGTTTTTAAAGAAGTGTTTTCTCTCTGTGCAATGGGTCTGTTGCAACCTTTTGCTACAACGATCAATAGAGTATAATCCAATGTAAAATCGCCTGAAAAGTCCATTGGTGGCATCAGAAAGTCATAAAATGTAGTATGAAACTCACAAGAGGCGTTTAATGAAATCCAAGATGGCGGAGAAATATCGAGCAATTGGTATGCATGCACCACGAACATCCAAGGATAGCCAACCTACTCACAATATCGATCACAACCAATCACAACGTAAACAAACACATAACCTCTACCTCCAGTGAGGTTGTCAAAGTTGGCCATCCTTGTATGTTCGTGGTGCATGCAATTGCATTCAAATTGCTCGATATTTCTCCGCCATCTTGGATTTCATTAAATGCCTCTCGTGAGTTTTATTATTGTATTTTATGACTTTCTGATGCCACCAATGGACTTTTCAGGCGATTTTACATCAGATTATGCTCTTTTAATCGTTGTAGCAAAAGTTTGCAACTGACCCATTTTCGACTCACAATCAGCGATGATCTTCTGTTTATGACTGCAATGCATTGAACTACTTTGATCTGTAAACTTTTCTCAGCCGATGGAACCGTCACTGTCTTCAAAGAATTCTGGATATTTTGGTGATTCCGTCGATTTAGAAAAGATTACAGATGCGAATATTTCTATGCATTATAGTAATACACTGAATTGAACTGTATAATCTACTGGTCAACCAGCGGAATCATTGGTGAATTTAATGTCATTAAATCTACAAGAAATGGCAACTAAGATTTCCTGGCCGGAGTGGCAAGATTTGATAGTCTCAGATCTTGTCAGTTGTTGTCACTTCCGATAGACTTGGTTGCTCTTCTATTTTCTTTCATGTGGTAAAAATAAACTCAAATAAATGCAAGGCACGAAACGCTGAAAACTATTTTAAAAAAAATCAGGACATTTCAATCGAACAGTAGTCATTTTTCTCAAGAAAAAAAAAAAACAAACAAACAAAAAATTAAAAATAAATAAATTACGCGACAATCGCTGAAAGTAAATAAATTACGATGAAAAAGGGCAAGTCAATGACTCATAGTAAAAATTGGATAACCAATCGGTGCCTATGAAGCAAAGCAACAGGGAACACAAGATAAACGCGCGTGCTCAAATACCGAAACGTCCTCTTCCCCATATGATCTACAGCGCTACCATTGCTTTCATTATTTATTTGTTCTCTCTTTTCTCTGCCCTTCTCGCCGATTCCTAAGAAAAATGTGTCCTATTGCTTTAATACGGAGGGGGGGGGGAGATTAAAACTATGAAAAATAAATCTGTACACGTTGCTTGTCTTTTTCATCTTTGAATTTCCGACCTTGTAATTCCTTCCCACTTAAAAATTAAAATCAGCCCTATCTTAAAATTATATTTCTCCAAGTTGTTCTTAGCTCACAAGAATACTCTTGTTAATATTTCCTGGAAAAATAAAAGTAATCCACTAAATAAATAGATGAAAATATATCGAATTGATGAGTAACGAAGGAGAAATCTGAATCAATGCAAAACAGGATTTCGCTTAAGAGAAGGACTCGTAGAGACAGTATGTGTGCCTGTGTATGTGAGAAAGGGAGATAGGGAGAGTGGGAGAGATGGTGAGAGGGGGAGGGACAGAGTAGAGAGTAAGGAAAAAGATTAGGCGAAAGACTGGATTAAAATGGCAAATTTATTTTCCGTTACCGTCAAAGCTTTCATGCGCAAGCAGCACCAGCACACCAAGCTCTCGCAGCATGCTGAGATAAACTAATCTTTTAACCACGGATTGACTCAGCTGCCATTAATCAAGTTTCCCTATCCACGATCCGATGCTGGAAGTAATTGACTCGCTACCTCTCTTAATCTCTTCCTCGGTAGACTATTCTCTATGCCTTTCAAGCTTAGGTATAACAATTACGAATTATATGTGAGAATGGACGGCAAATTTGAGGCAGGAAAGGAAACTTGATATTGCATAACGTAATGGAAACGGGTGGCACATATTTCAGGAGCACATTATTTCAGCATTGAAATTGAGATTGAAGTTATTCAAGCAAGAAGCTGGCTCATGAAGCATTATTATAGGTGCGCTCTTACTTAATGATCAGCATCCACAGTCCACTTACGATCAGGCTTTTCAATTTAGCGCACACTTATAAATCTGCCTTATTTTTATACGTTCAGTAATAATTTATGCTGTTCTTAATACACGTTGATGCGGGATGAGCGGTGGTCGAGGGGGGGGGGGGGGGGGTTATGAATGGTCTATCTTATTGATCGTATCAAGTGCGTGTTATTCTTATGGGTGCATGGTTTATCTTTCGAGTTGTCATTCCGATAGGAACCAGGAGCGTAATCTCTAAGATTTGCGGAGATGCCTTTCAAAAGCTTGAGAGGGGGCTAGACTTCTTCCTTAAAATTCCGAAAATTCCTAAGAAAATGCCACCAAATTCTCAAAGAAGGTCAACTTTTTCGAAAAATCTCGTAGCTTCTTGACTCTTTCAGCCCCTCGCACAATCACTTCTCAGGTTAAAACCCTTATACGTCTCTACGAAAATTCACTACTGACCCCTCAGCTATACCGCGAGTGCAGACCGTAGGGATTAAAAATAATGCCTGATCGAAAGATGAAGAGAGTAAGAATAATAACACGCACACGATAGCGACTACGATGCGATCGCTCATAATCAATACTCTGTCCAGTTAATCTGAGTGTTTTTAATCTCGAATCTGTGTGCTGGTAAGAAATATGTGTAAAATTAGACTCAATCTGCATTTGATTGATTTAAAAGGGGAATTATACTTCAAATGAAAAGTCCTTGCCGGGAGAAGCGCGTATAGGAAAATGTATTCTTTTTTAAAAACCGCGGTTGAATGTTTCAAAGTGGTTTTATTTATTTCATACTTAAAAAATATTGAAAAACCACTTTCAAACGCATTTTTCACATAAGTAGCCAGTAGCGATGTTTCATTTTTCTTCTTCTTTTATTCTCTTCTCTTCTTTTATTTGTCTTTCGAAAAAATCTGTATCAATATCAGTAGCGGATATCGGGAGGGGGGGGGCACGGGGGCACGTGCCCCCAGAATCCTCAAATTTTGCATTTTTTCAATAGAAAGTAGCCTGAAATAGCTTCCACCGACGTTTTAAATTTCATCCTTTCACAGGCGTGGCAGCTTGCCCCCCCCCCCCTCCAAATTGTCTGGATCTGCCACTGATCAATATGATCGCTCAGCTTGTTATTTGAGGCACGGGTAAATCTAGATCTTCTAAACGATGATAGTTATAGCCTGCCTCCGAAAACTCAAGAGCCGCGACTCAAAGACGCAAGATTTTGAATACTTTGTTAGTAAAATGAGTCAAAAGAAAAGCTTTTAAACTTCAGTAAAATTCGTTGAATGACCTCTTAAAGTTTTTGTTTTTTTTTTATTAATATTGTAAGACTCGTGGGAAGTTTCTGTGAACCACAGTCATATAGTACTTTATAAAGTATGGCTTGCGATGGCTTTTCGTCAACCAGAATGGTTATTGGTTATTTTATGAGAAATTCTGTTCTTTGTTTGTTTTTTTACTGAAAAAATTAATTTGTTTTCGGTGTTTTTTTGTTGTTGTTAAAAACCAGTTTTGATAGAAGGTTATCACTCCTTACCATCTATGACTGGGGAGACGAATTGGGGGGGGGGAGGAGTTTCCTCAATCTGATCAAATTACTTTTGTGTTAAACCGATAGTTTAGACTATTTATGAGTGACGCTACTGGTTGAGGATGATTGTGAGACTTTGCCGTTGCCATGGTAACCACTAACCATAGTTAAAGTTCTCTTTAGCTGTAGCTTTATGAAGGCCGCTCAATACTCATGCGTAGCTAATGAAAACGGGCAATCTAACAATGGTTTCCATAGCAGCACTCAACAGTTAAGTCCTACAATTCTAAACCAATACAGACTTGATTATCGGTAACAAAAAAGTAAACGATCAGGGTCGGAGGGATCTGGTTGGCAGAACCATCTTGTAATATTTGCATTGCTTATTTTCTCCCATGTTAATGGTAATAGTCAATGTCTGTCATGATGAGCCGACAATCAATAAAGTGAAAACGAAAGAACAAAAATTCTTAGACTTCCCTGTTTTCTTTTAATTTTTCTTGCGTTGCGCATAATCTTCACTGCATTCATTTCACGTTTTTCCGCGAGCATGCAAATTCTCAACGTGGCAAGAAGCAAGTTCAGAAGACCCCTCTGTTCATTATAATTCCTGTGTATTCTGCTTGCGCCTTTTCCTAATTAAAGTCGTGGAAAGTTATTAAGCGAGGCAAACTATTTTGAGAATGAAAGCGGTTCGGCTCGATGCTTTGCCCCCGACAAAAGTGCACTCAGTTGTTGCCCCGCTTGTATTATTCAATAGCGAAGGTGTTTCCCCCTTGAACAAGTTATTTTAGCACTAAATTCACCTGGGATGAATTTTACGAGGAACTGGCAGCTTAATGGATGTCAAGGATTTTTTCTCCGTTCTCTTACTTTTACTTTTAATTGAAGCGTTGAATTCAACAACAACACTTCTTTCATTTGAAATACATTTGAGGAGTGACGTTGTCGCATCCATCGTTTCAATTATGACATCTCTTTGGGCTAAATTTTTTAGAAGTTCAGATGTAAAATAGAGCTTTGACATGCCGCGTACATCTCATCAATTACTCTTGCTAAAATTATTGAGAGTGAATAAGCTCCAGCAAGAGGAAATTTAGTTTTTAGCAAGTATAATGATCTGACTTTAATTTTCATTTTTATTTTATTTTATTTTTTATTTTTTTCTCCGTACAAAGTAACTTTCAAAGAAAATGATGAACTGTGATATTTCAAGAAATGTCGCAGCCTCATTAATATTCGTCCATACGCCATGCCACTGCGCTGCGCTGTGCTGAAGAACTTTCAAGTTGTCTTCATCCAAGAGCGCCTTCAATGTACCGTATAGGCAAAACCAACACCGTGGAGTAGTAATAGTTAACTACCTGCCGCGCCGTGTCCAACATATTAATCCTCGTTTGAAATCTCGACGAATCAATGATCGAGGGCACTCCCAGTGACAAGTAGAGAACTAGCATAGCACATACTATGCTTTGCGTGTTATGAAAGTGAAGCAAGTGAAATAGGTTCATTTTTGAGCGGAGCCTCAACCATAGAACAAGGATTACTTCGTATAGTAGAAGCGTCGCAGTCACCGATTTTTCTGTTGGCATTCGCTGATCTTGAAAAGATTATGTTTGATGTTCCAAATTCTGTACCTTTTCTATTTAACAACAACATTTTCTTTTTCTTTTTTCAAGTTTGTGTGTCGATTCTGTTATTTATTAACTTTCTTTTTTTTCTTACGAATCTCCCCTTCGGTTTCTTAATAAGTAAAGTCAAGGTAGATAAAACAAGATTGTTCAATGCAAAGTATTCACCGCTAGGGTTGTTCTGATCGCCAGCAGGTGATGGCGAAGGCTGGTCAACTCCTATGTTAATCAAATGGGAGAAAATTGGCTTCGTAAGCTGGTCAGTGCTGGTCAACGGAGTTTGAAAATCCCGCTCCCTCGCGGGAATCAAACTGCACATACCTGGTTTCATCTACCTTGGAGTGAAATCATTCGTCGGATTTTCACCCTTGTGGGCCGAAGCCCGAAGGTATTTGACCAACGTCATGGTAACTGAAAAGATTCCAAACGAGTTTTTTTTTTACCACCGACGCTTAGTTTTTTTTTTTTTTTTTTTTTTTTTTTTTTTTTTTTTTTTTTTTTAATTTTTTTTTTTCTTTTCTTTTTGTTATTTTAAGTATGTTTCGTATTTATAGAAAAAATTACGATTAAACAAAAAATGCAACAAAAGAAAAATTGGGAAAAGTTCTTATAGGTTTTTGTTTTTTGTTTTCTGTTATTTCCTATTTAAATATGAAGAATTGAACCACTGATCCTTGAAAAACAGAAAATTACCTAAAACCATTTATCGAGCCTGATTCTATCTAAAAACTAAAAGCTTATTAATCTTAGACAGCTTAATAAATGTACACAAAGCCAATAGCAGTGGCGGCTCGTGCAATTTGGCAACCATGTTTTTTGTCATTTAAACCTATGCAAAAGAATCGATTTATTGGGGGTGCAATGCACCTCCTAAACATCGATTATTTTACATAGGTTTAAATGGAGAGGATCCGTTGTTGCGAAATTGCACGAGCCGCCACTGGCCAATAGTAGCATCTACAATGGTCGTCCAATGAACTAGAAAATGGGCACGAAAGTTGACTGTATTTAGCACCTTGAATTTTATGAAGTCCCAAAATTAAATGTAAATTAAAAGAGGGTTTCATGCACTGAAACTGGCCTGGGGGTCGATTCAGACCCCCCCCCCCTCCACCTCATTAGCACCACCACCACCACCCCTCTCCCAACCGCACATTCTTGGGCTCTTCAGGGTTTACGGATTACACGTAACTTTAAAATGATTAGAGTGCGGTTCTAAGGCTGTTCATTTTCATCGAAAAGGAGCGTGCTTACACTGCACCGAAACCGCCACCTCACCCGACCTCCCGACCTACCTCACGGTACGTCTTATTGCAGCTCTTTATCACAAGTGCTTTCCATGTAAACAAATGTAGACGTTCTGACGGGGTACCATCGTCGCACATTCTGGTACGTCTTCTTTTGTTCACGGTTGCATTTTTAGCAACCGTGAGCCCTGGGACGGTGGCATGGCGCGGGTCTGCGTCAAAGTGACAATGTTTTCGACGTTTCGTATTCTTTGTTCGGCGGGCTTGTTCGCTTTGTTATGATTTTTGTTATCGCTGTTCTTGTTCTACTGAATTTTTTATTTTACTGACGTATCAGGCATGATGAGGCGTCTTTATTCATACTCACCGATGTTAATATACGGAGACAAATGGAGTCCTGTGAACGGTGGGCTATGGTTTAAGAACTGTCCATTGATTAAAAACTTGATCTAAATTGAGCGCACGATTTTCAATAAAAACTTTATCCTTGCGTAATTCGAATAAAACCGACACTGCGTTTCGTTCACTAAAAATATCCTTGATTTTTTGAAAAAATCGATTCAATTTCACTCCCAAAATCGACTCATGAAAAAATATATCCCGTTTCATAATCCCGTTTTCTAGGGAATTTTGACTATATTTGGACCTTGGACGCCCCCTCCTCCAATTGGTTTATTGTAGTTCCTAAAACCCCCTCTCGAAAAAATGTCTGAGTATGCCTCTGCCGTTGTCTAATTGTGGATGGTAGGTTCTCTATACGGTTGGCTGTCTGGATGAGGATGCCTGGATCTCTGCCGCTGACTGTCTTGATTTGGATGTTCTAAGGCCGCGTAGCATTAGGAAGCAAAACCCACTTGCAGTGCGGGCACTGCACCTTCTTCCTCCCTTCGATCCAAATTATATCGAAGTATTTCTTAATAGGATGTTTCGGTTTCTTAATAAAAACCATGTTAGAGAACACCCGAAACAAAAGGAAAGACTCAATGCAATATTTCACTTGTTTCACTGAAAATCAATTTGACTGGTTCAAGATACAAAAAAGAATAGCAACTAGACTAGAGGTTGAAACTAATTTGGATTTTTCAGTCAAAAGGGTCGTAGTAAGGGCCTGATTGTTCTAAAATCAGAAGGTCAAAATGAACTAAGTACAAGAATATGTTTGTTTCTCATTTCAGTCTGAAAAAATCAGAGGTAAAGGGAGTAAAGCTGTCAAATTTTGTGCATCAAATATCAAGTCGTCTTACGTTCCTCTTTGGAATCAAATATTTTCGTATCTTTGAATCCCTGCAAAAATGTCCTTCTCTTCAATGGAGTACGTAGAGTTGTCAAAAATTCGGACCCTTGCAACCATTCCATTCATCCTCTGGATAAACAATTTATATTGGAGTGGGCATGAAGCCGCGCCCCTGTTTCACGAATATGAGTCCTGAACTTCTGACGTAATTGATTCCGAGGTCCCTGTGTGTGTATACCAGTGTTTCTAATGCACCAGGGCGCCCCAACAATTTTCCTCAGGACTGTTTTCTGGAAAGTTCGAATGATTTATAGATTGCTGTTGATAACACATCTCATGTTAGATCAGACAAATTTGATTAATTTAATTGTTCTAACATTAAATGGGATCTACTCATCTGATCGTGAGCAAGTGAGATCAGTGAACGGTTTTTCGAGAGCATTATTTAAATCTTCCGCTGTACATGAAGGAAGCCCAAACATATCATAAAAGCTAGTTCTACTCGTACACTGAAGATTTTAACCAATGTGCATGACAGCAAAGGCATATTGTTTAGTGCTCGAAATCGTGGGGGGCGTGTTGGGTTGAAAAGTGGGGGGCTGAAAAAAACGAGGACTTATTTTATTAATATTATTTTGTTTTTGATTTTCAGTTCTATACAGCTTTAGTTTTTTGCATTTTCAAACATTTTTTTAGCTCTGCGTCCTCAGAAAAAAAAAAAAAATCAGCACTGCAGGACTTATGGAACTGCTTATAAATACGACAAGTTTTTGTGTCAAGAATTCTAGGCTTTTGAAATTGAACCGATTATTTTTGTATAGCAATAGAGCTTGTGAAATTGTTCTGAATCTTAAAGATTTCCAACAATTCTGTAATAATCCTCTCTCTCTCTCTCTCTCTCTCTCTCTCTCTCTCTCTCTCTCTCTCTCTCTCTCTCTCTCTCTCTCTCTCTCTCTCTCTCTCTCTCTCTCTCTCTCTCTCTCTCTCTCTCTTTCTCTTCTTCTTCTCTCCCTTTCTCCTTCCTCGCAGCTGTAGTATAAGAAACAAATAATTAAAAATTAAAAACCAAAATATCCGCGACGGATCCATTATAAATATACATCTTCGTCTGCGTTTTGCCGCAAGTATCTGTTTACCCGATGTAGCAGTTTTCAAGTCTTATGTCTGCCTTTCTGGGATTCCAAAATAATAAAGCTCAAGACAGACATAATGCTAATGAGCTCTTGAGAAAGGTTGCTAGAGCAGGGGGGAGGCAGCAGCAGCTCATCATTTACCACCATTATGGCAAGCTCGCGGCAGAAATGCCCCCGTTGGCTTCATAATACCTTAAAGCCGCATAATACCCGCGTTCGATTTCGCGGGAGAGCTGTATTCTCTTATAGTTGTCAGGGGTTCGTTCACGATTGTGGTAAGTCTGTTTTTTTTTTTTTTTTTTTTCTTTTTCCTTGAGTAAGAAGAGAGGACTAGGACGGAGAGGTAAGGGGTGAAAGGCGCGGGAAAAATGGAGGAAAAAAAGATTTGAGAAAGACGAGACGTGGAAGTACCCTTATGAAAAAAGGATAATATATATTTATTGCATTGTTAGCTGACAAAAACCGTTGCGATCACTGTGTCTCGCGGGTTCTCACGGGAAGAGGGGGAGGGAGAGGAGGAGGATGATTCGAATAATTTAATAATGCGAGTCGAAGAGGAGCGACCGCGCGCGGTGATAATTCTGCACACCGAGACTCAACTTGCATGGAAATACGAAATTAATGTAAACCTATTTTTTTCACCCCGCCCTCCTCATAGTTTTCGTTTTCACGCGCACGTACGCTATACGTATACACCGAACCCTGTTTTTCAACCGATTGTTTTTGCGAGCTGGGACCCTTCGTGTATCGGTGGACAACCCCCCCTCCTCCCCATTCCTCGCACCCCCAGGACTTTCAACTCTCCGCGTCCCCACTTCACCGCATTCCACTGCTCATTCAATTCAATAGATGAAAGGGAACACTGCTCTATTTCAAACGTGTGAATTTTGCCTCGTATCGATTTGAAGGGGTGTTTCAGCCAAGCTTATTGCATATTCCTCTAACTCACAATATTTAAACTCCGAACCTTTTTCGTTTGACCAATCCCCTCACTCACTATACAGTTCTCGGATTTTCATTCTACGAAATTGATCAAAATGATATGGATGATACTAGCAAGCCATGCATTTATCTAAAATGGCTATCCTATGTACACATTTATCTAGGAGAGGCAATTCTAACATGAAAAGGCAACTTCATTAGCTCCTAATTTTTCGAATAAACATAAACATCATCAGGAATGAAACTGGACTAAAATAGAAACGGTCATTTTGATTCACTGTTTTATTATCAACCGCAAAAAAAAAACAAAACACACAAAATATAAATAATAATAATAATAATAATAATAATAATAATAATAATAATAATAATAATAATAATAATAAGCATGGACCTTCTAAAAGTAAAAATAAGAGACCAAGAGAAGAGGAAGAGCCGAAGACCATAGTTTAAGCAGAGAAGCAGTTTAAGAGAGCGCTATCCTATATGAAAAATCTTATAAATGAAATAGAGATGGAGGCTGGTCTGAAAACTGGCGCGCGAGACATGATAGACAATATGACAGAGGCATTCGAAGACATGAAGACAATTGCAGAAGAATCCCAAGACCCGATACGACCTGCTGGCGAAAACCTACAATTGGGGGATCTAAAGAAAGATATATTGTGTGAAATGCAGAAATTGGTGAAGGAAGCCGTACGGAGCGAGATGAATAAAGCCAGTGCACCAGCACCAAAGAACCAGGTAAACGAAGTAAAAAATGCAGTTAGAGGTGTACTTATACAGGACATGCCCATATTAACAGCACAGGCAATTGCCACAGCAGGCCAACCAGGGACATACGCGGAACAATTGAAGATACCGAGCATAAATGCCCCTAGAATCAGCGCAATCCCGAAGCCCACGGGAACTGTACTCACAATCAAACAAGCGGAAGGGAAGACAGACAAAGACCCCGATTTGCTGGAAAAGGAGTTCAAGAAAATCATAGACGAAAAGAATGAAAACCTACAACTAAGAGGAGTACGTACAGGCAAAGGTTGTGTCGTTGTAGTAGCGGACACCAAAGAGATGGCTGAGAAAATAGTGAAGAACGATCAATTCAAAGAAGCAGGACTAGTAGTGGAAACGGCAAAAAACAGACAACCCGCGTTATTACTAAGGGAGGTCGATGCAGACCTGTCTGAGGAAGATCTCCAGAAAACCCTTTATGAGAAAAACCCGAGACTGCAAGAAAATGGCCAATTAACGCTGCGAGATTTCAGTCTGAACTTTCAACCAGTGGCAAAACTCCAACCCAGAAATAAAAAAATCAAAGACAAGGTCAACTGGATTGTCAAGTGCTCACCGCAAATTAGAAACATCGTGATGAAGCAAGGCGAGAGGCTATTCCTCAAATACGGAACGGTGTACTGCTCAGACTATATCACTCCAACGAGATGTTATAAATGCCAATTGTACGGCCACCCAGCCAAATACTGCCGAGAAGAAAAAGATACGTGTGGATACTGTGCGGGAAAAGGCCATAGATTTAAAGACTGCGAAGTAAGGAATAACCCAGAAGCTCAACCTAAATGTGCGGCTTGCTTCAGAATGAAAGTAAAAGATGATAACCATACTGGGGATTCTTATGAATGTACTGCATTCATGAGGGCTAGGGAGGAGATGGCCAGAAGGACTGATTATGGACTGTAGTTCAATAGAAAATTCTAGGCGGGAAGGGGAGGCCCCACAAGACTCCTCCACTCGCCTAGAAAGGGGCCGAGGACCTAACCGTGGACAAAACCAGGGCGAAATTAATCAGGCACCTGAGCATCAAGAAAGCACGCAAGACACCCCTTTAGACCGCGGAAAGCAGAAAAAAAGATGGAGCCCGGACGAATACAGGGAAATTATGTGGTGTCATATTTACACCCAAGAAAATGGCACTAATAGTCTCAAAGCCACTTATGCTCTATGGAGACAAAGAAATCCGAGCACTCGGCTGGAGATCGATGCAAACAAGCTCGCCACGCAGAGAAGGTTCATAGAGAAAACTAAAAAGGTTACTCAACAGCAGATAGAAACGATCAGATTACAAGTACGAGCAGAGATTGAAGCAACGGACCGAAACAACGAACCGGACTCGGGTGTTGATAGGCTGGAGGTAAACAGTCAGAACCCATCTCGAAGGCCTGCAAAAAACCATGAAAATGCTTCGGATAACACGGTAGAAAATGAACTGCCGACGCAAGAAGGTATGGAGCTTTTCAGCCGAGAGGACAGTGTACCACTTGAAAGTCACGTTAGCAGGATCAAAGAAGAGCTGATAAAGGAACTGATAGAAACCGAAAGGCTAGATTTCAGCGAGAGAGACGCGATCCCAAGACTGAGCAACCTCGCGAAGGCAGAGAGAGAGGTTATTCTTGTAAACCGGGCAATAGCTGAGATGATAAAAGAAAAACCGGGAATCACTTTTAAGGACGTCAACAACTTGATTTACGCTGGAGCAAAAGTAGGAAAGAGGAGAATAGATGGAGAAGTGCAGAAAAGGCGACCAAGAAGAAGAACAGGAGAACCTGGATGGCAAAGAAGATTAGAGAATAAGGTGAAAGAAATGAGAAGCCAAGTATCAACATTAGACGAAGCGGTCAAGAATAGGAGAGAATCGCAAAAAGTAAGACAGATAATGGAAATGTACGGAGAAAATAGTGCGAACAATAAGGAGGCCCTACTGGAATTCCTGAAGCAAAACTTGGCAGCGACTGCTCAAAGGCTGAGAAGGTACCAAAAGAGGAAGCAGCAATTTGAGCAAAATAAACTGTTCCAAGACAACCCGAAAAAGTTTTATAGGCAGCTCAGAACCAAAGCGGATGCAGTGGAGAAAGCGCCCGCTAGATAGGATGTGGAAGAATTCTGGAGGGGGATGTACGAGGAAGAGAAGAAGCATAACAAGGAGGCTGAGTGGCTGAAAGGAATGAGGAAGAAGCAGGAAATGGAGTGGATGAGCATAACCGCTGAAGAAGTAACCAGGACCATAAACAGAAGCAAAAATTGGACGGCACCAGGACCTGATAAAATCCAAAATTATTGGCTGAAAAAATTTAAGGCGACTCACGGAAAGTTGACGGAAGCATACAACAAGATGATAGGGGAAGGAGTGACACCAGGATGGCTCCCGAAGGGGCTCACCCATCTGATATCGAAAGGAGGAGATACAGAAGATCCGACGAAGTATAGGCCAATAACGTGTCTCAACACGTCATACAAAGTGCTCACGGCCATACTTACGGACAGAATTTACGCGCACGCGATTAAGATCAAACTTTTACCGCCGGAGCAAAAAGGCATCATGAGAGGGGTCAGAGGATGCAAAGACCAAGTCCTCATTTCCAAATGTATTGTCCAGGACTGTAAAAAAAAACAGGAAAAATCTAAGTAACGCGTGGATTGATTATAAAAAAGCGTACGACAGTTACCCCACACTTGGATAATCGAGTCAATGAGGCTCGCAGGAGTTGCAGATGAAATTGTGAGGATATGTGAGACGATGATGGGGCAGTGGGGTACGGAAATAAGGTTGACGACCAAAGGGGATCAGATAGAGATAAAAGACGTTTCGATCAAGCGGGGAATATTTCAAGGAGACTCGTTGTCGCAGATGTTGTTTTGCCTATGTTTAATACCGCTAACAGAGATACTCAACAGAGGAAAAGGATACAAGTACGACGCGAATAGAAGACCGCTCACACATCTCCTGTATATGGACGATTTGAAATTATTCGCCAAGTCTGACCAAGAACTTCAGAAGTTGTTAAAAGAAGTAAAAAGCTTCAGTGAGGACATATGCATGGAATTCGGACTTGATAAATGTGCGAAGGTAACTTTCAAGGAAGGGAAGTATAGAACAACTGAAAACATAAAGCTAGGACATGACATGGAAATCAAGCAACTTGAGCAGGAAGAAATCTACAAATACCTGGGCATCGAAGAGCAGGACAATATAGAACAGAAGCGGATGAAAGAGAAGCTGATCAAAGAGTACAAGGATCGGGTCAGAAAAATATTGAGAACGGAACTGAATGCAAAGAATAAAATGAAGGCAATAGGCGCATTCGCAGCACCAGTGCTGCAGTACAGTTTTGGAATACTCAACTGGACGCTGGCGGATCTAAAAAAAGCTGATATCGGAACGAGGAAGTTACTTACCATACATGGATTGCACCACCCGAAAGCGGACGTCCATAGGCTTTATGTGAGCAGAAAGAAAGGAGGCAGAGGCCTTCGGCAGATTGAAGCGGCGTGGAAGGTGGAAGCAGTCAACTTAAAAAGATACATGGAAAGGAGAGCAAAAGAAGACGACCATATGGAGTTTGTGCTAGCCCAAGACAAGAAGAACAGAGACGTATGTAACTCAATCAGCAAACTGGGAAGGAAAATAGAGGAAGAGATAAACCTGGATCTAGAGCAAGCCAAAGATGAAGAAGAGAAAAAGAGGAAATCAAAGAATAGGATAGCGGAAGAGATAGAGAAGGAATGGACACAAAAAATTATGCATGGACAGTACCCAAAAAGTTTAAAGGACGAACTCATAGACAAAGAAAGTACGCATTTGTGGCTGAACAAAGGAGTGCTAAAGGGAGAGACAGAGAGCCTGATAGTGGCAGCGCAAGACCAGGCACTAAAAACGAAGTATGTGGCGGCGAAGATCTACAAAGAACAGTGCGACACAAAATGTAGACTGTGCGGGGAAGGTCAGGAGACCATAGACCACATTGTAGCGGCTTGCCCCGTGCTAGCCAGGAAGGAGTATATTGAAAGACATGACAATGTAGCGAAATTAATCCACCATGGCATCTGTCGAGAATATGGAATAAAGGAGCTGCAACAAAAATGGTACGAACACGAACCAAAGAGAGTGCAGGTGAGTGAGGATGGGAAAACAACGATTTTGTGGGACGCGGGTGTTATGACGGATCGGAGGATAGTGGAAAACAGACCGGACATAATAGTGGAAACGACAGAGGAATGCTTTTGTGTCGAAATATCCGTGCCTAGTGATAAAAACGCGAGCGCAAAAACAAATGAGAAGATGCTGAAGTACCAGGATCTAAGCATCGAACTCCAACGGATGTGGAATCGGAAGGTAACAATAATACCAGTAATTGTGGGAGCAACTGGAACCATATTGAAATCTCTGAAGAAACAAGTACGGAAGATCCCAGGACAACATTCGGTCATGCTGATCCAAAAAACCGCGCTGATGGGTACGGCGCGTATACTAAGGAAAGTCCTCATGTACGAATAAGAAAAATTAGAGTTGTAAACCGTGACTGCAGTAGAAATTTAAAAAAAAAAAAAAAAAAAAAAAGGAAAAAAAGAAGAAAGAAAAAAAGGGAAAAAAAAGAAGAACGAAGAAAAAAAAAAAGGAGAAAAAAAAAAAAAAGGAAAAAAAAAAGAAAAAAACCCCGAAAAAAAAAAAGTAAAAAAAAAAGAAAAAAAGGAAAAAAAAAAAAAAAAAAAAAAAAAAAAAAAAAAAAAAAAAAAAAAAAAAACGGGCACGGTAGGGTCGGAGCCATGATTAAATTTAACTCCCCGGTGTACCCGTTTTAATTTTAAACGAAATCTAAAGGTGTATAAAATGGGGGGAAAATACAATAATGTATTAAAAAATAGAAATCCGGCCTAAAGTCTCAGGAGAGCCCGAATTATGCCCCCTAAATTTACCATCCTACCGAAACTAAAAGGTGAAAAAAAAATAAAAATTTTAATAATAAAATTTAAAAAAACCCAAGGCCCAACAATAGGGTGGGAAAAAAGCCCACCCTGCACCTGGAAACCCCCTTGGAGCATGGGGGTCCTCGGTACACCGATAAGTGGTGCGAATGAGGCAGTGTAGGCCCCTGTTCTAAAGCGGACGGGAAAATAAATAAGTGCTGATTACTCAACAAAAAACAGAACAAACAACAAACCGTCAATATTGTCGTGAAAAGGAGGAATTATGCTCCTATATATGTATATACCAATATAATGTTATATAAGGATAAAAATCTTAAAATATAAATCGTTGAAATGAAAATAAGGATGTGGAAAGAAACAAGGTTAATCCGGTTGTCATAGGGGTGACAGGAGTGTAACGAAAAAGGGCAGCACACCTAAAAGGGGTCCTGGATAAATTCACATCAAAACCCCCTGGAAAAAACAGCCAGATACTGAGGAAGTGCTTGAATGAGGCAGTGAGCCCCGTTCTGAAGCAGGATTCGATTAAAAAGAAAAAATTTTAACAGCAAAAAAAAAAAAACAAAAAAAAAAAAAAAAATAAAAAAAAAAAAAAAACAAAAAAAAAAAATAAAAAAAAAAATATATAATATTATAAATATAAATATAATAAATATGTGTGTTAAATTTGCGCATTGCTGTGATAACTTGTGCCCTGGCTAATTGTGTGTCCTGTTTGTGGTTTTTTTGATTTGGATAACTTATAATGAAGTGAACTATTTTCTGGATAGTGTAAGAAAAAAAAAACCCGTATCCTGCTCATAAACAGAGGAACAAATTTTGAAAAAACCTAGGCTAAACTAAAAAAAAAATACAAACAAAAAGCTAAGAGGCAAAAAACAAAAAATTCCAGAGCAATTAATATAAGAATGCAGTAAGGACTTTTAGGAGTGATCACCTTTTGCTAAGAGCAATTTTGCGATTGCAAATTTGGGGGAATTAAATTGCGATCCCATATTTTGAGGGAACCTTTGCAAGGAAAAAAAATTATTGTTTTTTTTTTTTTTTTTTTTTTTTTTTTTTTTTTTTTTTCTTTTGTTGAAACGTGCAACACCTGTAACGGTGATAAAAAAAAAAATTCATTTTTAAAAACCTGTAATGTTTTTCGAGTTTGGGTAGGCTGGCTCACGGGGCTTTCCGGACCCACTTTATTCAGTTTATTTTCAGCCAATCTATGCTCCAAAATTTGGAGATTTTTTTGTTTATGACCCTGTACAGGGTGTTGAAAAACTGTTTTCAATATTTCACTGATTCTACAGGTCAAAATTAAAGACTTTTTTTCCACTTTTTATTCCAAAATCTTTTTATACAAATGTTTTAAAAAATTGATATTTTTTTAATAGCAACATTTATAACCAAGTGTTCTAAAAATTGGTGTCTGTATAATTTTAAGTGTAAAATATTAATACCTCGATAAATTCAGAAATTGAATTACTATATTTTCAAATATTGTAAAACTTTAACGGCACGAAATTTGGTTTTAAACGGATTAAAAATAAGAAAATAAACCGAAATCAGACAAAAAACTCTTAAAAAAGATTTTCAATCTTCAAATACGAAGTTTTAACAGATAATTGCTCCCAGTGAAAAAATTAGCTTTTAAAAAATAGCGCAGTGGGGTATGCAACCCCTCTCCGGAGTGTTTCCCCCCTATGGAAAAAGGCATTTCCAACGGGCGGTTTTTGCTTAAACCGTCCTATCGAAAAAACTTAAAAACCCAAAAAATCTTCTAAATTTTTGAGGGGATTCGGTTTATCCCAAAAATAAAAAAAAAAAGTTAAAATACTAAAAAGTAAGCAGAAAATTTCGTTCTCGAGGATTAATGAATTTTCCCGCGTAAAATTACCCCCTGACACAATTTTAAAGAACATTATTTATAAAAAGTTGACGCTATTAAAAAACCTGTCAATTTTTAAAACTTTGGGGGGGCTGTAGCTCAAAAGGGGGCATTTTCCGGACACATGTTGTAGGGAAAAAAAAGTCTTATTTTGCCCTTTAAAATCCGCCCCTGAAATTTCGCAGAACAGTTTTTCAACACCCTGTATATGCGGATTCTTCTCAAGAATTAACTACTCAATCGCTTTTAACGAATGTTAGCAAGATCCCCATTGTGCCCTAGCCTATAAAAATAATACCTTCACCTGAAGTTGGAAATTTCCAAGAACAGAACAGATGAGAGCCGGAAATAGCAAACGACAGTTGAGAGGAGGAAACTTCCATTTTGCGACGAAAATTTCTCTGCTACAGAGACAAGGTTTGAATAAGCTTGCCTTCTTTCTCTCCATCACTTTTTGCATAATTTTAATCCATTTTTGTACCGTAGGCGTATGAGAAAAAAAAAACTGAAACCTTGACACGAGTTGAAATCCGAGCACTTCGTTGCATTCGGGCGAACATTTAATTTATACGCGGATCAAGTGAAACTATTTTTCCTCTTTTGGATGCATTTTTGCAATTAAAAGAGTCATGCGCTAGCAATATACTGCTTGTCTGTCGACCTCGTTGTCCGATGTCATAGGCAACCGGTGGCTTCATCTCCGGCAGCCTTTTCAGTTCAATTTCCGCTTCTCTTTTCCAGATATATTCTTCAACCCTGGGGTCGAAAAAAGAGATAGACTGAATCATTTTTTATCTTCGTCCATCTTCCGCTCCTCGTAATAATAAATTAGCCCATAGGTAGCATTCTAGAATTCATCGGTTTACTGCATCCGTGCACAAAAGATTACATTATTCTGTGGTGTAGTATACATATCTATGTATATTATAAAGCACTGCTATAAATAATCTTTCCTGCATCGAGACACTAAAGGGATGAATTCTAGAACGCTACCATAGTTGTGAAGCCACTGAGCCGCTTCGTTCGTAGAATCAGAAACCTCAAACGTAAACCTTGATAAATTCAACAGGTTCAGGTCGATCAACACCACGTAATAATGAAAACCATATAAGTAAACAAGTGTAGAAAGGGACAAATGTGTTGCCGGGTTATTATATTTTCCTATTTTGAGTGGAAAGCTAAGATGTCGAGTTATCGGTGCAACATTTTAGAGTCTTTTTAGGTTCTGCTTAGCAATAATTACGTTAAATGAATTGAATCAGGTGCCCGAAATTACTTATTTTATTGGAAATCAGTCGATCCCTAGTATTTATCTCTGAAGTCCAAGTAGGGTATTAACAATTGATGACGAGGAGTTTCAGGGCTATTTTCATAGCTCCCAACTGGCAGTTGGGGCAATGCTCCAAGGACCTCATTATCTCAAGGGTCTCTGAACAGGTTAGCTATTCTTTGCATTAGTGCCTATAACACAATATGTGGGCGCCGGTAGATCCATAGGGTATCTGGGTGGGGGCAAACCCCCAATTTTCAAATATGTTAACCTGTTTACAGCCCAATTTAGGGAACATTGGCGTGAACTTCCGTAACTTTCAACTTTTGGGGATGGAAATGGCCCCATTTGTACCCTCTCCTGCCGGCGCACGGCGCGAGCGCTCATAGCATGACGCTTTTAATCCGCGATCTTTACCACGTGTACTCATGTCGATTACGTTTTTCGTAAAACATAAATTATTTTTCTCTTGCCAAATTAAATTCGGTCGTGGATTAGTGGTAGAACATCATGGATCACCTTGTTGTCAATCTAAATCATCATAATTCGATCAGTAGACTTTAAAATCTTGGAAAAGCACAACCTACGATATACAGCGTTTTTCATTTATCGTATTTGTTTTTATTTGTTTCAGAGATCTCAGATGTCTCCGAAATACCATTCATACGAATCTCATGTGTACTTACATTCTTACTGATTTTATGTGGCTTCTGACAATAACATCGCAGGTGAGTCTTTCCGCCTTCCATTTTTGTTTGCGTCAAATATGAATGAATAGCATCTTCATGTAGAGCCGGCGCGGCAGGCCGATTATGAACAATCGCCAATCGTATCGTAATGCTATCGAGTCGATTATCGAGTTCTCCACCGACAAAGGCTTTGACCCTCACCTTAATATTGAAAGCATCATCGGTTACAATTTCTACGATATCGTGGACTGTTCTACCCCAGTCATTATTTACTTCGGTCAAAACAGTCTTTATGGTTGTCGCTGTATGAGATTTGTCTAATAACTTTGTATAGCAATATTCCGTCTAACCAAGTCAATTCCATCAATGTAATGACAAGTCACACCTTTGAAACTTTTACGATGTTTAGACCAAATATCAGTGGTAAGACTTAGACCATCTACCTTCTTAATGGCAGCAGCAACATCCTTGTGGATGCTCTCGTACCGCTCATGTAATAATTTGGAAATCTTGGATCTTCCGGGCCGTTTCCGTAACGGTACAGCGGCATCGCAAAAGTAGGCGAAACCCTCCTTTTCGCCTTTACTTAACGGGTCATTGTTCTTGACAACCATGTACAGGAAAGCATCTGTTAGGGCTTGATGCCGTCATAAATAAACAGTTGAAATCTTCAATTTGTTTTGAAAGTAAACATGATAGCATTTTGGCCGACACATTGAGATGAGGCGTGTTTAATTTGTGTCTTTTGTTAATATTTTGTCGTTTTTGCTGGCCTATTTTTCTTGGATTGCATTTTAGTTTCTTGAAAGGGGAAAAAAAAAACTTTTAATATGCCCTCATTGGTTGCAACCGTAACATTTAAGAGGACCTGAATTACTTTGCAATCCTAACCCTGCATTATTTGGACTTTGCTTCGCTTTGGACGAGGCCATCTCTGCACCTCTCTTCTTGAAACATTTAGTAGCGCTGTGTCCTTTCCCGGAACAGAAAGTATACACACTAAAACTGGTTGGAAATGGTTCCGATATTTATCAATCTCTACACTCAATTTTTAAGATGCTCGAAGTGCAGAAATCACCTGCTCCAAAGTTTTGAAGTCCTTACTAACCCGAATGCGTAACACTGGATTAGCATTTTTCCATAACCTGTGAACTTGCCTTTCAAGAGTCATCTCGTCGTGTCTCCGGAAAAGAGTAAGCATCTCTTCTATATATAAGCCGATATTTTCATTTGGTCTTTGTAACCGGTTTCTAATCTGATCTTCTTAAAAGTCAGTATAATTTGGTTGAACAAAATAAATCTTAAATTCTTTCAGAAATTAATTAAAAGTTGTGATAGTAGCTCTTCTATTTCTGAACCAACTCAACGCTGTCCCATCAAGTACTAATGGTAAGGCGGCAAAAATATATCGCTCACTTATAGACTTGGCTGCAACACAGTCATCTAACCGTTCCAGAAAATCCAAGGCGATTCCGAACAATTGAAGTACAAATTCCAGTTATTAATTATGGTGGATATTGGGTTTAACAATTAAATTACGTGTACTACTCAATGGTTCCGATGATGCTTGAGGTTCTACAATAATAGGTTTCCTAACATTTACAGTATTTTCAAGTTGTAACGTTACGAAGATGTAGACCTAGTTATGGCGTTACACGTCAATACAATGTCACAATACATACTTTTTCAACAACTTGATTTAGTTCGACAGCAACATATCCTTGCGCTCACGATGCAAAAAAAAATGGGAAAGAAAAATACAAAGAAACATTAGTACAAATTATCTAACGTCCTAATTAAACAGGTAACAACTTAGACATCATGGCACTGGTTGATGTGATTGCTTATTAATTGATGCATTGATGAATAATGAATAATGATGCATTTAAACTGCTAACAACTTTGATAAAATGACACAGATTTATGTGATTTTTGCTGATTAATTGATTGATGCCGTTAAAATTATTTATTATGATTAATTCTTATAAACTATCAGAGTTGCGTAAAAAGAATGAAAAACAACTGTTAAAGCTGCTTTTTATAAATCAACTGTTACACTGTTTGACGTCTGTGTCTTTTGTCAAAATTTGAAAGATTACTTGAACAGTACAAGATACCAGATATGCCAGAAAAGAGATGGTAGGATAATAAAGAACGATAATTCGACACACAAACTTAGCCTGTTGGATGTTGAGCGAAAACCTGCACGGGGGTCCCTTCTCCGTGCAGTGACCCCAGTGCAACCGTCCAGCCATCCAAAACACACACTATTGAAATCACACATTCGGTCAAACCCAACCAAACCCCCAGCTTCGTCGTAGAGATCGGAGGTAATGTGCCGGTGACGTCACGTTCGTCAGGCCTGACGTCATCAGCACGCCCTTGGTTAAAGTCGGAGACTTACCTGTGTTTATAAAGGAACAGAAATAAAGAAAGAATATTAGAAGGAAAAGGACAACAAACTTTAACGGACGTAACGATTGCCGAGCTGTTTGACGAACTCTCTGTCCTGAGTCGCCCATCCAGGATCCAGAGACGTCATCATATCGTTGAAAAATTGTCACAAATATAAGATTACATTTCAGAGCTTTAAGAACACTGACGTCCATTTCTTTTTTTAAAGTGACTTTATCCTTACCTTTTTCAATATGATTCGTTCCTTCAATAATTACGACAGTCTCGTTCTCTGATAAGCAAGGCATATTAGAAGGTAATGTACTAGTTACATAATTAAAATCAGTACCTGGCATGACTGTAGCATCACAAAAAACTTCGGGAATGTCTTCAATCAGCTGAGTCTTTTCCCCAAACCAATGACTTCTTGATGATAACGGGAGTCACTAAGACATAATCCGACGTGCCAAGTTCATAACAACATTCTTCTTATAACAGAAAGGCTGGACCGAAAGAAAGTTTAAATACCTCCCTGAAGCAGTCGGCTTTGATACCATTTGCATAAGACCCGATTTTTATACCTTTCTAGAATCATGTCGAGAAAATTGAGGCAACCGTTCTTTTCTTCCTCCAAAGTAAATTTAACCAATGGAGTTTGAGCGTTAAATAAATCCAAAATGTTTGAGACTTCGTTCTTGTGAACGCAAAGGCATAAGTCATCCACAAAACGTTTATAAAATAAAATTAACGTCGGTGCAATACTGTGAATCGTTAGCTCAAACTCTTCCATGACAATATTAGCGAGAACTGCGGAAACACTCTCACCCATGGCTAATCCTTGGACCTGTTGGTAAAATTTGTCCTCAAACTGAAATACCGTCGAGCTTATGCAAACTTCCAGCATATAAAGAAATTGGTCTTGAGGAATAGCGCAATGATTTTTAATCTCCTCCCACCGTCTTTTAACACACTTAATTGCTAGGTCCACTGAAATGTTAGTGTACATCGAAACGACATCAAGGGATATTAGTCGGAAATCTTCAGGAATTTCAAACCCGTTAATTTCATTGAAGAAATAAAAAGAATCCTTGACACACCACTCAGTTTTCCCAACAATGTTAGACAAAATTCCAGAAAAAAGCTTTGAGATGCAGTAATAGGGAGAGCCAATAGTTGACACAATCGGACGAATAGGAACATTATCTTTATGAAGTTTCAGCAAACCATAAATTCTTGAAACCATCCCGGAAGATGTTTTTAAGTTGTCTGCAGTGGCCTCAGAAATCCAGTTTTTTTCACACCAGTGCTTTACAATGAAATTATTTTTACTCATTTGTGATGGAACTAATGAGTGCTTGATAACTTTATAAGCAGAGACATGGTTTAAAACACTAAGCATTCTGTCCATGTAGTCATCCCTGTTAATGATGACCGTTTTGTTGGACTTGTCTGCACGTACAACCATAATATGCCTATTCTTCTTTAAAAACGCATGAGTTCTGATGATATCGTCTTTTAAGGCTTTCATGAAAAAACAATCTGAAAACTTCTGAACCGAGGCCACCTTAAGTCTTTCGAAAGTACCAACTTTTTTAACCTGATGGTAATAATGATTTATGGCAATTTATAGCTTTAATAATAAATATGCATAAGCCTCGTATGATGTGCTCTTATTCCTCCTTGAATTGAAACCGATCTCTAAATAAATGAATTTTTAAACAATAAATAGCTTTTGCCATCCACCTCCCATGGTGAATGGCGCCAGGCGGAGCAAAACTTACATTACCATCAACTTTACCGAGGAAAATCTGGGTTAACACTAAGAACTCCCGATAGTCGTCCCGAGGTTGCTTCCCATTTAAAATTGCCTCAATGAATTCAATAATACTAGCAGAACCATCTTTTAAAACATCAATTACTTCTAAGTCTGGTGAATGAAAGAAAGATAGGCATTAAATAAATACAAGAGGAAAATCACAGGTTAAGCTAATCACAGACAGTGGGCTGAAGAAAATTAAATTTGAAGAAATACAAGAGGAAAATCACAGGTTTAGCTAATCACAGATAGTGGGCTAAAAGAAAATAAAATTCCGTTGAATTACGTTGAATTATTTACAGGATTAGTAGCGAAAAGACAGATACATATTCATGATGTTAAAGGAAAAATAATTTCGAGGTAAGCAAAAGTAAAAGCTCAGCTTCCAATCACAGACAAATTTCAAATTTAATACATGAAAAAGATTCTGATAACTTTGTCCCCCCCAAAAAAAACAAAAACAAAGTGATAGGCTTAAAGACCATTGTCCTACAAATGAAGGGGAATGGTAAATCATAGCTTCAGCTAATGAAAGATACTTGGTTGAAAGAAGCGAAAATTCAAAAGCGTCTCGTAAAACTATTTACAGGATTTAGGAATAAAATCAAGATAGAGGCTGAAGTATTAGAATTGATGATCCGATGGAAACGCATCAACAAAATCTTCATCATCATCGTAAGCATCACTATTATCATCATCATGATGATTAGCGGGATGATTTGCACCTCTTTCAAAAATTGGAGACGTAGTATGAGCTTCATTACTCTTTTTCTTTACATTCTTATAATTATTTTTGTGGTCATTTTTTCAATCATGGCCTTGGTTGGTCGGAAGTCTATGTAGCAACCTGAGCTACTTTGGCTGACAGCAGGAAATACAAGCAGCGACTGTGGGAGTGACCATCTTATTTCGCTGCTTGGTTTTAATGCAATTAACTTTCCTAAATAATCTCTCACATGCAGCATTGGAGTGAGCCACTCTCAGCACACTCAGGGAAAATTTGCACACATCTGCAAACATGGGCGTATCCAATTCACCTAAGCAGAATGTGCTTGAATTCGCCCACAATTTATCAACTTCCTTTTCTTCCTTGACACTGTTGGGTAATTTTGGGACAAGCTGGGGCAATAAACGCCATTGGTTATCCACCTCTTGCTTGTCAGCATCCTTAGAAATAATTCTAGGCAGACTTGACATAAATCTCCTAATGTTGGATAACGCTCTCGAGCGGCCGAGGATAAATCCGTACGAGGACTTAAAGGAGTTAATGAAAATAGTGGACTTTCAAAATTTAACCTAACTTTCAATTCGCGACACGCTAATTTTTTTACAATTCACAAAAAAGTCATTCAATAACCTGCGGTTGAATGGCTTCCTTTTCTTCCTTGACACTGTTGGGTGATTTTGGGACAAGCTGGGGCAATAAACGCCATTGGTTATCCACCTCTTGCTTGTCAGCATCGTTAGAAATAATTCTAGGCAGACTTGACATAAAACCTCGTAATGTTGGATAACGCTCTCGAGCGGCCGAGGATAAAGCCGTATGAGGACTTAAAGGAGTTAATGAAAATAGTGGACTTTCAAAATTTAACCTAACTTTCAATTCGCGACACGCTAAGTTTTTTTACAATTCACAAAAAAGTCATTCAATAACCTGCGGTTGAATGGCTTCCTTTTCTTCCTTGACACTGTTGGGTGATTTTGGGACAAGCTGGGGCAGTAAACGCCATTGGTTATCCACCTCTTGCTTGTCAGCATCGTTAGAAATAATTCTAGGCAGACTTGACATAAAACCTCGTAATGTTGGATAACGCTCTCGAGCGGCCGAGGATAAAGCCGTATGAGGACTTAAAGGAGTTAATGAAAATAGAGGACTTTCAAAATTTAACTTAACTTTAAATTCGTGACACGCTAATTTTTTTTACAATTCACAAAAAAGTCATTCAATAACCTGCGGTTGAATGGCTTGGTTTCGAAAAATCTATCATACTGGTGTAAGTAGAATCAAATGTCTCATGATCATCATTCAAGTTACAATTTTTTTCAGGACAATGTTTGTACGAATAAACGTGGGTATATTTTTAAAAATGAAAATGTGTTCGGATAGTTTGAAGCCATGAATTCGACTTACGCCTACACGTCACACGGCCGACAAAAGCACAACCGGACCGGAGTACGAGTCTTTTTTGAGTATTGTTTCCTTTGATTTTGATTGCCGCCAATTTTTGAGGTTAGGTTTGGAGCAAAAAGGGCACTAAAAGGTTGAACTCAAGTAGAAAGATAAATGAGGTTTCTTTTTGCATAATTTCAGCCTAGTAATGACATTTTCTCCTAGGAAACTCACAACTTTAATTTCAAGAGGAATTAGATGAGTTTCATTATAATTTTTGCCATTTAAAATTTCGATTTTTCGAATCGTTTGTACAGTGAATAAATCGATTCGGTGAAAAAATCGACCTGAAAGATGGCTGGGCCCATACCTTGGCCCACCTCGAGCCCTTGGTGGCTGGGTTCTGATATCTTCAGCCGTTGCTGAAAAAATTCCAATTGTACATTTTGTAATACACCAGTAACGGAAAGCTCCACCATTGGAAGCTGTTAAACAATCTGTTGTTGTTGACAAAATTGATTTGAAAACGCTCAGGCGAGTTTAAAAAATCAATACACAGAAAATCATGACTTCGATATTTTCACTCAGTGTCAGTACAGACGTTTAAAAAGAAAAAAAACGAATACAAAGAAGAAAATTGTGTTTTACATTGATGTATTCCTTTGAACAGTTTTGTTTGACAAAAGTGATGCAACTAAACTTTACATCATTTACATGTTTTAAGGCATTCATTTCTGGTGCCAAGTTCCCCGGGAAAGGGTTGTTTTTTCTTCGGGCAAAATTTCAAGTCTAATCTTTCTCAAGTGAAAAAAAAAATAATTAAGGCTATATTAGCCCTTTCCTCACCTTGTTCAAACCTCAATTTAATGAAGAATGCAGAAGAAAACATTATTTCAACTATTTGAGTGTGCAGTCACTAAGAGTACTTGGTTAAACGAAAATGTTTGCGCGGATTGTTATTGATCAAGGTAATCGATGTTTTTAAAAATGAAACTAATGCTCTTATACTGAACTGTATACGGTTATTACAATTTCCGGAAGTAGTACACAAACCCTACCTCGAAAACCGTTAAGCATATTTGTCATTTAGCTTATAATTTGTAAATAATTTTTGTTCAAATATTTTTCTGCGGCTACTGATCAAAGCTTTGAAGATTCTCTTTTCCGGAGGCGTCTCGTTTTGTTTTCCTTACACTCAACACGAAGAGTCTTTTTTCCCTTTTTTTTTTTGTTCCCCTCTGTAGGAGTCATTGGGGACCAAGTCTGGCAAAAAGGTTGTTTTACCAAAATTTAATCGTTGGGAAAAAATTCGATTAGTCAAGGGCCATTTTAAATCGATTCTTATTATATTAATTTTTTAATAATTTTTACGATTGAACGGGTTTCGCTAGAATCCCCGGGTTGTGGGGTTACCCTTTTAAAAATGTTCGTTGTTTTCAGCAGGAAAAACTTTCCTTTCAAACCAATTCGCTGAGTTTTCTTTTTTTTCTGTAAAAATTGTTCTTAAAAATAAAGAAAAACCCCGGGTTCTCGTCTAACTCGGGGAGGATTATCAGAACTTTTCCCCCTTTTTCATCTATTCCCTAGCTTTCCTTTTCCAAAAGGGGAGGAAAAAACTTTTCCTTTGTGTGCAGTCTCCTCAAAAATTCCTTAAAAAAAATTTTTAAAGAATTTGCGCCTTCCTGCAATAGTTTGGGGGGAGGAGGAGATAAAAACTTTTCCCCCCTCTTTTCAGCAACTTGGTTCCCGGGAGCCTTCCTCCATTGTGCTTACGCAGTCTGCTGACTTCTTTCCTGTATGCTTTGGGGGGGCAAATCTAAAATCAAAAATTTCATTAAGCATAAAAAGTTTTCCCTCATAATTTCAAAAGCGCTTTTTTCCGGGAAAACCTAAGAGAGGCAGGAAAAGGAAAAATAACCCCTCATCAGCTTTAAGCAAACGCACGCACTTACGTAGAAGCCCAGGGAACCCGGGGTTAGATTTAGGGGAAGCCGTGTTGGGGCCGTATTTGGCGCGCGAAACAAAAGGTGCATGTCGGGTAAATTTATTTCTATAGATGTATAGCCGGGTTTGGGAGTAATGCTAGGGTTGTTTCAAGTATAAAAAATAAAGCATGAAAATTAAATACGAGAGCACAAACAAGTTTAAAATCCACTCAAAAAAAATCCCTTTTTTAAAAGCCCGGGCTACCTAACATATTGCAGGGTTAAAGGAAGAACAACCCCTGCATGCAACAACCCCTAACACAAAATGGGCGGGAACCCTTCAAATACATAAAATTTTCCCGGCATTGCCCGGGGCTTAGCTTTTAGGATCAAAGAAAAAATTTAAATAACTAGTAATGTTTCGCATCCAACGAAAATTTAAATGTTTGCATGTTTTGTTTATGTTTATACAGGGTGTTTTCTTTATCTACCCCCCGGTTTTTTTTCTTCAATTTAGATAATTTGCTTTACTATTTCTACAACAATTTTTCTGAATTTTCTTTTAATTGGGGCGAAAATAACGGGGCCCACATTAACAATTTTAAAATGCAACCCCTTCTTAGGAAAAACATTTATTTCAAAAGGGGGTAAACTAACACTTTTGGGGAAAACCGGGTTATACTTTTTTTTACATAGACGGGAACAAATTCGTTTTCATATTTTAAAAACATTCTCCACTACGGAAAGTGGAATTTTTAAAAAAACTATTTGGGGGCCAAAAACTCTGCAAGTCTTCTTTAGATCATCAAAAGTTTTACAAAATTAAAAAAATTGATTTTTAGAGCGAAAATTTTTTGTAAAAATTTTTGCCCATGAAAGGGGCTATCTTGAAATTCCCCCCCCCTTTTTATGATACGTCGATAAAAAAGATAAAATTTTGCGGTTTGGCGCAATTTTTCCATATTTCGAATTTTTTTTTTGGGGCGAAATCGAGCTATTAAAAATTTTAAAATTTCAACCCCTATTTTTGATACATTTGTTCTCAAATACGCATAAAATTCTACGGATTTTTCGCCGAAATGTTCGTTTTTTCGTTTTTTTTATATATCAATTTTAAAAGGTTTGTTTTGGAAAGGAATTTTCAAAAAAATACCCCTTTTGGAAATCAAAATTTTTAAAAAAAATATGCGCTCCCAAAAATCAAATTAGCAATACTTTTCAAAACTAATTAGTTTTGAAAATACTTGCTAATTTGATTTTAGGACCCCCTATTTTTTTTAAAAATTTTTGCTTCCGAAAAGGGGAATATTTTTTTTAAAATTTCCTTCCAAAAGACCCTTTGAAATACGTCATCAAAAAACATAAAAACGAACAATTTTGGCGCCAAAAACCTTAGAATTTTTGCCCTTTCGAAGATTTTCCCAAATATTAAAAATTTTTTCCCCGCCCCCCATGGGGGGGGTTTTGAAACCCAAAAAAAAACGATTCGATATGGAAAAGCGCCAAAACGCAAAATTTTATCTTATTTGATCGACGTAATTCAATAAGGGGGGGAGGGAATTTTAAAAAGCCCCTTTAGGCAAAATTTTTAAAAAATTTTTAGTTAAAATCAAATTTAGGACCCGATTGCTTGAAAAATTTCGTTATCTGATAATGAGTGGATTTTGAAAGTATTTTTGGCCCATAGTTTTTTATTCCGAAATTTTTCCCTTAGAAACAATATGTGATTTTTAGCAAAATACGCACCAAATTTAATTTGAAATTCGATACCAAAACGCAAAAACCGGGTTCAACTTTCCTTATTTTGCGCCCCAAAATCTTAAAAATTTTATGCTACTTTGAAAGATGTATCACAAAAAGGGGTTGCAATCCTGAAATTTTGGAAAACAGGGCTTAAATTATGGGTCTCCTCATGGTTTGTTGTAGGAAAAAAATGTTTCACCCCAAAAAAAAAAAAAAATTTTATGAAGGAATGTCTTTTAAAAAGATTGGTTTTATTCAATTTGGCAATCAAAAAAACCCCTGGGGGGGAGGGTAAAAAAACACTCATGTTATAATAACGAAATTTTTATTCCATTACATTTTTTTTTAAAAGCGAATATATGTAAGAGTACCTAGTTGCTTGGGAAAAGGGAATTTTTTTCTATTTATGGTGGTTTTGAAATTTTTAAAGTGCCACGTTTTTTTGGGAAATTTTCGTTAGAATGTAATGAGACATGTAGATGCAGGCAAAAGTGCCCAGACCCTTATTTGATTTAATTTTTGGGGTTAATGGGAAAAATTTTTGAATTTTTGACCCAAAATTTTTGCGTTCGAAAACGGACCTAACTTTCTTAAGTAAAACACTTATGCGGAGAAAAAATGACGGGCCATTTTCACGTTTAAGTCATTCATTTTTCACTACAAGAATTTTTTGGAAATAAAAAGTACTTATGCATGGTTCATCATTTGGAAACCCTGTTTGTTTTTTAGCTAGAACTTTTTCAAAAAAAAAAAAAATTCTGGGTCAGGAATGCCCTTTTTAAAACGATTTGGTCGTAATTCAATGGTCTTTTTTCTTTTCATATTTTACCCCCATGATCGACCCCAAAAAATAATAAAACCAAAAACCAAATCAATCAGGGCTCATTTCTGTCAATATTTAAAAAATACGGAATAGTTTTGTTTTAATTTTCCTTTTAACTAAGCCAAAAATTTTATTGAAAAAGTAAAACCCCAAAGGGGTGCTAAAACGGTAATGATTTTTGAAAACAATTGGGCCGTTGAATTGTTTTTCAAAGTAAAACTTTGCCCATTTTTAGTAAGTGCCAATGGACATCCTAAAAGGGGCAGGATAAAGTTTCCAAAAATTCCCTCTATTTTTTTGTGAATTTGGTTTAATGGTGAAAAATTCTTGAATCTTTTTCGTAAAACCCAATTTTTGGGGTTGTTAAACAGGGTTAATAGTTTTCTTAAGTAAAAACATTTTCGGAAGAAAAAAGCGGGCCCGAGTCTTTGCATGTTGAAGTTATCACATTTTTTCCAAAAATCCCAAAAAAATATTGAAAATTTAAATTTAAAATACTATTAGTGGGGGTTTGTGCTTTTTCCGGTAACCATGTTTTTTTCCAAGCTCATGAACTTGGTTCGAAAATTTTTTCCTCGAGAATGCCCTTTTAAAGATCGATGATGGGGGGCGCGAAGTCAACCCGGACAAATTTTTTCTTTCTTTTTTCCCCATCTCACCCTCCCCACTGATCTAACCCCCCCCGAAAATAAAACCTAATAAAAGCAAAAAAAAAAAAAAAAATCAATATTCCTTGTGGCTGTAATTTTTTTCCACACAGTAATACCCTAAATGAGTTTGTCCTTGAGTTGATTTGATTTTTTGCTTTATCCCCTGACCCCGGGGATAATCATCGTATTGATAATTACCCCTGTTCCCCTCAAAATGTAAACGATTAAAGGGGGAGGCTTTAAAAATCTTCCGACATCCCAAATTTTGGAAAACTGATTCACGAAAATTATAAAGTTAAAATAAGGTGACCCCTTTTCTTTAAATTTTCGAATCGGCCCTTCCTAAAAAACGTTTAGGATTTTTTAAAATTCCCATGAGAATAATTGCTCGGGGTGTTGCTCACTTTTCGGTAATTTGAAAAATTCTTACCTTTTAGGAAGCCAATTGGCACATGAGGTGAGAAAAAAAGAACTAAAAAGTTTTACTTTCCTACAGTTGGCGTCAATTTTTTCAAATTTCGGAGGGGCTTTTCTGAGTTTGAAAAGTGAGTTTTGAATGGAAAATTTGGATCCCCCCTTTATTTTTCCGGAATAATGGGGCCCCAAAATTTATTTAAATTTGACAAAAAGTAACGATCTAAAAAAAGGAATCTAGACCTTTTTCCCGTTTAAGTTATTTTAAAGTCAACGGGGGAATCAATTTTAAACTTAGCTTTTACAATTGTTTACCTCGGGGATTTTTGGGAAAACCCGAAATTTGGAAAAGATTTCATGATTTCGCGTCGACGCGAAAAACCCAATGCCCTTGACTTTCTATGGGGGTGTATCCTCTACTTTTTCCTAACGCCTCTATCGTCAATTCTCTGTTTCAAATAACTGGTCCCCTAAGAGCCAGGGCCCCCTTGGGTAAACCACCTTATTTAATTCTTTTAATAAAGGGGGGAGAAAAAAACACCAAAAAAACGACGGAGATAAAAATTTCCATAATCGTACTTTCCAAACTCTGAAAACCGTTTTACGCGGGCGTCCTTGGTTGGCCCCCGGGGGCATAATTTTTCCGCTAAAAATACTGCCCATCACCGAAGTGATTAATTTAGGGCATTCATTTTTACACCGGTGTCACCTTATAATAGGGAATTAGGTGGCCATTAAATGGGCTTGATAGGCTTAAAAAATCATGTTCAATAGAAGAATCAAAATTGTGGAATGGTATTAAGTTACCGTGAAACACTAAAAAAAACTTATTTAGTTTGGGGGGATAATTAAGAGTGACCAAATTTTTTTAGACTTCTTGAAAGATCGACTTGGCTTACCAGAAAACTTCAGTCAGCCCCATTCAGGGAATCACCGTAAATGGAGGTGTTGCACTTTTGAAAGGGAAAATGCCGAAACGGAGATATCTTAAAATTTTCGGGCAAAGTTTACTTGAGGAATTGAGAGTTTAAAAAGCATCTAAAATGTCAATTCTAAATTAAAAATTTAAAACCTTTAAATTTTTTTTAATCTGAAGGGGTTTTTGGTTCAAGGGTGTTTCATCTGTTTGAAAAATGGGGGACTTTTTCAACTCGAGCAAAAAACATGCACCTAAGGTAAGCCACTGGCCAAACCATTCATATTTTTTGAATGAGGCCTTAATTTGGACGGCCGACCATTTAATTTCGGTTAATTCGGTATTCAACCTGCTATTTGGCGTTTTAAAAAAGGGAACCTAGGACCCTAGTTACATCGGAAATTAATAAAAGAAAAAGAAGAAATTTAAAGTCAACGGTACCTAATTTAAAAGGCTTAAAAACTTATCAAGATTTTGACTTCGGGGGAAAAAGCTGAAGAACACGAAAATTTTGGAAGCTACACTTTTTCTGGCGTCGACCTGTGAACAACCCGGAAATTATTTTGGAATGGGGGGCGAAGTATGACCAACCAAAAACACTAAAAAGCCATCAATCCTAACTTTAAAAGTAAAACTGAAATAAGCGGGTTTGGGGCCCCCTTAAGAGGGGCCAAAATCTTTAACCTTTCTTTATAAAGTTAATTTTAATTAAGTTTTGATTCTGGTGTTTTAAAACCACAAAAAAAAACTTATTTTCAGCACTAAAAATTTCCAAAAAATTTTCCCCTTCCTAAACTTTCTTGAAACCATGGTCTTGGGGGGCGTAATTTGTTGTCACGGGGGTTAAAGGGATTAAATTCCCTCTAAAATCGCTGAAAATCCATTTAAGGGAATCTACAAGTTAAGAAATTCCCAAAACCGGTGTCAAATAAGGGGGGTCCAATGGGGGAGTGGATCCTCTCTGATTTACTATGATATACTCTAAAAATCATCATTGTCAGCATAGAGAGAATGACGAAATTAAGATAGGAATCTCCCATTATTACTGCCCTGTCCTGTGCCACCATCACAATCGCGCAAATAAAAGCGTTCATTGAGTTTAGGAGTGGATTTTGGAAGTTTTTAGTGCTACCATATTTATTTTTTGAGGTTTTTACACCAGAGTCGACTATAAAAGCGCTTACAGCAAAAGTGTGCAACAGCCCCATTCAGGGAAGCCTCACCGTAAATCGGAAGTTCTTGAGAATATTTGAGTTCAAAGTTTCGAAACGAGATATCTTGAAATTATCTCGTTAAGAGTTATCTTGATTCGGAAACCGTGTGTTTTCAAAGCATCTATAAACTGTCAATTCGTGCCAATTACAATTTAAAAATCCTTTGAAAATTCTTTGCGAATGAAATCTGAAGGTGTTTTGGTTCAAGGTGTGTTTCATCTGTATTGCAAATTGAATCTGGGGGACTTTTTCAAGCTCGAGTCAAATAAAGTCTCCGGAGTGCACCCTACTATCTGAGCCATCTGACGTCCATGAGCCATTCAGTATTTTGTTAGACAGGCTGAGGCACAAGGATAATTTAGACGTTACCGTGACCTTTTTTTTCGGTCTCCTTCGGATGTTGAAGTCCTCGCTGATTGGCGCTTTCATAATGGTAGGTAAGGTGCATACCATCAGCGCACCCCGTTTCATTGGAGAATCTAAGTAAACGCAAAAAGAAAGAAATGAAGAATTAATCAGGTACCTAATATAATAGATAAGTCGTCCTCTGACGCGCAAAGACTTATCAAGATTTTGACGATATTTCGGGAGAACAAAAAAAAAAAAGAAAGATTTGGGAAAGCTACACTTGATTTTTGGCCTTGATACGCCTTTTTGTTTTTGTTAAATAACTCGGAAATTATTCAGGAATGAGTTTTCGAAGTATGACCAACCAAAAGAGCAGCGTCAAATGAAGGAATCAACTCCTAACTCAAAATTTTAAAACTTTATAATGCGATTTGGCTTCCTTTGGGGGTGACCAGACATCTTAACAAACTTACTTGATATTTTTATCAATTATGTATTTTTTAGATTTTCTAATTAGGATGTGTTCTAATCTGTTTCAGATGCTTTTGCAAACCGATCAAGTAGTCTGCGCTTTCCTAATAGTTATATTACATTATTTTCATCTTACTAACATTTATTGGATGTTCGTTGAAGGTTCGAAAATTACTTTATTCATCATTACCATTTTTATTCTAACGTATACCTTAAGAACTTACCAATTGGTCTGTTGCAAATTTTTTTCACGGCGTTATGGAGTTAATTCGTGCGTAGAGTCGCGTGAAAATCACATTGAAGGAATCTACAAGTAACGAAATTCCAACATGGCTGTCAAATAAGTGGGTCTCAATGGGGGAGTCCCGGAGTCCTCTTTGATTGCAGCTCTGAGCTCTTGCTCTATGATGAATCATCAGTAGCGTGGCGTGCAATTTGACAACGTTGCAGTTTGTCCATTTAAATCTATGAAAAAGGTCGAACTACTAGGTTTTTGGTGAACACCTTCGCATTCGACCTTTTTAATGGGTTTAAATGGACAGAATGCAACGTTGCCAAATTGCACGCTTCGCCACTAAGAATCATACTTCTCACCTTATAGAAAGTTGTGTTTGGATGGGACTGAGGGACTCCCCACTGTGACCCGCACATATTCGACCTTAATTTTTGAATTTTGTTAAACGCATTTATTGAGTTCGTAAGTATGGATTCGAGACTTTTCGACGCTTTCAATGTGATTTTCTTGTGCTTTTTACGTACAAATTGACCCACCGTAATGCTGTACCGAAATTTTGAAACAGACCTATAGTGTTTGAAACGTTCACTCTGACGATAAGTTATATTACTGATTTGAAACAAAAAATGTTTAAGAGCCGCAATTTGAAACTCAACTTGCAAGGCAATTCCAGTTACTTGAAGACTTGTGATTTTCACCCTAAAAAAGGTATACCAATTCTGAATCTACTTGCCACTTGTAAGAAAACAAATCATCTAATTGTAAGAAAACATAACCTCTAAATATTGCTACATGTTTGTTACTTTCTGTAAGGACGAAAAATAAAGGGGAAAAAACTGCTTTCGCAGGCGAATCAAAATCTGTGCTTTTATTCGTGAAATTTTTGTTTCTTTGTCAGAACGTAATCTCAAAGTCGCAAATGGGGAGAAATGCTTTCTATAGGCATGCGCTTGTGGATAAAATTCTGGGTTCTAAATTTTGACGCTGACTCCTACACTATAATGACTATTCTGTTCTGAGCGACTGAGTTCTGTGACACCGTTGTTTTTCATCCCATTTTCTCTCTAAATCAGTTTCTATGTACTAGCGGAGACAAAGACACCTGGCCAGGGTATCCAACACGTAACACAAAATATAACATTCGACTCATGTATTTGGTGTGTTGCTTATTGCATACTCTGACTAGGTATCTTTCTCCCCGCTGTGCTAGTACATACGTACTTCTCTCGGGCGGATTCTATTTCAACCCCCCCCCCCCCCCCCTCTTCACAGCCCGATCATACGCTCGTCCACTTACTTTCATTAAGCACCTCTCATCAAATGCGTTTGGTTATATTTAATTGCTCAGTAGCCTAAATTAAAACATCAAAACTCATCCTTTCATAAGCTTTTATTAATTTTTCAGGTCTTTATTTGTACATATTAGTCGTGGAAACATTTACACGTGAAAATATTAAACTCAGGATTTACGTAATTATCGGATGGGGTGAGTACATTTATAACTCTATTTCGTTTTATTTATATTATGTCGATGTTTTTGCTCAGTAATTCCTCGTTCGCTTGTAAGTACCGTGCCAAAACTTCAGAGCTGCCGTTTTGTGTAAAGGACATTACCCAAAATCGGCCTTTTTACCCCTGAGAGCGAAATGTGAAATAATTTCAGGGGTGATAGAGGATTAAATCAGCGTTCCGAATCTGGCCTATTTTTTGATTTTGGACGAAGGGAAAGGGGGGGAGGGGGGTCCAAAGTTAGACCCTTCAAATGCCCATAACTTTTGAACGAATAAAGATGTGAGAATGTACTTTGCGCGAAAAGATAGATCTTTTAAAGACCTTTCGATTGATGTGTACGATATTTGCCTTATTTTAATTTTTAATCGATTTATCGAAGTTTTTCTGATTTTTTTGAAATCGGGTTTTCCGTTTTTTTAATCGTGGAAGTTTGGCAACGCACGAATCATCACAAATAATTTCCAGGATAAAAGTAGACGCAATTTGCTAAAAAATGGTTCAAACCGCATGTTGGGGAAATGCTTTGAAGCGGAGTTATGAGGGTTCAAAGTTGGCGCTGTCACGAAAAAGGCCGCCCCGAGGGGCGTACTACAGGTGGTAGAAGTTTGCATTATCTGTTCTTCCCGTCCAAATGACTTGAAATTTGGTATTCCCGGGTATTTTTTAACGCTGAATTCAAATTTTGCATCAGTTTTTCAAAATCAAAAAATCCAAGATGGATACCGACCAAATTTCCGAAAAAAATGGTCGGTATCCATCTTGGATTTTTTGATTTTGAAAAACTGATGCAAAATTTGAATTCAGCGTTAAAAAATACCCGGGAATACCAAATTTCAAGTCATTTGGACGGGAAGAACAGATAATGCAAACTTCTACCACCTGTAGTACGCCCCTCGGGGCGGCCTTTTTCGTGACAGCGCCAACTTTGAACCCTCATAACTCCGCTTCAAAGCATTTCCCCAACATGCGGTTTGAACCATTTTTTAGCAAATTGCGTCTACTTTTATCCTGGAAATTATTTGTGATGATTCGTGCGTTGCCAAACTTCCACGATTAAAAAAACGGAAAACCCGATTTCAAAAAAATCAGAAAAACTTCGATAAATCGATTAAAAATTAAAATAAGGCAAATATCGTACACATCAATCGAAAGGTCTTTAAAAGATCTATCTTTTCGCGCAAAGTACATTCTCACATCTTTATTCGTTCAAAAGTTATGGGCATTTGAAGGGTCTAACTTTGGACCCCCCTCCCCCCCTTTCCCTTCGTCCAAAATCAAAAAATAGGCCAGATTCGGAACGCTGATTTAATCCTCTATCACCCCTGAAATTATTTCACATTTCGCTCTCAGGGGTAAAAAGGCCGATTTTGGGTAATGTCCTTTATTGACATTTTTGGGTTCACCGATGATACAACAAATCGACCAAAAGATTACACAGTTCAGCTTCAGAACAGTTCAGTTCAGTTCAATTCAGTTCAGTTCAATTTAGTTCAGTTCAATTCAGTTCAGTTCAATTCAGTTCTGTTTTTGATTGACACGCATTTGTAATGTGGTTTTAACCGATGGAGTCACGTTGACTTTTCAATTTTTAACCGCACATTTTTAATGTCAGCAACGACTCCAGAAGTTGAAAAAAGATTACAGATTAGAGTTTTTTCGTGTATTACAGTCTTATATTGGACTACATCGTGTAATATTTTGGTCAACCATTGGAATCATCAGCGAATCAAAAAATACAATTAAATAAACTCACACAAAGCGGTAGCTTTGCAAAGCTTTCAGTGGCGTAGCGTGCAATTTGGCAACGTTTCAATGTGTCTTTTTAAACGCACGTAAAAGATCGAATTCGAGGGTGTTCACCGAACACCCAATAGTTCGATATTTTTCATGGGTTTAAATGAACCCATTACAACGTTGCCAAATTGCACGCTTCGCCACTGAAAGCTTTGTAATTCTTTTAAACCTTACACCTCTGTCTGAAAGGAGGACTGTTGATGAGTTTCCTCACTTTTCAGCTCAAAGCAGCGAGTCCAGGAAGGTATCGACACCAAGTATTGACGCATTTTCCACCATGAAGTCGGTGCTTTGATCATTTCGACGCTGCCCCACGAATCGTATCGATTTTAGGACGATATCAATACTTTCTGTGAAATTCTGCTCTAGAATGCGCTCTCTGTTTTGATATTCTGTCCAAAACTTGTTGCTCTTTCGAAGTTTCGACGCTTCCATATGTAACTGGTATTGATTAATTCATCGTCTCTTATAACTTAATTGTAAGGATTATCGTCAAAACGACCGCCTCTATTACACATGCGATCGTCTGACGCGGTCAAAGGCGTAGACAGAAAGCGAAGGTTGAATGAAATCCGCAAGTGGGGACGCGTCTATATTCGTCCAGTTTAACCGTTGACCTGTAAGAGTCGCATCTATAATGTAAAGCCGATTCTTCAGCAATTTGTCATCTCGCTTTTGAACATCTAAAGAGTTTTGGTTAAAAACTAATTAAATTGTAATGATTTTGAGAGGAAATTATAACAACGCCCTTAAACTTCCTAAAGTAATTTATCCATGAACAGTAAAATTAAATTTAAAAAAAAAAAAATTTAGTAACTTTTTTTTGCTTTCTCCTTTTTTTTCGTAGTTTTTTCTCCTATAAAAACTTTTAAAAACATTGTACTTTAAAGAGGCAATTTTGTAACTATTTCCTCGGGTTCATCAGAACAATCTGAATTCTGATTAAAGTGTCTGAAATCGTCACATGCTCAGTTAAATTCAATCTTAGAAAAGAAGTAAGCAGTCCCAAGTGTTCTCGCTTAAAATATCGATCTCAGTCCAACTGCAAAATGTTTTTGCTACTGTTTTCAACCTATAATCACAGAATAACACCATCAAAACGGAAACTAAGTACTAACTCCCATGATAGCCAATAAAGCAAGTTTGTAATTTAACGGCACCAATAGGCAACGCTGTGGTCCTATATCCCAAGTTGTCGGACGTGTGTGATTTGTGTTGAAACTCATTTATTTCTGTAAATTCTGGAAAGAAATCTTAAGTTTCCAGCCTCACTTTTATTCTATTTGCATTTCAGAATGAAAATTTCGCGGATCATGTCCTATATTTTTTTTTTTTTTGTTTTTGGGCGCAAATCCAGATGTAAACATCCTATATACCAACATGGCGGACGCGAAATGAATTTGCTTCAAAATCCGACAGAGTTTCCGTTCTGGTTCAGTGGCGTAGCGTCTAGGGTGTTCGGGTGTTCGGTGAACACCCTACGACTTTTGGTGATATTTAAATTCAAATGCTGATTAGTTGGTGAAATGTTTAACTAAAACACCAACTGTAAATAAATAATAGCACACCGAATAAGTAATCTCTGCACTTAATCAGACAGAATAAGTCTGAAAGTGAAAGAAAAAACGAGGCTGTAATATCACGCATGGCCCGCTCTGTCAAATACAGTGCGAGCTGCGAGGTGTCCGGTGAGAAACGGCGAACGCCCCACGAGAGGATGGAATAGGGATATCATTGCAGTGGAGGATGCGAGAGTCGAGACGCACCGCACCGAATGAACGAAACAGAACGGACGAACACGGCAGCGAGGCGTTCGGTTAGCTCTAGAGAACACCCCACTGCTCAGTGCTCACTCACTACCCTGCTTGGTGCGTTTGTCGCGGCATCGGCAGTTGTGCGGTGCGCGCTGAAGAACGCTTCGTATGCCCGACTGCTGCGATAGGTCTGCGTTCGGTAAAGCCGGTTGAACACCTCGCACTAGCGCCAAAGTTTCTGCGGAGAGAGAAGAGTGGCATGGCAGAGGGTTCGTGGGTTCGCCTACTGCAACCGGACCACCCCACTACTTGATTTAATACAACCACACTGCGTGTTGCTATTTTGACAGTTTCAACCTGCATAAAAATTGAGCGGTTTTTTTGTGTGCTTATTTTCTAAATGCTTAGGCGATTCGGTGTAGAGGCCCAACCTAACCTAACGTAAGTTTGTGTGCGTGTGTGTGTGTGTGGGGGGGGGGGGTGGAAGTAACTCCATTTCGCTCGCTTTTTCTTAGAGCTTGATAAGGGAGAATGAAATTCTACTAAAAACGAACACCCAACTCTTTGGACCACGCTACGCCACTGTTCTGGTTGTATTATTCTGTGTTATAATCTACCCACCGATTGATTTAAGGAAGGATTGCAAGCTTTGTAGAATAGGCGGTCCGTGAGGGGGAAGTCTCGTGGGGCTCAAGCCCCATCTCACTCACTCTTTTTCACGTTTTCATTGGAAAATTGTGAGAAGAAGAAAAAACAAAATCAAAAGGTCATAATATATATTAAGTACCCCAACCCATTTTTGAACCCACGGGCCGCCCATGCTGGTGTCTTGAACACTTGGTAAAATAATTCCTATTGCTTGGAAGTTCGACAACAATGCGATAAAGAATAGAATGCGATGAGGAATAATACCTCGCTCGGACATGTCAACTTTGACGACCGAATTAAATTTAAATGAAATAAGCACCGACACCGAACGACGCGACGCGACTCTCGAGTCGCAAACGGTAAGGCGGGCGCGCGTTAGGATGAAATGTCGCATGGTGGAAAACCGTGGCTTTCATTGCGCTGAAGTCATGACGGTGGCTCACGGTTGCCAAATTTATGGGAATTTCCCGCGCACTTTTTACAATGATTAAAAAATTAATTTAATTAATTTTAATTTATTTTAATTAATTAATTTTATTTTTTTTGTTAAAAATTGTCAATTCTGCATAGTGAGGATGTCATCCGGTGAAAAAGTTCGTCTAGCGTTTCAAACTATCTTTCTCACTCTAACGTGACCATCAACCGCAAAAGTTTTGGCAGTCAAAAACTTGAGATAAGTGGCGAATTCTCGTGTAATCAAAGCCATCTTTAGCGCTGCGTGTGCATTCTTGACTGTCAAAACTTTTAAGGATGCTAGTACTGCTGTCTCACTCGCATTCAGAGACACATATTTTGCGAAATTTGTCGGCAGAAATGAATTTCTAGAATCAATTTAATGAGATTTTAAGAAAAAAATGTCGTGTATTGTAGTGTTCTAGGGGGGTTTGGGACCCTGTTTGGTGAAAGCTTTTCGATGCTGGCCGGTTCGACGCCGTTTGGATAATCATGGTAATGCAGAAATACTTGATTAAATAACTTACGAACACTTTATTTAATGAAAAAGCGCCACTTACTTCGGATTTCGAGTCTTACAAACTCTAGTTTTACGAGCAATCTCTGTAAAATTTAGATTCACACTTCTAACTTCAGATTCACACTTATATAATTATCAGACCCACGTAATTCTAAAATCAGACACCCGCTGTTTAACTCAATCTTTCCAGGACTCTAACACACCTGCGCACTTATACTACTTATAGTCAACTTTACAAATCCTCACTTTTTTCGCACTCTTCGTTTCCTAGCCGTCGTTGTTAGTGTTCCCGTTACAAGATTTCCCTAAAAAAATGCTTCTAAATTTCGAAGATTTCTGAAGATCACGCAAACATGTATCGCATTCCAAGCGCCGAAACGCGGATTCTCTCGGCCGAAGTCCAAACAAAGCGTTGCCAAATCTATCAGATAAATGATTACTAAACCCATATTTGGGTAGCGAATTCTCCCCCATTACTGTATCAAGGACCCATTTACGGTGTTTTGCGTATTTTTTTCGAATGTTTCACGTTTGAGGTCTCCGAAAAAACCACACAAACCACCAGTATTGCCACCAAATTAGTACTTTTCACAGTGTGAAAAACGGGTGTCGGGTAGTGGTGCAAATCTTAGGGGTGTTTGCCTTAAAGGGAAAAATAAGTTACTCGAAAATTGAGGAAGAGTTGGTTACGGATCTATCCAGTGATGTATTGCGCAACCTGGCAGCATCGCATTTTGTCCTTTTAAAATCACGCTAAACATTGAATTTGATGTATAATACCTAACACCCGATCGCTCGATCTCTTTTATGATGGGTTTAAATGGACATGTATGGGTATGCAACGTTGCCAAATTGGACGCTTTATCACTGCTCAGAAGAGGAAAAAAGGGGCTAGTTCTCTTTCTGCCCGGTCACGACTTAAGGAAGTAAAATTCACTACAGGGCTAGTTCGATTTATAGACCAACACACTTTACGGAACTCTTCTTTCTGCCCGGTCATGACTTAAGGAAGTAAAATTCACTACAGGGCTAGTTCGATTTTTTGACCAACACACTTTACGGAGCTCTTCTTTCTTGCTCTTTCTTGCCATGGTTTCACACCACCCCAACAAAAATACACAGCGAATTTTCCTACCTTTCTTGCCATAGTAACACACTGCCCGGTCACGGATTAAGGAAGTAAAATTCACTGCAGGGCTAGTTCGATCTTTCTTGCCATAGTAACATACTGAGGTTCCCCGTTGGCGTCCCCCTTCCCCCCAACACAAAACACAGCGAATTCTCCTACAAACGCTTTGATATGTAGATCTTCGTTTAAAATTCTCTGCTGCCGTGACAGAGTGAAGAAAAAAAAAAGAAAAAAACGCCCTCTTCACCGCAACCTTGACGCATAATGCCGACAAGCTCGAGCAGCGGCGCGCCTCCTAAGAGCCATCCGTGAGCAAAAGGAATGAGCTGCGCGACTTGTATGTTAATGAGTCGTTGCTCCGCGCACTTAGCAAGCCACAGAAAACCTATATACTTCACTGATTTCCTAATACTCAGTGATTGAGTCCATCTTCGGTCTTCGCTCACCAGTGGACCCCCCCCCCCCTTGGTTCCCCGCGGTGAGGTGGTGTGCTGCAGCGAAGAAGGAGGAAAAAAGTTGCGGTCAAGTTCTTCAAGTCCACACGACGCTATAAAACCTCGAGGCACGTATTAATGATCGCGCTCAAGACGACGCAGTCGAACACACCGCCCCGCCCCGCGCCGCGCAAACCAGACACCAGGGAGCCCCCCTCACTCTGCAGTCACTTCTTTCAACAGTCCCCGCTTCACTCCTTGCTTTACCTATTGCCATTTTCTGCTGCCCTGATACTCCACTCTTCAATCACTCCTTTTATTTCCCTATTTTTTGGCAACTACAGCCCCCCTCAAGCGCGCACATGCACATTTTTCGTCGAAACAATGACATCAAGTATATTATAATCTTTAAAAAACACCAGACACACAATAAAATGCGCACCTTGAAAATTAATTACCTACAAAAATATTACCATGCTATAAGTTTCTAAATACTCAATAAAAATACACAAGACTCACCTGATTTTGTAATCGACGTATCAAATGAAGAAAACTGACTATACACGGTACACGGGCGAACTTTTTTTTTTTTAAAAAAAAAAAAAATACTGACGTTTATTAACACAACACTGATTTTTTTAAACTGCACTGATTGTTTGAACTGGACAAGAGACGTTGAAGAGTAGAACTGTGGAATGTTATCAAACTTGCGGAGTACTTATTGAGTGATCAAAGAAATAATGATGTAATTTCTTGTTACGCCATCAATATTTTCCCAGTTAAAACCGTAGAGGATGGCCTACAAACAAACCACTCGCTCGGCTTGGCTGCCGTAACAAAAAGTAACGCCTATTTGAAAAATTCCAATGTAAAACACTGCGTCAATCAATTAAGAAAATATAATATAATAGGTAAGGTCATTGCTGACAGAAGAACTCGTTGATAAAAAACAAAAAAGCTATTTTTAAAACACTGTGCCTTTCAATAAGGAATCAACTAACTTATTAAGGAAGCGAAACACCCATTCACTCATTAACCAATTAATTATGCAATCAATAAAATGTTACGGTTTTTCTGAGTCAGTCAAGGTAGAAAAAACCGCGCCTTTCATCAAGGAAACTATTAATTGATGATGTAACAGAAAATTGATTTTATTTTATTGCCGTAACACTCATTGCATCATTCCGTGAATATGTAACGAGTAATCATTCTTCTTGTATCTTCCGCGATCACCGTAATTATCAATATTTTCCCGCAAAGAATGACCTTCATTCCGCGATCGGCTTGGTTGTCATTGGATTTTAGATTGCGCAACAAAAACTGACGCTCATTGCTACACAACATTTCCATGTTTATGTAACGGTCAATGAAGCATTTTTCTTGTTTCTCTTTCACTATAGCTATAAATATTTTTCCTCGTTTAACCGTAAAGAATGACCTTCAATCAAACCACACTCTTTCAATAAATACTTCCCAAGTTCGCTATCATTCCACAGTTCTTCTCTTCATCGTCTCTTGTCTAGTTCAAACAAGCAGTGCAGTTTTAATAAAGTCAGTGTTGTGTTAATTTACATCAGTATTTTTTTTTCTTTTTTAAAAGTTCGCCAGTGTACCGTGTTGTCAGTTTTCTTCTTTTGATGCGTCGAAATCAGGTGAGTCTTGTGTATTTTTAAATGTGACACTTTGACTATCATTAGTTACTCACTTTATACGTGATTATTAGCCGATAAAAAAATCTTGGCTCTTCACCAAGTTGTATAGTCTGGATCGCGCTTCTCCTGAGTTGCTCAGCGTACAGTGGTTACGGACGATGGATTTCTTCGTTGAAGGAAATGTTGCAGCGGGTAAATCGTCATTACTTCAGGGATTTTCTCAGTTCAACGTTTTTCCCGAGCCAATTGAAATTTGGCAAAATTACGGCGGATTTAATTTACTCCATAAAATGTACGCTGAACCGGAAAAATGGACCTACCATTTTCAGAATCTTGTCAGTTTATCATTAGTGAATCAGTATAAAAAAAAAGTGACGGAATTCCATCGATATTTGAAAGGTCATTAGATTCGGCAAGATTTGTTTTTATTCCAATGGCGTTCAACCGTGGACATTTGACGGCATTGGAGACTCGTTTATTGAATGATTGGCAAGACAGTATTGCCCATCTTTTTTCACCGAAAATTCAAATTTATCTGAGAACCACTCCCTCTGTGTGTTATGACAGATTGCAAAGACGAAATCGCATTGAGGAAAAAGGTATATCGCTCGAGTACTTAACAGAAATTCACGAATTACATGAAAAGTGGTTAATGCACGGCGCTACAAATACAATAGTTGTAGATGGTAATGAAGATATTGGTGTTGTCTAGGATCAGGTTTATAACGCAATCAGTACCAAAATTTCATTTAAAACATAGACACATTTTGGAACCTTTTTACTTACAGTGTCACTAGTTTTTTTTTTTTTTTTTTTTTAAAAAAAGGACAAAATGGAGTTACATTGTTGCTCTCACATCAATTGCGTCAATGTGCTGCCATTAGAAGAACAAATTACTCTCTGTTCCGAACACAAACATCTATATAAATATAGCTGCGACTTCTATCATCTGGGCAATTTCAATAAAAATACCGAGAGTAAAAGTTTAATTGTTCATTTTGTTTTAAATTATCTCATAAATACTAATAAAATCTATCTGAAAGATATTTCATTTTTTAAAAAAATATTAAAAAAACATATTCACAATTTTCTCGGCCCAGTCGAATTAGAATTGCGTCATTTTCATTACGCTCTATATTTTTCTGATCAGATAGATTCAAACCATAAAAATTACGAGCGCTCGTTGCTAGCAAAAGTACCCTGGAATTTCACCACCGACTATTTACTAAATTTGTGTCTCTCCTGTTATTTACTTGAAGCGGATCGTCTGTATCTCCACACGATTCAACCATGATCCAGCTCATATCTTCAGCGTTCAACCACCAATTTTCCTTCCGCGTCACTTCGGAGGACTCAACGGATGTGATGGGATTTTTGGCCAAAGTTCATCAAGAGGTAGTGGATCGAGTGACCTTCATTCTGCGCAACTCAAAATATCAATTCAAAGTGAGCTTTGCACTGCACTGTACCTATTTTCATCCGATCACCGAGGAAACAATGGAATTTGCTCACAAGTCACCTTTGGCCACCATTTACGAGGAAACCAGTGCGGAAACCATCTACTTGGCAGCCTGCGAATCAATCAAACAATCTGAATCGGAATTCACCGCCAGCAAGTCACAATGGAGTCTGCTTTCTACCGATTACTTGATGATGACCTTCTATGTCTACAAACCACTGCGAGGCTCGGGAAAATGCACCATGGAGAAAATCAAGAAGTGCAGGTCGATTTTAAGTATCGAAGACAGCGGCATCGAGTGCTTCAAATTCGCCATTCTCGCAAAATATGTCAAGAAGAGGCCATACAGGAAGTCTTCTTACGATGAAACCTTACATAAGCGATATCAATGGTTACCCTTCCCCATGCGGATAGATGACATCGATGAATTTCAACGCCTCAACCACCTATCAATCAATGTCTTTGCCCTAGAAGAGGAAAAGCTCTACCCATTGAAGCTCGCCCCAGCGGAACTTCCTGATCACTTCGATCTACTTTTCAAGGATGAGCACTTTATGTACATCAAAAATTTTTCAAAATTTTTGAGTTTCTTGGACGGACCGAAGCAATACCAGTTTTGTAAGAGGTGTTTCCTGAAATATTCATCCGTTAAGCAGTTGGAGCGTCACCAGTGCAGCGGAAAATTCAACAAGACACCACCTCCCGCGACTAGCCTCCCCGCAAGAATTTTACAGAAAGGCGCGGTGACTGAAAATTTATGCCCACCGGAAGAATCGTTTAAACTGTCCATTCTACACGGAATAACGGATCAAGACTTTAACTTTGCCGGCTGTGAAGCCTCCGAGGTAACGATACGAGCAATCAGTCAATTTGAGAAAAATAATCGGAGAATCGCCGTTAACATCTATACATGCGACAACAAAGGCAACATTTACCCTCTTAAAGTTACCAGGAAAACTGCAGCCATACACAAGGACTTGCTGTTGACGAGGAACAATCGTGGCACGGTGTTTCATGAAATACACGACCTATCCAGATTCGTCACGAGGCAGCTGACTAAATCGAAAAACCGATTGTTCTTTTGCAAGAGGTGTCTTGCTCATTTTTCTACCGAGGCAAAATTACAAGAACACGATGGACTGTGCAAGGAATTTCCGATCGGAAGAGCCGTACTACCAACTGAAGACAACAAATGGCTGAAGTTTGACAACTTCAAATCAACACAAGTCATTCCAGTGGTATTGTACCTCGATTTCGAGTCGATTTTGGTGCCGATAGAAGAAAAGGCCGGGGCAAGGACCGTCTTGACGCAGCGACATGACTTCAGCACGTTTTGCCTCTACACCGTTTCCATTTACGAACCGGACAAGGAGCCGATTGTCTACAGAGGACGGGATGCACTTCAAAAATGCCTGAAACTCATCGAAGAAGAAGTGGAGAATACAGCCCGATTATACAGCATCATCAAACCTATGGAAATAACATTGAGTGAGCGGAGAAGAATGATAGCAACGACTTGGGACTGTTGCATTTGCACGAAGTCACTAATAGGACCTGTAGTGAGGGTGATTCATCACGACCATTATACCGGAAAAGTCATAGGAGTGGCGCATCGCTCTTGTAACATACTAGCCAGGAAACCACCCTTCGTACCGATCATTGTCCACAACTTGAAGAATTATGACATGCACGCAATCGTGCGCGCACTGGCCAGCACAGCAGGACGAGTCAACATTATACCCAACAACGAAGAGAAATATATGAGTCTAGCCAAGAGACATGCTGGATTGGAGTACAGGTTCATCGATTCTTACCAATTCTTACAAGCTTCTCTCGCCACCCTTGTCGAGAAGCAACCCGAAGAAAAGTTGAAACACACATCCAAACATTTTCCTTCTCACCTGCTGCATTTGTTTCGAAGGAAAGGAGTCTTTTCCCTACAGATACATCGATAGCTGGGAGCGATACGAAGAAAAGCAACTACCAAAAATTGAAGATTTCTGGGACAACTTGAGCAAGGAAGATCTATCACCTGAAGACTATCAGCACGCTCAGCGGGTATGGACAGCCTTGGGAAGTAAAACTTTGGGAGAATTCAGCGACAGCTATTGCAAATTGGACGTCTGCCTGTTAGCTGACTGCTTCGAAACGTTTAGAGAGACTTTCCTTAAGGAATATCGACTGGATCCAGCTGCATACTTCTCTCTACCCGGCTATGGATTACAAGCAATGCTACATACGACTGGAGCCGAAATAGAACTCTTTACGGATCTCAATATGGTGTTGATGGCGCAGAGGGGAGTTCGAGGAGGAATATCTTGCTGTTCTCACAAATTCAGCGAAGCCTATAATTCCTATCTTGGGGACACCGTGGAAAAAGGACAAACAAGCAAGCAAATCATTTTACTCGACGTCCGAAACTTGTATGGATGGGCTCTATGTCAGAAACTACCTCTCAGAGATTTCCGTTGGTTGACGGAGGAAGAATTGAAAAGACTTCGACATCATGGCTATATCAGATTCCGATTCCTTCGGATACTTGCTGGAAGTTGACCTTCATTATCCAAAACATCTCCACGAGCTGCACAGTGATTTCCTTTCTGTGTAGAGAATCGGAAGCCCCCCCGTTCAAAGGAATCAAAGTTATTGGGAACCTTTTTCGACAAGGAAAATTACGTAATTCATTCGAGGGCGTTAAGACAAGCCATACGACACGGCCTCAAACTGAAAAGAATTCACAGAGGGATCCAGTTCTACCAAGAGGCTTACATCAAACCATTCGTCGAAAAAACTACACAGCTGCGACGTGAAGCTACTACAGACTATGAAAAGGCGCTGTATAAGCTGGCTATAAACTCAATTTATGGCAAACTTTTGGAAAGTGTTCATAAACGACAGGACATCGAACTCGTAACCAACTCTAAAAGGTTCGAAAGAATCATTGCGGATAATTTCTTCGATAGGGCGACTATCTTCGACCAGGAACTTGTTGCTGCTCACAGGAGAAGGAAGACCTTCAATTACAACCGCCCCGCCTTCGTCGCCCAAGGGGTGCTGGACATTTCAAAGTCATTGATGTTCGATTTTTTCTTTGAATTCCTAAAACCAACGTTTGGAGATGACATCAAACTTCTACTGACCGACACGGATAGTTTCCTGTTCGAGCTTCGCAATCACGACTTCTATCAAACAATGGCAAGACACAAGGAGATGTTCGACACGTCAGACTACCCGAAGGACCATCCAGCTTACTCCAATCAAAATAAGATGACCATGGGAAAGTGGCACGAGGAGTACTGTTCCGTTCCAATCAAGTTCTACGCTGGTTTACGATCCAAAATGTACACCGTTGTGAGTGCAATCGATGAGAAGAAACGAGCCAAAGGAATCAAAAAGAGTGTTGTCAAGAATGAGATCACACCGCAGGATTATTTGGATTGCCTCTTCCAGAACAAGGACTACTTCCATGAGCAGAGCAGTATCATCAGTAAAAAACACATCTTGTACACAGTCAGCACTACGAAGAAGTCTCTTTCTTCCGCCGATAATAAACGCTTCATCTGTCGCGATGGCCTGTCCACGATATGCTTTGGAGATTGGTGGTTGGAAACACACCGCGAAAAGCTACAACGAGTACACGATGAATTGTTACAGCGGGTGACAGCGGCTGACGTATAAACAGGAGTACCACTCGATTGCCGTTAGTTCATCATGGAGAATCAAATCGTAAACATCAAAATCTTCCAACTGGATCATGCTGAGGGCTTGGAGCTGCCATCCTACGCGACACCAGGATCTGCCGGAGTTGATTTGCGGGCAGCCATCGAAGAAAACGTTTCCATCCCACCAGGAGGCTCCGCGCTAGTACCAACTGGACTGTGTCTCTCTCTACCGCCGAACATGTGCGCTAATGTCCGCAGCAGATCAGGATTGGCATTGAAATCAAAGATTACAGCATTCCACGGACTCATAGATTCGGATTATCGTGGAGAAATCTTCGTTCTACTGATCAACCAAAGCTGGTACGATTGCTTCGTCGTCAACAGGGGAGACCGCATCGCTCAACTTGTGTTCACACCGTATTACTCTGTGCTGCTGAGACCGGCACGATCGATGACTTGGGAGAGCAATACAACTCGTGGAAGTGGAGCATTTGGATCCACCGGTGCATCTTAACGATTCTCGTTTGTTTTACAGATATGGAGATAATACTCGACGTTCAAGGGTACAAGGAGTTGGAAAACCGTTTCGTCTGCAAGGAACTGGCCGTGGCAAACGTCAATTTACAACCCGGAAGTTTCCCATCTTCGACTTGAAGGAGCTGCCATCGTTGAACAGTACCGACTGGCCTAATCAGCAGCAGTGTAGTTACTCGCATCCGCACTGTGCGCTAGAACAAGTACTGAGGCTTGCAGACGCGGTGAAACAATTCCCCCCACCCTTCTTTACCCTCCATAGCTAGTTATAAACGATCGTCGGTGCACAACCCACCACAGTCTCAAACCAACTCTCCAACCGCAATTTTTTCTCTATTCCAGAAGAAGATGGAAGCTATCAAGAATTTGCAAGCTGAAATTGACCGACTCATGGAAAGTATCAAAGAAGAATCCGCCGCCACCGCCGCCGCCGCCGCCCGACCGCCACCCGCCGGTAAAACGCCCGCTGTTCAACCGCCCGTGGTTCAATCGCCCGCCGTTCAACCGCCCGCCCGGAAGAGGAGAGCGCCCGGAGACACCTTGGAACAGGCTTTCAAACGGCCAAAGAAGGACACAATCGACACGCTGATCGCCAACCATCCAGAAGTCGTATCGAGCCAACCGCTGGATCTCTCGCTGACAACCGCCATGGATCCAATGGAACTTATGATTGATGACGTCATGTTGGAAAAAGCGCAGCCCACGATTGAGTACAGACAAAAGCCAATCATGATCAATGAATCCTCCTACGATCTGTCTACCACCGGTCTCAAAAGAATAGCGGTCGGAAACGAATGGTCTCCCGACTTCCCAGCGCTTGTCATCTTGGAAAAGTTGGACATGCCAAACGTGTTCCTGCGTTTATCCAAGAGCGAATGGGACACCTTGAAATTGCACTTCGACATCATCGGTGATTATATGAATGGGATCATGACACCTCAGAAGGAAGTTCGAATCGGAAGAATATCAATGTCGTTCAAAAACATGTTCAACCACCTCTCTTTGGTTCTCCTGGGTGATGACGGAAACAAGTTCTGTATGCAGCAACCGCTGTTCGATAAAATGAGGCAAGCTGTGAAGTTGGTGGACCTCCGCATACAGATGGCAGAGAAGCTTCAGCTACGGTTACAACAGATGTGCAGAGCGGAAATTACAGCAACAGAGGACGACCCGGCAGCCCAAGAGCTGGTGTATTACAACCGTCTCTACTCCCAATGAGTACCTACACTCTGAGCAAGAGAAAAACCATGCAGATTGAAAACAACTCTGATGGTGTCAAGAAGATATTGCTGGCTGACAAGGAATCGACAATCGAGCTGGGATTCGAAGATTATTGCGAGTTTAAACGTGAATTCGAACTTTTGGAAGCAATATTTGAAACTGAAGATGTGGTGACAGCTATACAACGAGTGCACCAGTTTGACAACTTCACACTAACGATCGAGCAACCACACCGGAAGGCTAAAGTGACTCTCGCAGCAAACGGATCAAAATTCACCTTTTACAAGAATTCTTTTCTCACTCTACTGAAACACAGCAAAGTCATCGAGGAACATCTTTGCGATGAAGGAAACACTCAGAAAATTGGTTGCTTTTCAGAAGAAGTACGGCAACAAGTTACGGAAGACGGACAAGGAGACAATCATGGAATGGAGACGCAAGATAAGGAAAATGATGGCTGCTGGTGAACGGAACGGCCATTGTGTCTTATGCCCTCTATCAGAATATGATGATAAAATGGATGTGGACGTACCAGACAGCTGCATGTGTTGTTTGCCAGGATTCATCGAAGAGCGGTTGGAGAAAATGCGGCAAGACTTCTAAATATGTTAGCAATATGTTGAAAAAAAAAAAAAAAAAAAAAAAAAAACAAAAAAAAAAAAAACAAAAAAAAAAAACAAAAATATGAGGAATGAGTGTAGTGACCTTCTCGTCGGTATTCCTCGAGTGGTCCAAGTGACTAGCCAACTACTACACATTTTTTTTTTTTAACTTCATTAGTGCTGCGTGTTGGACAGAAATTCAAGCAATACATGTCATCATATTCGTAATAATTTTCATTTTCAAAATGAAAAAGTCGTTCCACAGTAGTGATTGTTCCTCGACACGAAATTGTTAGTGTACAGATGGCATAGCTCCAGTATCTCAATGTGAGATCCGTACCTCCCTCGTTTTCAACAAACGAGAGTTTCGGGGTGCGTGTCACTATAATGCAATTCCAAAGTCTTTGAACACATCCGAATTCGATTACTCGATGACTGTGATGTCGAAGAATAACATGAATGATAATTGTACACTCGAAAAGTCCAAAATCGCAGTATTTGTGATAAAAATACTACTTTCTATGCAATACTTGAGTGTAACGCCCGGCGCAAGACTGCCCGACAGTTACACAATAGTATATAAGGAAGTAGTTTTTAGGAAATCATCTTAAATGTTGATTGTGAACAGAAGGAGCAAGAAGGGAAAAGGGATTGTGAACTATCTCATCGATCATATCCCTTTCGAGGCACATATTCCGGGGGGATATCAATTTTGCGGGCCTTTCACCAAGCTGCAGGAAAGACTAGCCCGCGGAGATCCCGGAATCAACAAATTGGATCAATTTTGTAAGTTGCACGATTTGGCGTATTATAACAACCCGAAGGATCTTTCAAAGAGGCACGAAGCGGATCGCAGACTACAGGAGCAAGCGTGGACGAGAGTCTCTGCAAAGGATTCAACTTTTGGTGAAAAAGCCGCGGCGTGGGCAGTAACTAACGCCATGAAGCTGAAACTCGCAACAGGAGCAGGATGTAAAGCGTCAAAAAGAGGCGAAGCAAGAAGGTGAAGAGAGGGTCCGGACATAAGAGGAAGCTGGTTGGCCCACGAGTCATTCCCTTACCAAAAACGGGGGGTTTCTTACAGTACCTCATGCCTATTTTAACAGGAATCACAGCCGCTGGAACTGCCGCTAGCTCGGCCAACGAGATAATGAAGACTCTGCAAAAACTGAAGAGTGGTAGTGGAATCAAGGGGAAAGTGCGATTGGCTCCGTTCAGACGAGGCTTTGGGCTGTACGTGAAACCATGGAGTCCGGGAAACTGCTAAGGAGACTACCGCGTAAAGCGATGACCAACATTGAACTTCTGGAGTATGCCTACCGCCTCAATCTTCCATTCTTCCGCGGAGTTCTGATGACAGATGAGCTGAGAAAACACAAACCGTGGAGCAAGGAAACGCTGATTTTAAATCTGGATCGAAGCACTGGAGAAGGCACACACTGGGTGGCTATCCGCAAGAATGGTAGTGAGGTGATATATTTTGATTCATTTGGACTGAGACCACCTCCAGAAGTTATAAAATGCTATCGCGGTAGTAAAATTCTATATAATAACGAGATCAAACAAAAATTCGACAGTTCGGATTGTGGAAAATTGTGCCTTGAATTTCTGATCGGCTGGTGATGTCGTACACATTTACTCTTACAGGAAAAGAATCGGTGATTTCCAGTTCTTTCTCCCCACCGATTTATCTCAAACCAAACGTGGATTACTGCCTGGGATTTTTGGACTTCGAAACTTACTACACCGTGCCGAACGTTGATGACACATGCAATATATTCAGCTATGGAGATGGACAGGTGGAGCTACCGGAGGGCACGTATGAAGTGGAGGACATAGAGGCCTATCTGAAGAGCAAAATCGGAGCGCAGGACATTTCTCTGAAGGCTAACAACAACACAATAAAATGTGAGATTCATTCGAAATTCAAAATCGATTTTACGAAGGATCGCTCGATTGGATCCCTCTTGGGATTTAGTAAGCGCGTATTGGCACCTAACATCACACACACATCCGATCTTCCGGTGAACATTGTGCGCTTCAACGCAATCACCATAGAGTGCAACTTGGTCTCCGGATCCTATTTAAACGATCGTGAAATCCATGTCATTCACATGTTCAGTCCGACAGCGCCACCAGGATATAAAATTTTGGAGAAGAACGACATCATAACCTACCTGCCGGTAAAAGCGAAGACAATCGACAACATCACTGTGAGAATATTGGACGAAGAAGGGAATCTCTTGAATTTCCGTGGAGAAAAAATCACTGTGAGACTACACCTGAAGCAAGATGGGGTTCCAGTTTAATAAGTATTTAAACGTGCGCCTCCCCCCTCCACCCATTAGTCGTAAACGACCCATCAAGAGAAAACAACCAGCCAAGAGGTTGAGTCGGAAGAGCAAAGCAATCTTACAACGACTCGGATACCGCCTGAGAAAATGAATCCAATTTTACACGTGAAAAACGTTCCCTTGATGGACACCTCCATCACAAACATCCAAGAAGTTACAATCAACCCTGTGAACGCAAATAGCCTCGGACCCAATGACAGACCGGAATTTTGGATGAATCAATCGGACTGCTATATTTGGTTGGAGAGGGGATACCTATTACTCAGCGGAAAAATCGAAGAGAAGGCAACAAACGGAACAGCGATTGCACCAACAAAAACCAAACTTGTCAACGCGGGGGTACTTCATCTATTCAATCAAGCGGAGCTGAAAATAAACGCTGTCACAGTGGAGCAGGTGAACAATCCAGCACTGACATGCATACCGAAAATTGTGTCAACCTACAACGACTTCCAGGCGCGTCAACTTCAATCAATGGGATGGAACAATGAACATATCATGAGTTCGGATGGGACATTTAAAAATGTCATCATTCCGCTTAAATTGTTGTTTGGCATCGGTGAGGACTTCCGTGCCATCTTGATAAACTCGAAGATACAGCTGATCCTAACGAGAGCAAGGACTAACGACAATGCAGTAATCACAACGGCAGACCATTACTCACTCACACTGAGCAAGATTCAACTGAAACTCCCATTCATCACCGTGGACGATGCTCAACGACTGGCAATCATGAAAATTATCGAAAAGGACGAAGCTCTGCCCCTATCTTTCAGGACGTGGGAACTACACCAGCACTACGACTTGCCGACTACCAAGAAACATACATGGACAGTGAGAACAGCTCCACAGTTTGAGAAGCCCCGCTACGCATTGGTTTTCTTTCAGAGTGGAAAGAGTGACGATCCTAAGAAGAATGCGAGCCTGTTTGACCATTGCAGCGTGAGCGACGTATTTTTAAAAATGAACAACAACTCCTATCCTAACGAGAATTTGGATCAAGATTTCGAGAACTCGGACTTCACTCAATTTTTCAACAACTATACCCGGATGTCTTCCAACTTCAACAGTCTGCCGGATGCCGGATGTCTTTTGACGATGGAGGAGTATAAAAGTAAATATCCAATCATTGTCATCGATTGTTCACGCCAACAGGAAACAATAAAATACGGACCGATTGATGTGAGGTTGGAAATTGAAACAAAGAAAGAGTTTCCTACTGGAACCACCGCCACAGTGATTCTCATTCACGATACAGTGTACGAGTACCAACCACTATCGAACATCACAAGGAAATATGAAGGTTGAAAAACAAAAACAAAGACTGCCGATCCGATCCTACACGTTTTCGGGAGGTTGTCTGAGAAAAAAACACGGAGAACTATTCCCCGACAATATTCGTGCTATCATTGCTGGTCCGAGTAATTGCGGGAAAACAAATCTCATGTTATCACTCTTGATCGATAAGAATGGGCCGAAATTCGAAAACGTTTACCTTTTTTCCAAATCAACAGATCAACCCAAATACGATTTTCTGGAGAAAGTTTTGAAGGAAGCTGGAATTGGATTCTACCCCATGGGAAACAACATATTGAAACCGGAGGAAGTGCTGAGGAACTCGGTTTGCATCTTTGATGACGTCATCACCGAAAAACAAGGACCTATCCAAGATTTCTTCGCAATGGGCAGACACAGAGAAATCGACAGCTTTTATCTCGGACAGACGTACAGCAGAATACCTAAAATACTACTAAGGGACAACGCGAATTTCGTTTGCCTCTTCAGAATGGACGACATGAACTTGCACCACGTTTGGAGTGACCACGTAGCAGCCGATATGAGTTTCAAGCAGTTTCAAGAGATGTGCGTCTTTTGTTGGAAGACCCCTCACGGATTCATCGTCATAGACAAGGAAAGCGGACGAAACAATGGTGGTTATCGGAAAGGATTCGACTATTATATAAAGTCCGGTTGACTTGGTGAGTCAAATCAGTGAAGGAAGGGCGTGAAGGAGGATGAAATCATCCGTCAATAAGTTTGGTCACATCAGAGGTGTCCACAGTAAAATGGGACCGCCCGGAGTCGGTTTCCATCTGACCGCTGATGGTGACTATGATATACAACAAAGGCTATTATCCAACGTTAAAAATCCTGTGAGCGAACAAGACGCGGTGAATGTAAACTTCCTGAAGGAACGAGCCATTACGGACATTACGGACGGCGGAGAATTCAATGCAATGAACCGGCGATTAGAAAATGTGGGAAACCCGAAGGAAAAGTATGATGCGGTGAACCTAGAGTACCTCTCAATATTACTTTCTCAAACTTTACATTTGAAACAATTAGAGTACTGGGATGCAAAAACTAAACCGATAAAAAATGTGGCGGATCCCGTAGAGTTGACTGATGCGGTGACAATGAATATGATGAAACGGTTTATCAAAGTTCACGAATACTTTGTCATGAAAGAGATGGCGGACCTTGCCATCAAAATGCGGGAGGATCTACTTTCCATGATAGAGTCAGCTGAGAAGGGAGATTATACAGCCAAAGCAAAAACAGTGAGGGACGATCTAATTTCCATCAAAGGAGATCATAAAAGGACGTGGAAGTGGGCGTTTCACTCGAAAGACGATGCTGTAAAATCAACATACAACCTCACCGACAGGAAACAAATTTCAAATCATTTAAATGTAGATTTGAACTTTATCGATGAATATTTGAAAGTGGATGGTATATAAAGTGTAACTGACTCTCGGGAATCAATCAAGATGGACCAGCAGTTGAAGGAAGACCTTATCAAGGCCTCGAAATCAATCCGAAAAAAGTTCAAGGAATTGAAAAAAACGCTACATTTGGAGGAGGAACTAAACCAAAAACGTGTCGAGCCACTCTTGAAACCACTGGGAACCTTGATCGACCTGACGCAAGAAAAAGCAAATGAACTGAAGGAACTGAAGCGTGAACAGCCAGCGACGAAAGTTGAGGAGGTGAAGAAAAGAGGGCGGCGAGAGACAAATGAAGATGAAGAGGACTTCCCCTACTACGAAACAGTTTACCAATCGCAGGAAGACGAGGCGAAGGACTGGGCTGCTTGGCGAGAGTACACTGCCAGACTGGGACCCCTATCGAAAGAATATCTGACCGGTCTCATAACGGACACCAATGGAAAGGAAAGCAAATACGACCAAACCTTCGGTGTGCGAGCAAGTGGATTGATGAATGCATGGACCATCGGCAATAAAGTTATCGAGTTCGATAAAGACGACTACATCCATATCGGTCAGAAGATGTTTCGTGGTAGCAGAGGTCTGTTTGAATTGTTGTTTAAAAAACGACCGAATGAGGAGACATTCAACGCGGAGCATCTGAAAACATATAAAGAGATACTTGTGGAAACCAGCGCTCATAGACAGCAGTACAACCCGAGGGCTAAGATTGCAAGCAGCGGAGGAAAAAAATATACGACAATCATAAAAAAACTTTTCGAAGTGAGGGGCGAAGGACTGCTACCGGTGACTGGTAACAAAATTGACTACATCCATTGGGAAGATCCGAACGAGCTGGTGGAGCGTTTGGCGTTACTTTTCGCCTCACAAGGAGCCGGTAACGAAGGACATAAAGTGGAGATCGCATCCATAGAGGAAGAACTGCGAGAAGCCGGATACATACAATGAAGACAGTGGACAAGTTTGGACGGTACAGAGGATATCAAAATCGTGCTGGTCCTCCGGGAATCGGATTTCACCTCAACGCGGACGGCAACTATGACATGCAAGACAAAATCTTGTGTAACGTGGGAGACCCGAAAAGTCTGAAAGATGGGATAAACAGGAAATACCTACAATATAAATTGGGTTATTTACCCAAACCCAACTTCCACAAAAAAGAGTTTGACTGTCAAGAATTTCGTCTAGCCAAAGTTGGGATGCCTTCATCAATTGAGGATGCTGCCACTGTTCGTATGGTGCACGATTCTATCATCATTCATGAAGAGTGGATACAGCGGGAACTGGCGGAACTTGCAAGCTTCCTGATCGGAAAAATTTACAGTGCTCACAGAGGGGATAAAGCAATGGTGGAAAAACATGTGAAGGACATGGAACAGAAGGTGGATCGAACGTGGAGGGCAGTGCTCAAACTGGATAAAAAGGCTGAAAAATTCACAAAAGAAGAAAAAGCGAACATTCGTAAAAAAACGGAAGCTTGGGACCATTTTCTTCCCGCCAATTTGTCTTCTTAGTGAAATGGATGGAATTGTGGATGAACTGCACAAAGCTGCGCGGCGAAACTTTCCGAGACGCTACGTCACTATCAAGGGGTTGTATGATCTCTATCAAGCGGATTTAGTGGAGATGATACCGTACGCAAAGGAAAACAAAGGATACAAGTACATGCTCACGCTCATCGACACGTTCAGTAAGAGAGGATGGGCGGTGCCGTTGAAGACGAAGGGGGGGGAGGAGGTTAGCGTTGCACTGGATGACATCGTGAGGAAACTGAAGAAGCCTATGAAATACATGCAAACCGACTTGGGAAAGGAGTTCTACAACAGCGCGGTGAGTCATGTGTTCAAAAAATACGGTATCAAGCACTACAGTACCTTCTCAAAATTGAAAGCAAGTGTGGTGGAGAGATTCAATCGAACCATAAAAACGTGGATGTGGAAAGAATTCAGCAAGCAAGGCAGTTACGAGTGGCTGACATTGTTGAAAAAACTAATAAAAAGATATAACTCTCGTGTTCATCGATCAATCGGTCTCGCTCCATCGTCAGTGAATGAAGCAAACGAAGAAGAAGTATTGCAACGATTGATGACAAAAAAGTTGCCGCCGAAGAAGAAGCCTAAATTCCGTGTCGGTGAGGAAGTGCGCATTTCAAAGTTCAAGCACCTTTTCGAAAAAGGATACACCCCCCAAATTTGGGCTACGGAAGTTTTCGTGATCGCTGATGTTAACAAGACAGTGCCAGTCACATACAAATTGAAGGATTTGAACAATCAAGATATTCAAGGAGGATTTTACGAGCAGGAGCTCTCAAAAACCAAATATAAAGACGTGTACTTGGTGGAAAAGGTGTTGAAGAAAAAAGGTGAAAAAGTCTACGTAAAATGGCTCGGATTCGACCAAACTCACAATCAATGGATCAACGCCAAAGATATACAAAAATGATCTTATTTTTGTTGGTCGGAAGCTGCCATTGCTGGTTGAGCGATTACTTCAATACAACAGGAGAACAGCACAAATATTACGCCAAAGATGTCGTGGACCATTTAAAAAGCTGTGTTGAAAACATAGACGTGGTGGAGTGGGAGCTGCGCGTCCGAAATCGAACGGTGAACGAAAAAACATGCAGTGAAGTTGAAAAAATTAGCAAATGTGTAAACGTTACTTATCAAGACGCAAGAGGAGAGTACCTAAGACTGTTGGTAGAAGATGCAAAATTCTTGTGTAAAACTGACTTAAAAAAAGAGGAAAAAGAATCACCACTTAAGATGTGCATCTATAAAATTGGGTTGTTTCTACTCTTTCTCGACGTTTTCCTAACAACAACTTATTACTTCATAGTAGTACGAAAAGTACTTTTCATGAAAAAGAAAACAAATAAAAATCATTCTTGCTCTGTGTAATTGTGTTACTACGGCAAGAAAGAAGAGCTCCGTAAAGTGTGATGGTTAAAAATTGAACTTGCCCTGTGTTTTGTGTTGTGGGGGACGGCGACGGGGAACCTCAGTGTGTTACAAAAAAGAAGAGCTACATAAAGTGGACTAAAAATCAAACCAGCCCTGTAGTGAATTTTACTTCCTTAAGTCGTGTGTTGGTCTATAAATTGAACTAGCCTAGCAGTGAATTTCACTTCCTTGAGCCGTGTGTTTTGTGTTGGGGGGCGCCGATGGGGAACCACAGTATGTTACTATGACAAGAAAGAGGAGCTCCGTAAAGTGTGTTGGTCTAAAAATCTGCAGTGAATTTTACTTCCTTAAGCCGTGACCGGGCAGAAAGAGAACTAGCCCCTTTTTTCCTCTTCTCTGCTCGGACTCGGATTTATAAACGGCCCTAACAATACCTAACACCCTTCAAAAATTCATTATAAGTTGCCCCGTATATTCACCTAAAACATAAGGAAATTGTACAGAAACGTTTATGGAAAAATTAGAAAAGGGAAAGTCATGACTTATTTATTAGTTTCCAAGTTTAAACTTGCATGAACAAGTAAAACCTTTAGTAATGAATTAAAAACCATGCAAAATTAAAACGGAAATGCCAAGTGAGTTTTAGAAAAGTTTGAATGTTGCTCGGGTTATACTTTAAATGGCTGATTCCAGAGTAATAGGAATTCGAGTTTCAATACGTCATTCCTGGAACAAGGTAGATAAAAAAAGGTATGTGTCCTTTGGTGTTGAGTTTAGTCGCAGCGATGGAGCATAGCGGGCAATTTTGCTGACCAGCTTACGTTGTCACTTCTCTCCCATTTGATTAACATGTGAGTTGACCACCAGCCTACATCAGAGCCCGCCAGCGATTTGAACGCCCCACAGTGCAGTGACCTTATGGGCGGTAGGGACAAAATTCATAACTCATGAACGGAGGCTCGTAAAGAAGTGAAATTTGGTGGAGATGTTCTCAGATATATGTGCTACCGTTCGACGAGGTCAACCTTTTTTTAGTCAAACCCAAAGGGGGGTTTGGGCCCCATTATTTTTTAATTTATCGGTTGACCAAAAAGATCCACTGAAATCCTCATAATGTGCTTTTTTGTGGACACTGTTGTTTCAATGGTACCTTGAATTACTACGGAAACGAGCGTAAAGTCGTAGCTTAACAATTTTCGAAATGGCGGTCATTCTACGGGGCCGCGAAAGTCCCCTTTTTCCAAGGTAAAATTCGCTGTATAAAGAGGCATAGTTTAATTAAAAACTTTGTACATATAAATAAAAATTAAACGAACTTTTGGTAACGAAAAGTAAACTTTATGATAAATAAATTTGGTCTTTTGAGATCACAAAATTAAATAGTAACTTATAAAAATTAACAATATTCATTAAAAACCAATCTCCTAAAAACTACAATAACCATATAGAAATTGAAAAACCAAAAAAGAAACATTTAAAAAAAAAAAAAAAAAAAAATCAGAACAAATAAAAAAACAAAAAGATTAATGAGGAACATTGTTCATCACAGCCACAGAAATTGGTCACAAAACTTGTAAAACCTGTAATCACACAATCAAAATATATTAAAAATCGGAGAAACATAATAAAAGAGATAGAGAATTGGAAAAAGCAAATCGGGACGTCAAAGAGGAATCTAATCATGAAGAAATTATCCGAAACCAAGTTTTAAAACAATGTATTTACTACATGTGCATCATTTTTGAGTCTCAATTTAAGGGGGGGGGGGTCTCAATTGAAACTCAGGTCTCAAAAGCAATGCAATCGGGTTGCAATAATCGCAAAATAAAAGCATTGCCTTCTAAAAGTCTGATGTTTTCTGAGCTTCAGTCTTCATTACAGTTTCAACTTGTTGATTCTCACACTAATGCGGCAAAGTCTTAAAATCTAAATATTCTAATATTCTCTTTTATGAGCTCGTATGCGCTAATTATATACGTGATTTCAAAACACAACTAGCATTGTGATTCTTAAAAGTCGATAAAGTTGTGGGGGAAAAAATGCAGGCGTATTTTTAAAACATTTAGGTGCAGTGGCGTCGTGTGCAATCTGGCAACGCTGCGATTCGATTTAAATCAATTCAAAATATCGATTCGAGAGAGTGCACTGTGCACCTCCTATAAATCAACCTTTTTCGTGCGTTTAAATGGACAGAATACGGCATTGCCATACTGCAAGCGACGCCACTGTTTAAGTGACTTATGCGTGGCACGAGACAAATGCAAATCTTACTTGGAAAAACGCTAGATCCGAGGTCCGTAAATTTAAGATATCTCAAAATATCGGAGGTATTCGGTAGATATCTCGACGGATTCTGAATCCTGAGGAAATTTCCTATGACATATGTGAAAACTGCACATATATATTTATATATATTTTTTAAATGTTTGCCTAAACATTTGAATTAGTGTAAAAACAGCAACGCTTGGTACTCCTAAAAAGAGGGGGGCTTTCGACCCCCCAGATTGATTTAAAAAAACCAAATTAATTTTTTTTGTAAAGAATAACTTACCTGCATACTAAATCAGCCGCAGTTTTGCTCCATACACGTGACTGTAGGTCCACAATCTTGTCACTGTCACAATGACTCGCATACCTTTTGAAGTATCAGCGCTGAGGTAGCGCGGCGGCCTTATCTTCCCCCCCCCTTCCCCTCCCCTTATTTGGCACTTTTGAAGTAAAAAAACACTTGCAACGCGCTCTCCGGTTGTTTATCTAAACAATCCATCGTCCACCAACACTATCCCTGATGGTCGAATTTTGGACTTTTGTCCATTGGACACTGCACTGTGCGCCCCTGGCGACGGATGACTCGAATAGATCTTACCTTGTTCCTAAAATTTTTCATATTCGGTCCAGAATATAACAATCAACTGTGTTACAGTATAGTGTCGTGATTATTTTTGGCGTTTCTTACGTATCTTCAAGTTCTGCGCATTTTATTTGGAGGCTACTAAAAATTGCTGTCTTCGAGTGTAGTCCTATACCAACAGTATCATTTTAAAGAAGGTAGTAATTAGGGTGCCTACCAAGCAGTGGCGTAGCGTGCGATTTGGCAACGTTGCGGTTCGTCCATTAAAACCCATGGTAAAGATCGAAGTGTTCGGTGTTCGGTGAACACCTTCGCACTCGACCTTTTACATGGGTTTAAATTGACACAGTACATTGTTGCCAAATTGCACGCTACGCCACTGCTACCAAGCTATACGAGCTACGCTCTTCAAATCCCTGAAAAAATTGCTATTTAAAATATAAATTTACTTAGTGTTAAATCCTCCACCTTGATCAATTTTACTGGTCTATCTCTTTGCTCTTTCAGTAGTTAGATGCGTTATCTCAAAATTGCTTGTTTTCAATTTATTTCTTGTAACGTACGCTTTTCAATTTTTATCTACTTAAGCGCGCCCTTAGCTTGAGAAGCTGCACGATTGTCGAGAATTACTTTCATTTTTTTTTAGTATTCAGTTTTTTAAATTTTTTATTCCTGATGAATGAAGTTGGATAACTTTAAAAAATCAATCAAAATAGTCAAAAAAAAAAAACAGCTGATTGGAGTTGTGATTGGTGGTGAGCCACAAGCTGTTCAGCGTCGACAACAATAGCGGTGTTTATTTTTTTGTTGGGGTTACAAGGATCTCTTTCTGTCCTCTCTCTCTCTCTCTTCTCTCTCTCTCTCTCTCCTCCCTCCCTCTCTTCTCTCTTCTCTCTCTCTCTCTCTCTCCTCTCTCTTCCTCTCTCTCTCTCTCTCTCTCTCTCTTCTTCTCTTTCTCTCTCTCTCTCTCTCTCTCTCTCTCTCTCTCCCCCCATATGAATCCCTGAGTTAGGAAACGACAGAGACAGGCGTTGAGTTCACGTGATACCCCCTTGCTATCGTTTTAAAACCATGAGTTCAAAATGGGAGGAGAGAGAGAGAGAGAGAGAGAGAGAGAGAGAGAGAGAGAGAGAGAGAGAGAAAACGAATTCCTATACCCGCCTACGGCAGTGAGACATATGATGAGTGTGACCATCATACTCTCGAGTCGATTTCCTCTCTATTTGATAAGGCAGCCTTACAACGAGAAACTCCACACATTTGCGTCACCCCACTTCCGCTTTTTGTCGAAAAACGTCTAATCTGTGACGATTTCACGTCTACAATCTTGAGAACTTGCAGTCTTCTTCTTTTCTGAGCTTTTATGAAAATATCTAATATAACTTTAAGGCGTCATCCTTCCTTTTCGTGATCCGGCGACACTGCGCTGATGACAATGGAATTGAATTCGATGAAAAGGAAGATGATTCCCACATTCCGATCCTCCAGCCTTTCAAAGCCTCGTTGCCATGTATTGCAATACGAAGTTTGAGTGTTCACATTTTAGACACGCTTTTCCAGAGACAATATTGTGGAGACCAAGCACTAGCCGATCGCGTGATGGTGGTTAATTTTTTTTTTTTTTTTTTTTGGGACTCAACAGAATGGGTATATGTTGCATACCTTTGCTACAGCAATATGGGGGGTTGATTCTTGTGTAAAATCGCGTGAACTTCTCATATATTGAGAGCATCAAATGTTCTCAAAATCCAGTCATGACCCCGCAAAAGGAGTTTGAAAGAAAGCCTAAGATGGCGGTTAAAATGGCGAATCAACCCTGCATGCATGCAGCACGAGCACCAAAAGATGGCCAATTAAGGCAATTTATCATATATACTGTGTGTTTTTTTTCCGATAAATTTGACTTTCTCGGTATTGTTAGCGATTAATATGGTCAATGTAGGTATTTACGTTGTGTCGATTTTCCGGAATTCTGAAAAGGAAACGCCGGGCAAAGAGGACGTTGGGCAAACTGGAATTCGCTATTATTCGGGGAATAATTTGCCGATTGAAACGAGTGACAGCTCTAATTAATCAGCTCCGTGCCTACAGTTTGCAACCGAGAGAATGTTGATTCTGGTTGAACCCCTCCCCTCGCACTCCCTTGTAATATCCAATTTTTGGCTAAAAAGCCTCTCTCGGGAACTTCTGGTCCGATTCGATCGGTTTCTTCATAAATTAATTATGCTATGTGATACTATTGATTTCGGTACATAATTTTTGGCCGAGGGGCTTCCACCCTCCTCATAATGGGTCTGTTGCATACTTTTGCTACATCAATATGACACATTGTTTCTAACGTAAAATTTGGCGAAAATAACGATGCGCACATTAAAAACTTCCAAAATCTATTAATTAACTCAGAAAATACCTTCCATTTCAAACAACCCGCGCTGCTACACTAGACACTTTATCACCGACTTATAACTACATAGATGGAACCATTTCGTTATTATGTAAACATGAACAGAACTTACAAACATTGGAATGTTTCGTTTAGATGATTACTTTTCTTATATTATTTTGTAATCTTTGATAAACCGAAAAGATCAGAAAGCAAATGCAGCCAATAGTTCATGTATTTAGAAGGGAATTCCATCATTTTGTAGTTACGATGTTGTTTACTTATGCACGGTGGATCCGTCTATGTAGTAGTATAACGGTGCAAATAGTGTCTGAATAGTGTTGTTTGAAATTGAAGTTATTTCCTGAGTTAATGAGTGGATTTTGAACTTTTTTAATGTGCGCATGGTTATTTTCGCCGAATTTTGCATAAGAATCAAGGTTCTATTTTGTTGTAGCAAAAGTATGCAACAGACCCATTCAAGATAACGGGATTTTTCGGATTGAAATTTTAGACAGTGATATCGCCTCTGATGTTCGACCGATTTTTAAAGTTGGCGTATCTATCGGAAGAGCAGGGGTCAGAAAGGTCGGCAAAAGTAACGGCCTCGAAGGGATGACTTGAACCAGGTTTGACGCAAGCTGTTATCCAGCTTCAATTCATGATGATTGCACTTTCAGTACTGACCGAAAGTTTGAAGATCGATACAAATTGGATCATTTTATCAGTAGAAGAGTAATCTATTCAGTAAACAACATGCACTCTGGTGTTATTGAGATGTCTGATCCGGAGATATGCGCATCGCCTGCCGAAACTTGCATGTCTTCTGTAGCGCGTGAAAAGGTGGGCACGTTTGAAGGAGAGGCGGGTGGGGAAAATCCACGATATTTCCGCAACGCGTTGGCCAAATTTGAAAAACTAAAGCTCGTTAGAAAGCTGAAAGTACGTTTGTTTCAAAGCTGAGTTTGTTTTTTTTTCTAGCATTGATAGTTTTTGAGAAGAAAAATAGGCCAACTTACTTAAAAATCCACCCTCGTAAATATTAAATTACATATGTAGAACTGTCAACGGAGGATATATGAAACTACTTGTAGTAGGTATACTTCCGTAGTTCATAGTTTGCAAGCTCGCCGATAAATGACGTCTTTATCCAAATTCATCCAGGTATGTTTCTCAAGAGATCGAAAAACGTAATTAGTAAAAATGATTTCCAATAGGGTTCTGTTAGGACCTCAAATTAGTTTCGCACTCCAACTTTACTTCTTCCCACGTCCAGTCACTTTTTATTTCAAGTTGTTTTTTTCAACTCTTCTTCGATAAGTTGTTATTCTTTATAAAAAAAAAAAAAAAAAAAAAAAAAAAAAAGTTTAATGTTTAATTCTGTAAATGTTGTCTGTAGCTTTATATTTATATTTTTTCGTATCAGATTTTTTTCTTTTCTTTTTTCTAAAGTTTGGCGTTTGAGATTTTTACAGGATAAAAATAGAATTAATACCTATTAGAAAAAGAAAACATTTCCTTGCGTACTAAGCATCTGTCTCCGTTAGCTAGTTCTAAGCCTGGTAAAGAGTGAATAGAAATAGTTTTTTTCTTTTTTTTTCAAATAGATACTTACATTTTTTCTTTTTCAATATAAAATCCGATATCTTGAATGAGATATACGATATCTCGTTTATTTCAGTTTGCGCCAGAATGCTCAGTTTGGTATGCACTTTCGATCGATGTATCATTCGATAGGGTTCGTCTAACGGAATTTTTCGGATAGTCCGCCCTCCCCCTGGGGGGCAAAAACGTTAAAAATGTTCAGGGGCTCTAAAACCAAAATTAGAATAAATGTATCTCTTTCTGATAAGAGCTTGTTTTTTGGAGTATTTTGGACTCCTAGTTTTTTGAATTCCGATTTTTTAAAGTCGAGTAATAATTTTTTGAGATTGGGTCCAAATCGAACTTTGTCCTTTGATTTATCGAAAACTAAAATCTATCTCGAGCTCCGGTTTGCGCCAAAAGTCTTCGAATCTTACGGCCTTTCAAAAGATGTATCACAAGATAGGGGGTGCGATAAGAGAAAATTGAGTTGAACTCTCCCTCTCCCATCACCACCCGGGATGGGTTTCATTTAAAATAGCCCCCCTCATATAGCGCCTCCGATATAAATATGAATGGCCTAAACCACATCCTTTTATCTCAATTAGAAAAAAGTTAGGGGGGGGGGCGTTACTTTCAAATAACCCTGCGTATAACAATAAATTCGTTGAACTGTCCTGCAGATTAGGTTCGGTGGTTGGGTACAACTACTGAAACCATTTTTTTTCTCCGAAAAATTCAAATTAATTTAAGAAGACGTGTTTGATTAAAGTATCATGCTACGAACATTCATACACACGAATAGCAGACTAGATAAAATGAATTTATTTAATTAATTGTATACAGTGGCATCTGTTTATAACGGAACCTCTTGGTAGCGGAAACCTGATGTTATCAGAAAATTTTGCCGGTCCCGTGGAATTAATTGATATGGTAAATCAATGTAAATCAGCCTGCTCATAGCGGAACCTGTCCAACGCGGAAACGGAAGGTTTTAAAGGCGTATTTAACGGAAAATTGTGAGAAAAGAGGCAATATTATTAGAAAAACGGAAAACATCTGTCTCTCAACAGTTGAAACTAGACGTTTTTTTTCAAATCTTAAACAGTTCAAATTTTTAAACATTATAATATGTAAAGTTTCATAATTTTAATGATTTCATAAGTTTTAAAGATTTAATTAAGTTCCAAAGTTTCGAAGGTAAATGAAGGTAAAAGGCAGTTGGCCTTTCAATTTTCAATTTTTCGGTTTTTTTTTTCTCCATCCGGTAAACCTGCCGATAGCGGAAACCTGATATTAACGGAAAAATGTATCCGCCCCGTGAGTTTCCGTTATAAACAGGTGCCACTGTATCTAGATTTTTAGCCTAAGATCCGTAGTGTCCGACGTGTCTTCACCGCATCGTGGTCTTTATGGTGACTTGCTTGACGGAGATATCCCATGAATATGGGAAAAAAGGTGAGGTAGACAATTTTATGCTGGATCCTTCGCCACAATGTTACAAATGGGGAGACGTTCAGTAGAATTTTAAGTGGAGCCTTAAGGGGAAAGAATTCATCCTTCTCGATCTTGAACGCACGGCGCGCGTCCACAACTTGAATAGTTGCTTGCGGAACATTCCTGTGAGTATACTTCTCAACGTCTGGCAGCACTGTTTTATGAACCTCCGTTTTTCATTCGCCTTTCACGTGGATTTCACCCGTCAGAGAAAATGTATCGAGGCCGTGCAAGCGGAGCTTCGCGTCGCGTCGCATCTTCGCTGCTTCATTCATCCATATCTATCCTAGGGTTAACTCAAGAAAAGAAAAAGCACACACTTAAACACACGCACTCACACACGCGCAAAATACACTCGCTCGCGCCACACGTTGTTCTCGCATATGGATCACAAGAAAAAAAAAGAATCTTAGCCTCTTTTCAATGGAAAAAACTACCCTCCATTCACATTACATCCATTGAAGCCTTAAAACTGGCCTGCGTGTGTTCCTTTGATACTGTAGCTAAGTTGATGTTTCGGGGATAAAAGACTGGAGTGATGGAGCTCTTGTAAGTTTTTCTTTTTTTTGTGGGCAAACGGATCATCGGATTGTTCGAATAACTCTGCAGAAATCACGACGAGACCATCTAACAGTGCTGCCGTCCATCTATATTTAACCCATACATGCCCAACTTTTTTTGAACATGTTGGGTGTTTTTTGGTGTTTTTCTAAAAAAACACGACTTTAGAGTTAAAAAAATTTAAAATTTAAAAACTGTGAAATTTTCTAGTCCAGCTAAATTATAGGTGCTGAATGGTAATAACATTGATTTTTGAGTTAAATTGGCCTAAATTTACTGTAACTTGGTCCAAAAAAACCATTTTAAGTGGGTCGTTCACGACCCAATGGGCATATATGGGTTTTAATGCCTTTTTTTTTAAATTCACCGGTGATTCAACCGGTTGAAAAAAGATTACACATTTAAGGTCGTTTATAACTGTAATGCATGAAAATACTTGCATCTGCAATATTTTCTCCGTGCAATCGCCGTTGAATTTTCATGATATCTGCAAGTTTTTTTTTTTTTTTTTTTTTTTTTTTTTTTAAAAGTCATCGATGACTCCACCGCACCGGTTGAGAAGAGATTATAGATGCGAGTATTTTCGTGCATCGCTGTTACACACTGAACACTGAACTGAACTGTGTAATCTTTTGGTTAATCGGTGGATTCATCGGTCGGTGAGTTGAAAAATGTCATATGAAGTATTAACGGAAAAGCAGCTCTGCTATCTAAATACAGTGACTAGTTAAACCACAGTGTGGTTATTTTGGCCGTGTTGCTGATTGGCTGGCGTTTACGCACCCAAGCGGCCTCGTCCGCCCATAAGAATTTCGAGATTCTCGAACTGTTTTTTATTTCAGTTGCGCGTCAAAAAAAATATGAGAAAAATTGATGCGGAGTATCTGACTGTTGAATTGAATATGGAAGGGTAGGGTTTCCACAGAATTTTATTGATTCTGTACGCGATCTATGCTGCTTGGTGTTGGAGAGAAAAATCCATAATCGTCGGAAAAAACCATAAGGTTTTCGGATACCAAGCTTGGAAATCGATTTGACGTAAGAATCAACGAGAGTGCCCTGAAGAGGCAATGGTTGTTTTCTCTATAGAACTTATTAATCTTATGGAATAGAAATGCCCTTAGCAACTGGTTTTTGCGTTGCTATATTTGGGGTATGGAGAAGAATTAATTCAAACGCCTCAAATAAAGTTGTGTTAAAAATCCCAACTGCTTTTCTCTTAAAGAGTGTTTTTTTGTTGGCTTTCTATGCTTCCCTCTTTCTTTGAGTCTCAACTTGCAGCCACCGCCACCGTCTCAATCTCTCGTTTCTTTTCTTCCTTCTCCTCTCTCTCTCTCTCTCTCTCTCTCTCTCTCTCTCTCTCTCCCTCTCTCCCTCTCACTCTCTCTCCGCGCCTCTTCTTATTAAAGGTCGGTTCTTCTCAATTCTCATCCTCATCTGTCTCGAGATCTCACGCATCTCGGCCTCGCCTTCAATGGAACTCCTCTCTCTCTTGACAAAACTCTGTAAACAATACTCGAATCAATTTGTTCCGTCCCAATGTATTCATATCCTACCCATTGATTAAATTTCAACCCTGTTTTATTCATTAACTTCTTCTCTTTGCGCGTACAATACTCGCAAGGTACAAGTTGCCCAAAAAGTTTACCTTAACCCCTGTGCACCCAAAAAAGAGCTAGGGATCTGAAACGACCCCGAGCCATCCTTTTTGTGAAATACTATTCCTTTTTTTTTTTTACTTTCTCATTCTGTGTGTAGAGAAAGTATTGTAATCATGAAAAAATTGAAAATTGAGTTTGCTCCATTTCTTGACATTTCTTGTCCCAAGGAATCCAAAAAAAAAATCCGTCCGTCCGTCTGTCTGTTGTCTAACTTTCCGTCCGTCCCGGTGGTGCGTGGCGTAGGTGTCAAAAGTGGGAGGGGGGCTTTTGAAAAGTGATGACCTTTTCGTTCTTTGCTTGTTCGAACCTTTAAAAATTTCAAGGGCCCTGACGCACGCGGACCTACACCTACACACACCAGCTCACCTCAATAATTTTAGTGTGTCTATCAACGGATTCTTTTTTTCTTGATGCTCTTTTGAAAGTTAGAAACTCCCCCATTTCATTAAAAAAGTAGACCCTATTGTCCATTTTAGTACTTCCTCAAAAGTTTGTAACAGTCTTATTAAGGAAAAACCTTTGCTGTGGGACAGGTCAAAATTATCAACGATTGCACACCATATAGTTTGCAGATGAGAATAGAAATTAGGAAATAAACCTGGGATTGAAGTAAACAATAAAATTAAGAAACAAATTTAAAAAAAAAGAAACTTTGTGGACCTACACATACACACAACAACTCACCTCAATAATTTAAGTGTACTTATTTTTCAACAGATTCTTCTTCTCTTGGGGCTCCTTTGAAAGTTAGGAGCTCCCCCATTTCGTTGAAAAAGAACACTGTCTTATTGTCCATTCTAGTACTTCTTGAAAAGTTAAGGACTGACTCATTAAGAAAAAACCTTTGTAGGTCAGAAATAGGTTGGACTGTTCAAAATTATCAACGATTGCACACCATAGTTTGACGATGAAAATAGAAATAAGAAAATAAATAAATGCACATTCACTTAACCCCTTATGAACCACGCCTGAGTATACTCGTTTTTCTCTTCAAGTCTATTTCACATTTTTCCAGGCTTATAATTCCGAATAAACGCGATTCTCGATAAAGACACTTACAATGTAAGAAGTCACCAGGCGCCTTCAATTCGCCGTATAGGCAATTCCAACTCCCCCGAGTACGAACAGTTAACTACCCTCCTACGTAAACGGAAGAGCGGCATTCTTTTGAAAAATAATCTGGTCTTTAAAGGGTTAAAATGATGCGCATGCGCGCAAGAAACAAAACTCCATGGTGATATCGTCGAGATGTGGCCTTGTGTTGCATTACTACAGTGGCCGATTCGACCGAGTGAGTGCTTTGAATGATGCTCTTAATTTAGCAATTACAAAAAAAGTAATTATCAGGGAATCGGGGTGAGATCCATTAAAACAACGATTTGTACGCAACCCCCATATTCAGGTTTTTACTATACCTTCTTCAGGTTCCATCCAATTGATGTTCGACTGTAAGAATCGGTACTCGCCCTCAATTTTTATAACCAAACTACTTTTTTCAAGAATATTTATAAAATTCAGCCATATAAACAAGATGTGAAGTCAAAAGAAATACCAATTGTGGATTGAAGTCATAAAGTTTTGCTAAAACGCCCATTATTTTCGAATTAATGATTGGTGTGTTTGTTGCCTTAGCAAGAGGCTGATAAACCTCCGTTTCACATTTTACTTTGTGTAATGCTTTTGTGCTTTGGATTTACTCGGCACACGCCTTCCATTGTAGTTTTTACTTGTATGCTAGGCAACTCCATGTAAGCGTATCTGTTTAATGAGAATTCCTTCAACCCAACCGTGTAAGCGAAAACATCAAAGCGTGTTTATAGGCAACGTGTAGGAAGGAGGCGTTGGCGGGCTTTTTTCGTTTCTTGAAGAATTTATCTGACACGTCTGAAGGTTTTGATGAAAAGATCGCTCTCTTATCCATTTCAAATTATTCATACGAAATATGCGCAGAACGCTGATCTTTACAAACTTGTCTTAAATCGAGAAAGTTTGCTACCGAAAGCATCAAAACGACCTAACCGATCAGGAGAAGTAAGTTCTAATGGGAAACTGTTCTCGATTACTTTTAAGTAAAAATGATAGGAATCATTATGAGCTAAAGTTCTTGCGTGGCCTCTACAAAAATTTTTGATGAGTTTTGGAGTTTAAAGTAGAAGGTAGTTTTTCCCTCGCTATTATTTTAACCTCCAACTTTAACAAAATCCATCCACTAAATACTTGACACGCAGTGATAAAAGCTGTCCTTAAATCTGAAATTATTCGAGAATTGGCGACCAAATGTCTCTAGCAAATTCTTGAAAAAAAGGAGCGCCTCCTTTGAGATCACAGATTTGGATCAACAGTAAGTCATATAAACAACTTAATAATTAAAATAAGGACAAACAAAAAACAAAGACAAAAAAACAACTACAAACAGCGAAGAAAATAAGAAAGTTAACAAGCGAAATCATGAATTTCATTGGCACATCTATACCTACACTAGAAGAAATTGTATGAAATTCCAGAAAAAAGTTAAATGACAAGAATGAAAACTTGAGATAGCAAAAGCCTACTTCCCTTTTTTCTCAAAAAACCTGCAGTTTTGTTGTTGTTGTTTTTTTTTTTTAACAACAACTCCACGGTTACAGTAGAAGGAAGTTTTTGCCTTTGTTATTACAACTATCAACTGTAACAACATCCATCCACTAAATATTTGACGCGCAGTCTTAAAAGCCGAAGAAGTCTGTAAATACGAAATTATTCTTAAATTCGTGACCAAATTGTGACAAATTCTTGAAGAAGAGGACCTCCTCCTTTGAGGTCACAGATTCAGATCAAAATTAATTTAGTCGTGAACAACTTGAGAATTGAAATATCGAAACAAAAAAAAAAAAAGCTGCAGACAGCAAAGAAAATAGAAAAGTTAACATGTAAAATTATGAATTTCATTGGTACGTCTACCTACACTAGAGGAAAATTGTATTAAATTCCAGAAAAAAATTAAATGACAAGAATAAATAGTTGAGATTGTAGCTGCCTACCTCCCTCTTTTCTCAAAAACCGGTTTCCATCATTTTTAATTATAACTGGGCAGTTAAAGAGGAAGGTGGTGTTTCCCTCTGTTATTTTAACTGCCAGTTGTAACAACACCCATCCACGAACAGCAGTATGCTTGTGAACTGCCTCTATTAGTTTCTCTCTCATGTTCTAGTTATTAATTATTACTTAAAGCAAAACGTTTCACGCACAATTATGTGTATTTGTGCCTGTAATTCGAATATGTTGTCGTGAATGGCAGTGCGTCCACGCTAAAGTTCGAGGCAAGTGTTGACGATCAACGGAATAACAAACCACACTCAACTGATCACATGAAACACTGCAGTTTTGCCGTGACTGCCACCGCAACGCGCCACACTTTGAAACGAATCGTCAAAGAGTGAAACATTGGCGTACACGGTACATGAGCAGTTGTTTGAGATGGATTTTCACGAAATTTGGTTTTAGGGGGCTTTCTTCACACGATAAAACCGAATTTGATATTCCTTTTTTTAAAATAATGAAAGGAAATGGTTAAAAGTAGAGTCCCTATACTATATGAAAGAGTCAAGACACGTGAACAGAAGTGAAGAAGAAGAAGGTATGTCTGAGGAGCCTGGAGGCGCGCCTCTTGTTTATATTTTTATCCAACGATCTTCCCGCCAAAGATTACTTATACATGTATTCGTGTGGAAGTAATCTTTGTTAGGTCAACCTAACCTCCAATACCCGTTGGCTTCACCACCTGTTTTAAAAGTAATGCGTGAATTTTTTTCTGTTCTGAACCCATTTTCATCAATTTCTAATTCAAATTTCATCAGTACAAGTTAAAAATGCCGAAAGTTTCCTCAAAGCTGGGCAGCAGTGAAGGTGGTTCCACGAAGATGTAAACAAGAGGCGCGCCTCCAGGCTTCATAGACCCCTCCTTCTTCTTCACTTTTCAGCAGCCAATCAGAGATGAAACCTAGTATGGCGAGACTGTTTCATATATAGGGACTCTAGTTAAAAGTCGTTCGTACGGCATTTTGTTGCGCCGTCTAATATGTAATTATGTCATTAATCTACTGTGAATTGCTTGATTGCTCTGGACATGATTTTGTAAACAAGGCACTTAATGAAAAAGAAAAAGAAGTCAGTCTATAGCTTTTTCATGGCTATGGGTATGGTGGCTGAAAAGAATGGAGAAAAGGAAATAATAAAAAGGTAAAAAAAAGTTTGAAAGCTCACCTCTTCGGAAAAAAAAAAAATCTAATGTAGGTAGGTACTATCGTCGAATTAAAGATTGTCGCGAGATTTTCACCCATTTTCATTTATGAATGTGAGAATGGGACTGATCTGCAACGGAGTTGGCGCCTCAACCGCACTGACCGATGACCTTTCGCCTGAAAAGTGTGAGGAGTATGAAAAGTGGCCGAACCGAAACCTTGAAGGCGAAACATACTATCTCGTGAAAATCTCGCGACGATCTTTGATTCGTCGATAGTACCTCGGGAAGTGCATTTTTTTTTTTTTTTTTTTTTTTTTTTTTGTATTATTTGGAGAGGCTTTGAGTCTTAGAAAATGGAAATTTTAGAACAGCACATGATGAATTAAGTCGGTGTTAGTTGCTTTCCTGTCACATTTTCTTGGATGGTTTTTATGGGTGTCTCATTCAAGAATGCATAGAAACCTGTTACACCTAGCGGAGCTCCGCTCCCCTCAAAGCTCGTCGAAGACCATTCGTCGGCTCTGAGATAAGGCGATAAGAGAAGTCTAATAAAGCTGGATGTACACTCGCAATTTTGATCATGCGATAAGACTATCGCATCACATCGCGAGTAGCGGGGGTTAATACTTTGGCGACAACAACCGCTAATCGTTGTCTCAACGTTCACCATAGTTGTCACGCTAAGAACAAATCACCCTTATGCTTTTTCCCCTATTTTTCCTTACATCTCCCCAACTGGTGAGTTTCTTTCTTCAGTCCCAAGAGTTTTCTGCTTTGGTTTTTGAATTTAAAGTCTTGTCTTCATTCACAAATGGGGCTCTTTTAAACTTTGCCTGTATAGGTGGTTTAAGAGTTGATTCTTATTGCATAAAATGTGTAAAAATGACGAGGAGTTCACTGAAAAATTACACAATTTACCCTCAGGATCGGACTTAATGGGAGATTCCTATCTAATATGAGACGTTTGTCCGTAATTTCGCAGAGAAAGTGACAGATTAGACAGGAATCTCTCATGATACCTAGGTTAGCTTCGCCATTACGATCTAGCCTTCACAGATGTTTTCTGAATTCATTACTAAATTTTATTCTTTTTTTGTGATTTTCGTGATTTTTGCTTATTTTGTATAAAATTTATCTATACTCACTTGTTTACAGCAAAAGTTTGCAAGAGCCCCATTGTGCAAATGGAACAACTGAACGATTTTTCTGTGGTTAAATAGATGGTCAAGTTGTATCGAAAGCTCAGCTGTTACAATGAAATAATACAAGTTTAAAAACTGACACTCCTGTGAGGGAACTTAATTTGAAGTTGAAAGTATGTTCCTAATTATTGCCGAAGCAATAGGACGTAAACTTTGAGGAAATACTCCTATAGATTTTTCCGCGTGTTTTCCGCGTGTTTTCCGCGTGTTGCGCTCTTGTCTCTCATTGTCAGTGTGAATAGTATGAGTAGCAAAGAAGCTCGGCTTGCCACAAATCGAACTACCGGATGAGAGAAAACAGAATCTGGCCGGGCGCAGAAACGATTTGAAGAGATCAACGCACCTTTACGGGCGAGAAGGAGCGATCGCGAGCGACCTCTTTGCATTAGTATTCAAAGCCAACTTCAAGAGATAAAAGGAGTTCGCTTTTCGATATCCGACCATCGTTTTTATTAGGCTTGTGAATGCATGAAGATGGCTCACGACGGGTAATATACTCTAACTAAATCACTTTGTCGTTTCCACTTTCATTGCTTCCAAGTTGGGGTCGTTCATTCAATGATTCGTTCGTCGGAACGACTCTTTGAAATGGGTCCGTTACAAACTTTTGTTGCAGCGATTATTTTGCGAATTAATGCAAAAATTACGACCTTGCCTGAATAAATGCGTTATAAGGTCAGTGTTTCCTCTCGTGAATGAAATTATCGGTAGTTGGCCAGGGATTGGCTTAAAACTGCATTCACGACGTGAGTGAAGATGTTAGGGATTTTACCCTTTCATAAACGCTGCAACACTTTTCGGGGTGACGTCATGGTCACTAAATGCTAAATTTATTTAAGAAAAAAAGAAACAAATAATCGCTCTGTACCGAACATCATGATGGAAATATAATGGTGGGCGCATCCTGCGATTTTGTACCACGATGACTGGTGGATGACGTAGTACCTGCGTGGTACGCGGGCATAAACAAAGTTTGAGGTTATGTTCATGTCTCGCTCTCGATGATCGTGGTATTGCAGATTTGTCGTGGGAACTAACCAATTATTCAAGATCAAGCTCTTTTTCTGACTCCTCGTTCAAAAATACATTATTCGCCGCCTCAAAATAGTTGCGGTACGTTCCGGTACATTTTCAAACGCCGCGCTCGTAATGTGTACCTCGATGATACGCAAAATGGCGGCCAATAATGGGATGCGCCCACCATTATATTTCCCTCATGACCGAACATATTGAATTGGGACAGGCAGTAATCTCCCCCCCTTCAAGTAAGTGTGTTGATCAAATAGATTCTAATAACAATTTGCGGAAATGTAGCATTTATCATAGGAAAACTTGGCGTGAAGATGCTCTCGAAATTTTTGCAGTAGGTGGCGGGGAGCACATATTCGCTACCCACGCCACCTACTTAAAAAAAAATGTGTGCTAATTTTTATAAAATCAAAATTTGGTTGGGTGAAAGCTTCTATGCCTGGGACGATAGCGAATACGCATTTCGTCCCGTCCACAAGCACGAAGATTTCTGCTGTCATTCCGTCGACGTTTCTTTCTGATTCCTGAGTTACAGACCCTTGGAATTCGTTCAGAAACCGTGGTCTTGTACAAATGGAATAAAGTGTAAATTGACAATGGAGGGAAACAAAAAACACGTTCACGGACCCATTGTTTAAACCTACACGTGACTTGTTTGATACTTGATGTGTTATCGGTTGAAGTATATCCCGAGTATAACTGATTTCTCTGCTCTTTTTATATGTTTGACTGAGGGCTCAGTAGTCTTAGTTTCCACGCATGTCTTTTTTTCCGGGAGGAACGATATTGAGCGGAGTATCGTGGATTTCAGCTTGCACTGTTACATAAACATTTTCGACAAACAATCCGATTACGCATTTATCCATCCTTACATTTATTTATTTTACAGAATAAGTAAATATGGGCCAGTAGCCATGACACACGTCAATCAAATTAGTTACTATGATGATATTAGATACAAACACAATAGACAAGATCTAAAAAGTAACTTCATTGTTGAAAGAAATATAGTATCCTCAAGAACCCGCTTCAACGTCTTAAAAATGCTTTACAACCATCATTCTAAAAAATATTGTTCTTATCCGAACCTCTTAGCCTCGCTTTTTGGCGAAGCAATTTCAGATTGACACCGAATTGCCTCACAACCACGAACCAATGTTTCTGCATTTGATTGATCGATTACATATTTTACCGTAAGCATTTGGAAATTTGATAGTAGACAAGTCTACCAAAATCCATGAGGAAAAACAGCAAACACATTTTCAATACTACTTTAACTCTGTGTTGCTTCATTATAGGTAAACTTTGCACATCTCAGATGAAACCATTGTAAACAGTTGTTATACTTTACAGAACCCGATTTTCGAATAAACTTTTGATATTTTGAGCAGCTTAATACTTTCGAGATGAACTTTTAACTTTAAAACAACCCAAATTATCAGTAGGGGAAGGAACAGAGTGATCTACTTGGGTGGTCATCTTGTTTTCTTGTGAAATGCACTCTGAAACAAACACTCACTAAAAGTCAAGCTTGGATCTAAAAATTACAACTGAGTTGCATTACCTCGGTAGTATTGACAGTCAATGTGCGAGTGAAATAGTGATACATCTCACTTTCACTTATTCTCACGAATAGTCAAATCTTCAAAGAATTGTGTCAAGTGTCTCTTGATAAACGCTTGGCACTCACACTCCGACACTTCGCTCAAGTTTATGTCGTCGTGTGTGACTTTGGAGTGTTTGGGGGGTGCTCTCCCCCTCCCCCCCCAATGAATTACACCCGTTTGAAGAAGTCGAGTAATTTCCCTTAATTTTTTATTCAGTTTATCGCTAATAACAAACAAAAGTAACCTAAGTAAGTTTATGTCTTCGTTTTCGGGGGGGGGGGGTGCCCCCCATCCCCCCCCATGAATCGCACCCGTATAAAGAAGTAGGTACATTTCCGTTCATTTTATTCAGTTTATTGCTAAAAATGAACGAAAGTAACCTGATGATGTAAGAGTTCTGATTAACGTTTATATCGTTGAAAACAAACGCAAGTATGAATGTAGAAGATTCATCGAGGAAGTACTGATACGAAGGGAGGGGGTATCACCCCACTGCCCCTCCCTGCCCTACTAGAGAATCCAGAATTTTCGTTTTTACCTCTAAAAACGATTGAAATAAGCCGGAAATCCGATCTAATTGATTTAAATTGACACTATCGGAAAATCTCACAAATATAGTTTGAGTTGTATTTGTATGTTAACTAATCTCAGTGCTGCAACACATTCGGCGTAGTGCGTGCTGCGTGGTTTTTCAGCGTTATTCGTCTTTCAAATAAGAATAGTTTGCATGAAACGCGAATAAAACATCCAAACAGTGTGTAAGTACACTTATTCTCAGCTGAGGCCAAACCTTTAACTTATAAATAGTCTACGTATAAATCAAAGATGAAATACTCGGTGTAAAACCTATCGCAGAAACGTGAGCGAATGTGTTTTAGCGAGGGGTCACCTTACCTCGGATCGCGCTGTATAGTTTGAGTTGTATTTGTATTATCTCATTGCATTTGGTAGAATGCTGATCAGACATCGCGGTCAACCACGATTTTTCGAAGCTTTCAATTTTTGAAACTATAGTAGTAATAATAATAAAAATAATAATAATAATAACGGGAAGACCACTATCCTGTGGGATCGCCCGGTCCAAACCGATAGAACCGTTCCGGCTAACCGCCCCGACATAGCAGTTAAGCAGAAGGACGGCCCCTGTTTGCTCATCGACGTAGCTATACCGATGGACAAGAACGTTAACAACAAAGAGGCCGAAAAGCTGCTTAAGTACAAGGCACTGGAAATTGAAATCCAAAGGATGTGGGAAACCAAGACCGCAGTTGTCCCGATAGTAATCGGAGCCCCCGGTGTAGTCACGACCGCGATGACGTCACATCTTAAACGCGTCCTGGCAGGACATCTTTCGCCAGTATTCAGAAAACCGCCATACTAGGAACTGCCACCATCCTCCGGAAAGTACTCACTTAGAATAGACATGAACACAACCTTTTTTTTTTTTTTTTTCCCTTTAAAGGGGCCCTTCCCTAGGGCAGTGCAACCCCAAAAATTGCGCAAATTCTGCCTTCGAAGGGTCACAAACCTTTTTTTTGTGCGAAAAATAAATACATTACGAAATCATCTCGCACGCCCTGCGACATATATCGCGATAAGCCTGAGGCTTAGGGCCATTGTTTGGCCCCGCCCCAGGGGTAACACCTTAACACCTGTCAACCATAGGTTGGCAGTGAACAACAACACACATAAAAAAATAATAATAATAATAATAATAATTAGTTAAAAAAAAAAAAAAACAAAAACACAAAAAAACAGAAAACAAACCGAAAAATCAGACGAATCGAGCGAAAAAATGTATTATTTTTGCGTGATTACACATTGACAGAAAAACCGGGAATTAAGAATTAGCCGACAGCCGCGGCCGGCACGTCTCGTCCGCTGTCAACTTGCACTCTTGCTAGTTCGTCAATGGTCGGAAGTAACCCCACGCAATTGCTCACCATCCAACGTCTTTCGGAGTACTGTTATGTCAAACCGGAACATGATTTGGTCCCACTTCCCAGTCTGCCCCAGATAATCATCGATAAGAAAAATTACTGTCCCCAACCAGTAGTCCATTGCCTCGGTTAGGCTGAGTGGTCAGATTTGGTGGGTAGTTAACTATTCGTGCTCCTCCGTAGTGGTTTTGCCTATTCGATTTTTTGAAGGAGCTTTTTCGAGGGGATCCCTTGGAAGAGGAGCCGTATCACGTTCTGTAAATGACTTATTTTCTTTTTCTTTCTTTCTGACTTCTATCTCTCTCAATCTGCCGTTAGATTTGGCGGTTTGTGCGTCAGAAAGTGGGGGGGGGGGGAGCCGACAGAAAAAAATTGATTTCTTTTGTTTTTCGCTTTGTTTTGTTTTGGCTGTTGGGAGGGGTGGTGCAGAAAGCTGTAGGCGGGAGAAACTTACAAGCTTTATCTTTTACTGTTTTGTCCTTTTATCCCTTTTTACTACCTTTCCTTTCTCTTTTTCTTATTCCTTTCTTTCTATTTTCTTTCTCCCTTTTGCGCTCTATTGCTCCTTTTCCCCCTTCACTTTTTTCAAAACCCTCCCTCCTCTAAGACCTAAATTGGGGGGGGGGGGGGTTTGATCCTCCAAACTCCCACGGACAACCACTGCTTTAGATCGATTCTCATATTGTTGACTATTTTTTTTCTTTTCTTGTATGATTTAACAATTTATTTTCACTCATTTTGTTTCAATAACCTTAGCCGTTGACCGAATGTAAACAATACCCTGTGTTAGTAAAATGAATAAAGTTATCTTCATCATGTGAGGTTAGGATCTCTCCGGGGGACACCTAACGTCAGCAGGGCGGCCGTTTTGCGTATAATCAATGCTATTTTTCAATTCACCGATGATTTCTCCGGTTGAGAAAATATTACACAGTTCGGTTCAGTGTATTACTGTCATGAACTAAAATACTCGCGTCTGTAATCTTTTTTCACCCGGAGGAGTCTTCGATGACTTTAAAAACCTTGCGGATATTTTAATTAATTAACGGAGTTTCCACCGATTGAGAAAATATTACAGGTCAGTGTATTTTCCTGCATTACAGTCATACACTGAACTGAACTGTGTAATATTTTCTCAACTGGTGGAATCATCGGTGAATAGAAAAAATAGCATTGATTACACGCAAAACGGCAGCTCTGAACGTCAGAGTCAATTAAACCATTTCTAACCAATCAGGAACTTTACTTATTGTTGTCCCTTACCATCGAGTTACTCTTTTCGCCCTATTTCCACCAGAAGGGCACGGGTTCTGAGGTTCGGATGCTACATTGGTGTCATCCATTCTTGCTGAACATACAGCTCGGACACGTTCAAAAATTCGTCATTTTTATAGTGTTATTGGCTTTCAATAGATACCTACTCTTGATAAACACTAAAATCCACCTTGATCCTTTTTAAAAAGTAATTGGGAAGCGAGTAATCGATTCACCTTATATCTGACTTCAGGTAGAAGCTAGAATTCATTAAAAGGACCAGTGCAATAGACCGAGTCCTTTGAATCGAATCTTTTCAACGAACGATTCCGCTCCACTTCATTTCCCTCGCTTCGCATCGCATCACGCAGCGTCAATTCAAAGCCTACCTCTACTTTTTTTCAATAAACCGTCTAATCAAGGGCGGATGAGACCCGGAGACCTCTTCACCGCGACTAATCGAGTCGCCCCGCAATACTATTTTCTTCGACCTTCCTCGATCAGAAAGCCAGATACTTATTTCAAAGCTTTCGGCGCGTGCGCATAACTTTTTTTCTCTCACTTTCTGAATCTTCTCTTTAAATAATCAAACGGCTTTCTCTTAATTTTGGTCACAATCATCTCTGAGAAACGTTAATTTAATTAATGTACCGCGCGATTTTGATCGTGTTTTTACCCGAATTACGGCCAACGCTCGATGATTTGAAACTGAAGGAGCTGGAAAAAAATTATTTCGAAACAGGAGGGGAAAAAAACGGAACAAAATTGATTTAAAGAGATGCGGTTACATTTGTCAAAATTCCTGTGTCATTAACCGGAATCCTGGTTATTGTAACAGGACATTTTTTTTTCAGTGATATAATAACTCTACCACTTCCATTGAATGACAAACCTCAAACCTTCGTGATCATTATTGCTTCATCAAATTATTTTATAATTAAAAGTCTTGTAAAAAATCGCCCCCTTAATTTTCGGATCGAGATTGTTCGGCGACTCCACTCGCTTTTTGTTTCTTTTTCGGCTTCTCATTTTTGACGTTTTATTTCCTTTCTTGTTATTTTGGAACTGGGGCTGACCGAAAGAAGATTGCAGGAGATTAAAATTAGGAACAAAAAATACTTAATACTGGTCATGGCCATCGTCGTAACCAGAAATTTATCTTCCTTTTCCTTCGTTCTTTCAAACACATTCGTTTAAAAGGAGAGAGGTGCTATGAAGTGAATTTAGCCCCTATCTCTGTGTTTTTCGAACACGAGCAATCAAATACGCAGAGAGAGAGAGAGAGAGAGAGAGAGAGAGAGAGAGAGAGAGAGAGAGAGAGAGGGGGGGGGAGGGGGGAGAGAGAGGCGAATGCCTGGCCCCGGCTGCATGTTCTTTCATGACCGTCGTGACTCGCTGGATCATCAGACCGGAAAGATTTTGCTGCAATAATTCGCGGTCAAAGGACATATAAATTTTATCTGAGTCGTGATTTCTTTCTGAGACTCGGAACTTTGGTAGCATTCTGCGCTGTCCCTTCTCTGATATTAATTAAATAAAGGCTACAGTATTTTTAGTCACGCATCTACCGGAACGGAGTTGATGCTCTCAAGTTGAACTTAACGCCGAAGAGGGTTTTTTCATCCTCCACGATCTACATATGTATAGCTGCACTTGAACAAAAGAAGCAAGGGCATGCAATGTTTAAGACCAGCGGGCCGATCCTTGAAATTCACGACTTTTGGGTAGACTGGATAAGAATGGAAAACGGTGATTGGTGGAGACGAGTCACGTGGTTGCCCAGTCTAATCAAAATACGGAATGGATTAGATAATTTATCGGGCAGTCTTGGAGTACCCGATAACTTATCTAATCCATTCCGTATTTTGATTAGACTGGGCAACCACGTGACTCGTCTCCACCAATCACCGTTTTCCATTCTTATCCAGTCTACCCAAAAGTCGTGAATTTCAAAGATCGGCCTGCTGCTGAGGAACTTTGACGGGATTTTTAGAGTCATTTTGTCGGAAATTATTTCCCTACGCATGGCTGAAAATAGCTCCAAGTTAATAACAATCTTATCTCAAAACAATATTTTGCCTCTGAGGCTTAGAATTGTGAAAGCTGCAAAGCAAAGCCCCGTGTACCTTTGTCTACATATAGCTCGTTTTCATAGTTTTAAAAATGTATTTTTATGTTTCATTATTTGTTAACGTGTAGCATACTGCATAGTTTGTCCCCCCCTCCCCCCTATCGGTCCTAGAACAGAGGCGTTTTGAGTACATATCGGGTTCTGACAAGGAGTGGTGCTTACTCCGGAACTGCATCAAAACCAATACCGTCTCTAAGCATACCAAGCTGCTTCTTTGAGGTGAGGGTCGTCTTGGTATACGTACGCTTATGGAAAATGAAATTTTGGTGAAATGCAAAATCGAGATTTATCCTCTCGAAACATGATTTTTAACTCTTATACTGCTTTGGGGAAGTAACTAAGCCATAAACTTTCATTACTGACGTACTTTTCCAATTTTAGTTGAACTTCAGAAAACGAACCAAAACCTCGATAACGCCATAAGCTTTCCATATATGCTTACATGTACCAAGACGAACACTAACCCCACTTTCTCAAAAGAAGCAGCATGGTATGAGTAGAGGCGGTATTGTCAAAACGCATCGGTGAGTGGTTAGTTAGCAACGAATCGAAAACTCTTTGCTAACCAACCGCTCACCGATTCGTTTTGATGCATTTCGCGAGCAGGCACAACTTCTTCGTCAGAATCCGATACTCAAAATGTTTCTCCTCTAATCGAATTCGGTCATTTCAATCTAGCACGATTATCGGAATCTATAGGTACGATCTATCAATTTTTGAGTCCCAAACTTTATATTATTTGAATCTTTTATTGCTGTATTATTGGTTTTTGGTTGGTTTTGGTGGTAGTTCGGTGGTGTTTGACTACTAAGTATTGAATTATCCGGTTTGGTAATCAATCCATTACGAATGCCTTACCTATTTCTGAACCGATCTTTTGAATTTTGCACGGAAAAAAAACTACGGTGAAAATAACCATACGGATACCTGATTTTGGCACCTGCTATATGTTATGGTAATGTTAACCAGAAGTATACTATGTTTTGACTAAGTACTAGGTGATGTTACCTGATTGCATGTCGAATTTACTCAAAGTATCGGTAAATGTACCATACTTCTGGTCAAGTTTACCATGACATCTAGCAGGTGCCAAAATCAAGTATCCGTTTGGTTATTTTCTCTAATCTTTTTTTTCCGTGCTGATGACTTTCGATGTAAATGTGTATCTGTGAAACGTGGTAATCTGTATGAGACTGGCACTGGTAATCATCACAGTGTGGCTCGTGCGATTCGCGGCAGCAATGTTTTTCCTCTGTTTCAATCTTTGTACAATAATCGAATGCTGGTGGAGCGCTGCTTCACTGTGGAATCGATTTTTTACATGGAATCTAATGGAAGAAAAGACTCGTTGCCAATTATTGCACTAGCCGCTGCTGGTTAATCGATAATTATCGTTCTAAAAGTGTGGTATTACGGCTTGATGCTGCATCGGTTGCTTTGTGCGATATCTTCCTGAGTGTCAAAGGACCCTCGACCGCCTTTGACAACTAAACAGTTTTTATTTCATTCTTACATGTTTTTAAATGTACTTACGTATAATCCGAAGTAGTCCTTCAAGCTTAAACCCAATTGATCTGCGTAAGTTTTTTTTCTTCGGTTTTATTTTCATATTTAAATATATTTTTTTATTTATGTTTTTCCAGGTATTCCCGTCCTAATCGTTGCCGCATGGGCCGTAGCTAAAGCTCTCTCTTCTACAGAAACAGTGGTAAATTGTGTTTTTTTTTTTTTCATCATATTTTATGCACGCATATTCTTTATTTGTAAGCTTTTTTTTTTTTTTTTTTTTTTTTTTGGCAATCGGATGATCTCTCGGAAGACCTTTCAAACACAGCTTAGACCTAGGTATACGCAAATTGAACGTGGCATAGTATAGGTAAAAAGTGATATTGAGTGGTGTTGCGTGGCTGGTAGGGGATTTTGGAATTGTTTCAAAAAATAATTTTATCTGAATCAAAAACCGTGAACTAATTTTCATCTCGAATTTCGACATCGAGTCATTCTAAAAAAAAAAAGGAGGTGAGCGGGTGGTCTGAAGCAGAGTGAATTGGATGCAGAGCGTTTCAGACGTAAAAGACATAATTGCCATTTTGTTCAAATAAAACTCAAATCTTGCTTCTTTTGCTCTTAAGGGAGTTTCCGTTCCAGGTGTGTGATTGACCAAATTTCCCTCCGTTCAGGAGCGTCAAAGGAGGAAAGGGGAGCATTGAGCAATAGCTCCCCTTGTGATTTTGGAATTCCATCGTTTTAAAGCTTGTCTTTTAAAGTGCAAGGGGAAGAATGTATCGCCCCCCCCCCCAACAACTCCTTACCCCTCATGTCGGGCTGAAAAGACACCGCTACATCCGTCCAAAATTACGAGGCTTTTGTCGGTACTTTTACTGGCATAAAAATTGTGCAACTTTTTCTAAGCTCCCAAACTAATAACAGAAGCCTCCTTGCTATGGAATAAACAAACATCGCGTTCCTGATGAAATTTTCTGTATTTTCAGAGAAAAACAGTTCGGGTGAAAGTTTTGGAAACAGTTTTACAGATACTTTGGCTCGTAACGGAAGCGTATTGTTTACCTTTGAAGTTTTATAACAGTTATATAGCATCGTGTAGGGAGATTAAAAACTACAAATAATAATACGTTTCAAACTTTTCTTTCGAGAAATGAAGGTAAAAAATCTCGTTATGAATTGAACGCCGGGGAACACGAGAAGAAACTTTGTAGCGTTAAGGGTGAACTTTAATTGAGCTTCATTTGATTAAAAACTGCCAAGACACCCGTAGTTCGCGTTATTTGTAATCAAGTCAAGAAAAGAATATAGTTAAATATATTTCGAGCAAGCTTTTTCTTTTTTCAACTGTCTGTTTTTTCAGCTCAGTTTTTTTTTTTTTTTTTTTTTTTTGATCAGTATCAAATCCTTAACATTGAAAATTAATTAAATTGAAATTTGTTACACAGTAGTTGCTGTTCGCGAAGTATCTACTCCATTCAAAGCTGATTACATTGTCCGTGGGCACAATAAATCCAAGTGGCGTCCTTTACGAATCACAGATAACAGTTTGAAAATACGGAACGCACGTTTAATCAGAAAGGAAAACAATAAATCACGGCTCTGTTGACAGCCAAATGCTCGCTTTTTTCTTCCCTTTTTTATTAGTTTGACACTGGACGAGTCGGATGTTTTATAATGTTCGAGAATAGGCTCAGGATATATTGTAAATTTAGAGGGTACAACATTTTTTGCGCTTCCTCTCATGCTCTTTATTGGAGAAATTTAACCATAGAACGAGTACTAGAGAGTAACTGAGCCCCACAGTATTAATACTCAAATCCTGTGCAAGTCAGTCGGCCCAGAAATATTTAACTATTTTTACCCTTCCGGTCAATATAATCCATTAATCGTCGGCCATATAACGGAGAGGCACAAGTCGATCCATCGTTTTAATAAATGTCCAGTGGTGGTTACTGAAATCTGGCAACGTTGCATGTCGTCCTTTTGAACTAATCTAAAATATCGATTCGAGAAAGTGCACTTGTGTACCTTAATTTTGTTGAACTTTTTCATGATACTCTGAAGAAACTACATGCATCGTTGTCAGATTGCACGCGCTGCCACTGAATGTGTCTTTACTTTTCTATTTTATAAAGGAAAATGAATGAATAAAAATACTTCCCATCGGGAAGTGTTGGGAAGTTCCCAAAATGTCACAACTTTTCTTGCGTTCTCGAAAATGGTTGAAAAATATTCTCGAAATTCACCACTTTTATTTTTCTCTAATAATAGGAACTATAGGAGATTTTGAAATTTTTTAATCGACTTACACCTCTTTATTGGATGACCGGCGATATACGAGACGATGTTTTAACCCTTTAAATCCGGCACTTTTACAAACCCATCTCACAAATTCTTTACCAATCTAGTCAATCAATATAATGAACTTTTCTCGTTTAGTTTGATGTGCATTGTGATTTTTTTTAAAAAAAATATTTATTAAAATCATGTTAATTTGGTGGTACAAATTTGTACCGCCAGGATACAAAGGGTTAATCTAGAATTTCAACAAACAAAAAATTACGTGAACGTAAAATTATTTGAGAAAAGTTCGCTCGATTCGATGATACTGGTCTAGGTAGCATTGCTGCATCCATTATTTCAAAATTCTTGACTGAAAAATGAGTGTTATCCATGATGACCAAAGGGTTTTTGAGTCGCTCTCCCTCCCCCCCTTCCATCCCACTCGACCTTTGTCGGCAAAATAGGGGGAAAACACGGTACGGTATTTATTCAAGACTTTTGAGCTAAAATAAATCCGAAACGTAAATCTCAATCAGTTTCCCGTAGAGTTGCAAAAGAATGCGCTCCGGCAGATAAATGCTACCCTTTTTTTTTATTTTGTTCAGGAGCATATCAACAGGTGAGGTATGTCGGTGCTTTAATTGATTCTTCGAATTCTTACGTATTTCAGCTTTGAAAGTGAAACTTTCTTCTCCACGCCCGCCCTCTACATTTATTTTTTACGTATCGGTCAATTGTACTCAGAAATAAAGTTTGAATATATTTTACGTATCTATAGGGTGGTTTTTAAAGTACATACGCGTGGTTGAATAATTTTTTTCCAACGTAAGGATTTTTAGTGTAAACTGTCTGGGCTGTCATCCCAGACCAATCACAGGTGACTATTTAATAATCTTTGGAGCTTATAATTTTTATTTTTTTTACGAAATCATCAATAAGTATGTAAGTTTGTGTATAAACTATTCATGGCAGGCAAACTACCATCGATAAGTTTTTTTTACATCAAAAATATTGTCGCTTATCCTTGTCGATCATTAGCAGTGGCTCGTGCAGTTTGACATTCTTTGCCATTTAAACCAATGCAGAAGTATCGCTCTCTCAAGGTTTCAATGAACCTTCTGAAGATCGATTATTTTGCATACGTTTGGATTGAGGGAATGCGTTGTTGCCACATTGCACGAGTCGCCACTGTCTACTGCGAAAATAAATCTTGAAAATGTGCTGAGCTATAATTAAATCTGAAAGGAGTACCCAGTGGCAGTTCAGGTGTTTTTTGTTTTGTTTGTTTTTAATAATATTTGCTCCGGTGAAACATTTTAGGCCGATTGAATGACACGAGAGTCGTTAAAATGAAAGGAAAAGGTACTTGCACGGCGATTTTTTTTTCTGAGCGTTTAAGTATTTAATTTCCGTATACCAAGACGCTCTTTTTTATCACATATTATTTTAATTTTTTTCCTATTTCATTTAATCCCGGTAAACTCGTTCAAATTGGAGTCACACTGGTTTGGCGCCAAGGCAGAATAATACAGGTAGATGCATCAGCTAATCCGGAGCTATATGCGAGGTATAAGTCTCTTCTCTCGGGATGTTATAGGTTAGTGACGCAAGTCGGTTCATCAGAGCTAGCTGGTTCACCAATCAGCGATCGTGAACTGAAAAACGTAATCTATCAAATGGAGTCCCCTCGTATAGTATCGAACTCGTAAATTGCCCAATCATAGCTCACCTCGTTATGCAATTCGGTTCACAACATTCCTTATGAATCTACCATATCCCTATGCATCTGTCTGTATTTATGTACCTTGAGTGAGCGCAAGCCATATTTGTTGTCATTTATAGAGCTTAAAACTTGGAAGGAATGGACCTTTGTTTGACGTCGATACCATTATTATAGTAATTGGATATGCCTATAACTATGACGTTTGAACCTAAGCGGTATAAGTATACTTACTTACCTACATCGCGCTTACCTACAAAATATCTCTACATCGACGTACAAAAATGATACGATCCCTGTAATATAGTGAAAGGACTGTTCAGTAAAACCAAAAACATATTTTTACCGTGCTTTTTTATTCACCAAAGTTTCTGTTTCAGGTGGAGGCTGCAAGTAGCATGATCGCAAGGCACGATTGTAGGTGGATGAGTCCTCACGCTTACGATTGGATTTATCAAATTCCAGCCGTTCTAGTCTTAGGAGTCAATTTTATTTTCCTTATCAGTATTATGTGGGTAAGTCAGAGCTCATTAATTTACTTTTGCGTTCATTATAATCCGAGGTTCGTTTTTTTCCGTTTTTAATGCAAAACTACCACAAATTCTCACTAGAATGCCCTTTTTTTTTCTTTTTCTTTTTTTTTTTTTTCTTTTTTTTCCAACGTCCTGTGCTTGGGATCATAGCAGTAGCGGCCCGTGAGATTTGGCAACCATGCATTTTTCCCACTTAAACTTAGGTAAAAAATCGATTCAAGCGGAGGCTGGCAGCCTCCTCGAGTTTCGATTGTTTTCCATGTATTTAAATGGGATAAAAACACTGTTGCCAAATCGCACGAGCCGCCACTGGATCATAGGCAAAGTTACGAGGGAGGAGCCTGGAGCCACCTCCCCCCCCCCTTCACCAAAAATTGGAAAAAAAGAAGAACTGTCGAAAAGAAATAGGGAAGAAAAGGAAGGAATCCTATGTTAGGAATGTAGCTAACTCCATATTCGGGATGTGACCGATGGCCCCCTAGAAAAATTTCCTATTTACGCCGATTCTTGGAAGGGGGCGGGCGAGGAGACTAGATGTATTTACACAACTTTCAGAACGTAGAGACACTTAACATGTAATCCAATAACATCGCAACAATTAATAATTAATTGTTGAACTAACATAACAAAATCATAAAACTCAAACAAAAGTTGAGACGATTTCAGGAAAGAGGGCCGGCGACCTCTGTAAAAGCTGCTTGTTCTCATGAGTAGAGATCTTAATTTGGCTGGAGCACAAATTCGAAGAGAAGAGCGCTCCTCTTGTTTTATTGGTATCATTTCCGGAAAGCGCCTCACGTGTTGTGTTGAAAACTTTCTTCCAGCCATCGAGCGGGGAAAGTCGAGAGTGTAAGCATGCGTAACACAGCTCGACAACGCGTGGGCGGATTCAGGAATTCGTCTGTCTCTCTCTCCTCCAAGTTGAATGCTTTCATCAAGAAAAGACGGATTTAAGGGCTAAAGTCCCCCTTTGCTATCCTTTTCTAACACATGAGCTTAAACGGAAGCAAGAGAGAGAGTAAAATGAATTCTCGTATCTATCCATGTCGACAAATTGCTCCCATGTCCAGAAGTTTGCACTACAAAAAGCATATCACTATCACGTATACAGGGATCTTTGAGTTATCATTTTTAAGAAGCAAAAGATCCGTTTCTCAAAGTATCGAAATTTGGCATTATGTAAGTACGCTGTAGAGTAAGTCTTCCATTTTTTTTTTCTGTTTACGCGATGTGGAGGCTCGTGCTTTTAGGTGACCATGTTTTTTTGCCATTTGAATCTGCAAAAGCGTACTTGCATGCTTTTGCTACAGCGTTTTGAAGGGTTGCTTCCAGTGGCGTAGTGTGCAATTTGGCAACGTTGCAGCTCTTTCATCTGAACCCATGAAAAAGATCGAACGATTGAGTGTTCGGTGAACACCTTCGCATTTGACCTTTTATATGGGTTTAAAGGGACACACTGCAACGTTGCCAAATCGCACGTTACGCCACTGGTTGCTTCATGTGTGAAATTGCGTACAAATCACATTGAGAGAATCGAATAGTCTCACAATTCTCTCATAAACCCATAAAAGGCGTTTTAAAGAAAGCCCAAGATGGCGGTCGAACGGGCGAATCAAACCCTGTATGCAAGCACCACGTGTAGCAAAGATGGCCGACGACGGAATTCAGCAAAGTAAGTACATGCCCGGCGTTTCTTTTTCAAAATTCGGGAAAATCGACACAAAACGTGAAATATTCACCATAGCAGTAGCGGCCCGTGAGATTTGGCAACCATGCATTTTTCCCACTTAAACTTAGGTAAAAAATCGATTCAAGCGGAGGCTGGCAGCCTCCTCGAGTTTCGATTGTTTTTCATGTATTTAAATGGGATAAAAACACTGTTGCCAAATCGCACGAGCCGCCACTGCACCATAGTAATCACAAACTATAACGAGAAAGTAAAATTTACCGAAAAAACACACAAAAGGACACAAAATTTTAGTACTAAGTGGAAGTAAGACTTTTGTTTACATTCTAACCAACAATATAAATTGCCGTCGTCGGCCATCTTCAGCTCGAGGTAAGTACATGCATGTAGGGTTGATTCGCCTGTTCGACCGTCCACCTTTATTTTAGGCTTTACTTTAAACGCCTTTTGTGAGTTTATGGGTGGATTTTGAGACTGTTTGATGCTCTCAACGTGAATTATTTCACGGGACTATTCACCAGAATCAACTCTCCATAACGCTGTTACTAAAGTATGCAACAGACCCATTTTTTGAGGATCGATTATTTTACGTTAGGTTTAAAAGGAGAGAATCCAGTGTTGCCACATTGCTCGAAGCGTCACTGATTATATTGTAAAAATGCTCTGCTTCAAAATTTCAAAAGACTTCTCTGAAGTACTTCATCTAAGGCAAGGGCAAGGCTTGCAACACAGAATAATACAATCAGAACGGAAACTCCCATAAGAGATAATGGAAGCAAGTTGGGACTTTACCGGCACCAATAGGCAACGCTGTGGTCCTATTTGCCAACATGGCGGCGTGTGTGATTTGTGTTGAAACTCATTTATTTCTGTAAATTCTGGAAAGAACTCTTAAGTTTCCGGCCTCGCTTTTATTCTAATGGCATTTCAGAATGAAAATTTCGCGGATCATGTCCTAATTTCTTTTTTTCGAGCGCGAATCCAGATGTAAACATCCTATATCCCAACATGGAGGACGCGAAATGAATTTGCTTCAAAATCCGACAGAGTTTCCGTTCTGATTGTATTATTCTGTGCTTGCAAGATATCTGAAACCGTTTCCAAACCGCACTCATTGATCAAATCTCGGTTGAGACTTGTCATCGTAGATCTGGAGGAACTTACTTTTCCACTCAGTTTTAGACGAACCGGAGATTGCAAGATAAATGTTTCGTCAGTCAGCTGCTTCTCTCTTTCCATTCATATTCTCCCTCGCCCTCTCGCTTTTGTATCCTGTGCCGCAGACTATGAAGTTCAATAGAGTAAAGACGATAGTGACAGAGTGAGTGCGGACAATATTTCGTGCTTGGCGAATTTTTCCGTTCAAAGCAGCATATCCTTTAATACTCTTATGTATTATCGAAAGGATCCGTCGTGGTAAGATAGGTGAGCCAACGGTATAAGCCATTTTCTTCCAATCCCTTTGTATCTCATGATAATGTCGCAAAATATTGATGAGTAGCAAGGTTGGCCGCAGAGCAGGGAGCGATCAGATCCATCTCACCCGCATTGAAATCGTGTGACAACTTGATTTTGATTTTTTTCCCTCTTTTTTCTACTTATCTTTCTCGCGGGCGCGCAAACAAACAACGTCCACAGGCTCCTATTTTGACTGCGTCGAGCAAGTATGTTGCTAAATGAGGGGACCAAAAAATTTATTGTACCTATCGATTAATCGATTTGTGTCATCGACTAGATTTCAACGCGGCGCGGCGTGAAACGGTGACGAAATACATTGTGGTAAGGTTTTCCGTTTTAGCGAGTTGTTTTGTACGAATTTTCATTTTTTTTGTGGGATTTGAAATAAAACCAAGTCCCACTCCGAGGAGGGGACCGGCTTCCTCTCTGCGCCTCTTCGCAGTGAGAGGGATCTCATATAAAAAGTGACATTATCTCGAAACTCGTCTTACCGTTTAGGGAATACAACTGGCGTTGTCTATCGACTTTGATGTCGAGAAGAATACACAAGTTAAACCTGTGTCTATTAAACGAGTTAATTAAAATGTTACGGTCTCTTGTTGGATCTCACTGTATTTCGCTGGTGACTGGAGCGACATGCACCAAACATCAGTGTCAAAATTGATCTAAATTTTAATGTATTCCAGTGATTTTTCGCAAAAATGTCATCCAAATTGTGCTGATAATGAATTTGAGACGCTCATTACCAACACGAAATCAATTTAAACTTAACTCTGCTAGATTTTACGCAGATTCTACTTTTTTTGCTATTTTCAGCGATAAAGTTTAAATTGTGAAAGAACAAAGAAAATTTCGATGGAAACTGAGGCTCAATTCAAACTTGACAGGTAAATTTACACAGGGATTCTCGCACATCACGCAGATAGAGGTTTATTCGTTAAAAAAATTTAGTTTTGTGCACATTCGGGGTGGACACCTAAGTCGCATAGGCGTAAAAATCGTAGACCGTGCAGCACTGTAATAATAAATGCTTTGATTTGGGCTAAGGTGGGTGGGGTGGCTGTGGTAATGAACAGCTGGTGAATAGTCATCACAATGACAGGCTTAAGCTCTCCTGAGGAAAACCGGATGTCAAAGACGAACCGTAAAATCTGGCATCATTGAATGGCGAACAATTTGTCCTATTATAACCCATGTATGTGTACGTTTGAGCTATAGATAGATGATTGTGCTGCGAACCAACTCGGAATCGATCGTTTACACGGTTTTAATTGGAATAAATGCAACGTTGCTTGATTGGACGCTGCGGCACTGCTATAGACGTCTAGAAATTACTATCAGATCCCCTCCCACCCACACTCCGGTGTATTTTAGTCCGAATAATGTATTTCTATACTATGGAGACATGGCAACCTCGGTTTAGGGTCCTTCTCTCTGTCCCTGTTTATTCAATCAATGAGCCTCTCATCTGATCAAGTTAAGTGCATCCGCACCCATTTAACCTTCGTAATTTTCACTCCTCTCCCCCCGCCCTCTCCCGTTTCCCATTATCAAAGCTGTGAGGAAAACTGCTCAGACATCTATTTTTAATTCTCTCGATTTTTCCTGGGAAAATCAATCCAAATGAGTGTGTGGTCGGGGGTGAAAATTTAATCGCAGCATTTGTTCTCTGCTCTCTCAATCTCTCTCTCACCGTCTCCCGCTTTCTTTCTCGCTCACCGCTCTCAATCCGCTCTCTTAGTTGAGAGTCATCGCTAAGGTTTCACCTTTAGTCGCTTCATTGGTCGTCCCAGGTCATGCTCAATAATTGATAGAATGCGGGAAAAATGGAATTACGTCTATTTTTAGTCGGAAGGGTCTTCTATTCGAATTGTTCAATCAGATGCTGGCTTAGAATCGTTTGAGTGCAATGGGTCTGTTGCGTACTTTTGCTACATCAATATAATTCATAGTTTCGAACGTAAAATTCGGCGAAAATAACGATGCGCACATTTAAAACTTTCAAACTCCACTCATTAACTCAGAAAACACCTTCCATTTCAAACAACCCGCGCTACACCAGACACTATGTCACCGACTTATAACTACATAGATGGAACCACCTCGTTTATGTAAACACGAACAGAACTTATAAACATTGGAATTTTTCGTTTAGATCTGTACATTTCTTATATTATTTTGTAATCTTTGATAAACCGAAAAGACCAGACAGCAAATGCAGCCAATAGTTCATGCCTTTAGAAGGGAATTTCATCATTTTGTAGTTACGATGTTGTTTACTTAGGCACGGTGGTTCCGTCTATGTAGTAGTATACCGGTGCAAATAGTGTCTAGTGTAGCGCGGGCTGTTTGAAATTGATTTCCTGGGTTAATGAGTGGATTCTGAACGTATTTAATGTGCGCATCGTTATTTTCGCCGAATTTTACGTATGAATCACGGTTCTACAGCGTGTTCAAAAAGTCCGTCCCCCCCTATCTAACTTTTGAACGGCTGCAGATAAAAAAACGAAACTCGGGGGATGTTTATAACTTAATGGGAACTACTTTTCGGCGTATCCAAAATTTCCGGGGGGCGCTCCTAAGGGGGGGTTTTGCCCCCTAACTCAAAATTTTCAAATGGCAACCCCTATCTTGTGATACCTCGTCTGAAAGGGCATAAAATTCTAAGACTTTTGGCGCAAACCGGAGGTCGATATCTTTTTTCGTCATCGATATATCGATATTCAAAGTTCGATTTCGACCCATTTTCAAAAAAATCAGAACTCCCATTTGAAATGTCGGAATTTAGAAAAATAGGAGCCAAATATACTCTAAAAATCAAGTACTTTCCAGAAAAAAATACTGTTTTGACATTAATCTAGTCTTAAAGCCCCCCAAAATTATTCAAAAAAATGACCCCTCAGGGGGGCTATCTCAAAAATTCCGAGGCACGACTCCTATCGAGTGATACATCGCTTGAAAGAACACACAAAACTGAGCATTTTGGCTTAAACCGCAGGTCGATATCGTTTTTGGTTTTCGATATATCGATATTTGACGACGGGTAAAAATCCAACTTTGTCATTCGATGTATCGAAAACCAAAAACGATATCGACCTGCGGTTTAAGCCAAAATGCTCAGTTTTGTGTGTTCTTTCAAGCGATGTATCACTCGATAGGAGTCGTGCCTCGGAATTTTTGAGATAGCCCCCCTGAGGGGTCATTTTTTTTAATAATTTTGGGGGGCTTTAAGACTAGATTAATGTCAAAACAGTATTTTTTTCTGGAAAGTACTTGATTTTTAGAGTATATTTGGCTCCTATTTTTCTAAATTCCGACATTTCAAATGGGAGTTCTGATTTTTTTGAAAATGGGTCGAAATCGAACTTTGAATATCGATATATCGATGACGAAAAAAGATATCGACCTCCGGTTTGCGCCAAAAGTCTTAGAATTTTATGCCCTTTAAGACGAGGTATCACAAGATAGGGGTTGCCATTTGAAAATTTTGAGTTAGGGGGCAAAACCCCCCCTTAGGAACGCCCCCCGGAAATTTTGGATACGCCGAAAAGTAGTTCCCATTAAGTTATAAACATCCCCCGAGTTTCGTTTTTTTATCTGCAGCCGTTCAAAAGTTAGATAGGGGGGGACGGACTTTTTGAACACGCTGTATATTGTTGTAGCAAAAGTATGTAACAGACCCATTGGGCAACTTAGTATTTTGTCCATTTGAACCTGTGAAGAGGGTCGAAGTTTTAGACGTGCGTAGCACACTCATTCGAATCAATATTTTACATGGGTTTAAATGGGCGAAATTAGGCGTTGCCGGATTGAACATGACGCTACGCCGCGCCAATATGCTGGCTCAATGATCGGGTCATTTGAATGGACCAACTAAATGCTGATTTGGTGAGTTTCGGTCACATCATCACTTAATCAGTCTCTAATATGTACAGATCCTTTGAAGAGGGATCTCTAATTTCAAACGATTTTTGGATCCGTCGTCCATTATATGGAGTTGAATACGGGGGCGCGGTGGCTAGTGCAATTTGTGTTTCCTTCCTTTGATATTTTGTAAAACAATACATACAATATAGTGGAGCAGCGCGCAGCGCTTCGGCAGCAATCAATTGTTGTAAGTTTATTCAAATGGATAAATTAAATTGTTGTCAGATCTTACTAGCCACCACTGCTTAAATAACCTCTGTATGTTTGTTGCTTTTTTATCGAACAACGCGTGTATAAATTTAATCGCTGGTAGATAAGTGATCGATACAACTTTTTGATCGACTTTTTTCGCGTCGAAATGCTCTTTGAGCTAGAGTTAATTTTCTTCTCATGTTCATCAGCGAGCTTTGTATCGTCTTACCTTTTCCCAGTTCCATTCATCGCCTACTAGGTTCCTGGTTCCTGCAGGCTGATTCTGCTCGTTTGGACGAGACGAGACGAGATAGCAAGAATCGACCAATCCCATTGGTTTAAATGGCGTCACGTGACAGATTACGAGTCGTACGAGTAGGTTACGAGTATTTGTCTCTGATTACGAGTCATGAATTTGAAAAGAATGACTCGTAACCTACTCGTATGACTCGTAATCTGTCACGTGACGCCATTTAAACCAATGGGATTGGTCGATTCTTGCTATCTCGCCTCGTCTCGTCCAAACGAGCAGAATCAGCCTGCAGGTTCCTAGGCATGGACGACGAACGTGATTCAGGGTCGCCTAGTTAAAGTTCGCCAGATTTCGTCGAACACTCCATTTCTCTCTATTCACGCCCGTCCATATCGGACCGTGCTGAATAGCTGTTCCGCACTTTCCAATTTTAGAATTATAGAAATGTGTAATTTTCCTGATCCAGCTTCAGATGTTCCTGCACCCTGCAAAATTGTGTCACTCTAGATCGTTAGATAGTCCACAGCTTTATTTTTAGTTTTTTTTTTTTTTTTTTTTTTTTTTTTTTTTCATACATATTTCACTGATGGTCTCGAGTTAATTCATCAAAATTACAGAGCACAAGCACGATTTCTTAGTAACAGGTCCTTCCGGAAACGCGGTAAAATGTCATAAAAGTTGCATCGTTAAAACGTTTAAAGCTACTAAACGAAAGGATATTTCCATCAAAACTATCAAAAGTGTTTCCTTTAGCAAGTACTACAGCATAGGACCGTCAATGCAATGATACGTTGAAATCGCACTTCTTTTGATGAGTCATGTGACCATTCTCCCCGGCTATTCCACCTGCTCTGAATATTGAAAAGTTTTGTGAGGGGCTCTTTTAAACTTTTGCTGTGAGCAAATTAATAGTCCAATTTGATGTAAAAAACCAACGAAAATCACGAAAATCACACGAAAAAAGTCTAAAATTCAGTAATAAACTCACATAACTGCTTTAACATCAAGTTCGTAATGGCGATTCAACGCAGGTATCATGGGAGATTCCTGTCTATTATGTCAATTTCTCTACGGAAACACAAAGATACGTCTCAATTTAGATAGGAATCTATCTCCCATGATACCTGCGTCTCTCCGCCATAAAGTCCGAACTTGAGAGTGTATTTCGTGATTTTGTAGTGCACTCATCGTCATTTATTCAAGAATCAACTCTTCAATCCCCTATAGCAAAAGTTTGCGAGAGCCCCATTTCAGCGATTCATTAAACGACATGGCACGTTTCTTAAGGCGCGTGGACCATGGTCAAGGTATTTTTGGTTTTTGTTTTTTTGTTTTTGTAGAAATCAAAACTAGAGACCATTCTGAGCAAATATCCTCAGTGGCCCGAAAAAAATGTCTATTTCAAGTTTAGCCGCTATTAAAGTTTGGAAGTTGGGACTCAGATCTTAATCAGCCTGGTTTCCAATGAGACGTGCATGACTACGCAACGATGCGATACAAGGCTACAGAGTTGACATATACAATGCACGTGAACAGATGGGATCGTTCCCGGCTCCCAATGCAACGCAAAGGCTTCGCGTCGTTACTTTTCGACGCGACGTGGCTGAGCATGGACACGTGGGGTGGAAAAGTGCGGAGGGGCTAAAAAAAAATAAAAAATAAAAATAAAAAAAAAAAAAAAAAATCGATGACTTTTTTGTGTCTTTCTTTGTTTGCTTTGCTTTGCTTTTCAATTGCAGCTTCAGTTTTCTTGCTTTTTCAGAAATGTTAGCCACGCCTCCTCAAAAAAATTGGTGGGAGGCTGCAGCCCCGATGCCCCATACACGCGCCGCCTAAGCGTCAAGCGGTCGAGTTGAGAAATGTTCAACTCTTGCGTTGCTGCGCTGAGCTGTAGTAGTGGGGCGGATAGTGGAAGAATCGTTCATTTCTGGAAAAAAAAGTGAAACTTTCAGGGATTGTAGTTGACCCTTAGGAGAATCGAAAATCGAAGAGACCCCAAAAAGTTGGGCCCCTGGGGGCCCAGTGGGGGGCCCCAAAATCTTATTTTGCTCATAACTTTTGAACGAGTCATTTTTTTGAAAAAAATGATACATTAAAAAGATGGGAAATTTAATTCTAAACAAAAAGTGTCTCTTGGTATTTTTCATTTGAACGACAAATAACCAAGATATAGCCGGAAAACCGATTGGACGTTGGGGGCCCCACCCGGATCGGGCCGCCGCATGGAGTATACGGTCTCTTACGCTGCCGCGCGCAAGTATCTCTTGCTGCACGGTTGGCACTCACACTCCGACACTTCGCTCAAGTTTATGTCGTCGTTTGTGACACTCAGAGAGTTGTGGGGGGGGGGGGGGTGCCCCCCCCCCCCCAATGAATTACACCCGTTTGAAGAAGTCGACTAATTTCCGTTAATTTTTTATTCAGTTTATCGCTAATAACAAACAAAAGTAACCTAAGTAAGTTTATGTCTTCGTTTTCGGGGGGGGGGGGGGGGGCCCTCCTTCCACACCCCCATGAATTGCACCCGTATACAGAACTAAATACATTTCCGTTCATTTTTTATTCAGTTTATTGCTAAAATGAACGAAAGTAACCTGATGTAAGTTCTGATCAACGTTGATATCGTTGAAAACAAACGTAACTACGAATGTAGGAGATTCATCGAGGAAATATTGATACGAAGGGAGGGGGTATCACCCCACTCCCCCTCCCTTCCCTACTAGAGAATCCAGAATTTTCGTTTTTACCTCTAAAAACGATTGAAATAAGCCGGACATCCGATCTAATTGATTTTAATCGACACTGTCGGAAAATCTCACAAATGAGCCGAGTGAAGGAGACGCTCTTGAGCGGGGGGGTTACTAAACTCCAACTTCGGTTTGAGACAATCTCTGAGTCTCATTTTTTTACAGTTTCGTGATGAAAACGATATAAAAACACTCGATGCGAGTATTAAGTACCGTCGATATTAGCCTGTGATAAACCAAAGTGTAAGTGGGTGGGGGCACCTACCTCCTCTCCACTCCAGTCCCTAACAATGGGGCAGTTGCAAGGGTCTGAAATGTTGCGTTTTTTATGCAGAAAATGAAAGTACGTGATGAGCTGAGAACAAAGATGCCTTTGGTTTCCCATTAAGTCCCTTTGTTCTGGAGATGAAGTTTTGGCCAGAAATACATTGTTTTAAATGGGAATTCCGCGTAGTGACGTCACGACGCCCACGATTGTTTACAGCTTTGTACGTGTGTATCTCCAAAACCGGAACACTTAGGGAAAAACCAAAGGCACCATTGTTCTCAGCTCATCATGTACTATCATTTTCTCTATGAAAAACACAACATTTAAGACCCTTGCAACTGCCCCATTAAATACAAAAATTGAACGTATAAGAATGTGCATTCTTGCTGCACAGCAAGAAGACTTGTTCGCACTGCTGAAATATTCGGCAAAAACATATGGAAATCACTGAAAAAGGTTTACCTCGGATCGCGCTGTATAGTTTCAGTTGTATTTGTATGTTAACTGATCTCAGTGCTGCAACACATTCGGCAAAGTGCGTGCTGCGTGGTTTTTCAGCGTTATTCGTCTTTCAATTAAGATTAGTTTGCATTAAACGCGAATAAAACATCCAAACAGTGTGTGAGTACACTAATTCTCAGCTGAGGCCAAACCTTTAACTTATAAATAGTCGGCGTACAAACGACGAGTGTTTCTATATAGTTTTCATCACGAAACTGTAAAAAAATGAGACTCAGAGATTGTCTCAAACCGAAGTTGGAGTTTAGTAACCCCCCCGCTCAAGAGCGTCTCCTTCACTCGGCTCATTTGTGAGATTTTCCGACAGTGTCGATTAAAATCAATTAGATCGGATGTCCGGCTTATTTCAATCGTTTTTAGAGGTAAAAACGAAAATTCTGGATTCTCTAGTAGGGAAGGGAGGGGGAGTGGGGTGATACCCCCTCCCTTCGTATCAATATTTCCTCGATGAATCTCCTACATTCGTAGTTACGTTTGTTTTCAACGATATCAACGTTGATCAGAACTTACATCAGGTTACTTTCGTTCATTTTAGCAATAAACTGAATAAAAAATGAACGGAAATGTATTTAGTTCTGTATACGGGTGCAATTCATGGGGGTGTGGAAGGAGGGCACCCCCCCCCCCCGAAAACGAAGACATAAACTTACTTAGGTTACTTTTGTTTGTTATTAGCGATAAACTGAATAAAAAATTAACGGAAATTAGTCGACTTCTTCAAACGGGTGTAATTCATTGGGGGGGGGCACCCCCCCCCACAACTCTCTGAGTGTCACAAACGACGACATAAACTTGAGCGAAGTGTCGGAGTGTGAGTGCCAACCGTGCAGCAAGAGATACTTGCGCGCGGCAGCGTAAGAGACCGTATACTCCATGCGGCGGCCCGATCCGGGTGGGGCCCCCAACGTCCAATCGGTTTTCCGGCTATATCTTGGTTATTTGTCGTTCAAATGAAAAATACCAAGAGACACTTTTTGTTTAGAATTAAATTTCCCATCTTTTTAATGTATCATTTTTTTCAAAAAAATGACTCGTTCAAAAGTTATGAGCAAAATAAGATTTTGGGGCCCCCCACTGGGCCCCCAGGGGCCCAACTTTTTGGGGTCTCTTCGATTTTCGATTCTCCTAAGGGTCAACTACAATCCCTGAAAGTTTCACTTTTTTTTCCAGAAATGAACGATTCTTCCAATAATGTGGAGTTATCCGCCCCACTATAGACCAATTCGCTGTTCGCAGCTTGTCGGGTGAACTGTTGACGAATCCCGAGGCAACAAATGCAGCAAGAGAAGGAGAAGATTTATTGAATTCGGCGGAATCCGCCTTAGTGGCTTGGGAATCTTGCTAGTATAACTAAATAATAACTTTTGAGACAGCACGAAAATATGAAAGTATGCGAATTACGCGAGAAAACGAGCAGTCGTAGGTCGGAACTAATCTATTCTCACTAGCGCAATCGAAAATGAATGTAAACAAAGTTACTCTGATTTCCAAAGCTACCTCAGGAGCAATTTTTCGTCCTTTGAAGACAGCCAGCCGACACAAGGTTTGCTACGCTACCGTCCACAAGGCACTGTGTCTCAGTAGAAACCAGGCTTTACGGCAGGTAGAGTCAGGGCCGGGTGACCTTTTTGTGAGCTCGCTCGCTCCAATACAGTATGCTCAAAATCGACTTCAACTTCACCAAGTGCTCTGATCCAACTTCCAAACTATATTAGCATCTAAACTTGACAAGGAAATTTTTAGGGCCCGTGGGAGCTTTTGCTCAGAAGAATGGTCTCTAGTTTCAGTGTCTGCAAAAAAGGTACGCTTAATTGGACCGTGGTCCAGGCGCCACGCGAAACGTGGCATGTCCTTTACGGCCCGTTATTGTTGAACTTGCTGAAAGAAGCAATTTTGTAAGAAATATCTGTTCGATTGGTAGCTTTAAACGTTTTAACTATGCAATTTCTACGGCATTTTTTGGCGGCTAGAGGAAAGTTTGTAATCTCCCCCCCCCCTTAATCGAATTACCCGTAATCTTTACGGTGTGTAAACCATGCGCCCCACAAGGAAGTGGCGCATTGGTGGTTCATGTTTTGCAACATTGTTTTCTCCATTTTAACCTATGTGAGTGAAATAATGGATTCTAGGTGAGGCGACTTGCCTCATCTAGAATCCATTATTTCCCATAGGCGTTGCAAAGAAGCAAAGTTGCCAGATTGCTCGAGCTGCCACTGCCAGATGGCTGATGACGTACGATCTCAAGTCGACCTGGGTGATCTTAATGTAATTTTTCCAAGTGAGTGTAGAATTGATGCACCGTTGATGTTATGCACCAGTTTCCCGGCGTGAGGTGTAAGGGCTCGAGTATAACCTACGAACGTGGTAACCAAGAGCAACCGCATTCTCTGCGGTGAAGAAAATCGGAGCTAAACGAAGGAGAAGCACCTTCAGGGTTTGAAACGTTGCTTGTGAAATGGGGTTGAAATTCATATATATTAGAGCTCTACAAACAGCTCGGCGTGAAGGCTTTGAAAGTCGACTTAATACCGATTTTCGTTCAACTTCGACTCACGATTCCTAAAAACGGCACGATTATCCATACGCATCGAAGATTTTAGCACGTACGAAAAAGTATTGGTAAACCAGCTTTTAGATTGATCAAAGCAATCAGTGAACCTAATTTTACCGCAATGTACGCTGAATTTACCATACTTTGGAGACGGGGAGATGGAGGATGCGTGCACCCCAACTCCCGCAACATTTGAAGAATGCGCTATGCATGGCACATACACAGCCGATGGATTCTTACCTTGGATCCTAGCTTATGGACACCTTTGCAGGTACCAGCCGTATTAGAGCCTTTATCGTACGATTGGCTCCTGCAATTGTGCAGATCCAAGTCGTCTCGCTGTAATTTTTTTGCACCATAATCCGTCAAACATTCACCGGTTTTCTTCCCTTGGATTTCAAGAAAATCGACGAAAGTTTCTTTAATTTGGAACTAGCCTTCAACATTTTTGTCTACGTACCGTAGGACATGACTCATTTGTTACTCATGAGAAGAGTCAGGCGTACAATCCAGCATAATGATAAAGTATTTCGCTTCCTTCACAACTGCCAAGATCTCTTTTCTCACTTCTTTGCCTGATTGTGGGTGGAAAGTTGCGCTGCTCCTCTCTTGCAGCATTGGATAGACACCTCAAATGCTCGTTCCTGCAATTCCGCAACGACGTTTTGGAAACCACGATCTACTACAAATATGTCTCCAGCTTTGAAAAATGACATGAATCAGTCTGTATCAAGGTCGTTAATACAGGCATCTATACCGTAATAAGCTCGTTTTGGATTGTTTCTGACAAATAACAGACTTGTTCATTCTGGTTTTGATCAGGAGCATCTTTTGTAATTAGAATGTGTTTTGCCATGAGACTTATCAAGTTCATAAAATTACCTCGGTTTTCACAATTTTCACTAGTTTTGATCGAGTCCGATGTCTCAGCTGTGCTTCGGAAAGGAATACAGTTAACGGCAAAGAATAAAATAACATGCAACACGATTGTTTTGCTTCATTCACCGCCGCTTCGAGTTTACGATCAATGCCAGTTCAATTTCAGGGTCTTCGAGTCCCTTGGATTGAATTTTCCGCGGCGAGTGTGATTGCCAAAAAAAGTTTGAGAAGGTGGGAGAGGGATCTAAGGTCGAATAGTGATCAAGGGAGGGGGTGACGAGAGTTCAAGGTAAAATTTTGTGTGAAATTCCAGAGAATTCGAAAAATTACCATTCGTTTTGGGGGCAAAATTTGATGTCTGAAGGGGAGAGGCGGTCGAGGCCCCCTGGACCGCCCCTGGCCTCTCCAGTGTCTGGTGAAGTTCATCATACTTTCTGGTGTAGGCGCCAAAGTTTTCTATGTATTTGGTTAATCGTACGTTTTTTTCCCTATGGGTATGCAGCGAAAAGTCATAAACGTTGATTCATTCGAAAAATTTTTGCTCGTGTAAAAAATTCCGTCTGCCTAGACATTGAGTGACCATGCGTCCGCTTTCATTTTTCAATGGCACAATCACGAGGTAATCAGAAGGACCTCTTTCCTCTCGAACATAGTGGTTCTTTAGTCCTCTCAAAGATAGTGGTTCTTTAGAATAGCTTGAATCAAACGCAGAGTTCGATTCAAGAGCGCGATCTTTTCATTTTCTTCCACGAGACCTTCAACATGATTTATTACAGCCTTTCTGTTCTCAACCACCTCTACTCTGAGGTCATCGCTTCATCGACGCAATTCATGAACATCAACTACTAACGCACTTGACTCAATGTCTATTTTGTTACAACAAAAAGATTTATTTTACTGGAAAAGGTCTCCCCCAGATTCCCCAAAGTATCGGACTATTTGCTACCCCCCCCCCTCCCCTCAAAAAGAATCTCAAATTTTACGCCACTGAGCGGAACATTACATTTACTGCAGAAATTTAGAGTTTAAGAGCCTTTTTTAAATTTCCAGAAGATTTCTAACCGTGAGTAACAGTTTCCCAAAGCCTGGAAGTATCAGCTTCATCGATAAGCAGAAAGTCTAAACTGAAAAATTTCCTTTTTGCCTGAGAAATGAAGGAAATAAACGTAAAATCTATTTTTAATTTTTTTTTAAAATTTGGTGGCATTTTTTTGTGATAACATTGCTTAAAATATTGTCTGAGAGAGCCCTGATTTTTCTAATTGTTCCGGGGGAGAACCCCCCGGAAAACTTGAAATGTCGCAAATAATTTCCTTCAATTTTAAATTATTAAAATAATCTTATATTTTAAAACAATTTTAACATGAAAATAATATCTCTGTAATTCTTTTTTCTTTTTAGTTTGTCAAAGTCATTCACAGTTTTATGTATCAGCTGGAGAAAATTCACAAGCGTTCGTTTTCTACAATTTCTTTAAGCCCTTTCTAAAACTTTTCTTAACTTCCGTGTTTTTTAAATGACACTTCCTCAATTCGAAGCGCTTTTTGGAGAAAAGCTGAGAAGGACTTTCCTCGTCTTAACCGCTGTGATTTCGTTCCGTTTCATCCTGTCTCTCCGACGATCTTTGTTACGTTCCAATCTCCTGAAAGATTGTCTTTATCCATTTTCCTCTGCGAAAAAGCGCGATGCAATGGAAACAATCCTTTCACATGATTAACTGTCGAGTATTTCAAGTTGACCCGTCTCCCCAACCGTTCCCAAACTTCCTCCTCTCTCGAGATTCATTTTTTTTTTTTTATTTTTTCTTTTTTTTTTTTTTTATTTTTTAATAAATATAAATTGGATGACCTCAATTTGTCAAGTCGCAAAACTGTTCCTCGCAGCTGCGAGGTGTCGGCTGTCAGGCGAACTCCTTTTTCGAATTTATTCATTTTATTGTGTAAAGGTTGAGAATCCTGATTTTATCCTTCAATATTCTTGAGCGGGTTTATTGAACTCAGCTGCATGCGTCGTGGACTGGCTGGTTAGGTTCATCATGAGATGTGCTCATACCATTTCCCATTAAGGGGGTACCGAGGTCAAATTCTCGAAAATTTTGACTTTTTTTTTTTAAACCTATTTTTGTATCCGAGATTCGCCTGATTAAGACCATGTATTTATTTTTTTCTCAACTTAGTCTGAAAGATTTTTAAACATTTTTTGAAATTGGATAGTTCCTTCGATATTTTTATTCCTACATTTATTTCTCGATGACTTTTGCATCTTGGAATAGCCATATCTCGAGATCTATAATGGCTAGAGACTTCAGGTTTTTTTTTTTTTTTTTTTTTTTTTTTTTTTTTTTTTTTTTTTTTTTTTTTAAACAGAATTTTCTGTACTATGCGCCCACAGCGCCATTTTTTAGGTGTTTGTAATAAATGAGTGGTCAAGTCAGTTGAAACATAAATATTTATCGGCAAATTTTATTGAATTTTTTAAAAGTTATAGAAATTATATAGAAAATATATAAAAATATTATATAGAAATTGTATAGAAATTATATAGAATTATATAGAAGTTATAGTAGATCATTGTTATCTCTCTCTTCCTCTCTGTGAGCCCATAGAGCAAACTCTCACCTTTAATTTGAGCCTATGTAGAAGTAAATTGAATGCCTACAACTTGAGATCTGATTGTTCCAGTAAAAACATATTTTTAGACATTATTTAACCATATCAGGGGTAGGTATGCAACCAGCGCAACAAAAATAAAATTGGTTTGGGTTTGAATGTGTACCTTGACACCTAAAGCATTTTGGGGGTGGTAGAATCAATAGGGGGGAAAAATTATTTTCACCTGGGTACCCCCTTAAAATCTCAATCTCCTGGGCCTTGGGCTGGGTCTCCGTCTCTAGCTTACAGTCTTGGGCTGGCTCGGGGTCCGGCTTCGGCTTGAGCTTGGTCTCCGGCCCTGGTTCAAGGTCGTCGGCAGAATCGCTGTCTCACTTTTTCCCTTTACCCAAAGTTAAATCACTTTTTCACTTGACCTAACTTTAAACGCATTATTGGTGAGCCTTGCCTTTCCCCGTATCTCGAATCAGCTTTGGAATTCCTAGGCACCATCAATTTTGTATGTCTTTAAGGTGCACTGATCCGATAACAATGTCGCACTATGGGTTTTTGAACTTTCAAATGTATACTGCCAAACAAAAGGTCAACAAAATTCAATGAGAAATGAAAGAAAAATTACTCAAAATAAAATTGCTAAACATACCTAAAAAAATTAAGTTTCCACGGGTGTCGGGATCCAGTGTAGGTTCTCATTCTACTTCCTCTAACAATCGGCTGCACATTTAGGTATGTCCCATAGCGCTGGCTAAAGTGCAAAAACACGTATCTCGATTGCGATGTTTCAAAATCTCCGCTGTTTTTTGTTTTTGTTTGTTTTTTGTTTTGTTTTGTTTTGTTTTTGTTTTTGTTTTTTTTTTTTTTAAGAAAAATTGGACGGTGTTCTGCGGAATTAGACCAACTCCGAAACTATATTCCAAAACCACGCATCTCCGATAAACATTCACATTATAAGATACGTGCTTTTTCAACATAGCTTTTGAGTTGGTCCAGTTCTGCACTACGCCATCCAATTGTATCGAGTTTATCAGAGAGGAACCAACTTTTTAGGCCAATTTCATTGATTTTCGGTTCAGATTCTGACCGTTTCCGAAATTCAGGTTTACGGTTCAGCATTTCCAAAGTTTCGCCACCCTGATTTTTAAATTCAGTTCTAAACACCGAAAATCTCTCTGCTATGATTTATTCATCATTACTTTTTATTATTGATGTATCTTTATTTCCGATTTTCACAGGTACTTACATACAACTAGAAAAGAAGCCAAAATACCAAAATATTTTTACCAAAATACTGTACAAACAAAATGAAAAATTTACAAAATTGTAAAATTGATTAACAAAATAAAAAAGAAATCAAGAACACTTAAGGTAGGCTGCTGAGTGAGTCCACAGGTGGCAACAGAGAAGTCTTGAAAATTAAATCAAATTAAATATAAAATATATATGTATAAATGAAATATTATAACATGAGTTTTTGGCACAGTTAGGCAAATTAATTTTTTATAATAGTCAAATAAATATACAAACACTATGAAAATAAATGTACCAATATTACAGTAAATTTGGAATGAAATTATACAAATACAGCTAAAAATACTACAACAATTTGAGCCGGATTTATAACAATTTGAGCCGGATTTTGAATTTTGAGGTCACTTCGATGTAGGTCAGCTATCAAAAACACGCCTTCCCAAACTTTCTAACCCTGAAGTGCGAGCAGAGCCGACGGATTGGGTCTTGAATCTGACCTTGAGTCTTTCATAGCATTCCACCGTCTCTTTTAACCCAACCTTTGCCTTTTTCCACGATCGTTGAAAATGCTAGCATTCACAAGGTACTTTGAATAATCACTACAAGATGAAACAGAATGTGAACGTATCGAGAAAAAAAAACTAGGGGGGAGGGGGGGGGACAACAAATAAAATTGGAAAGCTAGTTTGGTTGTGAGAAAAAGAAAAGAAGGCGGAGAAGAAGAAAACAAAAGTGAATACAATTGGAAGGTGAGTTTGGTTGAGTGAACTCAAATAATGATAGAGGGAAGAGTGAAAAGGATGACGGTCTAACTAGACCTTTGCTGTTCTTTGTCATGTTGATTTTATTCAATTCTCTTTTGAACCGCATACATGCATAAGTATGTGCACCTCACTTCCTCAGATTCAAGGCTACGTACACTCACCTAGAGCTCGTTTCAGAAGTGTAGGCGGACCAAAACCATAATCTCTGGCGAATTTTCAACTTTTATTCCTTCAAATCAATGCCGAATTTGCCCCTGACTTTATTCTTTTGTGTCTAAAGTTTTCCTCGTTGAAAAGTGAACACTCAATTTCATTTTTATTAATTTTCATCGAGTAATATTAGAAATAATGTTGACAAATTCCAAAGATTATCGGTCTAGGTCCGCCTACACTTCTGAAACGAGCTCTACCCATCTCGGATTCATGATTACCGAAAGAGACCGATTTGTCTCGTGTCTCGTGTGATTTTAAGTGGTGGCTCGTGCGATCTGGCAACTATGCAAATTATCCTTTTAAAATGGGTACAATAATCGGTTCTCAATGAGGCATCAGACAGCCTCCTGGAGAATAGATTTTATTACATTCGTTTAAATTGGGGGGGGGGGGGGGTTTCACTGATGCGAAATTGCTCGAGCCACTACTGGTGTATATTCACTATTCAGGTAGAACATAAGTTCCTAATCTTCCCATCTTCTTTCTTACCCTTGCCATAAACCTTGAAATAACCTCAAATTTTGTTCATAACCCACCATAAATTAGGCGTGCCACGCAAGTGATGAGGACAAATTTTGAAATTTAGTCATCTCTATGGTCATCGCTTGTGGTTTTGCCCATTATTTCCGTTATTTCCGGTGGCGGATCAAAATACTTTCCTAAATGTTGTTCTCGCTCTCGCACTCGACCTGTATACCGATATACCTATATCGATCTCATAAATTGACCAAAGACAGTTCACTCGTGACGCAAATCGGTTCATAACATCCCCGTGATATAATGCCTCTACCTGTATTAATGTACCTCGGGTGTTTCCTTTTGGGTACAATTATTAGCAATTTTATTAATTTATTTATTTATTTATTTATTTATTTATTTATTTATTTATTTATTTATTTATTTATTTATTTATAGTCTTTAGATTAATTTGTTCTTTTCAATTTTTGTCTGTCCAACAGGTGCTAATAACGAAGTTGCGGTCGGCAAACAATGCAGAAACGCAGCAATATAGGAAAGCAACTAAAGCTCTAATAGTATTAATCCCCCTCTTAGGTATCACGTACGTTTTGGTCATTGCGGGGCCCACGGAGGGGGTGTCGGCCAATATTTACGCCTACGTTCGAGCAGTTCTTCTCTCTACCCAGGTAAATTAACTCACATTTAACAGAGCAGTATTGCCAAGTCTAAGGAGCTAAAATATCCTCAGAGTAAGTATCATTGTGGAGCTTGAATCAAAAGTAAAGACCAATAGCGGCGTGGGGGCGGGGTTAAAAAAATGCCATATAAAATGCGGAAGTGGTAAACTGAGTAAAAACTTCAAGGAAGGGGCAAAAATTGAACTCCCTCCCTAAATAAATTTTACCCCCTCCTCCCCCCCCCCCGAAATGTTTCTTGATACACCCTTGGTAAAGACGGAGCCAATCTTTAATATATTTGAAACTGTCTGGACGTTAGTTTCCAACACTTAGCGCAATAATATGGAAAAAGTGGTCCGAGAGTTCCTTCTTTGCATTTTAGAACGCTTTTGAAACGAATCAAATGGTTAACCTTTTAGTGACCAGGTTAGCTCAAGAGAACACCACTCCTCTCTTTATAAAGAGAAGGTAGTTAACTGTTCGTACTCGGCGGAGTTGGAATTGCCTATTCAACGAATTGAAGGCGCCTGATGAGGCCTTATCTATTGCAGTGTTTTCATGTATACTCGCGTCTATCCGGAATGAAGACTGAATCAATGTAGAATAGACTAGAGGAGAAAAGGGGTTAAGTTTCATGCGGGGATTGTTTTTTTTTTTGGGGGGGGGGGGGGGTTGTTTTTGTTTATAAGTTAAAACTAAAATTTTCCAAATTTCACAGGTCGGTCCCGCATCCTCCCGTCTGAACCTAGCTCTCGACCTCAATAAATAACATCAGACCTCTTAAAATATTCAAATGAGTAGGTCGCAAACTTCTGCGGCACCTAAACAAATTACGAAAATTCTGCTATACTTAAGTCGAAAACAGAGCACTAAGTGCGGATACTTAAATAAAATTTTTGCATACATAGGGCGGAGAAATGGGGCTGGGTTTGGGCACATTACGCTCCCGTAAGAACGGGAGGGTACCACCTGGTAGCTTCGTGACATAATATAAATATCCCTTATAAACGTGTCACAAAGTTACCTGCTGGTTGCATTTGCCTGATCTGTCCGCAAAATCGAAGCCCATTCCTCTGGAACATTTGCAAATGATCATCTTTTTAGTATGTAAGTACCTACGTATAATATCTTTGTGCTATTCAACGTAAGCAATTCAAGAAGCATCGCTGAATGCGTGGTGTAAAGAGACGGGGGGTCTAACGCCCGAAAATATCAATGAAAGGGGGTATTTATAATTAGGTTTGTACACCTGATTCGTGTATGAGTGCGGCTAGTTTTGCGATTTTTCAGGAAAAAACGACTATTTTTCATTATGAAAGTGGAAATTTAGGTATGAGCACAAGAGAGTGCCAGCTTCTGCTTCTAATATGTTGTTACCTGCGCATCAAGATAAGTATTTTATCTCCCAGAGAAGTTGTCACTCGCTTGTGCTCATACTTAAAACTTAATTTCATAGCCATTTTAGCGGTTTAGTTCGCCCTTTTTTCTCGAAAAATCGTAATACTAGCCAGCAATATTCACGAATCGCAAATCAGGTGTACAGACCAATTATAAATACCCCTTTCATTTATGTTTTCTGTTGGACCAAACACACGTAATCCACTTTTTTTTATTTATTTATTTTTTTTTTTTATACTTTTTTCAGACATTTAATTCTCGACCAAATAGAAGCCAGAAAATGGTCCTTAATGGGACAGATCGTTTCACAACAAAAATTACAATAATAGTTCACTGACTGAAGACAGTCCCAACTGAATTACTGTATTGTTTGTACAGAAAAGTAAACTATTCCTGATGAGTAGGCGCGGTTTTTTTCAAATTTGGCAACATTGCTATTCCACACTGAAGTTGACAAGGTAATTCCGAGAATATATCGGAGAAGATTATATTTTATAAGCCTTACGCGTGGAAACTTTGTCACTTGCCACACCTTACCCCCAGAGTGCAGGACGTGCGACGTGCGTCATGCACGTCCTAAAATTTCCGGAACGACCAACATTTTCTTTCTCAGCTTCCTCTCTCCGCCATTCTTCCGGAACAAAGTTCTCCGTAAAATCAAGGACCTGTTCGATGTTAAAAACCTCATTTTTGATTAAGGGTACTTCTCAGAAAAGTTCGTTAAGAGGTTCTTACTACGGTGAATCAGGCGAAAGTTGGGGATCTTTCAATCCGCCAGACAGCACCACTCATCACTTTCCGAAGTGTCATTCATGGGCACCCGCATCGGGGGGCAAGGGACTTCTCCCTCTTCTCCTGGGATTCAGAACAATCAAATCTTCATGATAAAAAGTGAGAAGAACAGAAAAAGATAGATTATTAAACTTTATTTTTAGTTTACTTCATCATTTTGATTCCTTTTTTGCAAGGATTAGTTATATGTAGTATAAGCATTTTGCTCACTATCAGTATCATCTGCTGTCTTTTTATTTATAATATTAAAAAGGTACAATTATTTTGCCCCCCCCCCCTGGTAATTTCCCTGGGGGTGCCCATAAAGTCATCATTTTCGGGTAACCTGAATGGGATATGACACACGATGATTATGCTAATTAATTGACCGTTACCGCGTTCTTCAATTTATTATGAATTTACTATTTATCAGGGACCAAATAATGCTCGGTCCCAAGCGTAACTTACGCTCGGTCACATGACCGTGCGTAAGGTCTCTGATTGGTCGAAACCGTACGCAAAATGCACGCAATTCAATGCTCGGGACCGAACATTATTTGGTCCCACGATTCTGAATCAGAGCGCTGTTGATTGTTGAGTTGTTGAATGCGCGAGATAAAAGGGAGCCTCTGCTGCAACCATTAGTGCACTAACTCTTTATTTGTTTCTGCCTGGCTTTCTCAATCTTGCTTCGATTTCATTCCAAGGATAGCCGCGATTTGTTTTCTAAATCACGACTTTATTTCTCAACCAATCCTGATGGTTGATGGCCCACAAAATCCTTAAAAAATTATCAAGCAATGTGAAGTTCGGCTTATCTGCGAAATAAGGGGCTGTTGCATACTTTTGCTGTAAGCGATCTGAGATTCGATTCTGATGCAAAAACCTGAAATAAATAACGATGGCAGCACTAAAAACTTACAGAATTCACTCCGAAACTCGTTAAATCCATTTAAATGCGCGATCGTGATGGCGGCGAATGGCACTAATTATGGGAGATTCTCATCTCAATTTTGTCACTTTCTCTATGCTGACATAGAAGATTTACTGAGTAATTAGACACCGGAGTAGTGATCCACGCTTCACATCCGATTAATGGTACCGTGACACCTGGTGACACCGGTTTCAAATGAAAGTCGTCTCTTATTGGTCACTTCTTGATGGAGTGACAATAATATTAGATGGGAATCTCCCATTATTAGTGACACTATACGCCGCCGTCACGCACGTGCATTTAAATGCATTAAATGGGTTTCGGAGTGAATTTTGTAAGTTTATATTGCTACTATCGTTATTTTAGGAGGTTTTTCCATCTGCATCTATCCGTCACTTCTTGATGGAGTGGCAATATTATTAGATGGGAATCTCCCATTATTAGTGACACTATACGCCGCCGTCATACGCACGTGCATTTAAATACATTAAATGGGTTTCGGAGTGAATTTTGTAAGTTTATTTATATTGCTACCATCGTTATTTTAGGAGGTTTTTGCATCTGCATCTATCCTCAAATCGCTTACAGCAAAAGTATGTAACAGCACCATTGTCAGCTATCGTATTCAAATGACCCAAAAGGACGAAATTTCGGTAAGTAACTAATAGATCCATCTAGCGGATTGAAAGATCTCAACTTTAGTCGGGAAGCCCCTTAACTGACAGCAAACGATCTAATCCAAGTAAAAATAATAAAACTACCCAAAAAATTCGTGATAAGAAATAATGAGCATCTAATAATAAAGACATCTTTATTAGGAGCCCATTCGAGTTCATGAGGTATATTAATTTCCTATACAGAACCACACCAAATTTATTTCCAACGATTTCTAACGGGGCGAAAAAAAAGATTTATATTTTCTCCTCAAAACAATGTTGATGACGAGGACCATATAGCCTCATCCAGGAATCTGTCCTCCTCTCTCTTTGCCCATTTAAACACATGTATTAGAATAGATTGGAGAGAGGGGCTGTCACGTGACTTCAACCCCTATCTCTGTCCTTTTCCAACGCATGTGTCCAAATATGCAAAGAAAGAGAAAGACAAATGCCTGGTTACCGCTCTGTCGAGGACCATTCGTCGCGTCGCGGTGGATATGAGGATAATACCAGCTAATCACCGAAGTATCACAGTTGCCAAATCGGACCTTTTAGATATTATAAGTTATAGCATCAATACAAAATGTAATGTTTTTGCCATATTTGGCAACTAAGGATGGTATGGGGTTTATATTCCGTCCCATGTGCCTCGTAGCTGCTATCCCACTTCGAGTGCTCTTTATCCTCTTTCATTTTTTGTTTTTTTGTTTTTTGTTTTTTGTTTTTTTTTGTTTCAAAATTTATTCATTTGAATTTCGAGTTTCTGGTCGCAATTATTTTGTTTTTGTGCCCGTTCTAATAACTTCATCTTTTCCCTCCCGATAAACTGAAGTTGCCATTTCCGCAGTACTTTTATTCAGCCTGCTCCACTAATTCCCTCTCCCTCCCAGAAACAAGTGCAGTATTAAACGACATCAGATGAAAAATCATTAAATTGGCTCGAACTATGCTTGCGCTTCGTTAAAATCATGCAAAACACTTCGTTACCCGTTGTTGTTGGTTTTTAGTTTTGTTTCTGTATACATATATACCGATGTTTACATATATACATAGGTTCTATGATTATGATCGCGCTTTATGCTCGTCTCTCTTTATCTAAATTCTGCGCGCGGAAAGCTGTGGGGAGTAGAACGTTCTCCCCCGATGATAAGGTGTGGGGGGGATGAGTCAAGAGAATGATGTGATGGCTGGGTGCCGGTTTCAATAACTCTCGCTCTTTTTACTCTCAACGTGGTTGCCAGATTGTGCAGACATTTACGTAGAATTTGATGGGATATGAAGAGAGATGTTTGCACAATCCGGCAGCTAAGACTCTCAATCACTCCTAGCCGTGTTATCACTCCTCGCTCATTGGTGCGAAAATTCCAGGGATCAGGATTTTTTTCTGACGTCGAACATTTTTTTTTTTTTTTTTTTTTTTTTTTTTTTTTTTTTTTTTTTTTTTTTTACGTCGGAAAAAATAAAGAAGCTCGGCGATGCTTCTGATAACCTTTTACAGAACGCAATGGTGTGCCAATTTCGACTGCGTACGCTTGTACTGGTTTCTACATCGATTATTATTATTCTATCTAAATACTTGGATGGTTCCTGTGTTGTGTAGTGTTTAAGTGGTTAACCCTCTAAGGGCCAGGTTATTTCAAAAGGACGCCACGCTTTCGTTTATAAAGGGAAGGTAGTTAACTGATCGTACTTGGGGGAGTTGAAATTGCCTATACGAAGAATTGAAGGCGCCCGAAGACATCTTATCTTGTACATGTTTTCATCAATATTCGCGTTTATTCGGAATGAAGAATGGAATAACGTGAAGTAGACTAGAGAAGAAAAGCGAGTATACTCGGGCTTGGCCCTTAAAGGGTTAATACTTATTACTGCGCTGCACTTGTTAAAAAATCCTGGGCTTTTCTGTATTTTTTTCCCCCAGTTATGTGGTTATTACTTAGAGTATGCATCTATTAAGGTAGAAGGTAATGTCCGATAATGTACATACCAATCTTGACAACTTCTCCACGGTTTTAACTTCAAATGCAAAATCTTATAAATCCCGTATGAATATCCTAATTGAAGCCGTGTTTTGATTTGCCGACTCTTTTATAAAAGCTTCAGTTTTCTCCTTGAACTTTAAATGTAAGCTTTAAATCTCATATTTCGACAAATTGGAGAAACAGTCGGTAAAGGTGAGATCGTCGTTAGCATTCCGGAAAAAATGGGTTTCAAAACGGATTAATCTAATCGCAAAATACATTTAATTTTGTCTTTCAAATTAGTGAAAGTAGTGTTTGAATCCTAGTGACTCGATTAATTGTCTATTCTGAGGGTTCAACCGTAGCATATTGCCACGTCTTAACCCTTTACAGACCAGGTTTGTTAAAAAATTCGCCACTTTTTAATTTATATAGGAAAGGTAGTTAACTGTTTGTACTCAAGGGAGTTGGGATTGCCTATACAAAGAATTGCAGGCGCCCGACTAAACCTCTACTTATTGTAAGTGTCGACTTCCAGACTTGCATGAATTCAGCATCACGATACGAGAACAATAAGAAATAGACTAGAGGAGAAAAAATGAGTATACTCGGGCTTGGTCCATAAAGGGTTAAACGCATAAAACTACAATATATGAACCATCTGATTAAAGGTGTTTACCCTTTTATCCCTTTCATTTCAGTGCCGGTTCGTTTTGCCAATGAAAGGGGGGGGGGGATAAAAATTGTGATTTCTTAAAGTTCACCTCGAGGTTCGGTAAATTCTGTAATTTTAAAAATTGCGTCATCAAAAATCCAGTGGCTAATTGTAAATCGATGCCGGAAAGTGAAGCGTCCAGAATCACGTTTTTCTCGGAGTTTCGTATACATCGTTCTCACTGTAGGTCACTTTGAGCCACGCTCGCCTCAGCCTCACCGCATATTCGCTGCTTTCTATTCTTATTAAATCACATTGTCAGGGTTGAGGTTAGTGCGTGTTGATTGAATACTTTCGTTGGCGCTTGAAGCTTGGAGCTTGGATCTCGCTCCATAAATGAAAAGCCGGCTCCATCCCATCCATTCATCCCTTTCCCCGCCTCTCTCCACCCGTGGCTCCCGCATCCCTTTTATTCTCGTGTCTCAATTTTACAGAAGCTGCCTCCGGCGCAAGAGCGGCTCTGCCCTGCCCCGCCCCGCCCCTTCTCCGCAGCCTATCCACTCTTTTCACTCAACTCAACCGCTCATTGGGACGTATGCACCTGCAGCAGGGCTGCCTTTTTGCGTATAATCAATGCTATTTTTCAATTCACCGATGATTCCACCGGTTGAGGAAAGATTACACAGTTCAGTTCAGTGCATGACTGCAATAAACTAAAATAATCGCATCTGTAATCTTTTCTCAACCGGCGGAGTCGTCGATGACTTAAAAAAACTTGCGGATATTTTAATTAATGAACGGAGTTTCCTCCGGTTGAGAAAAGATTACAGATCAGAGTATTTTCGTGCATTACAGTTTTACACTGAACTGAACTGTGTAATCTTTTCTCAACCGATGGAATCAGCGGTGAATAGAAAAATAGCATTGATTATACTCAAAACGGCAGCCCTGCTGCAGTGCCGGTTCGCGTACATTAAGCTATTTTCGTTGTCCTTCCATTTGAATCCACGCAAAAGTATCGATTGAAGCTCCTGCAGAATCAGTAGCATAGTGTGTAATTTGGCAACGCTGTGTTTCGTCCTTTTAAACGTATTTAAAAGCTTGCGGACTTTTGGAAATGCACAGTGTGCTCTCATCCATCAAATCGATATTTTTCAGTGGCGTCGCGTGCAATTTGGCAGCGCGGCCGTAGAACCCGTAAAAAAACCCGAGACGACCCCTATCGAGTGATACATCAATCGAAAAGGCGTAACAAACTGAGCATTTTAGCGCAAACCGGAGGCCCATATCAATTTTCATGTTCGAGAAATCGAATGTCAAATGTCGATTCACAGCATGCGATATCTCGAACATGAAAATTGATATGGGCCTCCGGTTTGCGCCAAAATGCTCAGTTTGTTACGCCTTTTCGATTGATGTATCACTCGATAGGGGTCGTCTCTCAAAATTTTTCTGATGGCTCCCCGTGGGGGCCAAAAACGTTAAAAATGTTTGGGGGCTTTAAAACCAAATTTTGACTAAACTTTTGTTGAAATTGAATTTTTTTCTGAAAAGGGCTTACTCTTTAGAGTATTTTAGGTTCCCTGTTCTTTAAATTCCGACTTTTCAAAGTGGAGTAATGATTTTTTGAAAATGGGCCCAAATCGAACTTTGACCTTCGATATATCGAAAACGAAAAACGATATCGACCTTCGGTTTGCACCAAAAGTCTTAGAATTTTACCTTCTTTTCGAATATCAAATAAAAAATTGGGGTCCCCATTTGAAGTATTGGATTTAGGGAGGTCCTACCCCCCTGGGGGCCCCCCTAATCGGTGACCCCCTTAAATGATGTCTCCCTCAAAAAATCGAACACGTGTTTCAGCGTTTTTCGAAATTCGGAGCCGTTCTCGATATATTCGGCCTGGCTCCTTTTTTAATTGACACCCTGTATGTATAGAGGTCCCCATTTCAGTTCACGTGTTTATTTGATAGGTATTTCTTACAAGAGAAGCATCCGAAAACTGATATTCGTGAGTAGTTTTCACTTTTCAACAGGATCCTATTTTAATTTAAGGTATTGTATATGTGTTAGGGGCGGGGGGGGGGGGGCTCCGAAGAAGATAATTCCAATTACGGAGGTGCAGACTGCAGAAGGTGCAATGTATCTGAAGGCGAGCGCCGAGCGGCCTCCAAGACCGACTCATTAGGAGTCACTCCTCATCGTCAACGGTAATCCTCGTCCTCCTTCAATTCACGGCTTAGGCAAAAACAGAGCCGTCGTGTGGGAACAGTTATCTCACTACAACTCCATTAAATCTCGGCGCTTTTGTGAGCAGGTGCTAAGTTGCCATGGTCCTTACGCCGCGCTGACCGCTGTGACTGTGGTGGCAGTAGAGAAGGCGTTTGCTGAGCTTAAATTAATTAAAAGTTACTCGCGTAATTCAATTGACCAAGTCCTACCTTCCTCTCTCGATTGAAAATGCAAGAACTCGGGAAATAACAGTTTCCAAATGCGATCAGCGAAGTCATTAAAATGCGATTGTTTTTTTTTTTCTTTCTTTCTTTCTTTCTTTCTTTCTTTCTTTCTTTCTTTCTTTCTTTCTTTCCTTCCTTCCTAAGCTAGAATGTCCCCGGTCGATGTAGGCAATGTGTGTATATTTTATCAAATGATATTTACCTTGTCGCAGCTCGTCGCTTGTAATTGAGGAGTTCTCTGGAAGAGGGGCGTGATCGCGAAAATCGAGTTTTGAGATAATCAGCTTTGAATATTTCAAACTGTTGCCAACTAGTTAATATAAAACTTACAGTTTGGAAACTCTCATCAATGGTGGAGCATATCCATAATTTTGTGTTGGCACTATTGTTTTTATCAGAATACATATTTAAAGTAGAGAAATAAAGATTTCCTGAAGCTCCACTCACGCCCTTCTTCCAGAGAACTCAAATTTTTTTTAATACTAAGCTATTAAAGGTCATGTAGAGAGTAAATAAATCCAATTAAACTGAAAAAAATGTTTCATTGTCATTTAAGGACATATTTTGGGTCATTACAATGAGTTTGTGAATTGTTTAGTCCCAATTTTGGCGTTTTGTTGATTAAAGAATTCTCGGATTCCTCACATTCACTGGTGACATTATATTCACTATCTGCACTGTCACTATCGCTCATTTTGATGAAAAAATGTTTAAATAAACAATATTTACTTCATCTTCTTACAAAATGACTTCAAAAAACGGCCGAACGCGGAGCGAAACCGTGTAATCAAAGCACTGATAACTGCTAACCTTAAAACTTACTGTTATTGTTTTCCTCAAAAAGTGCTACCAACCGAAATTCAAAATGCTATATTTCCCTCAATTTTTGAGGTATCGGTATGAAATTTGGTACGCATGTAAACTAGGATACGTAGAATCGATTTAGCCGTTCTCCCGAAAAAGGGCGTGAGTGCACTCACGCCCCCTCTCCTTCCGACCTCCTCCATTATTCATTTCTGTGATCATTAGTTAAACCGTCGACAATTTTAATATTATTTTGATTTAAATTCCGTCTGGATATTTCACTGACACTTTAGAAATTTCATTTTGTCAATATTTCTAATTATTTAACGGAACATACATGGATTCTCTTAACCTCGGTCTCAACCAAAAAAGCACAGCCGAATGTACTTCCAAGAAAATTTTCTACGACAAACGAAAACCATAACAAAGCCAGGCCGATTGCTGAGCACACCGGTCGTTAAAACCGATTTTGTCAGACCTAAAATTCCTTAAAATGCCTGTGGTTATGACCGATACGTCGCTCTTAAAGCGCGCTAAACGAATGCATTTGCTCAAATACGTTGATATAATTATTCGAAAGGTCTTACTAAGTGATGTCGCTATGACCGATTTTTGTTGTACTTTGTTGTACTTGTATCTCGTCCTCGTGAATGTTCGTGAGTTAGTAAGACGACAAAGTAAGGCATGAAGGCAAAAATTCCGTCTTGTGATCAGAAAGGAAGTTGTGAAATCTCGCTGTTAAGAGTCAAATCACATGAATAATAGTTAAATCACAAAGAACCAAGTGAGATTGGAAAACTCCACATGTTCAGAGATTGATTTGCGTACTTTAGTCACAGCAATGTGGCTTGTTGATTATTAACGTAATCAGTAGCTTCCAAAATCTTCCCATGAACTCAAAAAGTCATTTCCATTTTGAACAACCTGCTCTAAACTGTACACTAACTTCACCGACGTACTACAGTATAGACGGAACCACCACCTTTCTTCAAATAACATCGCAACCTCAAACTTTTAGATTTTTCGTTTAAACGTGAAATATTATGACTTATATTGCTACCTGGTTCTTTCTGGTTTACAGAAAATTTAAAATGAAACAAGAATTGTATGTTGCTAACTAGAACCATTCATAATTTGGTAGCTAATATGTTTATGTTCAAAATGTTCACATAAACGCGGGGTTACGTCTATGTAGTAGTACGTCGGCGATAATGGGGTAAATAGTGTAACGCGGGTTTTTTGAAATGGAGGTGATTTATTTAATCAATGAGTGGATTTTAAAAGTTTTACTGTGCGTATCGTTATTTCCGTGGAATTTCTCCTTAGAATCAATGTGTCATATTGCAGTAGCAAATGTATGTATCAACAGACCCATTCCGCAGAATTTCGTAAATAAAAATAAAATCGGAATTTCGGAATTTATTCCGCATTACGGTGATGCTATAGTTATGACTGTGTTTCTTTATGCACGCGGATTAATTGTTTCAAATCACTGTAGCAAAAGGTTGCCCATCATTGTTTGTAGTTTCAAAATTAGGCTGCTTCCGACTTTAACGAAACTTTGGGCAACATTCAATTCCCCACTCTTGTTTTTCGGTGATACGTAAGTATATGGTGTAATTCGGCGCGGTGTTGGTGCCTGAAGTGAATAGAAATCCTGCTCAAATGTACCATAATACACACCGTGCCATTTTCTCGACGGAACAAACGCGCGCCGCGCGGCGGGTATGGGCGCGCGTGGGGATAGAAATATAGATATAACGAACGAACAAATGGGTGGGCGATGAGCGTCATGTCAGGCGGCGACCATCGGTTCTGAGTCATTCGTAGCCCCATTATTCATTCCAACTGCAATCGAGGCGTTGAATGCAACAATAACACTTCGCCTTTGTAAAATACATCAGAGGAGTGTCGTTGTTGCAGTTAACCGCCTCAATAGAAGGCGGTCTCTGGAAGAAGAGCCTACGGAATTTCAGGTGCGCTCATTTCTCGGACCCATGTGTGGAAATAAGATCGGGATTTATAGTTTAGAGCGCAGCTGCTGTGTTCTGTGGCACTTTGTGGCTCAATGGACCCCTCCGATTCGATTCAATTCATACGTGCGTAAACTCACTCGATGCACAAACTAAATACAAATCGATTATGCATCGCCGCAAATTGCTATCTGACGTTGCGCGGGTGCGGTAGGCCGCGTGAGGCGGCTACGGCAATGGCAGCGCCGGTCCCTATATATACATAGTCGATGGGTATTTTAGTTACGCAAAAGCATGGGTAAGCTATTCCTCCTCTTCCCCCACCCCCCCCCTCTTCTTGCTCCCAAACCAATTTCCCTCCCAACCTCTCCCCACCCCTCTTTATGCCCCCTATCTCCTCACTTGTTCGTCCGTCAGATGCGATTCATGAATTAAATGCGACCGCGCTGCGTCGCGTCGCGTCGCGCTTCACCACAGCCCAACTTTACCTTTGTCACTTCCCGGGAACACGAACTTGCTGGATTAATTGATAGCGAATGTGACAATTTTGAAAGGTCAATTTTTAGATTAACAGTAAAATTCAGGTGGTTGGTGCTGAACGGGTCCTTGGTTTGATCGGTATAGTGGCGGCTCGTAAACATCAGTATTGGTGGGGCAGTAAAAACAAAGGCCTGGAAACCCAGTACCAATAAATGTACGGTCCGGACGGTCCTTGTTCTTTAACGTTAGGTGCAGTCCTAACCAATCAGAAGCGAGGATTCGCTACTTGGGGTCGAGAACAAGAAACCCTCCGTACCGTATATTTATTGGTCCCAAAGGTCTGGCGAAGGCATTGGGATACCTCGAAGAAAGGAGGGAGATTTAGGAGTTCTTCCACCAGAAATTAAAACAAGGATCAAATCGTCCTGATGTGAAAACAGAGTTTTCGATGTGATTTCAGAAATGGTTCGTGTTTCCTCTCTTTCACCCAATGGCTCGCCTCTGAGTCGGATTGATTGTGAGATCGTCTTTTGCGTGGTTCGACTTTTGAAAAGTACTTACAAGGTGTTAAATTTTTTTAAAGATTTCACCTCCAGCCCCCCCCCCCTCCCTTGTTAAAATTTTATTATTATTATTTTATATTATTGGTTTTGGACCGGTTAAATGGAATGTTTGTTTGAATTGTTTCAGGGATTCCTGGTAGCGATTTTCTACTGTTTTTTGAACACAGAAGTACAAAATACGTTGAAGCATCACATGGAAAGATGGCGGGAGGCTCGTGAGCTGGGAGCAAGCGGCCGCCGCTACACATTTAGCAAAGACTGGTCACCAAACACTCGTACCGAGAGCATAAGGTACCAGGTTAGATTAAACCTATTCTTTTTTCATTTTACTTTTTGTAGACATAAGCCGTCTTTTTTTTAGGTCCACAATCGCTCACTGCAGTGGACCGGTGTGGTTCACAGCCGCCGTCTTGTTACTTTTTGGACGTCCGTGAATGGGCGGAGCTTAAGCCTGTGCGATGTCCAGTTTTATACATCGAAGTTCGATATCCGAAAAATATCGAAATTTTATCGATGTATCGAAACAAATGTCAACAAGCAAAAAATGAGTAATCACTGAAAATCATAAAACTTTTTAATGCTTCTGAGATGATTTAAGAGGAAAAAGTGACTCTCGGGTCTGTTTTCAGAAGAAATATCGATAGTATAATAATTCATTCGATGGCAGGAAAACATCGACACTTCGATCGATGCATCGAACATTAAAAATAATGAAAACAAGAAACCGAAGTGATGTAGGATATTGACTTTTATTGTACTTAAGACGCCTTTCTGATGATGGCTAAAAGCCGAAAGGCGTCTTAAGTACAATAAAAGTCAATATCCTACATCACTTCGGTTTCTTGTTTTCATTATTTTTAATTTACACAATGGTGATGTTCAATCTCAACAACTTTAACATCGAACATTGCACAGGCCTATCGGAGCTTCTCGTTCGGGAAAGAATCTTTATTAGATATTTCCCTTTTCCCATGTTGGTGGCACTGAATTGAGCGTTTGTGAACTGTGGCTCGCAACATACACTCTGGACTCGAACGTGGGTTTGACGTTTAACTTTATCAACCAATATCCAGTGGTGGCTTGCCTAATTTGGCACCAATGTTTTCTCTAAATTAGAATCTATTCACAACAATCGATTGTTGATTGGTGAAGCGCGCTACTTCATTATCGAATCGACTGTTTCACACAAAATCAAATGGAAGAAAAACTTTGTCGCCAAATTGCCCGAGGTGCCACTAGACTTTACGTCACTCAGCTCTCAAAACGCGTTTCGACTATGAATAACCGTTGAACTGCCATGTGTTATAAATGGAATGAGTTTGAAACGAAAACAAGTTGTCTCGAAATGTATTGCAGTGTCAAATTTTGCCTTTAATAGTTTATTTTTACGAATTCTGTTAAAAGCGCGTATAACAGCGCTCCTAGCGGACTACACGAAGAACCTTTCTTGGGTTTCCGTATAGGTACGACATCAGTTCTCTTGCTGCATTTGCCTTCATTTCTATTGGCTGCCTGCATGTTAATGTGACTTGTTGACGTTCACATTCACGTTCAAAAAATTGATGCGTGCGGGGGGAAAAACGCACGGCTAGAGTTGTTCCTTTCTAATGGTTCAATAGGCAGATTTTTCATTTTTAGTTTATTTTTGTGAAACTATAGTCTGTTTGCTAGTGTCTCGGTGTATTATTGGACTAGCTGATTTCAATTAAAAGTCTACAAGTTCCAGTCTGTATTTAACAATTTTCCCCCAACAGTTTTCTCCATAGTTCGAAAATTGACGAAAAATAAAATCAATACTTAATATAATGTAAGCAGTGTGATGCGCGCATGAAAGAGTTGGCCTTCCTTCAAGTGAAACTAAAGTTTAATAAGTTAAGAATGCAGTGAATGGCAACTACCGATTTGTTGTAAAAAAAAAAAAAAAAAAACTTAAGTACTATAAATTGGGGGACTAAAAGCTTCTGAACAAAATTTATGCTCTCAGAAACTACATCTAACGATTAGATTAATATCAGTCGGGATGGACAAATAAAGTGCCTGGAACTAGTTTTGAAAGATTTAAAACGCCAATTTTAATTTAGCTACTTTTTGTCACTAAATCAGTCAATTTTGCCCTCTATGTGTTGGTATACTCCATCACTCTTCGCTCGAAATCAATTTTTGACTCTGTATCACGATATTTATTCACAGCAGAGAGTGGCATTTAAAACAAGTCTCAGATCGAAACTGCAAATTAAAGCTGGAAGCACACATAATAAATTCATCCGTCGATTATCGCGGTATACGATGTTAAATGCAGTAGATCGAAATCCGTGGGGGTAGGTACGAAACAGAGGCGCAGCCAGGATTTCTTCCATCCCTCTCATTTTCACTTTAAATGTAATTGTAGAATAAGGATGGAAAGAGGAGCTTTTAACTTGTCTATTCTTGTCTAACATACGTGTTTCAATGGAGGAAAGAGAAGAATAGAGAATTCCTCGTTTCGATAGTATTTATGGAACGACGCGCTGTGGCGCATTGGTCTGAGTAAACACTAAACCGGCCGATCCCCGTCTGCATGGGTACCGTCGAAATCGGTGACGACTATTTGCACCGAAATTCGTGACATCAAGTTCAGATAAGAATGCGAGTGCAGCTGTCTATTGGTGGCTAATGGGAGGAAAGCGGACTCCTATCATTTCAATCAAAATTTTGAATTACTTTTCAGGAAGTTTTCAATTCAGGGTTGCCATTGAGAAAGAGTCAGTAATAGTACACAGCAGAGTAGATGAAAGGTCGGAGGTGCCTTTTAACCCATATATGCCCAACTTTTTTTGAACATGTTGGGTGTTTTTTGGTGTTTTTCTCAAAAAACATCACCTTAGAGTTAAAAAAAAAATTTAAATTTAAAAATTGTGAAATTTTCTGGTCCAGCTAAACTATAAGTGCTGAATGGTCACAACATTGATTTTTGAGTTCAATTGGCCTGAATTTACTGTAATTTGGTCCCAAAAAAAAACCATTATAAGTGGGTCGTTAACGACCCAATAGGCTTATATTAGGGTGTTTCATTTTTTATAAAGTTTCGCAAAACCCTGCTCCCCGGGCTTTTTCCCATTTCTTTTGGTCCCAATAAGAACACCCTGAAGTTTGAGCATCCTAGGTTAAGTCTAGGGTTTCCCGCAAAAGGCCTAAAGTTTCAGAAATTTTGTGAATTTACGCAATTTTGAGCCTTTTTCCAACTTCTTTTAGATTCACTTCCCACTAATGAAATAACCTTTAATGGCCTCTAGTATACTGCAAAACTACCCTAAAGAGCCCTAAAGTCAATTTAGAACAAAATTTTTGACCCTTCATGACCCCAAAGTTCACTAAAAATTAGAGGAAATAACGTAAAAAAACGACTTTTTTAGCCCTCCTAGGAGATTTTAGGAATTCATTGTTGACTAGGCATGCTTACCCTCGAAACCATCAAAGTGACTGAGAATTTAAAGATATAAACTGAACTTTTTGAGCAGCACACGCTTAAAAAGCATGCAAGGGGGGGGGGGCAAAACCGTGACAAAAAAATGTATTGGTAAATTTTAGAATGGAGCAAAGGAAAGATGTCGGAAAGTTCCTTAATTGATTAAAACTTTGATGGGTTCTCATGGTGGGGGGGGGGGGGGGGTCAGGACCCCCCTCTTCCCCCCGATCAGCGATCTGTCATATTTGAAACAGGGCCTTAGCAACTTTGTGTTTCAATTGATCTGCCCATTTGAACGCATGTGTTAGAAAAGGATAGATATGGGGCCTGTCGGGTGACTTCAGCCCCTGTTCCTGTCATATTTTAACATACGCATTCAAATGGGCAAAGAGAGAGAGAGAGACAGAAACATTCATGGGCCAAATTCCCATTCATGGGCCAAAGTGTTCGGGCAAGATGGTGCGTGGTTAAAAAAAAAGCCCCGAATTGTGGGACGAAGACATTGATTTTAAAATGATGAAGGTTTTCGTGAAAAATCTTAAAGTCGTCAATGACGCAGCAGAACGGGGTATCAAGATGATGCAAGACTTTTCCAACAGCATTACGAAAAGTGAAAAAGGAAAACAAGATTTATTGCAGACGGTAGAGGAAAATCGAAAAAAATTACCTACTTTCTTTAAGTCCGATTTAAAAAAAAAAACTTTAATTATCGAAATTATTTAAAGGTACATTATTTTGAAAAACTTTTCCCCGTGCTCCATTTCAAAATCAAACCAATTGAATGTTTAAATATTACTAATAACTTCTTGTACTCTTGTTCGCATTCTTATTAAAATAAAATAAAAATGTGCAAAACTATTCCGTTACATCATAATTTTATCATCTTTCTTGCTAATTAACCCATTTTATACGCATTTATCTCTTTTATGACCCCCCCCTCTCCGGGATTTCTCCTAAACGTGTGCTGTTCAATAAATTCAGTGTACATCTATACATTTTCATTCACTTTGATGTTTTCAAGGGTAAGTATACTTTACTGCTTTGTCAACAATGAATTCCCGAAATCTTTTAGGGGGCTTAAAAAGTCGGTTTTTTACGTTATTCCCTCTAATTTTTAGTGAACTTTGGGGTCATGAAGGATCAAAAATTTTGTTCTAAATTGACTTTAGGGCTCTTTAGGGTAGTTTTGCAGTATACTAGAGGCCATTAAAGTTTATTTCATTAGTGGGAAGTGAATCTAAAAGAAGTTGGAAAAATGCTCAAAATTGCGTAAATTCACAAAATTTCTGAAACTTTAGGCCTTTTGCGGGAAACCCCAGGCTTAACCTAGGATGCTCAAACTTCAGGGTGTTCTTATTGGGACCAAAAGGAATGGGAAAAAGCCCGGGGAGCAGGGTTTTGCGAAACTTTATAAAAAATGAAACACCCTAGCTTATATGGGCATATACCTTTAAGACCACAAAATATTGACTGAAAAGCCAAGGAAACAACAAAAAACAAATAAATTTCTTATTGAGAGAACAGTCTCTCTTTAGAGAACCTTAAGACTGCGAAAAACAAAACTTTTCAGCCCCAAAACACATGAAAAACAGGGTTAAAACAGAGAGCACATAAATGAACAAAAAACAGTCAAAACAAATCAAACTAGAACTCTTTTTTCAGACTTTTTAAAGTCAAACCTTTTTCGACGGTAAACATTCTTAACCTCATATGGGCCAAGCCCGAGTTTACTCGTCTTTCTCCTCTAGTCTATTTCACATTGCTCCTGTATTCAGCGATTCAGAATAAACGCGATTCTGGAGATTTGCACGTACAAGATAAGGTGTCGTTTGTGCGCCTTCAATTAGTCGTATAGGCAGTTCCAACTCCCCCGAGTACGAATAGTTAACTACCCTCCCTATATTCACGGAAGAGTGGTGTTCTGTTGATCAAACCTGGTCTGTAAAGGGTTAAACGTGAGTTCAAGTTAACTGTGTTTTGACTATTTTTTGTTCATTTTCAGCACTTCTTACCACTGACAGTGACACTCTAGGTATTTAAAATTTTATTGCACTCCTTCGACTTTGCGCATTTTAGCAATCAGCGCAGCATCAGGTTTAAATTCTAAGATGCCTCATTTTCTTTTAACGTACCATGCAGTGCATTAAAGCAGCAACAGTTTCAGTTTTTAACTTGTTTTTTTCAAGAGTTTTAGTCCATTTAAGATCACTGAAAATTCGCTCTATGGAGGCATTAGAATATGGCAGCACTAAAAGCAGTTTCATTAAAACTAGCAAATTGCGCGAAAACGGCACGGTGAAATTTTTTGGTGTCGTGAGAACTTTTGCTCAGCTCGACGAGCGGCGTCGATCTATGTAAAGAAATCAACTTTTAGCAAGGAGCCGTTTCCCATAAGGAATGTTCCCCGTCCTTTCTGAGAGTCATCAATATTCAAACTCGACTATTTTCGCCGAGTTTTGGCTCTTTAGGGCGAAAATGTTGTCCGTTGCTCGTATCTTTGACCGTCCGCAATTTTTACTGGGCGTGTGTAAATAAAGTCTGTCGGTTCTTGGATGTCCTCCGTGCAGTTGCGGCTCGTGCAATCTGGCAACGATGCTAATTTTCCATTTAAACCTATGCAAAAGTATCGATATCTTGGGGGTGCAATTGTACCTCGTGAAGATCGATTGTTTTACATAGGTTTCAATGGAGAGAATCCGTTGTTGCCAGATTGCACGCGCCGCCACTATACCTCCGTGCCAAGAGTAAGGTCGGGAGAACAACGGCCACTGCGAAGGGTCAGGGTAGCCGGCATAGCCGCACTGTTGTTAAATAGTGCATTACTACCTGAATTCTTACCCGCCTTCTTATCGTGAACAGAGTATAAGGATGAGGAATTAAGGGTATGCCCAGTGGCGGATCCACCGGGGGGGCACGGGGGTACGTGCACCCTTCCCCCCCCCAGAAGCCTCAAATTTTGCCTTTTTTTCTATAGTAATAGCCTGAAATTGCTTCCACCAACGCTTCAAATTTCAAAATTTCACAGGCGCCCCCCCAGAAAAATTTTCTGGATCCGCCACTGGGTATGCCCTTAATTATTTTCTATTCTCTGTTCGAATGATCATCATAATTTGAATGAACATGAATTATTCTTGTAAATTTGTTTTTGTTTCGGACAGGCTGTGCAACTCGCAGCAGGTAACAACTGCAGGGAACCACTACCGAAAGCGAGAGTCGACTACCAGTGATACAACGACCATGACCCTGGTTGGACCAATAGCTGCCGTCGCCGCCGCCACGGGCAATGCCACCAACGGCACCGGCACCCGCTTCTCCAACGGCTCAATGGGGCGACCGTTCCTGGAATCAGCCGCGACGCTTGAAAATGTCGTCTGAGAGAGTTGCAACAAAATTGCTAACCTGGAAAGTTTCTCTCCGACTGTTGTCATTTCTGGGAGGGGGAAAAAAATGTCATCTTGCAAATGCATTTGATTCCCTCTTTGTTGCAGAGATGGAGGAAGTTGTAATTGAGGCGAGCTCCGGAGCAAGGTCATTATAACCCAGGGCTGCCGTTTTGCGTATAATCAATGCTATTTTTTCATACACCGATGATTCCACCGGTTGAGAAAAGATTACACAGTTCAGTTCAGGGTATGACTGTAATGCACGAAAATACTCTGACCTGTAATCTTTCCTTAATCGGTGGAAACTCCGTTGATTAATTAAAATATCCGCAAGTTTTTTAAAGTCATCGACGACTCCACCGGTTAAGAAAAGATTACAGATACGAGTATTTTCGTGCATTACAGTAATACACTGAACTGAACTGTGTAATCTTTTCTCAACCGGTGGAATCATCGATGAATTGAAAAATAGCATTGATTATACGCAAAACGGCAGCCCTGTTATAACCAGTGGCTCGCGTACAATGGGTCTGTTGCAAACTTTTGCTACAGCGCTATAGAGTGTTCAATCTCGTGTAAAATCGCGTGAAAAGTCTATTGGTGGCATCAGAAAGTCATGAAATGCGATAATAAACCCACAAGAGACGTTTAATGAAATCCAAGATGGCGGTAAAATATCGAGCAACCTGTATTCAAGCACTACGAACATCCAAGGATAGCCAACCTCACAATATCGATCACACCCAATCACAAAGTAAATAAACACATAACCTCTGAAGCTGTGAGGTTGTCAACGTTGGCAATCCTTGGATGTTAAAGGTGCAAGCATGCAGATTGCTCGATATTTTACCGCCATCTTGGATTTCATTAAACGTCTCTTGTGAGTTTATTATCGCATTACATGACTTTCTGATGCCACCAATGGACTTTTCGGGCGATTTTACATACGATGAAACACTGTTTATCGTTGTAGCAAAAGTTTGCAATAGACCCATTAGGCAACGTTGCGTTTTGTACTTTCAGACAAATGTGAAAGATCGTATTTAAGACTGCTCGCCAATCACTCAACAGCAACAATAGCAGTGCTGCCTCCGTTTTGTGGATCTTTAGTGGCTTTCTGCAATTCATCGGTGATTCAATCGGTTGAGGCAAAATTCAATCGGTACGCACCTTAGGGTGTGTCAAAAATACCAAAGTTGTGAAAAACCTTGCTCCCCCGCGTTTTTCCCATTCCTTTTGTCCTTCTGATGAAGAAAAATCCATTCCGAAATTTTTCGGAGGGGGGGAAAGTTCCCCGAAAGCTCCCCAAAGTTTCAAATTTTTCGTCAAAATTAGGTAAATTTAAAAAAATTCGTGATAGCATGGATTTTCTTATAAACCCTAAAAATGGCATGAAAGTTACTTTTGGGATGTATTTGAATCATAAAAAATATTCTCAAACCGTTTCAGGCATAAAACAGCCCTCCAAAGCCCCCTTCAAAATACGTAATTTTACTGACAAATTCCCGACTTGGCCGACTAGTCAAATTTGTACCATGCACCTCCTTGAGGTTAAAACGTTGTTACTCAAGGTGGATTATATAATTTTCCTGGTTAAACCATGCCAGAAGGACTTCTCTGTTCAACCGGGGGGGGGGGGGGGGGGGGGGGGGAGCGCGCTCCTCAAGAAAGTCCTGTACAGCAAACAGCCGCTTGAAATCCCACGGCAACAAACGAGTAGTCTGATGCCGTGGATGCATGTAAATTCTTTAAGCAGTTTGTTCTTTTTGACTCTTGTTTGCCCTAAATTATACGCAAAGTATTAATTTGTAAATTAGGTAATTCTGGCGCTCTTTTAGGAATCATCGTTGCCTTAGGATTTGTTGGTTGTGGTTTTCGATTACAATATAATCATCGGATTATTTATTGTATGATGTTTTAGCTTGGAGATTTTTACTATAGTTTCTACTTTTGAACTCATTCCAAGGCGTTCATTAGCGGCGCTAATAAATTCTAAACTAAAACCGGCAAACGTTAACACGGACTAAAAATTTTTTTGGTACAGTTAGAACACAAGTTTCGGACAGCTTTGCTTTTTTCCTTTCGTGAACATGAAACTATGCATCGCGATCGGTGGCAGAAGATGGCGGGATTAATATATCTGAAGCATCTTCAAAAGGAGCCAGTTGTAGGACTCATCACCCGTGTTTGAGAAGCCTCCGATGCCTTCATATTACGCGCTGTTTTTCTCGTTGTACCCGTTGCTCTTTTTCTAAGCATTTCTTTCCGTAACGTTTAACTTCCGAACCTAAAGTTACCTTTTTGTTCTCTTTCAAGAACTACATGAACTCAATGTCTTCTTCCTTTTGTTTTGCAGTCCTTAGTCTATCCGTTTCTATGAGTTTTTCAAAAGATGTGTGAGCAATTAAGAGGTAACTTTCCAAAGTGCCCTTGAATGTTTTTTCATTATCTTTCTGTTTTTCGTGCTTGCACGTCAAATGTGCGCTTTGTCGCCAATCTGTATAATTTAGGAATAATTTTTCCACTTTTTGTTTAATTTTATATTTCCTTTGAAGCGGAATCCCTGTTTTTGACCAAATCTCATGAATTTCTCCAATAATTATACGAGGGTCATCCAAAAAGTAAGGTTCCCTCGTCTATTCCTCCAAAAGTAAGCACGATAAATCAAATCTGTAAAGAGTGTTTTATTTCTGATACTCTCAACTTTTCAGCGGTACCAAGTTTTTTAAATTTGTACCACTGGTTCACTAGAAAATCAATTTTTAGCCGGACAAGTCGCGGCACGATCCGTCCACCTCTCGACGCGCTGACGGAGATGCACATCACGTTGTCGCATCATTGTTGTCGCTTTCCACACCTCACCAGGTATCACTGATAAGACAGGCACAATCATCTGTCCACTGTTTTGAAGATTTATCAATGAAAATGAATTTACTGATAAAATTTGGGCAGCTCCATTATGATCGACTGATCATTGAATCAGTGTTACGCGTATCATCATGGAGTTGCCACTGCAAAATGTTTCTCAGTGTAAAATCCGTGCCGTTATTCGTTTTTTTGTCGCGAAAGAGAAGAGTGCGAAATTTGTCCTCATCCTCCGTATTCTCCAGATCTTGCTCCCAGTGACTATCATCTCTTCCCGCAGCTTAAAAAACACCTTGGTGGACAGCACTTTCAAAATGATCAACAGGTGATATCCGCAGTTAATGACTGGCTCCGTAATCAACCAAAGCAGTTCTTCGAGAGAGGCATTAAGAAACTTCTGCCACGGTATGAAAAATGCATCGATCGGAATGGTGATTACGTGGAAAAATGAGGTAAGACTCTTAAATAGTCAATTTTAAGTTTCCAAAAGGCACCTCTCCATAATTGTTTCCGAGTCGCAGGAAACCCAAAACATTTGACGAGATTTATAGCGCGTCGAGAGGTGGACGGAACTAGAGTCCCTATATGTAGAGAGTTAAGACAAGAGAAATCATGGGCGCCGCCATTGGATGCGATTTTGCACATTTGTTTACATTCTGAGGCCGTTGTTGTGTCTTGCTCCACTGCAAAGATTACAGATCCGCTAAGTTTGTAACGATGTAATCTTTCCCTGCATTTGTTGATCGACATGTATTAACGCTTTTTAATGATTCTTTTGAGATTTATGGACATTCTTGTGGTGCATTATGATTAAAATTAACAGGTTCGTCACAAATTAACTCTTTTATCTGTAAAAGACCGTTGGTAAACAAAACAAAAGTGCAAAATCGCATCCAATGGCGGCGTCCGTAGAGCCTAAAATTCATCGACCAATCAGAAGTTGACTACCCTCTTGTCTTAACTCTCTACATATAGGGACTCTAGACGGAACGTGCCGCGACTTGTCCGGCTAAAAATTGATTTTCTAGTGAACCAGTGGTCCAAATTTAAAAAACTTGGTACCGCTGGAAAGCTAAGAGTATCAGAAATAAAATACTTTTTACAGATTTGATCTATCGTGCTTACTGTTAGAGAAATAGACGAGGGAACCTTACTTTTTGGATGACCCTCGTATCATACACAGGCTGCAGGCTGTATCCATGTTTGTACTGCTTGAAATCCCCGTCTTTCAAGTAGCACAAACGACGGAGAATATCGCCATTTGTTGGAATATTGTTTTGATGGAAAGACTCGCTAAGCTTTCCCCAATAAGCCAATATTCATTTTGAACGGAGACTAAGCATTTTACACAAGTATTTAAATAGTGCAAAGAAAGCGCTATGGTCAAGAATTTATTAGCGCCGCTAATGAACGCCTTGGAATGAGTTCAGAAGTAGAAACTAATAAAAATCTCCAAGCTACACATCGTACAATAAATAATCTGATGATTATATATTGTAATCGAAAACCACAACCAACAAATCCTAAGGCAACGATGATTTCTAAAAGAGTGCCAGAATTACCTAATTTACAAATTAATACTTTGCGTATAATTTAGGGCAAACAAGAGCCAAAAAGAACAAACTGCTTAAAGAATTTACATGCATCCACGGCATCAGACTACTCGTTTGTTGCCGTGGGGTTTCAAGCGGCTGTTTGCTGTACAGGACTTTCTTGAGGAGCGCGCTGGACCCTCCCCCCCTCCCCCCCCGGTTGAACAGAGAAGTCCTTCTGGCATGGTTTAACTATGAAAAGTATATAATCCACCTTGAGTGACAACGTTCTAACCTCAAGGCGGTGCATGGTACAAATTTGACTAGTCGGCCAAGTCGGGAATTTTTCAGTAAAATTACGTATTTTGAAGGGGGCTTTGGGGGGCTGTTTTATGCCTGAAACGGTTTGAGAATTTTTTTTATGATTCAAATACATCCTAAAAGTAACTTTCATGCCATTTTTAGGGTTTACAAGAAAATCCATGCTATCACGAATTTTTTTAAATTTACCTAATTTTGACGAAAAATTTGAAACTTTGGGGAGCTTTCGGGGAACTTTCCCCCCCTCCGAAAAATTTCGGAATGGATTTTTCTTCATCAGAAGGACAGAAGGAATGGGAAAAACGCGGGGGAGCAAGGTTTTTCACAACTTTGGTATTTTTGACACACCCTAACGCACCTACACGGAAAAAAAAGACTGGTAGGATTTACCATCTGCATAGCTGATTTTGGAGTCTGCTAGCACGTATGGTAAATGTCACTAGATTATGGTAAAATGCACCAACATGTTAACTTAATTTACCACAAGGTACGTTGAATTTACCGTACTTTGGTAAAATTTACCATACTTGCTAGCATACGCCAAAATTAGGTATGCAGATGGCAAATTCTACCAGTCTTTTTTTTACGTGTTTATCAGTTGATTAAGTACAAAGATGACCTCTATTTCAGATATGGCACCAGCTAAAATTTTGTTGAGCGCCTTCATTGGTCCCTGCATACAAGACATACGTACACTGGCCCACGGTTTGCTCATCGCTCGCCGAAACGTAAACAAACCGTGGGCCAGTATAACATAGGCGAGATACAGCTCGTGCCATATCATATCTGAAGTAAAGATAATCTTTGAGTTTAAGTGTAACAATGGCTTGTAGAATAACTCAAATCAGTAATATTTGCTTTAACCAGTTAAACCACAGATGTATATTGTAGGATTACTTTAAAAATCCCCAAAATGGCAGCCCTGCTTAATAGTTTGATCCTTTTCATTTATTTAAATTGAGAAAATGCAATGAATCTAAATTACACAGCACTCCATTGATTGAAACATCAGACGTGCTCTTTCAGAGCAGGAATGCTTTAAATCGCAGTGGTTTTTTTCTAGAAAAGAGCACACCTCATGTTTTATTGGCTGTTGTTCTGGAGATCAACCGCCTTGAATATATATCGGCAACTAGCTAGCATTTGAATTTTCTAATTGAACTGTTACAACTATTTTTTAATATTCTTTGAATCAAAATAATTGTAATGTTACTTATCCAATCATTCATAATCATCTATTCATCCAAAACAATCAATATGTTTATGATAATCACCAAACGACGCAGGTTTATGCATGCAGTCAGTGGCGGAGTGTGCTATCTCGCAACGTAGCATTTTGTCCTTTTGAACCCGTATAAATATTCGCGAATTCGAAAATCAATGCCGACCCCTGGATAGACTAATGAGTTCTTTCATGAGTTTAATGGAACCAAAGCATTGCCAGACTACATGCTTCGCCACTGTATGCAAGTAAGTAGATCGATGATCCAAGAGCAAAACCACACGGAAACGCCATTTCGTGTTTCTCCTGGAGGTTGTTTGACATTGGTTTTGTCTGCGACAGTACCTACTTAATATATTAACTAGAAGTATTCGACTGTCACTTATATGGCACTCGAAACTTATCAAAGGCACCATATATCGATACTTACTCCGATTCATCAAATGTGCGTGCAAGTTTAAAAAATACATTTTTGATTCCCGTGAAAAAATTGAGTTCTATTCGATGCGCCAAAATCAGAGGCGTAGCGTTTAAACTGGCAACTTCGGTTTTAGTTACTTCCATTTGAACCCATGCAAATGATCGCATTAAAAAGTGTTCTCTGTATACACAATAGTTCGATATTTTTAATAATCCCAAAATGGACCTCCCCTGGAAAAAAAAAACCTCAGGACCTCAGAGATGTCTGAGGGTAATTGGAACAAGAGGTCCTGAGGGCACCCACAGGATTTCTGAGGGCACCCTCAGGAATTTCTGTGGGCACCCACAGGAATTTTTGAGGGCACCCTCAGGAATCTCTGAGGGCACCCTCGGGAAATTTTTCTGAGGGCACCCACAGAAATCTTGAGGTCGCCCTCAAGATTTCTGAGGGTGCCCTCAGGACCTCATGTTCCAATTACCCTCAGACTTCTGAGGTCCTGAGGTCCTGGGGTAAGGCCATCAAGTATTTCTGTGTAACTAAAAAACTAAATTTAGGAAAGCCTAGTCGAGTTATCTTTAGAAATTCTTGTTACTATCACGTAGGCTGTGCACTTTTCACCTTTTATCTAGCCGGAGAAGTTAGAGTCCGCACAGAAACTTTGCCCGTGGTGGGGTTCGAACCCACGACCTCTCGATTGATGGTCCAGCACTTTACCACTAGGGTACACTGCCCGCGATGACAGAGGGGCGAGAATTTCTCAAATAATAATGTTGCGGGTGCCCTCAGGATTCTCTGAGGGCGCCCTCAGAAACTTTTGAGGGCATTCCCTCAAGATTTCTGAGGATGCCCTTGGAGCCCTTATTTTCAAATTACGCTCAGACTTTTTTGAGGGCCTAGATATTTTCTTTGCAGCTAAGGTTTTTATAATGGGACTTAGAAAAATTCCGTTTGTTATTGATAGTTTAATTTGTTTTAATCTTCTAATGAGTAAGGGCCCTGACTTTAACACATAAATTTACTTGTTCAGTGCAATAACATTAACCTCAAAAATTATTTATTAGATTTTTAACAACTATAGGTTTTAATTGATTTAAAAAAAAAATAAAAATAATATGTATATCTAATAATATGAGAATTTCTCGCTCAATGCATTGGTTTAATCAGGAATTTGTTTGATCTGGGACTTTTAACCCTCTTTGTGCCAAAATGGATCCAGCCGATGAAAAAATTTTTTTTGGTTTTTTTCTGACCTATAGACTATAGGCCCAAAAGAACATGCTCAAGCAAAAACATTGAAAAAAACCCATAGTTTTTTTTTTTTTTTTTTTTTTTTTTTTTTTTAAATTATTATTATCTTTAATTTCTTAACCAGTGGTGGCTTTGTGCCATGTGTGGCAAAATGTTTTACCTCCATTTGAATACATGGTAAGCAATCGATTGTTTTTCATGGAATCATATGATTTGGGAAAAAAACATGTTGCCGAAATGCACGAGTTACTATATTGAAAATAACCTCAAAAACATTTAACATTCGAAAGTCTGAGTGCGAGTTTGTTGTCCTGTAAAAATGTTATTCCGGTCAGGGGCGCCATTTCAGATTTTCTTGGGGGGGGGGAGGCCCTCCAAAAATTTGGATGACCTTTTTTTTTTTTTTCCCTGCATCTTCAAAAAAAAAATCTTTGACTTGATTTTTCGGCCACGTTGAAAATCCTTGGGGGGGGGGGGGGGGGGGGGGGGGGGGGGGCGCGCTCCCCTGCCATCTCCCTAATGGCGCCACTGGTTCCGGTCGTCTTCAAAATGAATGAAGCTCACCCTCGAAGATTTCAGATCAGAATTTCTAAGGTTTTAAGGGCCCCTCAAAAGATTCGGGATGCTCTGTGGGCGCTCTCAAGCGTTCTGCGGTCACCCTCAAGGCGCTCTGTGGTCGCCCTCAAGCGCTCTGTGGTCGCCCACAAGCGCTCTGTGGTCACCCTCAAGCGCTCTGTGGTCGCCCCCCAAACACTCTGAGGTCGCCCTCAAGCGCTCTGTGGTCGCCCAAGCGCTCTTTGGGCGCCCTCAAGCGCTCTGTGGGTGCCCTCAAAGATTCTGTGGGCGCCCTCAAAAATTCTGTGGGCGCCCTCAAAGATTTGTGGGTGCCCTCAGAAAACCTCAGAAGCCCTCAGAAATCCTGAGGGTGCCCTCAGGATTTTCTGAGGTTCTCTGAGGTTTTTTTTTACCAGGGTCCTGCAACGTTGCCCCAGATTTAGAGCTGCGGAAACTAGCCGAATTATTCTTCCAATCCTTCATCTCTACACCAGTGGCGGCTCGTGCAATGTGGCAGCAATCGATTCTCTGCATTTAAACATACATATTAAATCGATCTTCAGAGGATTCACTGAATCCCTGAGAAATCGATAATTTTGCATTGGTTCAAATGGCAAAAAACATGATTGCCAAGTAGCACGAGCCGCCACTGATCTTTACTAAACTGTGCCGAATTTTATCGTTGCTCACCGCTTGTCCCTTGTTCGTTGTAACTTTTACGTGTACACTCAGTGCAAAGTAGCTTGCAATTTGGCACCGTTGCATCTGTCTTTTTAAAAACCATTGACAAAATCGAACAATGGGATATAGGGGTTGCACGCTCTCGAATTCGATCTTTTTTATGGGCTCAAATGGACAAATGAACGTTTCTAGATTGCGCGCTTCGCCATATGCTTACACCAACTTTAAAATTTTGCCAAAAAGCCTTTGCTTGATCAAAGTGAAGTGTCAAGCATTCGATAAAAATGAGCCTTTTTCTAATTTATATTCAATACTCGACTGAAAATGCATCAACAGTGGAAATTTTTGCATACGTTTTCTCGGGGACGGTTTTAATAGATTTTCATCTGAGTATTAAGGTAATGTCCCAATTACCGCCCCTGTCCCAATTACCGCCCCCCTTTTCATTTATTTTTTAAAAATAAGCCTACTTTAGCAGAAAAATTTAAGCGTATATGGGATAAGTGTTTTTCATAGGGTTTGGGTGAACTGGGGAAAAAAGTTTGAAGTTGATATTTAGCAGCGTTGTGCCCTTAAAAAATCATAGAAGTTGACACAGGACACTTGCCCCCCTATTACCTGTTTTTTTCCGATTTCTCTCAGCATTACTTATTAAAAAACTGTTCTCTTTACTTTCTGCTTTTTAAATTGTTTTTAATTTATTATTTCCTGACAATAAACATGATGATTTGAATGAAAAACCAGCGCAAATATGTATGGCTATAATTAGGGCACTTGATATGACAATAATTGGGACAAAACCACTTTTGGTGTGGCGGTAATTGGGACATGGGGCATTTTTTCGAGTTTATTAATAATTTTTTTTTCCCCGATTGATTACGCCAACTTTATATTTTTTTTTATAAAACTAGATAGTATTTGAGAGGCCCTAGTGAAAACCCATCATAGATTTGAAAAAAATTTAAAATTTTTACAGGCATTTTACGGCAATTTTTTTTTAAGGGGGCGGTAATTGGGACATCTACCTTAAAGTTTCGTTAATTTTCGACTTACAAGATTTTCAACTCAATCAGACAGCCACGGACATTTGTAGGGCGGTGTAAGTACTTGTCCGTGTTTTATGTTAAAATATTTAGAAAATAAAATTGATGGTTTTCTTCGGTTAACTCTTATGGACAGATTGTGCTAATTCTAACTTACATTTTACATTGAAGCTTGTATGTCGAATGTAATCGATTTTTTGGATAACTTATCACTACTAGAGAGGAATTTTTTTGTTGGAATATTATTACCAAAAAATTATAACCAAATGACGTTTTAAGACTGTGATAGGAAATAGAAACAAAACACAATTAATTATGAAATGCGTCATGCAAGTCAATATGCTTTTGCATGGGGTTCCGTAGGTTTTACATCGAAATTTAAAAAATATATTGTTGATGGTTTCCCGAATATTAGAAGGGGGGGGGGGTTCTTTCTAAAGTTACTTACTTACCGCCAGAATAGACGAATTTCTATTACTATATCAAAAGTACAGACCCATTCCGTACCGCTTGCTCCTTTAATGATCGACACAATCGATTCTCGGCTTAAACCGATATTTTTCTATTCTTCTCCAAAAAAAAAAATGGATTACCTATATGGTCATCGATTTTCAATTTTTGGCTCTTACTCGTCGTATATCCGTCGTAAAGTATGGTAACAGGTATTTTAATCTCTTGCTTATCACACAAAGGAAAACAATTTAATGATGCAAATAACTGAAGTAAATCTAAATATAGAATCTAGTAAAGCTTCAAGACCTCCAGAGAATATTTATGAATTATATACTCACAAGTTACAACATATAAACTTATAATCGGTGTCAACTTTGAATTAAGGTGGTATTTGGAATAAAAGCTCAAACCATCAAACTTGCTTTTCGGTATAAAAATCTCTATAGTGTATACTCACGATTTCCAAATTACTATCTAGAATTGATGTGACTAATTCTTAGTGATGATTTTCTGATAGAAGCTCTTAGCCCACCTGATTCCTGTGACACGTGGCGTGCCCATAATCTGATAACGTTGAATTTTCCCTCATTTAAACCCATCATAAAAAAGATCGAACTTTTGGGTTTGCGGTGAAAACTGAACACCCTCGAATTTGACCTTTTTCATGGTGGGTTTAAATAGACAAAAAGTAATGTTGCCAGATTGGACTATTTGCCTTTGCCTGATTTATTTTGCGGACATTCGGACAATATATGGGCCCTTATTACAGATACCACCTCAATGGCTCTTATAACTACTGTATATTACTATACCTTGTCTTTCATCCTCGCTCAAATGTTATACTTACACGTGTATGTCTATCATTGTCCCTCTGTAAATCTTGTAAGTTCCTTTCCTTTGTAGAACAGGTGGCATGACGCCAGTGTTGCCAATTATGGTAGAAATTATCCAAATTTCCCATTTCACTCAATCTGAAATTGACTTTACAATTTTTGTCATTAATGGCAACACTGTATGCTGCGTCATCGCTGTCACAGGTGTTGCCAAATAGCTGGAAAAAATACTCGCCCCTCTCTCTTGAATCAATATCCATAAACTGTTTGCTTTTTGTTTTTGTTTTTGTTTTTTTTTCGGAAAATTTGGTGCAAATACGGCGCAAAAATTATGGGTGCTAAGTGGATACAAATGTCGGGGAAGCATTTTGCCCCCATACATGTTTCGGCAAGCAATGGGGCAGTTGCAAGGGTCTGAAATGTTATGTTTTTTATAAACCAAAATGAAAGTACTCGATGAGCTTAGAACATGGGTGCCCGCAGAAAAATTTCCAAGGGGGGAGAGGGGGGGGCAAAATTGTTGAACCTCAATGGAAGGTCTAGGAACCTTCCTGCCCGGGGGAAAAGGGGAAAACTTTTTTTTTCGTCCAAATGGTGTACAATTACTAAGCCATCGTATCAAATAATAGCAATAATGTTGACGTGTTTGATGTAATGGATAAAGGGACAGCAGACGAAAATGATATCAAGGAAAATGTGTAATTCTACTTTTCATTGCAAAAAATGAATGAAAATTACAAAATGAACAAATAATGAAGTTTGTTAACTATTACTCCTTTGATTAACATTGCATTTCCTTTTTTCCTTTCATTTTTTACCGCGAAATTTTGACTTTTTTGAATTCCGGGGGGGGGGGGGTGCCCCTTATTGCCCCCCGCAGCGGGCGCCCATCCCTAGTAAAAATGTTCCATGAACTCTGTTCCAATTTTCCATGTGGACATGGAAATCACTGTGATTTCCGTGTAAATTCACAAGGAAATCAACCTAATTTACATGGAAATCAAGGCGATTTCCATGTCCACAAGGAAAATTGGAACAGAGTTCGTGGAACATTTTTACCAGGGATGGCTTAGAACAAAGATGCCTTTGGTTTCTAATTAAGTCCCATTGCTCCGTAGATGAGATTTTTGCCCAAAATAGGTACGTTGTTTTAAATGGGGATTCCGCGTCGTGACCTCACAACGCTCGTCGCACACAATATTTTCCAACTTTACGCGTGTGTATCTCCAAAATTGGAACACTTGGGAAAATACCAAATGCACCACTGTTCTCAGCTCATCAAGTACTATAATTTTCTCAATAAAGAACACAACATTTTAGACCCTTGCAACTGCCCCATTGTGAAAAAACCAAAGAATACTGTACAGTGGCCGCGGTTTGTGACTGTTAAACTTCAAATTAGAAATTGAAGGCGTTTTCTGTCTTAAGATTATGTTGATAAATTCATTCACCACCTTAAAATGTTTAAAAATCAAACACATTGAAAAGTCTGGAAAACCGTCAGTCAAAAGTTATGAACTCTAATGTTTCAAAAATTCTTACATTAGAAGTTTGGGTTGAAGCGAAAAAACATTTGATGAGCCCCTAAATAGCCGACCCGGCCTTCGCATTTGAGACGAGCTCTGTAGACTGTAACTACATTACATATTCATAGTTTAACGCGTGTATTGAAGCTGCATATTACTTTCAACCAAGGCTTTTTCAATTTTATGTATGTTTCTATGAGCTATCAAATATTAACGAACCAACGATAACTGAATGAAGACATTATTTTTTCTCCCTCAGCTCAAAAATAGAAAAAAAAATCCCCGTTTTCATCTGTATCCACTTGGCACCTTAAATATGAGGGTTTCGTCGAAACGTGCAAGCATTTCATTTCTCTGTCTCGGAATTTTATTTCATATTCTCTTTGAACAATGGAAAAATACCAGTGCTGTATCTCCTGAATTTTTTTTTAACGATTTTTCTCCTTAAAAAAAGAGAAAAGAAAAGAAAATTGATTACCTACAAAAAATTTCAAGAGGAATGCTGGACTCATATGCATTTTCATATCCAGTGGCGTTGTCATTCAGGCTAGGGGGGGATGAAGCCCCCCCCCCAATAATTTTTGGAGGAAGTGATAAAATTTATAAATTAGAGGTAAGGAGCAAAAAAAGAGAGAGAGAGAAAAAAAGTTTTCAGCCCCCCCCCAATATTGAACCCCACGCTACGCCACTGATAATATCCAAAGAGAAGTCGTCAGAAAGCATTTTGAATCATTCCAAAAGACTCAACTTTAATGGGCACCGGTAGAAAATTTTCCAAGGGTGAAGGAGGGGACTACCTCGTTGCCAAATTCCGGGGGGGGGGGGTAGTAAACCCTCGTTTTTCAAGAAAAAAGTTATTTATTAAAAAAAGAGTTAATTTAACAGAAAGTAGCATGAAAATCGATATTTTCCAATTTCCGAGGGAGAGGAGGGTACTTATATAACTACTTCTTATGCCCCTCCTTCGGCGCCCATGCCAGCCTTTGGTAGCTCCTGAAAGCGATGCATATCTGTCACCTTCTTGTAAACCATACCAAACCATGCAAACCACGGAAAAGCATCGATCCTAGGATGAAAAGGGAGGGGAATGCAAATTGAAGATCCTAACTCAATATTTTTTCATAAGTTCGAAAAATGGGAAGAAATGATGATCGATTGTTCACGCGCTGCCACTGGTCAACCTGCTGATCGTTTTGTTGTGTCACCCTTCAGATTGTTTGTGTATTTTGTATGATCTTGTCAGACTTATGTTTTTTGTCGGTTTTCTCCGAGCCTCTCCGGATCCCCGGTTCTTGTTTTGCTTCTAATCTTTTTATTATTATATTTTTATTATAAAACTTTTTTTTATTCTAACTTGCTTTCTTTATTTCTAAACACTCCTCTGTGTCCCGTTGGATGTTAATCATTTTTTTTTTTTTTTGCGTATAATTGATCGCATTTTTCAATTCACCGATGATTCCACCGGTTGAGAAAAGATTACACAGTTCAGTTCATTGTAGGACTGTAATGGACGAAAATACTCAAATATGTAATCTTCTCTCAACTGGTGAAGTCGTCGATGACTTTAAAAAAACTTGCGAATATTTTAATTAATTAACGGGGTTTCCACCGATTGAGAAAAGATTAGAGACCAGAGTATTTTTGAGCATTTCAGTCATACATTGAATTTAACAATGTAATCTTTTTTCAACCGGTGGAATCATCGGTGAATTGAAAACTGCGATTAATTATACGCCAAACGGCAGCTTTGGCAAGAATGCATTTTTCGAGTCATTTAGGGTCACATGAGAGTGAGGGAGGTAGTTCAGGAAGCCACGCGAGTTTAGTCACAGCTGATTGCGACCAATAAGTACATTGTTGGCAAACCGATAAATTCTGGAACGCCGCATTCGAAGCTTCGAACCAATCTGCAACCACTTGAAAATTCCTCAGGTTCAATTACGTATAGAAATCGATGCCTAACTCAAAAATTTGTTTCCTGCTCAGTATCTATAAGGTAATGGAGCTCTTGCAAGGTTTTGCTAGAGGCAAATGGACTATCAATTCTAGTGTAAAATGCTGCGAAAATAAAAAAAGTTTAAAACTCACTCCTCGCAGAGAAAACTTAACTCGAAGTTTCGGGTGGCCACCCTTGCATGCATGCCAACCTTGGATTCGCACCCCCAAACAAACAGCCACCCGCCATCTCGCTTTTTGACAATCGCGAATCTGAAAATAAACTTTCACATGATGTTCACACAGCATAAACACGACAAGATAAATAAATTCCAGCAACGAAATGTTCGTTTCAGAGCAACGAAATGTTCGTTTCAGTCAGCCGTTCTCCTTTTGGAAGGTTCTCAGCGGCGATACACCAATGTACGTGAATTAAGGCAATTGTTACCAAGCAAGATGGCGGCTGTTTGTTGGGGGTGCGAAACTAAGGGTGGTGACCACCCGAAACTTCAAGTTAAGTTTTCTCTGCGAGGAGTGAGTTTTAAACTTTTTTAATGGTCTCATCGTTATTTTCGAAGCATCTTAATTACTCTAGAGTTGATAGTCCATTTGCCTGTGGCAAAACCTTGCAAAAGCTCCATTACATCGTCGATTATTTAAGCCAAAAAATCGAAAAGTCACAAAACAGCTTGTATGTATGTACAGGGTTGTTCAAAAGTATCGCCTCCCCCTCCCCCCCTTAACTTTTTTTCTGACTGAGATAAAAGGATGTGGTTTGCAATAAAAGGCGCTATCTGAAGGGGCCGGGCCATTATCAATGTCTCTCCGCCCCCCCCCCCCCCCCCGGGAGGGAGGATAGTGAGAGCCGGGGTCAACTCCATTTCAGTCCTAGAGGCGCGGATAGTCATTGATTTGAGACCTGCCACGGTGCGCGACGTGACGAATAGAACTACTTTGGTGGTTTGTTTTGTGATGCAACTATTTCTACGCTATGGAGCTGGATTTGCCTACTCAAAGAAATGAAGGCGGTTTTGCCGAGGATCGAACGTTACCCTTTGTTACGGCATCCGTTGGCGTTGGCCGTCATAAGATGGTCCAGATTTTTAGGGGGGAGGGGACATCTTCTGAGTAGATGCACTGTGGGTGGGGGCACCCCCAGTAAGAGGGTGGTCGAGGGGTCTTCCGCCGGAAAAATTTGAAAATTCGGGTTCTCTCAGACGATATTTAAATTAATTTCGTCGTGTAAAAACGTCACTAAATTTTCAAAAGTTATTAATGGTTTTTACGTATATTTTCTTCATTTCTCAGACATGAAGGGAATATTTAATTTCAGACTTTCAACTAGGTAGATGAAGCTGATATTTCTGCCTCTGGAAATTAATTAATTAGGCTTGGGGAAATTGTTCCTCACAGTTAGAAGTCACTTGGAAATTTAAAAAGGGCACTTTAACTCCAATTGTCTGCAGTAATTAACGGAATATTCCGCTCAGTGGCGTGGACTTGAGATTCTTTTTGATAGGAGGAGGTGGCAAAATAACCGCTAGATAGGTTTACTATGGGGGATCAAGGGGGACGCTTCCCAGTAATATGGGGCCTGAGGGACTTCCTCCGGAAAAATTTGAAAATGTGGGTTCCCTCAGACTATATTTTAAGCAATTTCATTCTTCAAAAATAACATATTTGCCGACAGAAGATATTGGAATATGAAAAAGCATGCTTGTGCTTTATATATATATATATATATATTATATATATATATATATATATATATATATATATATATATATATATATATATATATATATATATATATATATATATATATATATATATATATATATATATATATATATATATATATATATATATATATATATATATATATATATATATATATATATATATATATATATATATATATATATATATATATATATTATAGTTTTCTGCATCCCCCGATCCTGGTCAAAGAGGATAGATTTTTGACGTGATCCTGGTCGTCTTGGGACCAGGATCGGGTCCGGAATCGGCGTCACAAATAAGGATTGATTCTGGTCCCAGCGCGGAGCACTTATACAGGTCTCTAGCAAACTACGCTTGATTCTGGTCCTCGTCTAAATGACCGCTAACAACGTTGCCGTGTTCCGTATTCCCTAAGCGTGGTAGGTATTTGTGTTTTTGAAAGGGTGTTCCTCCTCACGCTTGTTATCCTCAGACTTCCTTCGTTTGTCCTATTTTTCACTCAAGGTCTTTCCCCCTTCCACTCAACTATCCTGCGCGCCAACACATTAATGTTCCTCTCGTTCCTCCCAAAAACTATACCAACAGAGTAAGCCGTTTTCTGTGCCCTTGTTGTGATTGATTTTTGCGGCGGCACCTGAGATTTTTTTAATTAAAATACTATTCTTGCCGAATTGAAGCTCCAATCGTGATTTCGAAGAGTTCCAAGCTATCACAATTAACTTGCAAGTTTACATTTTGTATATATTAATTACATCGTAGTGAACTAATTAGATAGATGCACGCTGCCATATTCCAATTCCCATTTGCGTCACTATGATGATTCATGCCAGTGGCGGATCTAGAATATTTTTCGGTGAGGTGGGGTGGGGGGGGGCACGCCCATGAATGTTGAAATTTTAAGTGTTGTAGTACCTAGTCAACTATTTTCTGATAAAAAATGCAAAATTTAAGAAAGCCTCTCTGTTGAGAAAAGATACAATGAGAAGATGTAAATTTGAAATTAATACAGCACCTAGAGAATCAGTGATGATTGAGGCGTTGGGTGTAAGGGAGTCACATTTAAAACCTTGCTATGAGTAAAGCGCATAAAACTTCAACTTGCATTTTTTACGAAAGGAAAAAATATGCACTTGTTCAAAATTTTGGTATAATGAGGTGGGAGGTGGGTGTGCCTTTTACAATAATTAAGGTCGATTTTAAGGACGCATTAATTCTTTTAACTTTGATTTACTATTCATACTATGGTGGAAGGTTGGCGAAAGGAGTGCCCTCCCCCTTCTTCCATAGAACTTGGAGTAGCAACGAAAAAAGAGTTTAACATTCAGTAAAAAAACACTATCACGTGACCTAAAACAAAGATCTAATGGGATAAATACTCGCCTGAACCTATTAAAAAAACGATTGATTATACATCTGATTGCCGTGGCATTGGTTATCTTAACATTCTATCTTTTTCCAAGGACATTATAGAAAAAGGCTGGCCCCTGCTCTCTCTTTGCACGGAGGAAAAGTGAAGCCGGTCTTGGCACGGGCTGATGGCCAGGGTACTTCCCCGCGGGGATATGAACCAATTAACATCAGCTCTTATAGAGCCTCGCTCTTCAAACCTATTTTAGTCAATCATTTTAGCGAATAACAATGTCGAGTCTCACATATGCTATTCTGTGTAGTGTAACATACATTTAAACTGAAAATTTGGATCAATTTAAGGCGCCGTTCTTTAAAAATCGAAGTTAACGATCGGTCGGTCATTGTTTACTTTAGCACCAGTAACCTATCTGCCGTACTTTCTATCGTAAATAGGTATAGCGGATAAATTGACCGAACCTTGCGTTTAAGTTCGTCAATTTCAACTTTGACATAAGCTGCATAACATATCTGAGTACTTTTGAAAACTAAAAGTAATTAACATTCTTTTGAAACAGTTTTATGTCTCGGCTCCATAAGCCACAATGTTAATTTGGTTCATACCCCTGAGCGGGGAAGCCCTGCCTATGACAGTAACCGGCTTCAAATCTCGCCGCTAGGGGCCAGTCTTCTTCTATAATGTCTTTGCATTTTTCAGAACGTAATCTGATTAGCGGTGGTGCGTGCGTGTAGCAGTAGCAATAGATATGGCCGAGGCGTGGCGATGCGTATTGCATGCGTACTCAAGAAATTGCAATTTTTGCTCGACTTACCGTTACACTTTTTTCGCTCTTGAATTCCTTAAATGTCCTATTGAAATTATATTTGGTGGGGTTATATTCTTGAAGGTATGAGGTGTTATTTAAGACGTTTTATGCAAGGGAAACACTTCCGAGGAAGTGCCTCTCTTGCCCCTATCACGTCAATTATTACCTTCTAGATCTAAATCGGGACCTAACGCTGTATTTTACGGTATTGTCTCGATTTTAAATGCACAAAAAATCATTGCAAGATCGCGAGATATCCATTTTCAAAGATCCGAGCTATAGTTGGAGTCTCGGAAAAATGACGATGGCGTAGTCGAGAATCAGACGTTTAATCTCGTTTGGGCTTACTTTGGGTCTGATGTAAACAAAAAAGGTCATTCATATTTTCCGAGATAAATTGAAGCAAAGGTTTGGCTCCAGGGATCGACGGTGGGTTGATTAAGAGGGGCAACGCCTCCCGTTGCGCCTGATTCTACCGTGTTTCAAGTGGAGATGCATGGGGCCGAGATAGTCAGCGCACACGGGAAAAAACCTCCGCGGACTTTTTCTCCTAAGTTTACATCGTATTACACCGGCAGTATATACCATTTTTGCGAGGAAAATACTGTCCGCTTTGGGGGACTTTGGACTGATAAGTTTGAGAAAACTCCATAGTCGTCGATTCCCAACGAGTTGGGAATCTCCAATTTTTCGTCTAAATTTCCAAAGTAAACGACATTGTTTCTAAAAATAGGGCTCTTGCAAAAGTTTGCTGTGAGCAAACAAATAGAACAATCTGATGAAAAAACCAGCGAAAATCACAAAAATCACACTCAAAACGTCTAAAATTCAGGATGAAACTCACAAAACTGCTACAACGGCGAAATCATAAGGGCGGTTCAACGCAGGTATCATTGGAGATGCCTGTCTAATTTGTCACTTGCTCTACGGAAACACAGAGAGAATATATTCTCAATTTAGACAGGAATCTCCCACGGTACTTGCGTCTCTCCACCATTAAGCCCGATTCTGAGAGTGAATTTCGTGATTTTTCAGAGTACTCGTCGTCATTTTTACAGGTTTTTATGCAAGAATCAACTCTTCAATCCCCTGTGTAGCAAAAGTTTGCAAGAGTCCAATTGTCTGTGCAATAGGAGGTAAACTTTGGAGAAACAAGAATACCCAACGTTTTGTCTATGTAGGGCGTTTTGGCGACAAGAATGATTCGAGCCGTCAACCGTCGAACCGTTCACCATCGGTTCTTCTTCGTGTCGTATAAAAAGGTTCGTTGGTTTCGCGTTCGTTCGAAATTCGGCGTTCGGATTCGCGGTTCACGGTGCGGATGCCCTGCAAGAATCACGATCCGTCTTACTGTCTAAGTGTGGCATTGTTTCTCTAGTGTAAACGAGTTGTTGATAAGTGCCAAAATAATCTAGCATTTTGTCTGGTGCGGGCCCAAAGTAGGCCCGATATCAGTGGCAGAGGTCTTTCGGGATCATTACGATGCTTGTCAAACCGAAGTCGAGCCAGTGGCGGTCCGTGGGTTGGAGAGGGGGCTTTGGGGGCTCCACTCCCCTTCCCGACGCAATTTTTTGAAAAATGGTTCAAAAAAGGGGGAAAGTTCCTAGCACATAAAGCCCCCCCCCATTATAATATGGAGAAAAGAAAGGTGAGAAGGAAAAAAAAAGTCTTCACATTTTTCAAGCCCCCCCCCCCCACCTCTTTGAACCCACGAACCGCCACTGAGTCAGGCTTCAGACATCGACTACGCAGACATCACGGGGGAAACGCCCTCCTTTGCGCCTGATTTTGCTGTATTTAAATCGTAGATGAGGCAGCGAGGGGTATTGTAGAGACCCCGAATCCCGTCGAATTAAGCTCAAATATAGACAAGCAGTACGACAAGACATGTACTTTTCATTTGTCCAAACCGCGGTGTCTTTTCTCGATTAGATCGCGAGAGATCGATTTTCTAATGTTCGACGTAAGTTAGGAATTTCGAAGAAATGGCCCATGAATGGTCGAGAAATGAATATTTTGTCTATAGTGTGCGAACCCATTGTGACCCCTTTGACATCGAGTATCGACAGAGGTAGTTTTAGAACCTCTGATTTGTCAAAACTAGCAACGGGATTCAGAGAACGCTATAGTAAACTGGATCCCCTGCAATGAGATCAGTGGCGAGGTGTGCAATCTGGCAACGTCGGATTTAATACATTTAAAGTCATAAGAAAGGTCGAAATATTGGAGGTGCACAGAGCACTTCCTCGAATCAATATTTTTCATGGATTTAGATAGACGAAATGCAACGTTGTCAGATTGCACGCGCCGCCACTGAACGAGATGGAGAAGGAGCGTGGCAATTTTCGGGTATCCATTAGTATCAACAATTCAGCCCCTGATTAGCTGGTAAAAGCACAGAATAATACAATCAGAACGAAAACTCTGTGGGATTTTGAAGCAAATTCATTTCGCGTCCGCCATGTTGGGATATAGGATGTTTACATCTGGATTCGCGCGCGAATAGAAAATATATAGGATATGATAAGCGAAATTTTCATTCTGAAATGCCATTAGAATAAAAGTGAGGCCGGAAACTTAAGATTTCTTTCTAGAATTTACAGAAATAAATGAGTTTCAACACAAATCACACTCGTCCGCCATGTTGGGATATAGGACCACAGCGTTGCCTATTGGTGCCGTTAAATTCCAACTTGCTTCCATTGGCTCTTATGGGAGTTTCCGTTCTGATTGTATTATTCTGTGGTAAAAGCCTGTGCTCAGAATAATTGCTCTAAATTGTCTTTAAATTGCCAATTAGTGGCAGTTCTTGTTTGTAAATCCCTCTTGAAACATCCTCGAGAAATCTCAAGGCATTTTGGTTCAATGTGTGTTTCTGCATAGCAAATTGAATCTGGAGGACGAATTAAGTCCAAGCCAAGCCAAAGAGATCTGAAGTGAAGTCTCTGGATTGCATCCTCCTAATTTTATATACGCATAGTAAATAAATATAAATTTTAATATCCAAAAAATATAAGGACTCGCGTTGTTATCACTAAGCCGGCACGGAAACTTCAAATTGACATTTAAAGATTGTGGATCACAATGATCACAATGATCTTCCTGAAAAGTCCTCTTTTTAGGTAAAACTTAACTTTAAAGGAAACAAAATTAGGCACACAGACGAGCAGCGAACAAATCAAGTCAAGCATTTCAATTCAGAAATCATGGAACAAACAACGACGGTCAGTGAACGCATCGATTATACAGAGCTGCTGATTAAACGAGCGCGACCGGAAATACCTTTGATGGCATGAGTCTGAGCGATTGAGGCTCTCTTCACATCGTCCGCCGGAATGTGCCGTTCTCGGACCCCTCAGTTCCGCTCCCGAGTGAAAATAGCTACAGTGGTGAGCGGTAAGAGGCCAGTCTCTGTTTTCCTAGCGCGCGCGATTTGAATTTACGGGTTGCACCCGCGTTGAGGTCACCAACAACTTGTCATTTAGAAGTATTAATCATAAACTCAATCGGTTCTTTTTTCTACGTAACACTCTGTCTTTCATTTTTGCTTACATTTTCAACTATTTATTTACTATGATCAAGCAATATTTTCTCGACATTAAGACGGTTAGTTGCACGCTTGGTGGATATTAACGCAGTCTCAGCACTGCACTGAAAAAAAAAAAATTGTTGAATTAACAATTTAACGGTCCAGAATGGAACCCTCAATTGGTTTTGTTAGTTCAACAAAACAAAATGCTGAATCAACAAAATAAGATTGTTAAACTAACAAAATAGATTGTTGAATCATCAAATTGTTTGGGAGTTTGCCTCACATTTTGTTGATTTAACAATCTATTATGTCAGATTAACAATCTTATTTTGATGATTCACCATTCTGTTTTGTTGAATTAACAGAATCAATTGAGGGCTCCATTCTGGACGAATTGAATTATTGTTAATTCAAACAATATATATATATATATTTTTTTTCAGTGATGCTCACGACCGAGGCTTTTACACTCTGAAGCATGCGAGGCTGATTAATCGAGTGTAATCGTTGGACCATGTAACTATATCATTACTTTACATCAGCTCTTGACGTCTTTCGTTCGCAGCTATGACTCAACAATCTTTGATGGTTTTAATTTTATTTTTGGGGTCCCGGAATGATGATTTACATCTGACAATTAATATTCTCCTGCAAAATTCCGGCTACAAGTTATCGATTCATGAACGGGCTGATTTAATGTTAATATAATATTCTTTATTAGGACCATTTACCCATCAACAAGGGTCGAAAAAAAAATTGAGTAAAGCGAATGCAATTACTTTTCTAGGAACCAGTTGACATTATTATACTCAAATAACGTAAGAGTAACACGAATCATTTCATCCAATGTATTATTCACTCTTTAAAAAAAGCATGTGCCAAACGCTGCCATTTTCTCAAAGTATACCAACTACCTACGAGGATGGCACATTTCTGGGTGACGGCGTCGTAATAATGGGCCTCCATGCAATGGGTCTGTTACATACTTTTGCTACAACAATATAGAACCTCGATTCTTATGTAAAATTCGGCGAAAATAATGATGCGCACATTAAAAACGCTCAAAATCCACTCATTAATTCAGGAAATCGCTTCAATTTCAATCAGCCCACGCTACACTAGACACTATTGCACCGGTATACTACTACATAGACGGAACCACTGTGCATGAGTAAACAACATCGTAACTACAAAATGATGGAATTCCCTTCTAAATACATGAACTATTGGCTGCATTTGCTGTCTGGTCTTTTCGGTTTATCAAAGATTACAAAATAATATGAAATGTACGCATCTAATCGAAACATTCAAATGTGTGTAAGTTCTGTTCATGTTTACATAAACGAGATGGTTCTATATATGTAGTTATAAGTCGGTGATATAGTGTCTAGTGAAGCGCGGGTTGTTTGAAATGGTAGGTATTTTCTGAGTTAATGAGTGGATTTTGAAAGTTTTTAATGTGCGCATCGTTATTTTCGCCAAATGTTACGTTGGAAACAATGAGTTATATTGATGTAGCAAAAGTACGCAACAGACCCATTTTAAGAATTTCACTTGTTCAGTATCAGCTGTAATCAGCTTGTAGTTTTTTGCCAGTAACGCGCTACTGTTTCGCACAAACATGTGTAGTCAATTAATTTTTAAAGTTGAGGGGGTCGCACAATGTATTATTGTTTGTTACAGAACCATGAAAATGCAGGAATGTGTTCATTCGACTGAAACAACCCTAGATCGAAACAAAAAATTCTTCGGAAGGTCCGCTCGATCGATCGATCGATTGAAACTTCGAAAATTTTATGACCGACAGTGGCGCCACTTGGGGGGGGGGCAATTGCGCCCCCCCCCCCCCCCAAGGATTTTCAATGTGGCCGAAAGATCAAGTCAGAGAGATTTTTTGAAGATGCACGGCAAAAAAAAAAAAAAAAAAAAAAAAAAAAAAAGGTCATCCAAATTTATGGAGGGCCTTGCCCCCCCCAAGGAAAATCTGAAATGGCGCCACTGATGACCGATCTAAATTGTCGACATTTTCAAAGAATTTTGTTTCGATCGTGTAACAGATACGGTCGCATGCACAGCATTAATACCCAATCCTTAGTACATTCACTTAGGCTCTTTTGCAATGACGTTCATGGGCGCCCATTTGTTACAATCCAGGTTGGGAGTCACGGATAAATTCCAAAAAATCCGTTTGCTTCACAAGGGAGAGGACAATTATAATGTTCCTTTTCTCTCTCTCTCCCTCTCTCTCTCTCTCTCCCTCCCTCTCTCTCCCTCTCTCTCTCTCTCCCTCTCGAAATGTTTGCTTCCTCGGGAGAGGAGAGGATAACATTGCCCGCCAGTGAGTGCTTACGATGATTTGTGTCAAAACAAAACGTTTATAAAAGGCAGTGTTGCCACGATGAGAGTTAGAAAAAAGAAATTCTCTGTTTACAGCGCTGCATAATTTATTCAGATTTTAATCTCTGGCGACACTGTTTTACACGGAATCGTGGAAGAAAGAAGACAGGCGAGAGAAAGCGAGGGTGAATGGGGTAAGTGTGCGGGCACCCAAACAAACACAGCGGCAGTTAGTAACAACGGGATCCACAATCACACGGTCAATTATTAAGGTTTTATGATATTTCCCCTTCTATTCCTTTGAGAAGAAAGGTCCGGCACGGCGCCGGCGGCGGCGCGGGGGCCAGGAAGAAATGAGTGTTCTCTCCTCCAGCCAGGATTCTTCAAAATATATCCTGTCTCGGCAAACAAACATCACCGTTTGGATCAGCTGTTTCACCAGTGTCGAGTTCTAGACGTTTTGTCGGTCAGAGCTAAAAGCTAGCCTGAACGGCGCGCAGTCGAATCCTGATGAATTCATAGAACCTTTTAGTGATGACGTCACGATCGAAATTGGAATCAATTAAATATTCTTCCTCGCTTATTCTCGTAGAGTTACCGAAAAGAAATTGGACACATAGTTTCCAATGCAAATTCATGCAAGTAAGCAACCTGTTCTTTCAAATCTTATTGAACCGGCAAATCCCATACCTTGAAACATGTATTCGCTTCAACCAATTTGTTGAAAAATCTCAAGTTATAATTTACAGTCACAGAGAAACTGTTGCAAACTTTTTGCTAAACTTTTGTGAAAACTACCACACACTGAACCACAACGGTTTCCCAGATTGAGTCCAAATCGAAGCCGGCATCGGCACCGCGCGCCGCACAGTGGTCAAGGTGACCCGATCTTGGCGGAAACCTCTAGCATGCTCGCATTTCATTGAAACTTGGTACTAAGGGTTTTTTTTAGGTCCTAGATTTCATTTTTTATACCAGATTTAACATCAGATTTCATTAACTATTTTTTTATTTTTATTTTCGTGAAAATGACGAAGTCCCACACAAGCCGCAGAGTATTGAACTAGTCAGGGGAAAATAGCTCAAATAAGGGGCGCTAACCCGGAATAAATTGCAACAGAAGCTTTTTGGCTGTAAGTTGCTCATTGGTACTATCTAATTGCATATAAAAAGTTCGCCAAAATCTGAGTATGGGAAAGGGGCTTTGCCCCCTTTTTACCCCAAATTAGAGGATGTTTACGTCTTTTTTCACGGTTGTCCTCAATTTGCGCCAAAACTATCACTCCAAAGCAAAAATTGGACTGAACTAATTTTAAAGATGGTAAAATTTCCTACAAGATGGTTTAATCAGATCAAAATTTCAGTCACCCGGAGGGCGGGAAACAGCTGATTTTCATTTCGCGGAAATTCGAGAATTCGCGGAAAAAACGCGTTTTTCGGCGATTGCTCGAGTAATTTGACTTCCGCAGCAACGAATGTGGAATAACCGTATTCTAGGCACCAAATACGTATTATAGGGGCCTATATTTAATATAATGGAGGTGTGGAGGGACCAAGGTCCCCCTTGACACCCCCCCCCCCCCGACCCGACTCTCAATCAGGGTCGGACTGGCCAGGGCCGCTAGGCCGCGATCGCGGCCTAAAGTTTCGCTTTTTGAGGCCCAAGGGGGCCCCGCAGGGGCCTTCGATGGGGCCCCCGAATGGATAAAATGGAAAAATTTAGGAATGAAAAAAAGAATAATGTATCAAAGAAGACAGTAAATAGATTACTCTAAAGGAAAACCAATGTAAGCTAATTAAGATTGCTTAATATAAGGATTGAAAATGCATCGAGACTGGCCAAGTCCACTCTAGTCCAAGATGCGGACCGACATTCGGAAAATCTGGGGCCCCCGAACATTTAAAAAAGGAGCCTTCGAATGGATTAAAACGGGGCCCCAATCGGGTGAAAAACGGGGCCCCCGGTCGGGTCAAAATGGGGCCCCCAAACGGTTTAAAAACGGGGCCCCCGAACGGTCAAAACGGGGCCCCTTAGTCCCCCAAAAAGTATCGAAAGAATAAACTGGGAAGAAAATAATAAATACTGGCAAGAAAAACGAAAAAATGACGATTCCTGTAATTGCAAGCGAGAGGCGAGTCTTAGGAGTCTACCATTATGTCTTATATTTTTTAAAAACAAGTTTTCCTCTTTTCCTTCTTTTCAAAATCAAAACTTGCTAAAATGTTATCGCTATCTCATAAATAATTACTCGGTTCTCTCACAAATGAAACCCTAAAAAACTCATTAAAATTGGGTTATTAGGACGTAAAATTTTCAAAATTTCCCGGGGGAGGGCCCCCGGACCCCCCCTCGACACCTGGGGATATTCCATACCCCCAGACCCCCCGGTAAGTGAGACACGTGAAAACAGATGGCGTCACTTTACCCCCCCCCCCCACACGGAAAAAAAAGATTAGTGAAATTAACCATACGATAGCTGATTTTGGCACCTGCTAGATGTTATGGTAAACTTGACCAGAAGTATGGTACATTTACCGATACTTTGAGTAAAGTCGACATGCAATCAGGTAACATCACCTAGTACCTAGTCAAAACATAGTATACTTTTGGTTAACATTGCCATAACATCTAGCAGGTGCCAAAATCAACTATCGTATGGTTAATTTCACCGTAGTTTTTTTCCGTGCAAGAATGAATACCTAACTCCACCACCGAAGATAATAAGTTACTTTATCCTGGACTAGATGCCGCAGCCGAGCATATGCTCTACCCGATATTCGGGTGGGTTTAAAAAGGACCAAGAGAAGCCCATTGCGATCTGGATCCTTTAATAAGTCTACGTAATAACTAAAAAATAAGAAACAGAGAACTTTAATTATCAGTTGAAAAATAGCGTAAAAACTGCTTCGTTTTAAGTTAATTTTTAAAAAAATGGTCTGAGGGGGGGGGCCCCAAAAAGGAGGGAGGGGCCCCCAAATTGACCGAGCGGCCCAACATTTAGAAAGCCAGTCCGACCCTGCTCTCAATACATAATAAATAGAGCACACATTCTCCATAAACTGTGAAGTAATTCCTTTTTTGCTCGTCAAATGGCTTGTTCATTTTCTGACTTTGCGTATTTGGCTCAACTAACCCCTCCCCCCCCCCCCCAAGAGGCCTAGCATTCGTGAATGCTCAATTTACCTCCTTTTTCAGGGGAAAAACGTACACTTTTTTGACCAAATAGGAATCAACCGTGGTCTTGGCAACCGCTACAAACGTGGCGTCTTGTCAGTACATGGCAAACCAATTTTTTTTTGCAGCTGCAATGCATGGTGTCACACAGTTTTCAACATTTACAGTGGTCGACTAATGAAAGAATTTCAGGAGCAGAAGGGCGAAGGCTTATCCGTGAGTCTAGGTAGATATTTTTGCACTCGGTGATCCATCTCCATGAGATGGCATCCAGATCCAGGTCGTTTGTGCCCATCCACTCCTGAATTTGAAAATAAGCGCGCTGCTAAGAGTGATTCTTGACGGCCGGTGAAGTGGGTGGTAATTTTTCCGGTTGGCCGCAAGTCTTGGTTGAGGCGACCTTTCCTTTATAGAGACAAAAACGCAGAAGCTATATCGTATCATCTTTTTTGCCTCCATAAAATTGAAGAATCGCCAATTTATACCTGCCGTTTCAATATAATTGAAACGGCAGGTATAAATTGGCGATTCTTCAATTTTATGGAGGCAAAAAAGATGATACGATATAGCTTCTGCGTTTTTGTCTCTATAAAGGAAAGGTCGCCTCAACCAAGACTTGCGGCCAACCGGAAAAATTACCACCCACTTCACCGGCCGTCAAGAATCACTCTTAGCAGCGCGCTTATTTTCAAATTCAGGAGTGGATGGGCACAAACGACCTGGATCTGGATGCCATCTCATGGAGATGGATCACCGAGTGCAAAAAATATCTACCTAGACTCACGGATAAGCCTTCGCCCTTCTGCTCCTGAAATTCTTTCATTAGTCGACCACTGTAAATGTTGAAAACTGTGTGACACCATGCATTGCAGCTGCAAAAAAAAATTGGTTTGCCATGTACTGACAAGACGCCACGTTTGTAGCGGTTGCCAAGACCACGGTTGATTCCTATTTGGTCAAAAAAGTGTACGTTTTTCCCCTGAAAAAGGAGGTAAATTGAGCATTCACGAATGCTAGGCCTCTTGGGGGGGGGGGAGGGGTTAGTTGAGCCAAATACGCAAAGTCAGAAAATGAACAAGCCATTTGACGAGCAAAAAAGGAATTACTTCACAGTTTATGGAGAATGTGTGCTCTATTTATTATGTATTGAGAGTCGGGTCGGGGGGGGGGGGGGTGTCAAGGGGGACCTTGGTCCCTCCACACCTCCATTATATTAAATATAGGCCCCTATAATACGTATTTGGTGCCTAGAATACGGTTATTCCACATTCGTTGCTGCGGAAGTCAAATTACTCGAGCAATCGCCGAAAAACGCGTTTTTTCCGCGAATTCTCGAATTTCCGCGAAATGAAAATCAGCTGTTTCCCGCCCTCCGGGTGACTGAAATTTTGATCTGATTAAACCATCTTGTAGGAAATTTTACCCTCTTTAAAATTAGTTGAGTCTACACATGTGTTCTAAATGAAGTACTAAATGAAGTCTAAATTGGACTATGAGACAAAGAGTATTGTTTTTTTTACAATCATATGTTAACCCACCCAAGTTGACTCAAAATTCGCGTAAAAACCTGTACTTTCACATGTCTGTGGGGGCAAAATTGGGTCTTCCAAATTCATCAAATATGGCTAAAACGCATGTTCTATACCCTTTAGAAGGGAGGTAAGGCCTTTAAACCCACTTCCGAGCCGATTTCAAATTTGAGGTTTCTGCCACAGATCCGGGTCGCTCCGAACAATGTGCGCCTCCGGCCGTGCCGTCTATCTTTTCAATGATACAGTTGAAAACTATTTTTACAGACAAGCGAACTTTCAGTTTTGGGGTAAAAAGCAGCGAAAACACAGACGGTGTGACCGGTCACTGTGACGGTGTGTCAGTAGGAAAACCTCTTATAATGCAACCTTAATGATAAAGAAAGCGATTGAATTGCACGTATACAGATCAAGTTTCCAAATTTCAGTATTTTAATCAGAACCCTACGCCGCACAGAGTGGGATATGGCCAAAATAGCAAGACAAAAGTCGAAAAACAATGTGATCAAAATGAGGAAAAATTGGTCTTAAATTATAGCTGAGAGTATGCTGATCATGCAACAATGTTACGATTTTATGATGAGGCAAATAGTTACAGAGCTTGAAATCTACTCTTGATTGTGGTATTGATGTAAACAGTTGGAAGCCATTGTTAACGCTGAATAGTTTCTGTCAATTTACAGTCTAATAAAGTGAAGAAACGAATCAACTATTGAATGAATATTGTAGACGAAGGTATGTAGATGCGTTTCGACACATTAATTTTCATTGTAGACCGTATTTAAAGTTTTTTTTTTCAAGCTGTGAAACAGTGATGGTTTTTAGATGTAATTTTTCCGCGAAACCTCATTTTTATTAGATCGTAACTTTTGTTACCCGCCTTTATACCTTTTGTCTAGCTATTTCGGTCATTTCCCGCACTAACTCAATCTCTTTCGCACTCATTGAACATAAGCCCGAAACTGCCTCAATAGATACGACTTTCATATTGAACAGATTTTAATGGTTAATGGGTCGATGGTTCAAAAATTTTCTAAAACTATTACGAAGCCAATGTATAATAATCTTGTTTGTTTCATTTAGATTATCTGAAAGTAATGATATAACTGGGAAAACTGATGCCGTGGTATGGAGTGTTGGTCGAAAGATGAGAAACTCCATCGGTATATGTTCTAGTCCGTAGCGCGTTCTCTGCCTTTAAAGGTCATACAGTTGAAGAGCGTTTATTGAGGGGATTTTAGAGTTTTTCAGCAACATATTGTCAGTTTCGCTCCTTTTTGCCCCAACAATGTACTTCTTTTGTGGCAAAGCCTTGCAACAGCCCATTATTCGATAATGATTTATTATGATAGGTGTATAAAACATCTGCCTGCTTAATTCCAATATGTCCAAACCATAGTCTAATACCTCGTATAGGCCGCAAGTAATAGATTATTCAAGCATCAAATTTTCGACCAATTATTTTCAAAATATTTTATATTCGCCCGGAGGCTTGAAAAGTTGACTATTAATACTATTTCAAATAAAATGAAGACTTATACGATATCTATAATGAGAGACAGCGGGTGGTGCAGGAAAGAGAGAACACATGAGAGTGGTATCAATTGTTTCTATTATTGAATGTTGTTGTTGTTGTTTTTTGTTTTTTTTTGTTTTTTGTTTTGTTTTGTTTTTTTTTAATCAGCAGTTCATCGACTGGTTCGTCACACTTCTCCACCTCTTAAAAATAAATGCGTAGTATGTAAATATGTGATATCTTATGTGTTTGATGCAGGCAAATAAATATGGTGGAGAATATATTCGGTATAAAATTAAATAATCCGATTCGTTAACTGAAGCGGACGAAGGAAATGGTGGGAAGGGACGCATTTAAATGAGAACGCGCGGAACCAAAGAAAGCAACGAAAATGTGACAGAATATAGCATGTCTATACCTAGCACAATGGAAGAAACTCTCAACCAAGACGAGGGTGCGATGCTTCGAAAGGTTGGAAAAATCGTCGTTTCATTCATGCAACAGCGCATTAGGACTGGAATCTAAGGATGAGACACGCGAACGTATAAAAATCCCAATGGGCTTGGAATCAACCGTTAATTGCTGCGCGTAGGGATTGGAATTAAGGGTGAAATGCTGTACGGTTAAGAAGTGCCGTAAATGATTGGAATTGATTGTTAATGTCACTCGATATATAACGCTTTTGAAGGTCAATTTTTTTTTTTAATGGATATATATGGAACCAGATTTTTCATCCTAATATGTGTGACAAATCTGAGTTCGTTAAAAAAAATTGCAGCCTTTATAGCATGGGGTTCAAAAAGGCTTGGGATTGATTGTAAGTTGCTGCCAGGACCAGGATCGGGGGATCCAGGTGAATATATATATATATATATATATATATATATATATATTATTTTTTATTTCATTGGCAAAAGAGGACACAGAATTTTTTTTTGCTGAAATAGCGAAGTTCTGCTGAAAACCCGGCCTGAAAACGTCACTAAAATCGCGATATTTTTACTGGACCAGCAATTTAATTTGCAAAAATCGAATTTTTTTTTGCTGAACCAGCAATCTCATGGGATTGCTATCTTAGAAATAACGGACTGCCATACTCGCAAACACTGCTGTTTCAGCAAAAAAATGAGCGATTTTTGCAACTTAAATTGCTGGTCTAGCAAATATTTTGCAGTTCTCGCAAAATTCATACATATATTGCTGTTTCAGCAAGTATGAATATTGCGGTTTTAACGACGCATTTGCAGGCTAGGTTTTTAGCACAACTTTGCTACTTCGGAAAAATTATTTTTCACGGAAATTTTCAATTTAGACTTAATTTAGGCTCAGTTTAAGTGTAAAGTAAAGCTACATTAGCCATTTCTTCCCTTCTGGATTTCTATTATTTTTTTTGTCTTTAATTCTATGTGTATTCCCATCTATTTCCCTTTTCTTTTCTCCCTCCTCTTTTTCATCAAATTTTTGGGGGGTCAAAACAATATTTTGCCCCAACCCCCATCTCCAATATTTTTGAGCGTGTGAATTTAAAGTAAGTGCATGTTTTTTGGAATATAAAATGGATATGGCCACTTTTGATTCTAACTATTGGATTTTGATCCCAATTTTGGAGTTATTGTAGGTAAGGGTAATAGAAGCTCTGAGAAATAAAGGAAAACATTTTTAGCAAGCTAAGCACTTTGAAGGTTTTAAATCAAAATGATACAGAAATGACATGAGAGCCCCCCTCTCCTTTGCCCCACATTGATTGAAAATTTCACTAAATTATTCAATCGGGGAGCGCAACAAATCCTCCGCAGCTCATGGTACCATGACACATCTACTCTCAAATAAGTGTTCCATGCTCTCACAATTCAAGGTACCACAACATACTTCTTCTTGGGGGTGAGGAATCTTAAAATCAGACGAGTCATCCTCCCTCAGATTTGTAAGAGGACATAACAGGTTAAAACAAAATTTGGCAGTATCAGATGTTCTCCATTTAAGCCTCCAATTGATTCCAGGATAGGCAATGTGCCTCACCTAGAACAATTTTTTTACACAGGTTTAAATGGCAAGAAAACGCGATTACCAATTTGCACAAGCTACTAGAGCTCACGTATTTTGAGTTCGTTAGCGTGCTCTGACAAGTAGCGGTGTACCTATGCTTCCGAAATGCATCAAAACGCATCGGTGAGTGGTTCTTTAGCAAAGAGTAACAACTTGTTGCTAACCAACTGTTTTACGATGCATTTTGATGCATTTCAGTAGCAGGCACTGCTATTTGCCAGAACCTGTCTACTCAAGACGCGTGAACTCTACTGATCCTTGTTTAAGTTCAGAATCATGCCGATTATCCCCCCCCCCCCATTTCTGAAAGTTGCAGCCTGGCCTATGAGGTCAGAAGAAATGAGAGGTTATGTCTCACTTCTGGATTAGGTAACAGTGGAGTGAAACAAAGACAGAACTAACCAGCCACGATTTGACAAAAAGAGAACTAATTGGAGACAATGGGTAAAAAGCTGGATATCATAAGTTGGTGACTCTGTTTCATACTGAAGCGCCCTCACCTACTCGTGCTATCCAGCTTTTTACCAGAAGCTAAAACAAATAAGCTGAGCAAGTGTAAACACCCCGAGTCAGTTATAGGCTCAACTGATGACCCACAACTGCACCACCTGGCATCAAAAGCAAGCATTTACAAAAAGTGAGGTCAAACTCAAGTCAACGATACTTAACCCTTTGACACAGGCAGTGGCTAGGATGCTATTAGCCACCTTTTTTCATCATTTTCTGCGCTTCAAGGGCAGTGGCTAGTGCCGCAAGCCACCCACATTGGCTCATACCATTCTAGGAAAATCATACTTTTCCAATCTATGACCCTAATTAGGTAATTAGCAACACTGGCCACTGCCCCTGAAGATCAGGAAATAAGATGTCGCCCCCGCGAAGGGTTAAGTCAAACTTATTGTCAACTTGATTCAGTTTCCGTGGGGTCATCCAACAAGCAACCAAGGATCAAACCAATCTAAATTGTTCATAACTAGTGTCAGAGCTTCAACCAATTTTCCTTCTTTATCTCTGAACAAAACTTGGGCTAGAGAATCAATTGAAATCATACCGAACTCACCAAAAAGTGAACATGCTTCAGCCATTGGCATAATCTTTACACCCCCCCCCCCCCCAAATCAAGGTGGGAAAGGGGTGATGAATAACTAAAATAATAGGAGAAGAGATAAATACTAGAAATGTAACAGTTTATGAATTTAATTTATGCGATTAAAAATGTATAAAATTAAAAAAAAAGTTCAACATTTGTACAATTATTTTGTTTTGTTTTGTTTTTTTTTTTTTTTTTTTTTTTTGCCACAACAATAAAAACTAAAAAAATTGATTTCTTTATGGAATTGCAATACATAACACATGGTAAAAACTTGATAGAAAAGTGAGACACCTGATTTAACACTGAACAAAGGCACGATGAGATCTCTCTAAGATAGAGATTACACTGAACAGAATCACAGTGCATTGGCAGTCTTTCAATCTTGCCAACCTCCAAGTGCCGAGTATTGAAAATAAGGGCATCTTGTTCATAATTCAGCCTTACATTTATTGAGAAAAATTCATTTATAAAATTAATGGTTATTGAGCGAACCATGTACCTGGTAAAATGAGGATACATCTGAATAAAAATGACAAAAGTTAAAAATTGGTTCAAGCAATTAAACGTTAACAAGTACGTGACATCCATACAAAGTAACGTCCACTAGTAAACAAAGTCCAGAACTATCCATTTCTTAATAATAAATAAATCTCTAAAAATTTATCCAACTAGTAAAAGCTACGCGATAGAGAAAAATGTCCACTCAATGAGAAGAGTCCTAAATAGAAATTTTCAAACCGGTTAACTTTAGAGACCTACTTTCGTTAGAGAGCGTTATTTTTAGAGAAATTTAGAAAATATGAGGAAATTAAAACTTTTAACAAAGATTTATTTACCTATGTTGATCAATGACTGGACCTAAACTCCCTTAACACAGCAAATCTTGGACCAAATATCTTCCCTGTTCTGGTCATTTTAAAAATTGGATGAATTTTGGTAGGTACTGGTCAAATGAAGACTTTATTTACGAATGGACATTTTATCACAAAGACAAATTTTCAAGGACGTCTCAGAAATGCATTAAGTATCACTATTGTGGGTTAGACAACTCGGCTAATAAATGCTTTTTATCTAGTAATTTAAATTATGCTGCGAAATGCAACCATAAGTCTTTTCACTCTACATGTGTTGTAAGGTCCAAAAAGGGACGTATTAAACTAAAAATTAGACTAAAGATTGCAAACAAATTCCTAAATGTACCAGACAATTGGAAAACAATACAAAAATATACAAGCGTTCATTGCACTATGAAAAGTACAGCAAAAGAAATTATACAAAATTATAAATTGAGAATAAAATCTTTCAAGAGAGAAAGCATTTCTTCAAATTCGTCAATAATTTAATTCTTTTAAAACTAAGGGCGAGGGCAACTTTCCTTCAAGTTATTTCCAGAATAAATTGATCAAAAAAATTTTAAATTACAGAGGTAGAGCACTAGGTAAAAAAAGAAAAGTCTGAGCAAAACTTGATGGAAACTAAAAACTTATTTTTCAATTTCAGCTTAGATCGCAGAAAAACCGCAGGAGAAAAATGCGTTGCACCTAGAGAACTTTCACTCGGTACAACGAGCAGTATTAATCCAAAAACCAATAAAAAAAATAATAATGTGATCATTGAGTAATTTTAGTGTAAATTGGTTGAAAAAATATTACAATATTTAAAAATCAAGATTAAAAACTACAAGTCATGATAGAAAAAAGTTTGGAGCAAGAGTTGAGGGGGACACAAAAAATGCTTAAAGCTTTTACTGAGCAGAGAGGTAAATAACTCCCTTCCCAATTTTCAAATTAGGTAATATATCAAAGTGATCATTACCTAACTGCAAGTATTTCCTGAGATAACTGAAGAGTCAGAAAGCAATAGAGATTCATCTTATAATTAACATTTATTTATTACCCTAAAACTAGATTCACAACTCTCAGAGAGCTCATTTGTTTAAGGCACTTCAGAAGAATAGCACCAGCAATGAAAAATCATCTAAAAAAATGTAAATATAATTTTTAAGACAGGCCGCAGAGATAAGAAATAGTTGAAATTTGGAAGATCAATGATTACGGGAAATTAAGGCAAATGCGGCTAAGGTAGAGAAAAATAGAGGAAATGCAAAAGCATCTACAGGTATGATTTTTATTGCAGCTCTAAAGTGGGCTCAGTTGATTTACGATTAGTTTGTCTTACAAAATTGAAGTGCTAATTGAGCAAATTGAAGTGCTAATTGAGCAGAGCTGATGGCGATTTTGCTGATTATCTTCGTCAGGGTTTCAAAGAGAAGAGCGGTTTTTTAGTTCCTCAAAACAAGGGACACTGGTAAACAGCATGTGTTTTCATATGCTGACAAAGAAGTAGACCAAGACCTGATTCTCCTCAAAAAACCTCTGTGGTATGCATGACTGCCTTTTTCATGAAGAAAGTACCTGATTTTGAAGGAGGCAAATAGAGACAGCGCACCACACTAAAATACATTAGGCAGATTAATCACACTTTAATCTAGAAAAAACAACTTTCAACATCTCCCTAATTTAGCCCACAGGCTGATTATAAACGATCGAATCGTAATGCCATCGAGTCGATGAACAAGTATGTGTTGATCTTAAGCTTGGTGTCATCCCGATAGAAACCCATCCATCTCTACGGAAATTCACCAATGACAACTGAGCTATCGTGCACTTATCGTAGAGATGGAAGTGTTTCTATCGAAATGCAACCTATCGTATTGACACCACCCATAAGAATAACAGGCACTCGATATGATTACGATACGATCCTTCATGATCAGCCTAAAGGTGCTGAATGATGTTCAGTAAACAAAGTAGGGATAGGCTGGAGGTGAAGAGGAGAATAATCGACATTCAACACCAGGTTAAATCACAACGCTGTTGACAGTTGAGTCAGCACAAATAAAGTGAGCCTATGCAACAGCTGTTTAGTACTCGATCTCTATTTGTCTCTGGATACACGAAACAAAAGACTGCCAAAGATATTTACAACAAGCAGTTACACACAAAATGCACGCTAAGTGGTATCAACTTATTTCAAGATTAAACTAGCATAAAAACAAGTTGTCTCAAAGTGTAGCTGTGTTCAACTATTTTAGTTGCATTTTTCTCTTCAAATCTTAGACCCAAGAAATCTGGTAAAATCACCATGACCTCAGCTCACTTAGTTATTGCACAGAGAGAGACAAACAAAAACAAACCTACTGAGAAGATGAAATAGGTAACAATAAGTTGAGGTGAAAAATTAATTTAAACATTGAACAATAAAATGATGATTTGGTAGAAATGAACTGTGCATATTAATTCACCAATGATAAAGCACAAAACAGTAGCAAATTCGCTAAAAAAATTAAAAACTTTGGAAAAAAGAAAATGATGGATAACTACAGCAGATAAAAGAGAGAAAGATTTAGAGTGGAGGAAAACAAATGTTTGACACAAAGCACACACGATGCTTTTGGCACAGGAGCCTGAAGCTCTATTTGTTCATAATTTCACTTACTAATTGATTAGATACATTTAAGCACCAATGAATTTTATTTTTTACCTACTTTTTCATTGATTAAATAGGTAGGTACTCTAAGGAGTTGAGCAAAAACTTCTTAGCTGAGAGTTTATCTATCAATCTTTCTCCTCGAAAGCTTCAAACACAGAATAACACAATCAGAAAGAAAAATGCCATAGGAGCTAATGGAAAAATTTGCTCAGTCTCTTTCTTTGATTCCCCAAATGGCGGTCACATCTCTATTTTAAAGTCATTACAACATAAATGCTTGTCTCCAACGAAAATTAAACTAGGTTTTTTTCCAATGATTAAATTTTGAACCACATAACACATGATATTTGCATGTACTTGCTAAATTTTAATTTAGCTGAACTTCAGCTTTGTGATTACCTCACAGTTGGACGTTGAACACAAAAAATATCAAAAATTGGAATTTGTGTAAAACTGTGGCAAGTTAGAAACCAGAAACAAGATAGAAAACAAACCAACGACAACTTGACATAAAAGGAACCGGTGTAAACAGGAAAACGCTGGAAACACACAGTAAGAATTTTGGTAAGGATTTGAGCCAAAATGCCCTAACCAAAATTCTTTTTGAGTGTTTCCAGTATTTTCCCGTTTACATCTGTTTCCTTTATGTTAAGGAGAAAATACTATAATTTTTTAAATCAGCACCCCAAATTGCATTCATTGGCACATTCCAATGAAATCCATACAAAAAATAAAAGTTGAACTTTACAACTTAGTTTAAAATGCCACTCATGTTTGGAGCTAATTGTGGACATTTATTTCGTAACAAAGGCGTGCTTACCACGGATCTCTGTCTCTGTCTTTTGCATTTTTTTCAATGAGGTTATGTATGTTGATGTTTCTCAAAATGGCAGACCAGCAAAGAATGTTTTAAAACGATTTTAAGTTTCCATTTTGATTGTGTTATTCTACACCAACAATGGTAAAATTTGATGTCCCAAGATGTGTTTAAAAATTGGCTAACATACTAACCAATGATTTTTCAACTATGGGTAGTTAAAATTCTTCAAAATAAGCGAGACAAGCAATAAGTAAAACTTAAAGATAGATTTACAAAAAAAAGCGAGGAATGAAAAGAGTATAATAAAGGATAAGACAAAAGAAGAAAACAGTCTTTCTGTAAATAGGTAAATCCAGATCAACAAGATTTCAAAGGCAGCAGAGAAATTGATACCAAGTAAATGCAAAAGAGGCAGTGTATCATAAAAATACCCGTTGCAATTTAGATAAACTCGCTTAATTCAGCTACAAGATCTTTTTGACACTAAGTTACTTAGATTCAAAGTGGATTTCAAGAAGTGAAAATTTTGTGACCAGCTAACATCATTGCTTATGGCAGTTTATCATAGGAGACACGACTTGGCTGCACCTGGTTCACACTGCTGGCACTAAGCGCTACCATGAAGTGCAGCAGTAAAACTAATGAACAACTGCATGAGCAACGTGGTGGCTTTATTCCAGGGGCAGACTGGCTCAGAAAAGTTACAAAGGATTCTTCACATACCCCTACGTCGAGGATTCCTAGGATGGGGCCCCTAAATTTTACTAAAACCATCCTAGATTGAAAAGAGACAGGAAAGGACACAAAAGCTAAGAAATAAGAGAAAACCTCAGATCAAGAGTTGTGCGATATCTATTGATAATCTCATACTGAGGTTCCGTAGGTCAAAATCACTAAAGGTCGGTCAGTATTCGGTACGTAGGTACGAAAATACCCAATAACTAACAGCAAAACTGATACAGAAAAATACCAAAATATGCCGATTTATCAAAAATTACCGCAGTACTGGAAAAAAACCAAAATACCGAGATAACAAATAATAGTGAAACACCCATTACCGACCGACATTAACTGACAGAATAGCAATGGACATACTAAACGATTATTTCCGTATAAGCCCCTGCCACACAACTCTATTCAGATTTCACTCATTTAATTAACCCTCAAGGACTGACACCGTTGATTTTGGTGTCACGTTAAGACAAGGAATTCTAAAATCAAAAGAGACATTAAAAAACATATCACTAGTCACAAAAGTGTGGACTGAGCCAAATCGCCATTGCTGGAGGGTAGCCTATGAGGAGGATCTGTTGGCGTTTCTATGGGCAAGATTATCATTTCCTGTATTTTACTGACACTATCTACATTGGATTCTTTTGATTTTTCATCTACTTCGCCTAGAGAGCAATTAGCCAGGTTTTCGCAAGTTGTATTAATTACAGGACTATCATCATCATACAAACCGGGATTAAAATAGAATTTCTTTGTGAAGCCCCACTTCTCCATGGTTGTAGTTTGCATGCCGTTGCTATCGCATGCTAGGTTACGTATTTCGCTGTCAATCTGAAAAGAGAGATCAACCAAAACAGATTATGAGAGAGCAACACTTTCAAATCCAGTTTGAGATCTAAAGATGAGCTAAGCCCAAGCCCAGATGCTCACACTAGCAACTCATTCTCTTGAAACTCAGGTAAGTAAAGCGCATTCAGAAGTGGAGATAGAGCTCAACCGATAATCTTTGGAATTTTTCCAAAGTTATTTCTCGTATTACACAATAAAAAAGGAAAAAAAATTAATTAGAGCCTTTTCATTGAAAGACGCTTTAAAATCAAAAAGGTAAACTTGGAGGCAAGTTTTGTTTTGATTTGAAGGAATGAAAATTGAAAATTTGCCTGAGGTTATTGGAGAGCTCCTCCTAGACTTCTGAGACGAACTTAATAACTCAACTCAGCAGTCATAACCATGATCAACTCACACAGATAACTTAGTTAATCTGACAGAAAAAACTGAGTCTTGGCTGAGCATTTGAAAACTATTGCATAGCCCCGATTATGAAAAACGAAACTGCGTTGAGAAAAACTGAGTTGCTGGTGCAACACTAAGCCAAACGCATACCTATCATCAGTACATCCCCTGATCCATGCAATTGGACCATGATTATAACTGAATACGTGAACATGGACATAGAGGATTTTTAGGTTGGGGCTAAGTACTTTTGTCCATCATTTCCCATGCATTTTGGTGCAATGTAAGGAGGCTTGAAAAGTGCTTTGATTCACAATGCGTTGCACTAAAACGCACTAAGAGATAGATGAGAACAGTTACTCTTCCACACAAACCAAAAATTCTTCCACGTCTGTTACGTAAAATGCTCGTTAGACTGCCACTCTAAATAAACACATAACTTGTTGAAAAAAATAGGGGTGTACGAATTCAATTTTTTCACTGATCCGAATCCTAAAGTCAAAGTTATCCAAACTTCAACCCTGATCTGCATGATTAAATACGAGAAAATGTTTTTAAGTGCGGTGCATATACAATATACAGGGTGTCCGAGAAATGAGTTCACACTTCTGCTTTGAGTTTACAGTGAAAGTAAAAAATCTGAAAAATTCAGGAATGATAAAGGGCTCCTAGGTGACCTCAGAAAAAATGGCAAAACCTCCAACCGGGCCTTAGAGAGGGGCACAGACCCCTAAGTACCCCCCAACATTCTAATTACTAGCGCATTTCAAATAGCAAGGGGTAGTTTTTATTACACCATTCAAAAAGGCTTAAAAAACTGAGCAGTTTCGTTTTTTTAGATTTTTTCTTGCATAACTCCGGCTGTAACTAATATTTTTTCAAAAGCAAAAAATTTTGAATCACCGAAACAGTGCCTTTCTAATGATGTGCATATCATACTTAATCATTTGGAGAAAGCAAATTAGGGGGCCCTGCCCCCCAAAATTTTATTGAGTTTAAGGATCTGTGACTCAAAAATGTCAAATGTAACAGAAAGTCTAGTTATACAGCAATCGAAGGTACTAAAAAGACAGGCATTTTGACGCAAACCAAAAATCGCTACAGAATGTTAATCCAAAATGGCGACCTTTTGAATATATGTGGGAGGGAGCCTGCCCCCCAGAAATAAAGGCCACACATTCAACAATGCCTCATTCGAAAAGTCTTTAAAATAGCAAGCGAATGATGCAAATTGCAAGTCTAATATGGCAGCTGGTCAAAGTTTTTGAAACTTATGACCATTGACCCTGCAATGTTTTCATCGAAAAACTTTGACCGGCCGCGGAACAGTAAATCGACTTCCAGCTTGCGTCATTTGCTTCCTATATAAGAGACCTTTCGAATGAGGTATCGTTGAATGTACAGCCTTTATTTTTGAGGGGCGGTTGGCAGATTTGACATTTTTTCTGAGGTCACCAATGAAGTCTTTAATTATTCCTGAATTTTTCAGATTTTTTATTTTAACCGTACTCACAACAGAAGTGTGAACTCATTTCTCGGACACCCTGTATTTTTTTCATGATTACCTGTACTTCTTTAGAGCTCGTTTCAGAAATGTAGGCGCACCTAGACCATAATCTTTAGCGAATTATCAAATTTCATGCCTTCAAATCGCAACAAAAATTGCCTCTGATTTAAACCTTTTTACTTTTAAGTGTTCCTCTATGAAAAACCAATGCTCTATTTCATTTTCATCAACTTTTACTGCGTAGTGAGAGAAATAATGTTGAAAAAAGCAAAAGATTATCGGTCTAGGTGGGCCTACACTTCTGAAACTACCTCTATGATTATGATTGCAAAGTGCTTGATTGAAAATGTGATTCCCCCCCCCCCCCCAACAGAATTTGTTGAAAGTTTTTACTTGGATAGTACTTGATAAAAGGAGTCTATTCTCAAACATGCTTAGTGGGGCCAACTCTCAAAAATTCCTAACTTTTATTTGAATCATTCCTTTTTCACTTAGTTACATTGTCATATTTTTATTTTTAGGACACTCAAAATTTACTTCAAAGAAATAGAAAAAAAATGTATTTTTTATTTCTATGGTATTGAAATAATGTTGTTCCTCTGATTCTGCATAAAATGAGCCCAAGCAGATTAAGAGGCAATTCATTGCTGCAAAATTACGTGAGTTTCAGTACACAAAAGTCGAGTTTTTGAGGGTACTCACAAGCGCTCAATGGAGAGGCTCAAGACATTACACGCGACAGTGCATTAATTCCATTATTTTCAAAGTAAAGGACGATTCCAGACCGGTTTGAACCGGTTCCATGGTCGTTGAACCGGTTCCATGGACGGTGAACCGCTTTGATAGTCAAACCTGACACAGGTCACTGCATACTCAGACCGAACAACAAACTGTTTTCTCTGTGAATTCTAGACCCCGAACAAAAGCAAGCCGAAATTGTTACCAATTCAAAGCCCTGCTTCTAATGCTGCCTTGACTCTTTACTAAACAAAAGTTTCAAATAGGTACTTAATTTATGAAAAAGTGTGTACTCACCATGGACAACATGGTATCCAGATCATACTGCCAAGCGTGCTTTGCAAAAACTTTTACCAAAGTGTCAACAAACCATGACCCGTACTCTGGGTCTCTTAGGGTAACATGCCCTGAAATAATAATAAAAAAAAGTATTAAAACTACTTCAAAAAATAAAAAAATTATAGCAACCATCTGTTGATTATCAATGGAAACAAAATTATAGAAATTATCGGGAACTATTTCAAACATAGTTTTCCTAATTCCTTGACCAATCCTGACCTTTAGAATCTATCATGGAACATTTGGTTTGAATATTTTCTAATAAATTACCATCAGAAATCCGGGAAATCACAGACTATCAGTAATTAAAAAAAAATAGCCTGATTACTTATCTGAGAGGGCAGCCTACTCTGGTAATAAATTGTAAAATGTCTTAAATTATTTCAAACACCTAGTGAACCTAGTTAATTTCACTATTTAACCGCATTTAAAAAATGCAGTGCTCCATCGTGTCCCATTGTGTTCTGATGAAAAAAAAAATTAGCGTACAAGCTCACCTGGGGCACATGAATTGATGATAATAATGTTATCATACCGGCGCCCATGGGCACCCGCATAAAAGTCTGATAGGTTGGGTGAGCCTTCATTCATTATAACACCATCAGTATAACAGGTGGTAGTGGTCACTTTGCCTCCCTTTTTGCTGCTTTGTTTCGGCTGGCCATAGTCTCTACCCTCACCTCTGAAAAGAAAAATGAGACGCAGTACTAGATTAGGATGGAGACAGAATATTGTTCGATTGAAAAATGAAAACTTTCAAGAAAAACTTTACCTTGTCAAAAATTGAAGTGAGAACTACTTTTGTGATTCAACAAAAATGAGATGAGCTCAAAGGGGATAGTAATAATAAATTATCTTTAATATGTACTTCATTTTTTCTTTCTTATTAACTTAAGTTTGTTGCCGGTAAACCGCAGTGCTTTAACAAAAAAAAAAAAAAAACCTAGTCTCAAGCCCAATGGCAGGGAGCGTGGTCTGAAAAAGTTGTTTGAAACTTTTGAATCATGAATTTTTACTGCAAACAGTCAAATATACAGCAAGTTGCCATGATCAGTTTTTTCAGTCACATGAACAATTCAAAAGCTCTTTGACAACTTAAAATTACCTACCATTTCTCAGAAAAAATACAGTTATAACAAACATTTAGTCAAAACTTGGTTTCAGAGCTCCCAAACATTTTGAGCGTTTCTGCCCCCCAGGAGGGCTATCTGAGGCTATATAAGACCACCTGCAAAAGGTTTAATTATTTTAAACCGTTCCGGAGTTTTGGGGGTGGCTTCCTGACTTTTGTTGCACCATGTATGTCAACCCTAAAGCATCGCTCATAAATGGATTTTTGGACTCCCAACATTTTCCTGGATTAAACTACCCATTTTCACTGAAAACAGCCAAACAATCAGATAGTTGCCATACATCACTTTTTGAGTCACATAGTTTTTTTTAAAGCTCTCAGAAACTTCAATATTATCATTTAATGTGTAAGAAATGCTTATAAATCAATTCAAAATTTGATAATTTGTAAGGGCCTATCTTTTGGGCTTAATGGTAATTTTAAGGTGTCAAAAAGCTTTTGAATTGTTGATGTGACTGAAAAAACTGATCATTGCAACTTGCTGTTGACTGTTTGCAGTGAAAATTCATGATTCAGAAGTTTCAAACAACCTTTTCAGACCACAGCCACTGTCATTGGGCTTGAGACTAGGTTTTTTTTTTGTTTTTTTGTTAAAGCACTGCCGTTTACAGGCAACAAACTTAGGTTAATAAGAGTGAAAAAATGAAGTATTAAAGAAAATTTATTATTTTAAGACTTTTCAAGTGATCTCAGCATTATTTTCACAGCATTTTACATCAAAATTAACAGTAAATGTGCCTAATGCAGATTCTAACAAGAGCTCTATAGACGAAATTAACCGCTTCCCAAGATTAATCAAATTAAGTGCACTTATAAAGTCTGCCCATACTGTTGCACGCAAGAACACAATTTTGAGTAAACGACTGATTGAGTGAGTTAGATAATGTGCGATATATTTCATATGGACCTATCGAAGTTTCGACGGGTTCGATATGCATGGGTTTTCCCATAAGGTATGGGAAGGCAGTTTTCAAGCAGAAATTTAGGCCTTTTAGATACATTTTTTACACTGCGATAATGGATTCTTCGTATCCTCAAATGCTGAGAACCAGCAAAAAATAGGGCGATATAGTCCGGGATAGACAAGGCGAGCGATAGAGCATTTACTTCCTACAAATGTTAATTCTGTTCAAAATCAGTGAATTTTAGGATAAGCTAACGGCTATAAAGCACCTACTTAGGCTGTACGGTTGCGGTAATGTGGAAACACTGACTTATTGATTATATTGAATAATATCAAGCATATTGGAGTTCAAAATTTTGGTGCTGACAAAAAGAGCCATCTTTTTATTGTGAAATTGAAACTCCAAATATCTTGGGTTTCAACCCTTTTCTTCGTGATCAAATATTGCCAATTTCGTGATATTCAATTTTTGCTATTCTTGCAACAATTCTTTCTGTTATGAGCATTTTTCTCCTGTTTAGCCAGTAATTTTTGCATTAGCCACTTGAAATTGTAAAAAGATCTTCTTAAAGAAGATTGCATAATCTGGCACAGTTATGTTGGAATTTGCAGTGACATAGAATTTCATGCGATAGCGCAAATTTTTTCGGGCCATTTCTTGGGCAAATCAGCGGATTTTGTGGTTTCCACCAAAAATGCCCGATTTCGCATTTTTTCGAGTTTGTTTTTGAACCTGGAGATCGCGAAATGAAGTTCTAGCTGGATCCTGCTGCTCTAGCGCGCTCCGAAATAATTTTGCTCGAATCGCGGGAGCGAAATTCAGGTGGCTCAACGCGAAATTCAGGTGGCTCAACTGATGAGCTACAATACTATAGTACATTATTCCTCTGAAAGATCTGAAGAAATAACCGATGGATGTCAAAATTTATGGGAGTTTTGTAGTTCAAAAAGGTCGGAAGCAAGGATGTAAACGATGAGGTTCCATAACATCAATTTCACTACTTGATTCGATATATGGAGCATAACTGGTTCAAATTTTGTGCTATTGCCCTATTGTTTGCTGATTCCTGGCATTTAAGGATACATAAATTCCATTATCGCAGCCTCTGACATGTAAAACACGTCTCTAAACAGCCAAAATTTCCGCTTGAAAATCGCATTCTGATTCCTTACAAAGAAACCCATGTATGTCGAACCTGTCAGAACTTTGATAGGTCCAGCCAACTCACTAAATCAGTCTATTTAAATCTGAATATGTTCTGAAAGATGTCCTTCAGCACTTGAATCTTCAAAAAGATTAAAAAAAAAATGTGAACTACAGCGCACATACGAGCAATAATAGAGAGACAAAATCAAAGTGCCGATTAGTGCTCGATTTTACATAAAGGTTCAATATTTTTTTGGCAGGGAAAACATGAAAAATGAATCAAAAATGATAAGACTGGGGCAAAAATCTTTTCAGAAGGTGTAAAATAATATTTGATCACTATATTTAACTTGCAAAATGCAACATGCAACGTTGCCAGATCTCATACTAGGAAACACAAAGATCTATTTTCTTCATTGCTAGATCTGACTAGAAATCATATTTCTCACACTACTGAAAATTATGCAAGTTGAGATCTTTTTTCTTAACGCACAGTACAAAAACCATTTGACAGCAAAGAGAAAGACTTTACCTGCAAGACTGGAAAAAAAATAGAATGGGTTTTTCTGTACCAAAAACTTGAGTGTGAGGGTAAACAAACATATTTATTATGTCAGCCACGTTGACGAATTCTCCATCGGAGCATTCAACGTGGCCAAACTTTTCCACTTTGTCTTCCACTTTCCCGTGTGACATGATGAAAACTATGCAGGAATCAACAGCTTTATGCTTTATGTGTGTGCTGAACTCAGCAACAATCTTTCGTAAATCCTGCAAGAAGGCGGGGAAAAAAGAAAAATCAATAATTAGTTTAAAAATAACAAGCAGGACCAGATTTAAAGAAACAAATGGACATATAAAATAATTAATAGGCCCTTGCGACATTTTCCATGCTATCAATTTCTTCACCTAGATGATACTTTTGATGTAAGCATTACTAGGAAACCCTGATTTCCAGGTAAACTAGGATTGCCTTGAAAGAAGTAGTAGTAACGGTAGTAGTAGTAGAAGTAGTGGTAGTAGTTTTTTTTATTTTTTTTCTCGGAGGATGTGAAAAATGAGTTAGCTCAACCCCTGGAGGGACCGCACTCCAGGAGCAATGGGATTGGCAGTCTGTCCGGAGTTAAGTCCTGCTGGGCGACAGAATGGAAGGGTGGTCCGGAGGAGTACTCCAGCCAGTTTTAGGGTGTGTTTTTTATTAGATCGGTACAAACTTCATTCTGTCGCCAACCCAGCAGGAATTAACACCGGACAGACTGCCAATCCCATTGCTCCTGGAGTGCCGTCCCTCCAGGGGTTGAGCAAACTCATTTTCACATCCTCCTAGAAAAAAAAAGTAGAAGTAGAAAGTCCAGTTGCCCCAGCTGCTAGCCATAGCTCGTTATGCTTGTGTTTCAAAGCGAACGACTTGATTGTTTTTTTTTTTTTTTTAAACATGCAGTGTAACTGCATAGTTTATCATTATCGGTTTGCTCCATTTAACTCCGTGTAAAGTATTGAATAATATCGATTTGAAACACACGGTTTTGTGCGATTTTTGACCTCGTTGTCGCATTTTTCATTTTTTAGTTTTTACAGTTTTTTTGTCCCTCGAGGGTTTTCTTTCCTTTTTTTTCTTTTTCCTTGTTTTTTTTACTTGTCATTAGAATTTTTCTGCTTTTTGTTTAATTGTGTTGTAGTTTTCGTGAGTAGTTTTTGGCAATTTTGGCAACCTTGTTTCGATATTTTTTTCTTCCATGTAATTGCCCTATAGAAAAGCCCGAGGTTCTCAAAGTTTGGGATTTTTTAGGTTAATTGTTGGGTGCATTTGTGAGCGGATGAGGCATGTTATTGCTCATGCGATTTTTGTCCCTCTCTTCCACTTCACTTTCCCCACCCTAAAATCGGCCTCATGTCCAGTCTAGATAGTATTAGAAGTTTTTGGTCCCGAGGGTGCCGAGTTGGACAGCTGATGCTGCGCACAGCACACTGCAAGTGCAGCAATCGCAAAAAGTAGCATCGCGTCATTTCCTTCTGAAAAATTTTCGATTGGAAATTGATCTCTAAACAGCAGAAAAATGTTAAAATTTCTCTTGGTCCATTAAGAATTCAACATTATATCCAGGTTTTTGCCGACCCAAAAACGATATAACAATTTTTTTTTACATTAGTCTTATGGAGTTGGACGGGACCAACGGAAATCAACGTCATATCGAGAAAAACGGTATATCCAGGTTTTACTGTACTTACCTCTTCTATAAGATTATTATATGGCTCCACAATGTATCCCAAGTCTTCGAACAGGCATTTAAGATTTTTGAGATCTATCTCAGATCCTACACGGTTTCTCCAAGGTTCTTTTGGGAACTCCTCCATGTTAATGAGTAAGACGTAGCCTTTGGGCCTAGACCCCATTTTGTAAGCCTACAATAATAAATGAGAATAGGAGTAAATAAAACAACAAATAAGAAGGTTAGATTATAAAACTCCAGCTGTAAATACCTTGAAGAAAAAATACCCACAATTTTGAAGCAAAATGAAGAATGCAAACTTTAGTCTAGTCATTGCTCCTGATATCCGTAAGATTGTACAAGCAATTCAAAAGATAACAAATTTAACTAACTTTGTCACTTTTTCATCACCAATATTTTGCATCCTAGATCTTTATAATGGGGACCTTGCACGTATTTTTTTAAATTCAGAAATTGAAAGTAGAGGAAAAATTAAGAGACGCTTATTTTTTCGTTTCCTCTTCAGGATCAACAAGAAAAATTTATTCAAAAATTTGAAATTTTGACCAGATTTGAAACACAAATTTTTGGCAGGAGAGTAGGTTGAGCCGTCTGTGACGTCCGCTCACCCCTCTGACCTAATGTTTATATTCTGCTAGCCTTGCTCTTATACGTAATTAAAATTTATCTTGAGAATTTTTGATCAATTTCAAGCGCTTTTACTAGCTTCTTTCTTAATCATATCATTAATTTCAAACCTCTGTGTACTAATTTGTTTATTCAGTCTGTATTATTCAGATTCATTATTAAACTTTAAGATTTTATTAAAAAAAAACTTATGAAGTTCAGATGGAATTGGAGCGAATCAAAATCTCCAGATCAAGAATAAAATCAGTAGAAATTGATCTATTTAGAATAAACTAAAACCAATGCTTCAGTTTGTAGAGCATGCAATGATGGTCATTTAAAAAAAAAAAAAACACACAAATCTGTAGCTGCTTTAGGACCTGAGAAAAGTCTGACAAAAATTGAGTCTCAAGGGGTCTCTCCACCTGCAAATTTAAAAGCACACATTGACTGCTAGAGCCAATGGGCTTCTCTGTCGTCGATCGGAATCGACCTATCGACTTCACGACAGCTCATTGGCTCAATCAGTTTATTCACGCTTTTAAATTCCCAGGTGGAGAGACCCCTAAAGATTTCCTTTTTTCTGTGTTTAAGGGGCAGTGATGCAACCTGAAACGCTAACATTTCAGAGAAGAATTTTGGAACCGATGTGAAACTTTCCTGAGAATTTCAAGCCGAACAATTATTTAGGGAAGAAAAATCAATTTTGGGTAGGTTACCCCTTTAATAAAATCTGTTAGCTGGAAAACTTACCTGCCAGGGCTCAGGTGGATTCAGGTCCAAACGCCCACGTCCCCGTTTAACACTTGAAGTGAAGGGTGCAGAATCCACTTCATCGCTCCCTCCCAACCGGAAAGCTCTGAAAATAAAATTTAAATAAAGGACAAGTTGAGATTTCAAATATTTTTTGTCTTTGAAAACATTGAATTAGAAAAAATCAGAATAAATCTTCTAACAAGGTAAGAAAATAAGGAGGAGCTATGAAAGACAGTCAGAAAAAAATTTATTTGAGTATACATGCGAGTGCAAAATAAGTACGTCGGAAAACTTACATCGCGTTTTTGAGGGCTCAGCAGTTATCAGAGGGTAAAAACGAAAAGGACCTTCTTTGTTTGCTGTAAGGACCACCTCTGTCACAAATCAAGGTGGGCTCATTTTTCCCCACTATTCGGTGGTATCTGGTCTAATGTCCTGGACTACACAGGATTTTCGACAAATTTCCTCACACAAATTTGAGAAGTGATGACGGTGTTTTTTTTTTTTTTTTTTTTTTTTTTTTTTTTTTTCATTTTCGTTTACTTAAACTCAGTATGTCCTCAAGATGACCGATATTTTAAAAAAATTTCAGCTATTATTTCGGGCAAACTTTCTGAAATTTCCAAATTTCCTCTTTTTTGTGCGATAGCCAGATCCGGCATTTCCGGTACCCATGATTGAATGACTTATGTTAAGAGAAAATCGAACATTATCAACCAATTTTTGACCTCTTAACCAGTGATGGAGCTGAGATTGGACCAAAACGAAGTTTCGGATTCGGTCAACTGAAATCACGACTTCGAATCCAAATCTGATCAAGATTTCAAAAAGTCGAGTAAATATGCCATATCCTCCGCTTATAACAATATGACCCACGGGTGCACTCTGGTAGTGCATCCAACCAAAAAATGAACTGTCAAAATCCCACAGTTCTGAGACCGCGCACCTTCGAGACCTGCCATGTTGAAATATCCGTCCCTCTGAACCATCCGAGAAAAATGGCTTCGTTCAATGGTTTTTCTGTTTCTGACCAATCCACTTGGAATTTGCAAATCACTGCTCTCAGGATTGGTTCACTAGATGACTCCTACAGTCCTACCCCTCCCGAAAGTGTTAATGGAAATGCACCAACAACATAGAAGATAAGATGGTAAATGAATAAGTCAAGGAGTTATCAGATCAAAACTGTCAAAATAATCACTTTTTGGTGATATACTTAACCAATCACCTAAATCCAAGACCAGAAAAAATATATGCTTTTTGATGATTTTAAGGATAGAAAAGTATTTAGTAGGGGTTCTAAAGTGACTTAATACAAAATATTAAAAATTAGGAAGATTCGCGATGGTTCAGGATTTGTATTCCGGTTCGAAGATTCTGGTATTATAATCTAGGGTTTCCATTCGGATTCAACCCATCACTAGGTACTCTTAACTCAATCAATACATTGATAACCAATAGCTTAATTTCCAAAAACAACCACATCTGTCAAAGGGTTGCAGTTAAGAAAAAACAAATGCTCACAGCTGCTCGGTTACTTTATACGCTCATGAGATGCGTCAGAACCCGTCCCACAACTCTCGCTACTCTTCTAACATGAACGACTCCGCATTTCAGGAGGAGTTGAAGCTACACTTTTCTTCATAACTTCCGATCTAACCTTGAGCCCGCGATGAAACTTTCAGGACATATTTTTAACCCTTTCCACACTCAGGTGTCCGATATATCGGACCAGGGAAAAGTTGAGTTCCACTCGCATGTCGGATATATCCAACAAAAAAAGAGACCTTCTGCGGACTCGATTGTCGGATGTATTTGATGTGCTTGACAGATGGTGAGCTCTAGAGGATTTTATGGGAACTAGTACGAACATCACGCACTACACCAGAGCGCTTTATACACCGTGATGTGAGTTTTTTACAGATCATATGCTTTGTTTACATCGTGTAGTTGAAGCTCCCCGAGCTGGTGGGGCGGTCAGGTAAGAATGCTCACGAGTGGAAAGGGTTAAGAGTATGATCAAACTCTCGTGATTTTTTGAAAATTTTAAAAAGGTCCGATTTTGAGAAATTAAAATTTTAAAAACATACACAGAGAAAAGGACAAGGCACAGTCCTTAAGGGAAATGTCCTGCAGTTAAATTTAATCAATTTGGCATCATTACAGTAATACCTCGTTATCCGCGGGGGTTACGTTCCGCGAAAACCTCGCGGATACCGAAACCGCGGATATGGAGGCATCAGTCTTATGGGAATATAGGGGTTAGGGACCAACGGCTGAAAAACGGTCACAAAAAGGAGGTAAAAAAGGGAAAAAATGAAAGAAAGGGAACACTTTGTGCATAGGTACCTACATAGACTATTAAGAGGATTTTTTTTTTTGAAGAATGTCTCGAGCGTCGGCTGCTTTAGTTGACGTTGCAGGTCCCGTTGAACTTCGCGGTATGGTGACAGTAGAGCGGTAAGATCGCGTTGAAAGTTTAAGGCCCTATCCATATGCGGATCTATCCTCAGGGCCTCCTCGGCAAGATCTATGGCATGCCTGATGAATTCAGAAACAGACTGAAGGGACAGCTGAGGCTGGTTGTCTTCGTTTTCTTCAAGTTCCTCCTCCGGTGGTTCCATTTCAATCCGTTAAAAATACAAGTTTCATCATTTGAAATTTTTTTCCGGCCTTTCAATCGCGGATAACCGAGGTAAAGGGTCGCGGATAACTAGCATGGGTCTCAAAAAACCAATCGCGGATAACCGAAACCGCGGATACGGAGGTCGCGGATAACGAGGTATCACTGTACGTCTATCTCGTTGTCCTGATCAAAAGTTCTCATGGGTCCAAAAATTTACTAACAGCAGTTTTTGAGATAAGTTTGCGCAAATTTAGGCAATTACAACAAATTTACTCAGCAATAAAGCGTGACTTTCCTCCCTAGTGAGCAGCTCTCTGCAAACTGCCAATGAATGCTGCTCCATTGGCTCACGATCTCTCTCAATCACTTTGTGTTAGACAGAGAGAGACCGCGTGAGAGCGTTTGTAGTGGGAGAAAATGGGCATCAATGCCAGAAGGAGTGTGAGCAAAAGGAGCAGCAACCATCTCCAGTTTGCGATGAGCTGCTTACCAGGGAGGAAAGTCACGCTTGATTAACGAGTGAATTCATTGTAAATGCTGAGATTTTTGGAAACTTGAAGCTCAACTATTTCAAAAAGTAAAGATTTCGCAAAAAAAAAATTCTACTGAAAACATTTTCACTCACCTGAAAATTACAAAAAAAATATTTTATTTCTGGAGGCTGAGCATCCTAGCAACAAGACAAATCCGCCACGCTAAGCAAGAAAGCCGCAAGTGACATGCGTTACTTCGACCGTTTTTGCAGCATGGCTTGGGTCTCTATTTTCATACCGAGTTCCTCTTCAGGAGTTTATTATTGTTGTAACTGGTCTCTCAACTTGCTTGTCCAAAGGCTTTCTGCCCATCCAAACATTTAGGAAAGGCCGATCGTTCATTGTTCATTGCCGGAGTCCTTAAGAAGACAATCCATTTGAAGCATTGGAGGTTTGAGATTGAGGGTAATCTAATGAATAGGGATCCCACACTACATTGCAAAGACAGTTTAAGTAACACAAGTCACATACAACATTCTTGCTTAGCACTGCATAAATAGTAGACAACTTAAAAAAAAAAAAAAATCCAGAGGGGGAAATATAAATTTTACCACTTCAGTCAAGCCACAGTAAAATATTTTAGAGGCATTATCATGAATAAAAGAGGAAGAATAACTTCTTACGTTGTCCTGTGAGCATTTCCTTCGTGTTTTACTTGTCCTCTTGAAGCTTCAAGAAGTTGTCTCAAGTCCGAATTATCAGACTCGTCCAAACTTTGGTATATTAGGGGTAATATGTCTTCCGCAGTGTCCAGTAAGTAGTCGTAAGTTTTGCTTATTATTTTTGAATCACTGCCATGAGTTAACTGAAGCAAAATAAATTATGAATTAATAAAATGGGAAAATTGATAACGCTGAAGAAAATCATTTTAACATTATTACACCTGAGTTAGAAACCTATAACTAAAGGTGAATAAGATTAATTTTGAAGTTTGCACGAAAACGAAGGCCTGAGAAGAGTGATGGGTGATGGGAACTTAGAAAAATAAAGTCATTGTTAGACTATATATTCAATTTAGCAATTTTAATATAAGTTAATTAGGTTTATTTTATTTAAAGCTCATTAGTTAAGGCGTTTTAATTTAAAAATTAACAGGCTTTTTTAAGAATAATTTAATTGCATTTTAATAAACTTACTATTTGTATAATAAAAATAACTGCAGTAGTAGCTAGTCTACGCTATATATAAAAATTAATTAGAAAAGAGCCATTGTGAGCCATTGATTAGCAACGAATCGAAACTCTGCGCTAACCAACAACTCACCACTGCCTTTCGATGCAATTCGGAAGCAGTCACCACTACTTGTCAGAACCCGATAATCAAAATGCTTCTGCTCTACATTCTCTGGAAACAAAGCGGCTAGTCCACTTTGGATAACGAGAAACCGCAAAATTTTCTTGATGCAATGCAAGATATTTGAGGCTATGCACAGATACATAAACACACCACTACCCGACAATGCTGCCAAACGACGATTTTGAGTATTTGGGTAGGGCTGGTGCCATCCCAATACTATATCATAACTTGAGGTCATGAATCAACTTGCTGACTCAGATTGAATTACGTACCAATTCAGTTTTCTTTGTATTGTCCAGGATACCGTTAATAAGTAAGCAGTCGAGGAAAGTCTCCACATTCTTAGTTCTTTTCTTGAGACGGGATAAGTGTTTATTAATAGGCAGGTTGATAGGCAGGGCTGCCATTATAAAAAAAATTAACTAATATTTTAAATTAAACTAGCCAGGCACCTGCAAAAAATAAAAGAGAGAAATTAGAGGAGATAGGCAAGAAAGTAGAAATAATAAGCGAAGCTCAGAGGAAAATTACAAAGAGACAAACAATTACATTTTTCCATGGCCGATACAATTACAGGCTGAAATACTGGGTCGATGTGGCAATGCTAACATGAGTCCGGATTTCTTGTTCTTCCATGATGTTACATGATACTGCCAGCAAAAATATTTCGTTTATTAAACTGTCTAATGATTTGACATTTTTTGAGCATTCATTTTAGCCTTTTCTCCTTCCATTTTCCTTGAAAATTATTTATTTTTTTAACTGCATGATATGGGTCTAAAGTTTTCATATTTTATTTTGTCCATGTTATCCGCCATAAGGATTTTGGAGTCATTTTAAACCGTACTGAGGGTAGAAAAATGAAGTCAAAGTGATTACAGTCGAAAATTTGAGGGCCTGAAAATTCATGTATGCCAAGTTTACATTTTTTAGTCAACTTTTAAGGAAGGTATTAAGGGTTAAATTTACTTGGGGTCTTATAGCTGCAACGATGTTTCCGGACTCTGACCTTGAGAGTTTTCAGTGTAGCCACATTCTGTATTCTAGCCTGTACATGTATTGGCCGTGATTTTTCTTAATTTTCTCTCTCTTTTAGACCCCGTAATTCTTAAAACACTTTCTGGGTATCCATTAGCTTTACATCTCCGAAAGCAATAAAGTTTGTTTCATGAAAGATGGTATATGAAATTTTTTTTCGGGGTCTCAACAGAACACCGCAAACATGGTCCATACGTTGACTGATGAGAAACGTCGTTGAGATTTTTGCCTAGTGAAACTGAAGCATCGAAATTGCATCAGTAAGGACCATGTTGAATGGTGCACCCTCATGCTTCCTTTGTTACTTAATTCCTGTTGAGTCCCGAAAAATAAGTCAGCCACCGCGCGCACGGCTAGTGAGTGGTCTCTCGTATATATTGTCTCTAGAATGAGTGCACCTAAGGGCACAGAAAACCGGGCAATCCATCATTTCATGAGAACAGGCTCTAGTTAAAAAAATATTAAAATAGACAACTGTTTATTGTGATTTCTAATCCTCGAACAACATTGAACCCATTTGACTGGCCACACTTTCTTAAAAAAAGGAGCATAGCGTATGCTGGGTCTCTACTTGTCTCTACAAGTGGTTGTCATAATACCATTTATTACTTCAATCAAATTGAGAATTTTACTCTGTCCAATATCCAAGCAAATAACCAAAGTTTTCAGTTAAAAATTAAGGTTCTGCAAGGTTCTCACCAAAGAACCAATGTAAAATAATATTGTCATGCAAAATTTCAAAATTTCAAACTTATGAAATATGATGGAATAGAATGGAATAAGTAACTTATGGTTGGTTTTCAGTAATTGTGAATGGTGAACCAACCATTCAGAGTTGTTGGCTTGTTCCATTCTGATGGAGCACTGGAACCATGGTAAAAAAATATTGCATTTCATCATGTTTCATCCCTCTCTGATCGAAAAAATTAGGCAATAGATAACAGAGACAAATAGAGACGGAGCACTAACTGGCTGCCGCAGAGGCACTCTGAATTCTCGCGGATTCAACAAAACAACAGTCAACGTCGCATGGTGTTGAATGGTGAGCACCCTCCTCTTCACTTCCCGCCTATCCCCCTCCGTGTTTTCCGAAAGTCACCGTTCAACACCATGCGACGTCACAAGATGTTGACTGTTGTTTTACATGTTATTTTGTTGAATCCCTGAAAATTCAAAGTGCCTCAAATCTTCCCTATATATTTTAGCGTAGTGCTCCGTCTCTATTTGTCTCTGATAGATAATAAGGCAAGGTATGGAAAAGGTAAAGGGTAAGTAAGGTAGAGTTAGGTAAGGAATAGTTCAGAAATCTGCAGAGACAAATAGAGACTGTGCACTCCCTATTCTTCCCGTGCTTGTGCGCGGTGTCCGCTTTTCATCAACTACTTTTGTCGGGACTCATCGGCCTCAACAATCAACCTTAGCCGAATGTTGGATGGTGAGCTCAACAAAAGGCTGTGATTGGTCCGCGGTCCCTGAAACAGAAACAGGTTTTGCTTGGCGAATGCAAACTACGCGCTCATTGGTCAACAATAGGCGAATGTTGGCTGTTGTTTCGATGAGTTCCGACCAAAATTGAGCCAGAAAAGTGGACACCTGTCGCAAGCTTTGTGCAGGGTCTCTATTTGTCTCTGGAAATCTGAGACCAAAGAACGTTGCAGCAGACCTGCTTCTTTTCCTATCTGACGCTATGTCGATCCATCCGAGATTGCAATCAGACCATTTCTCTCAATTCCAGTGGCTCTTAGTTAAAGTCCATCTGATGCCCAAGTATTGGTCCACCAGTCTCTGAAGACCAATTGGATAGGCTTCTTTGCTAACAACTGTGTACCAAAATTGTGAATTTCCTAGCCTCTTCAATCTAAGTCGAACAAAAAGAGCTGACAGAAATGCTTTGCTGGTCAATCCGTGCACAATCTAAGTAGTTCCCCATTGATCAGAGCAGTTGAAACTGATTCAAAAAGAAATACATCTAGCTTGACGGTCCCTAAAGAAATCGAGTGGTAATAATTTAAGTGGAGGTTTTAACCTTCTGGAAGTGCTTACCTCACCACCCCCATCAACAAAGGGGATATTGAGGACGCAACAATCTATGGTTAGTAGGGGAGGGTGAGAAAAGGTACCAAAAGAGGGAATAAAATGCAAATTGACGGGGTTAGGCACCTCTGCGGTTGCGGTGCTCACTTGGCATTTTTGCAGCTTCAGAATAGATCGTTCTCTGCCGAGGAGCCCACTGATCTAAGAGTGAGCAAATTCAGAGGCAAGTGATAGAGCTCACAAAGTCTAATTCTTACAAGTAGCAGTGCCTGCTTCCACAATGCATCAAAACGCATCAGTAAGTGGTTGGTTAGCTGTTTGTTTCGTTGCTAACCAACCGCTCGTGGAAACATTTTAATTCATTTCGAAGGCGGGCACTGCTACGAGTCAGAGCCCAAAACTCAAGAAAGTGAGCTCTAGTATACAATACCAAACAGGAACAAAACAGGAGAAAAGGGGAAAAGTCTGCGCTGCACTCTGCAAGGGGAAAATGTAATTGCAGCCGAGAGTGAAAAACTGTGAAAACACAGGAGGTACGAATGGTACAACTTATTCCCTGTCTGTTTAAAATTGTTGGCTAATCTAGATACCTACAAGAGAAAATTACACATCCTATCACAAGCGAAAATAAAGAAAGAATCCGAGGTTTGGGGCTCTCATCATCAACACTGGTTCACTGGGGGTGATTCACGTAGGTTAAGCACAAAGGAAAGGTGCAAATGAAGATAAAGAAAGACGAGGATTGGAAATAGAAACGCAGTAAAGACCAGCGAAAGAATAGAATAAAACAAACACATATTATTACCAATTGGTTAAAGAAAAACACATAAATCCACAAAACTGCTGTGTTTTGACAACTTACATTCGACAGGTTTAAACACGATTCTCAAATTCTCAATTCTCTTTCTCACTCTCACACATATTTACAATTCATACGTCAAGGTGGATGGAGAGCACGGAGACATCATTACATCTTGACGTCACAAATGCAGCTCTGAAAATTATATTCAAAAATTTTGTTCGATTACTTTGATTAGAGCGACGGAATTATGTGTTGAAATCTTTTGAATCAAGAACGAAAGTTGCGTCCGTAGTATATAATATCTTCGGTTTTTACTAGAGTCGTTTTTACTACAATCAGTAGTGATAACAAGATGTTATGTAGTAGAAATCTATGTACACTACATGGTCTGCAGGGTTTCATGCTAGCCAATCAAAAGGCTAGTCTGGGAGTTGTGATGTCATTTCAAGGAACCTCTCTTTGTTTACCGTGTTCATCTCTGTACCTCAAAGTTTTCACCCATTGAAATTGATTAAATACTACTTACTTCTTTTTCGGAAAGAAAAAAGAAAAATAGCACTGCAGATTCCGGAATCCTATATCATTTGAGTGTGTCGTAAACTTTCTTTTTATAGCCACCTCTTGCCGATTTCATGTGCCATACAATCCTACAGTTTCTTCTGCAGAAATATTTCTAAATTAAATTCGGAGAAATGCTATGGAGAAGCTTATCTGTGTTTGTTTTAGTTTTTACGTGCGTAAAAAGTTTAGGTGATCCTTATCAAATTTTAAACGTTCCAAAGTCCTCTACTTTTCAAGAAATCAAAAAAGCTTACAAACAGTTAGTGAGGGAATGGTTGGTATTGTGTTATTCATTTCTTATCACTGCGAAATGTTTTGAACTTTCAGTTATTCTCCCATATGAACCACCAAATTATGCCAATGCTTTGAACTTCCTGGCCTCCAAGTTACGTCTGTCTTTTGAAGCATGATTCAACTCTTAATCAAATTTTGGAAGGAATATTTGCTGTTGCTCATTGTAAAGCAGTCAAACTGTATCTGGGGCCGAATGGAGTACGGGACGAACGGTCCTCGAGCCTGATGTTTGTTGAGGGCGTAAGTGACTAAATTCTTGTCAGAACGTGCTAAAAGTCTCCTACACCCTCAAAATCCATCTGGCCGGAGAATCATCCGTCCTGTATTCGATTTGGTCCGGGCTGCTTTTGCTAAAAATTTATGATACTCAAAAATTGTTAGGTTATGTTTTTGTTCACACAATCACTCGCTCGTTATTTGTATTTGCTATGCAAGTTACTAGTCTGATGAAAATTTCAAAATACAGAACTCCTTTCATATTTGATAGCTTGATTCTCTAGGCCTTTGACTGCTGATAACAAATTTGTCTAGAGTAACACGTTGAGAGACAAACAAGAGAAAAATCTTGTATCTTGTCTTGAAAAGACTTCTCTCATTCTATCTCTTGTTGCATGTTCGAGATAAAGATAAACAAGAAGCTAGCTGGAGTTATTTGACTTTTAATTACTAATGGGAACTACCTTTGCGCCTGAAGTTTAACTGATCATACCCTTTGGAATATTATTTTTAGATCTCTCTCTTAGAATCAAAAATTTTAAATTAGAACTCATGTAGTTTGAATATCAGGTTCTGAAGAGGAGCGGTGCCTGCTTCCAATGTGTATCAAAACAAATTTGTGAATTTTTGATTTGAAAGCGATAGTATATGGTGTGTAGGAGAGGACGAAATAACTTCCTGAAAGTGAGAATAATACTCAAATTGACAGGGCCCGTGCGGCTCTGCCGTTGCAGCGCTCACTTAGCATTTTTGCAGCTTCAGGAAAAGCTTGTTCTCTACAGAGGAGCCCACTAATTTAAGAGTGAGCAAATCCTGAGGTAAGTGATTGAGGTGACGAAAATTGAATATTGGGTTCTGACAAGTAGTGGTGCATACCTCCAAAATGCATCAAAACACATTAATGAGCGGTTGGTTAACAGTAATCCCTGAGTTTTGATTTGTTGCTAACCTATGGCCATGAATGCGCTCTGATGCATTTTGGAAGCAGGCAATGCTTTTTTTCAGAATTGTATAATCCAAATACGGGAGCAGTATCAGAAACTACAATTACAGAAGTAGCAGCACAGAATAATACAATCAGAAGGGAAACTCCCATACAGGGGTGCAAAATATGCCCGATCTAGCGATCCGCGGATCGCGTGAAAGTGAGGAAATTTCTGGGAAAGTGAGGAAATTTGTCCATTTTTTTTTTTTTTTTTTTTTTAAATAATGGCAACAAGGATTTCGCAGGAAAATGGTGTAAAAATGGAAAAATATCGGTCATTTCGCGAACATACGGTGTTGAAATGTTAAAATAACCAAAAAACAGTCATCACTTTCAAATTTTTGTGAGGAAATTTTTTAAAATCCTGTGAGGAAATAAGTCATGGATCGCGTGAAACTTCCAAAGTTTTGGAACATTTTGCACCCCTGCTCCCATAAGAGCCAATGGAAACAAGATTTGGAATTTACTGGCACAAACTGGCAACTGTGCCTACTCACTTCTCAAGATGGCGGACATGCTTTTTCAGGCTATACAACCAATCACAACTCGGCCAGTTGCCGAAGATCTGCCGAAGATTGCCGAAGATACTCACTTTCGAACACAGCGGCCCGAAGTATAGAATGTTTCAAAATGAATTAGAGTTTCCGTTCTGATTGTATTATTCTGTGGTAGCAGCCTCCAAATCAGCCTGCTCGAGCAAAAGCATTTGAAACTCTTCTATGAAACTTCTACTTCAAGGATTAAGGACGGCGCCCACTGGGATAGAGGAGACAAGACCTAACTGCTTCTTTCTATGGCAAGAAGTTGAACATTTCTCAACTGCTTTGCTAAGCCTCAAACCTTAACTTTTTGGGAAACTGTGCTTTAACATGTTTTTGTAATTTTCATTTGTTTCGAATTAAGTTGTGAAATTTTGACTTTTGACTATCATTGTTTTTCAAATCATTAATTTACGTTCTTGTATACAGTATCATGATAATTAGTTTTTTTGTTTTTTTCCCCGCAGGCATCCTGACAAAAATAAAGAACCTGATGCAGAAGAAAAATTTGTTGAAATCAAGCAAGCATACGAGGTAGATAGCTTAAATTTTTTTTCAACAGTTCCTCTACCATCAATTTCAAGGCTTACCATACCATCTGTAATTAACGGATTTTTTAAACTTGAAAAGACTGTTCTAGCAATTGTTGTATTGATATGAAAGCCCTGCCTTTAAATGAATGCCAGTTAAACGCAATTTCCCCTTGGATAATTTTCGGTTGGAAATCTTAAAAACAAAATCTGATACAACCTTGTTTGCTATACTGGATTTCACACCTTGTAAAATATCTTGATGGACCAAGATGAGGTTTGGAAACATCAGAAACAAATAAATCAGATTTTGGTAGTTTACTGAGTGCTTTCCCCGGTTGAGCCGTACCTGTCATGAATATAATAGAAACAAATTATGTAGAACAAAGTTATTTTAAAGACTTACTATGGATAGATCCATAAAAATTTGCCAGTACAAAGAAATAAAATATTTGTTTTGTTGAAAACTCAAGTGCCTGCCACTCAACTTTCAAATTTACTCTCTCAGTGGTCTCTATAAATTACTGTAGCTCCAGTTGAATCGATTCTAAATTAACCTGTCATAAATATCAACTTTTTTTTTAGTTACTGTCCGACCCTGAGCGACGACAGCAATACGATGCTTTTGGAACGACGGAAGAGCAGCCTCATCACGACGAATCTAAAACTCACCGCTTTGATGCCGACTTCTTTGCCAGCTCGGGATTCAATTTCAAGTTTCAAGACAGGGACATCACACTTTTTCATAAACTGTCTATAACTGCCAAGTAATTTACCTTTACTTTATCATTTTCCCCTCATTTTTATCCTGATGTTTTTTTTTTTTTTCAGATCGTTTCTGAATTCTTGGCTTTTCTACTAGGGCTGTCTTTGGTGGCTTGTTTAACAAGTTAGACCCATCACTTTAGACCCATCACTTTTGAAAAAGTGGTTCAATTGAGCACTTTTGCCATTCGTGCTGAAACTATTGATTCTACATTTTTTAAAACTGCCCAAATGAAACCTTAACTTACAGAGAAAACTATTTTTAAGCATGACAATTTAAAATTTCTGCTAAAGTTAAGCAAAATTCTATCTAAATTAAAGTGTCGCCATGAAAATGTAAGTGGTGTAAGTGAATCTAAGTGGAGCCGTATTCAACTGCAGTGGCTGGGTTCAAGTACCGAGGCTGGACAGTGCCTTAACCGAAACGTGATTTACCCTACAATCCAAGTGCCTATTCTCCAATATCACTTGTTTGTCTCTAAGATCTCCCGCTTTTAAAAGCTTGGTAATCCATACAACTTTTGTGAACTCTCAGTTTTTGCGTAATCTCTTATGTGTAATCACCTTAAATCTTTTTTCTTTGATTCATCTGTTTTCATTTTGGTTTCCAGGGTGTATGAAGGTAAAATGATGCCTAAAAGTGCTCACATGCCGTACCTTGTGCTGTTCTACTCTGATTGGTGCTTTTCTTGTCTGCAAATTGAACCAATTTGGCGTCGTGTGATTGAAGAACTGGAGCCAATCGGTATCTCATTTTTCTATCATTCTTTATTTCCTGCACAGTTGATTAAAACCAAAAGGTCTCATCCGACAGTTTTCCTTGTGAGACGAAACATGAGATTTCTATTATTTGTGACCTTTTTGACTTTATACAATCCTGTGATTCATTATTGCTTATGTAGTGATGAAAATTCATTCAAGTCAGGAGCCATTTTGACCCCTTCGTTGCACTTTGGGTCATCGATAGTCCTTCTGATTCCTTTCAACTAAAGCATTTCCGTAGCTCCTTTTCGGGAAATTCAAAAATGTTGGTATCAGCTTTCTTATTCTGAGCGTCTTATTTGAATGGCGCGCCAAAACTGTCTTCTAACTGTGCGGTCAACTTTTGCTAACCGAACATGACGTCGTCGAGAATACTCAAGACTTAGAGTATACTCTAGTGGATAGCTAGATAAATAGATAGATAGACAGATAGACAGGTAGACAGATAGACAAATAGACTGATAGACAGATAGACAGATAGATAGATGGATAGATGGATAGAAGGTCTACTGCCCTAGCCGCTGGCTTAGCTTTGATATAGCCTGGGATTGAATGTGAATGTTAGTTAAACACAGGGATGCGAGAAACACTACTTAAATGTGAACAAATAAATAAATAAAAACAAAGCAAGAAACTCAGTAAGAAGCATTTTGAAGAGAGAGAGAGAGAGAGAGAGAGAGAGAGAGAGAGAGAGAGAGAGAGAGAGAGAGAGAGAGAGAGAAACAGTGCGTGAAGGAATGTAGTCAAACAAAATTCAAAACAAAGAAACAGAAGCATCCGCGGATTTTTAGATGGGGTATGTGTTGCATCCCTGTGATTTTCTGGGTTAATGAGTGGATTCTTAAATATTTAATGTGCGCATTAGAATTTTCATGGAATTTCACATGATAATGAATGTGCCATATTCCGGTAACAAAAGCATGCAATAGACCCATTTGCTAGAAGACTAACTCAAAATCTGAAGTTAAGCTAGTAACTGCAAAAGTAGGTCGGTGACCGCAAATTTAAAATTGCTTTCCTCTCTTTTCTGTTCCAAATTTTCTTCAATTTTTCAGTGTTCCATAACTTTGGTTTTGTTTGTTCCAGGGGTTGGTGTAGCGACAGTTCATGCAGAAAACGAACAGATGCTTGCACGAAGAGTAGGAGTTCGATCTTTGCCCAGTCTAGCCATTTTAATCGACGGTAGAACAAGTGTGTTCAGAGAATCAATGTACAGTGTCCAGAAAGTTATTGGTAAGTCTTGAAGTCATCATTTTTCATCTTCAGATTTACAAAAGTGGTTCCGTCAACGCTCTATAGCTTGTGTAGAAAGGGGTGTTATTAAAGCCATATTTTGGCCTCAAAAATGATCAAATTATCAAATATGTCTATTCACGTATGAACCAACAAATGTGATAGTATGCCCATGGCACTTTTTATCACTAATCATTCTTAAATGGAGTATTTCATAGCATATTCATTGGTCACCGAACCTTCTTAAGCCTTTAAGTGCTGATCTTTTTAACTTTGAAATCCTTTTTGCATCGTATGTCATGTCTCCTGTGTATATTGAATCTTGCAAGTGAAACCTTGGTCATTGAATTTGCAGAATTTGTTCGCATTAAATTGCCCTATAAATTGAGTGAAACCATCACAGATGACAATTTGAACCAGTTCCTTGGTGAATGGGCTGCTGACAATCGAGTGCGAGCTCTCCTGTTCCATCGACAACCAACAATACGCCTTCGTTACCTTCTCCAAGCTTACTATCATAGGGATAGGGTCGCATTTGGGTAAGTTCCAAAGTTTTATACATTTTACTAAATTTGAATCTACTTTTGCTCTGTTGTTAACTTGTTGGAAAAAAAGAGAAAAAACCCCTGCTAAACTGACCAAAAATTCTGTCTGTTTATCTGCTCCTTTGCCAAAGTTTTTCTTGATCGTATACTTTACCCTTGCTTCTAAAAAATTCAAACCTCCTGAAAAATTGATCAATAAACAACTGATCTTATCGGTCGTGAAAAAAAAATGCCCTAGAGTTTACAAAAGTTGAAACTACTTTCAAAAGTGCAATGACAAACACTTCTGATATAACATTATCAGAGTCCGAAGAGATTATTTGCTGAAAAATATTGATTGTGTTACTCCAAAATTGTTTTGCCTGCAAAAGTTTCAGGAAAATGTCAGGGAGAATAAAAAACATTCAAATATACTTCTGTAAGAATAATTTCACAATGATGGAAATTATTCAGGAATTCAGAGAAAATGCCCCTGGTCTAGAAGCCCAACCTGCTGTTGTAACTTTAAAAGTTTGTTTATACACAGTCTGGCCATAAGTCTGGGCTCTCAGTTTTTTTCAAATAACTCGAAAACGGTTGAATAAAAGTATGTAAACTCTATATATTCTGGAAGTAGACAAAAATGCCACAAAGCAGTACCAAAGTGGCAACTATGGGTTGTGTGTTGTTTCCGCGGTGAGTTACTCAAACACTACTCAAACACACGCCAAGCATGTAAACACGCATTGTGCGTACTTTTCAACTGAGACAGTCTTCTCGAATTTGCAATAAAGTTTTTTTTTTTTTTTTTTTTTTTTACAAGTTTATTAACACGACTATACAACATGAGTACAATAATTGTTTTTTTCTTACGATAAATAGTATAAAATAATTACAGTATGATTTTTTGTAAATATTTATGGATATAGTAAAATTTTCCTTAGTTTTATGTTCCTGAAAAAAAAAACGAACGAGAGATAAAAATGATGATGACGATAATGATGACGATGATGATATGGAATGAAGGGATGAAAAGATGGAGGAAAGTGAAGTGAAGGTAAAGACAATTCTGAGCGGAGGAGGGAAAAAAGGAGAAAAAAGTCGACCCCCGTCCCTCAGATTTTATGATAATAATCCGAGGCCAGCTCAAAAGGCTTGCGCCGTTTGAGCCTTCTCAGGACATTGCTATTGTCCAGAAGGCGAATAGCTTCTATGTTCGGGTGAGAGTGTAGCCGAGCTTCGTACCTCTCAGCTATTTTTTTAATGTGGGTTCTGACGTCATCGACGCCTAGATCCCTGTGTATGTCAGAATTTCTGACATACCAGGGTGCCCCAACAATTTTCCTTAGGACCATATTCTGGAAGGTTTGAATAGGCCTCAGGTTACTATTTGCGGTGCACCCCAAAGCTGGGAACCGTACGCCCATACTGGTCTCAATACCTGTTTATAGAGTAGGACCTTATTATCAACGGATAGTTTTGAGTCAGGCCTTAACAGCCAGTACATTTTCCTATATTTCAGACCAAGCTCAGCCCGTTTTTTCTTGACATGAGCTCTCCACCTTAATTTGGTGTCCAGAGTCAGGCCAAGATACTTCGCCGTGTCTGAATAAGGAACAGGATTGGGACCCAAGAATATTGGCATGTAACCTACAACCCTGTTTGTGAATATGATATGCACAGATTTCTGGCGGTTAAGGGCAAATCGCCACCTTCTGTACCACCTAGAATATCTGTTAAGTGCCGTTTGCAGCTTTCTATTTGCGAGATACAGATCACGACCTTTGGCCCCATAGGCTGTATCATCAGCGAATTTCATTAAGCGAGTCCCACGAGTCTGAGGAACATCACTGGTATAAATATTAAATAGAATTGGTCCCAAAACACTGCCTTGTGGGACTCCTGCTTTGATTTCTCTGAAAACAGAAAAAGCACCGTCAAATCGCACTCTGAATGACTATTTTGCAAATAGGACTTCAAAAAACGGTAATGGTTTATTGGCAAAAGCCCGTACAGTTTGAGCAACAACCCTTCGTGCCAAACTCTATCAAAAGCATTTGCTACGTCGAGAAAAACAGCAGAGCAGACCATTTTATTTTCTAATGTCTCTTCAATGACCTCAGTCAGTCGATGCACTTGCTCAATGGTCGAGTGTTGAGTTCTGAAACCAAACTGATGATCCGGAATAATTTTTTGCTCCTCAACGATTTTTTTTTAAAAGTTTCACATATAGTCTTTCAAATAATTTCCCAATACTAGAGAGCAATGAGATAGGCCTATAGGAGGACGCTTCGTTAGGCGGCTTCCCAGCTTTGTGTATCATTATTACTTCAGCTTGCTTCCAGGCTGAAGGAATGTGCTCAAGTCGCGTGACAGCATTATAAATCTGGACCAATTTCATTATTCCTCGAACCGGAAGCTCTTTCAGAATACCACCGGTGATACCATCGAGCCCTGGCGCTTTTTTTACCCTGACACGATATTTAATTTCGTTTTTGACTTCGTCCGGAGAAAAAGTTTCAATTTTAACAGACTCTAAGGGATTTGATTTTTCAAATTCCTCCTCGATGTTCAGTTGTTCCGGCCCTTCAGGAGGGTTTGGAATAAAACTGTGGCTAAATGTTCACAAAAGACATTTGCTTTTTCATCTGGACTTTTAGCCCAGCGATTATCCGCCATTTTGAGAGGGGGTGAGTGGCTGGATGGTTTTTTGAGGTATATGATAGCTTTCCATAATGAATAATCTGTATTCCGATCAGCCGAAAGTCCACTAAGGTATCTCTCGGTCCTTTCGTTGCGCATCACGGCAAGCCGACGTTTTAGCTGATTAGACAGTCTGTTAAAATTGGACTTGTCATCCGGATGTCGAGTCATATGCCACTTGTTTCTGGCTTTTCTCCTCTCTTTTATCATGTCCAAAATATCATTAGGCATCCTAAAGCTGTGACTCACCATCTTGACTGTGGGAGTCGCTATTTGAGCCGCACTCTTCACATTTGCAGCGAAAATTTCTGCTTCTTTATCTAGTACTTCAGTGGAGTTTATGGGTGCTCCTAATTCAATCATACTCCCCAGAATTCCCCTGAATTTCTTCCAATCGGTATTTTTATTCGTAAAAGAATGGTTACCGATTTTTTTAATCGCTGTCATACTTAATAATAGTGTGATTGGAATATGATCTGAGGCTAAGTCGACAATAGCGCCAGCCTCAATGCTGTTCAATGCGACATTTTTAGAGATGAAAAAGTCAATAACATCTGGTGTTTTATTCGGATCTGAGGGCCAATAAGTCGGAGTCCCGCAAGATGGAAAGTCACAGCCCAATTCTCTTCCTGCTCTCTCTAGTTCTCTTCCTTTTGTGTTATCTAGTCTCGAACCCCAGCGAGAGTGTTTGGCATTCCAGTCTCCGCCTACAATAAAGTGGCACTTATGACCTATCAATTTGTTTGGAAAATTCTGCTAAATTGACTCGCATTAATTGTTTAGAGGCGATTTTGCTTAGGTTTCAAGATAAACGTCCCGGAACGAAAACCCTGTGTTAATTTCCCTGTACCCTAAGACATTTTTGCACCACGCTCAACAGCCAATCAGAGGCCAGCCCACGTTCTGATCCCTTATCTGCGTTGACCACACAGGCCTTCCATTCAATTGCGACTCTTGTTTACTCTTTGAGGTAGATTTTCCTTCTGGTGATGAGTGTAACGTCCGTGACATCACAGACGTTACACATCTTGACATTGTGATAACAGTGGAATAATTTAAGATGAACCAATAATAAGTAGCTGGTAGAGACAAAGAGGTTCTGAACTCAACTTTTGGAAAGTTTGAGGGTATTTGACCCATTTGACTAAAGTCTAAAAGTTACACAAGCTTTTAGAACTTTTCTGTCACGGACGTTACATATGACAGACTCTATTTAAACGCCAAAAAAATATTATAATTTCACTTACCTTTACATTTGCTGCTACTGTAGCTGAAAGATGAAGGTCTGTATTTCACATACACAGCATGTTTTTGTTTTTATGATAAAATCGGAGGGATAAAACATCACTCCAACTTCCGCAAAAATTCACCAGTGAAGATGAACAAAATAAAACCTTAAAAAAACACTAAAAAAATTTTTAAACAAAAAATATTTTCCAGTTCAACAAATTTAACCCTTCCCCTTTATGTTAGACTAGTTTATTTTTATTAAAAAAATATGAAAAATTTTCTTCGGAGGACAGCTTTTATTAAGAATGGCTGTATTGTGTTTATATACTTTTATTCAACCGTTTTTGAGTTACTTTAAAAAAACTGAGGACTTATGGCCAGACTGTGTATAACCAGTCAATGAAATGAATTGCACTCTTTGATTTGACTGGATTAATTTCAGATTCGTCAATCTCAAGAACGAAAATACAAACGAAGTAAGAGAAAGATTCCAAGTTCCAACGGACAAAGATACGTTGTTATTGTTCAATGAGAACACTGATCGACCAATGGCAAGTTTGAGCATGATTGAAATTCCTGTAGCGACAATGCGAGATGTTATCGAAGCCAATAAATTACTTCTCTTGCCTCGACTTTCCTCACAGGTTTGTTTCCTCATCATTTTTTTCCCTTTCAAATAACTCCCACCGTATCAATTAAAAGCGAGGGATATTGCACATGCCTCATTTGTCATTTGATTTAGTAGGTCTTATCATTGTGGTAGAGCTCGTTTCTGGAAAGATGGAAGATGACAGCTTGCCTGGCTTCCTGTGCCATTGGTTCATTCGCGTCTGCGCATCAAAGTCAGTGTGCAGAAACACCAACTCACCCACTGCGCTGTAAATAAGCCAATCTGTCATCTGCTAACTTATATGAAATGGCCTCTGTTTGGCTGAATAATTTGCTTCAATTTGTTTTTCTGCACATCTTGTCGCATAGATCTTAAGCTAAAAGAGAAGATAGAGGTGACTTGGAGCGAGGCTTTGGTTTTCTCACAAAAATATAATCTATGGTCTTTAATTGAATCAGCTCATGCAAATACGTCAGTAATCCATTTTTTTTTTATATTTGACTTTGTGAGCTTATATCACCCTTAAGAAGACGCTGCATCTATGTAAGTATTGATCAGACTTGCTCCGAGGCTTTTTGCTCCTATTTCCCTTAGCTTGGTAGTTTTCTTTAGTTTTTTATTTTTTCATTTACTTGTTTTTTTTTATTTTTTTACTTATTTGTCTTTTCAATAAAAATATTTTGGACATCGGATGTTTTGGCACGAGCTGATTCAATTAAGCCAATAATAACTGGCACTCTACAGGTAGTTTTACGGCAATCCTCAGGGGTGCAAAATGTGCCAATTTTTTTTTTTTTTTTTTAATTTAATTTAATTTCCTCCTTATACAAAATTTTGCTGCCTGCAATCAAACAAACAGCTGTAAAGTGACCGCTTTCATACTTAAAAGGACTGATATTTTCGGTATCTAATTTCATCCGTTTTTTTCCAAAATTGTTTGGCTGTCACACCACTTAGCAAACTTTTTTTAGATAATCCCAAAAGTTTCTCACATTTCAAGCAGCCCGCCAGATCGGGCACTTTTTGCACCCTCAACAATCCTTTTGCCTCATGAAACAGGAAAAATTTGGATACCCTGCCAAAGTTCAAAGAAGAAAATCACAAAGTCCTGTTAGTAATTTGTTTCAAGGGCTGAAATGTGTTAACAGTAACTTTTTTACAAGAAGAGTATATCTAACTTTTGGTCTTTGATTTAAAGATATTTCAACTTCAACTTGTCTTGTTTTTTTTCTCCAAAAAAATGTACCCAGTAAGTGAGCGTCTTACTGATCCAATCTGTGCTTGTGGAACTTAAAGTGTTAATTTTACTTTACTTGTGATTTTATCACGATATTCCTCAAAATTTTTAGGTACATTATCAGTATTTGCTATCAATGTAAGTACTTTGACATGACTTGGTCCTCCGTGTGAAGACCTCAGTTGAATATGATATCCAAAAAGACTGTACACTTTTTGATCGAGTGGGATCTCAAACCTTTGTTGCATTCAAATGACTCCATTGTTTACTATCTTTCTTGCTCTCCTTCTTTAATTCCAACCAATAATTGACTTTCAACATTCTTGAACATTGCAGGCTATGTTAGACACACTGTGTCCAGTTGATTGGACAAGTGCAACAAGAATCAAAAGATTATGTGTCCTTCTTGTTAGTGGAAACACGCCTTATCATGATCCTCATAGACAGTCTCTTCGACGCTTTGCTCAAGAATCCCGCTATCCTCACGATAGAGTCTCGTTCATGTATGTTTTCCAAGAGCGTCAAGCTCAGTTTGTCAACGCACTTGCTTCAGGTTAGTTAACTCCATGAATTTGACCTCATTAATTTGATTCTTAGCTGCCTTCTCTTTTCAAGATTTTCAAGATACCATTTTGTTGAAGATCCTTTGAATCAAATATCTAGAATCCAATGCTTCATTTTGCCCTCTGAAATTTCCTTCTAATTATTTACCTGGAGCGTCTTCTTTCATCCACCGGTTCTATGAATGATGTCATAATGGAGAAACCACTGGTAGATAAAAAAACGCTAATGGCTGCTTGTGGTTGTTTGTTTGTTTTGTCTTCGTTCAAATGAAATAACAAATTATTTTTAATGAAAATTGTTGTACTCTTTGGAAAATACACGTTAAGATCACTGTTGAGATTTGCAGCGTAAACAATAACAACTAACTGCACAGCTCTTAACATTATATTTCGTAATTTTGCGGGAGCTCAGCTCGATCAACGGGGAACCACCGCTGAATGTTTTCGGTGGTTTTGGCTGTCACTTGGTGGATAAAATAGTGCGTTGGTTGAAAACCACGGTTTCTATTAGGAAACCACTGGTGGTTAAAAGAACGGGTTAGTTTTTGTGATCAAAAATGGTGGAGCCACTGATGGATATAGGAAGACGCTTCTGATAATTAATCCATCTCCCAACGCATTGGAGGTAAACTTTGAAAAGTTGTCATTCAATGAATTTATTGAAAATGAGAGGAAAAACAGAAATTTTCAAATAGTTCTTCTTCCTTCCTTTTCTCAACATGTCTAAAATTTTACGGGTTGTGGCTAAAGTTTTCCTCTCGAATTTTTCACCTTTATTTTATCCTTTATTTTTTTCTTCTCTTTTCAGGAGAAGGAAGTCCAGATGAGCCGCTGTTACATATAGCTGTCCTATGGAGGCGTGACAATAAACATATTAAATACGAATGGATATTGGGTGGTGACTCTTATTCTACGGATTATAATACAACAAAAGTAAGTGTCACAAAACTTATTTTCTCATCACTGTTCTGTATTTGGTTCTCTAGAAAGAAGTCAATCGTTTCCTCTCATGGAATTTAACACTTTCAAGGCATGGTTGAATAATGAATAGTCCGTTCACGGACCGCGGTTTTCTTATGACAAAGAACGACCGGCTTCATCTTGTTCCAACAATCCAATATGTTCTATGAATAAAAAAGTTTGCCTATGGTATCTATGGGACAGTCGCAAGGATCTGAATATTGGCGGTTTCTAGTAAGCAAGTAAAAGTGCTCTGTATGCTGAAAACAAGGGTGCCTTTGGTTTCTAACTAGGTTTCATAGTTCCAGAAATGCGATTGTGGCACAAAATATATTGTATTAAATGGGAATGCCGGGCTATGACGTCACAACACACCTGATTTTTTGCAACTTTCTACAAGTTTATCTTAGGTACCGGGACACTTCGAAAAAAACGAAAGGCGCCTTTGTTATTGGCTCATTAACTTTTTTCATTCTCTTTATAAAAAACTCCAAAATTTAGACCCTTGCAGTTGCCCTATTATGAAATTATGATTTTATTCTCTTATTCCAAGATACTTGTCTGATTTTTTATTTTTTTCCCTAAGACCAAGGTAGAGTTTGTTTCAGAAGTGTAGGCGGAGCTCACCAATTGTTCTTGGCAAATTTTCAATTTTCATTCCTTCAAAACGAAACAAAACTTGCGTTCAACTTTAATTTTTTTTTTATAAAGTGAGGCATTGAAATATATAACGAAGTAAGCGCCATTAGACGTTCCAAAGATTGTGCAGTTGTTTTTTCATCAAACAGATTACCCATTTTGTCCAGTAAAACAAAATTTTTAAATTAAATTTCTCCTTGATGATGAATTTTTCCAGAAAAAACCCGCTTTGGTAAACACACTCAGTATTTTAAATAATCAAGGAGAAGATGCACAATCTTTGCAACAACTGATGGTGCATACCTCATTACATATTTCAACGCTTCAAGTGTCCTTTAATGAAAACCCAAGGCTTACATTCATTTTCATTCATTTGCATCTTGCGGTACGAGAAATAACTTTGGAAAAATTTCAAAGATTAGTGGTCCAGGTCCTTCAAACAAGCTGTAAAACTGTTAAAATGAAACTGTCAAAAAAATTATACTTATATTCTGTTGAAAATTTTGACAACTGCAACCCAGTTGTAGTTACTGTCAATTCTCATCATAGGATTTTCTCAATATTTTGAAAGGAAACAGTGCACACACTTAGGGACTTAGGCAATAAAAGTAATGGATGCTGTGTGGTTTTTAGGTATTTGCTCCTTCTCTTCTTTTCATCAATGATAAAGTATTTTAAAGCGTTTGCTCCTTCTCTTCTTTTCATCAATGATAAAGTATTTTAAAATATTTGCTCCTTCTCTTCTTTTCATCAATGATAAAGTATTTTAAAGTATTTGCTTGATCTCTTCTTTTCATCAATGATAAAGTATTTTAAAGTGTTTGCTCCTTCTCTTCTTTTCATCAATGATAAAGTTTTTTACTTCTTTTCATCAATGATAAAGTATTTTACTTCTTTTCATCAATGATAAAGTATTTTACTTCTTTTCATCAATGATAAAGTATTTTACTTCTTTTCATCAATGATAAAGTATTTTACTTCTTTTCATCAATGATAAAGTATTTTACTTCTTTTCATCAATGATAAAAGTTGATATTTCAACGAAGCAAATTCATTTTCTGCAAGTTTAAAAGCTACATCCTTTTATTTTCTTTTGCAGGAACGTTTGGAACCGGTTCTTGAGCGCTTGCTACATTCTGATAGTGCGTCTGCCTTACTGCATGAAGCGGTTATTACTGAATTATCTGACGAACATGCCCAGGGTCTTGTCTCCAAGATACTAAACCGTGTGCTCAGCTTTGTTGATGCAGTGACCAGTAATTTAGGCAAAGAGGACATTTTCCCCATTGTCACTGTTATCGTCACAATTTGTCTCTTAGTTTGCGTGAGCTACTTCCTGGCTCATCTCATGTAAGTTAATATGGTCGTGAAAGCTGTTTGATATTTACCTAGATATATTGATTAATTTTAAGGCAAGGTTCTCAGCATTGTCTGCCGACCAGAAAAAGTGTTAAAACTAGAGAAAAAATTCGGAAAATCTCAGGAAAAGCACTTTGGGGTCAGACATTTTTTTCTTTAACTAGTTCGGGAAACTGTGAGGGAAAATAATTTTTGTCTTAATTTTTTGTTTTTGTTTCTACAAGCTGTCAAAATTATTTGCATTTTCAATGTGTTTGGTTGCAAGCCTGATTGAAAAGTCAACCAAAATTTAGGAGCTCTGTGTTGGAAACTTGTGCAAAAAACCAGGCAATTTTGGAGAGGTCAGGAAGAATAAAGAAAAATCAGGAATTTTTAAAATTAAATTCTTGTTAACACCTCTTTGTTGCATTGTAAGTAAAACTGAGTGTGAATCAGGCATACTATAAAGAAACGGCCCTATCTAGGGTCTGGACAACCTTTAGAAACAAGTCTGCACATCTTCATTTGGGAAGTTTCAGAGTAGCAAAAAAAAATTGAACTATCCTGGGCCATGTAAAAAAGTAACTCTGTGATTAGTGAAATCCAAAGTCATAAGTGGGCCTTAAAAAATCTAGTCAAAGTAACATCAAGAGATGTGGCCATAATTTTTTATCATGCAAACATTGTATCTCATCTTAGATTCGGGCATTTTTGTCTATTTCATAGATAGGGCGTAACATTTGTACCAAGTGGAAAAATTTCTGTTTTAAAAGTTGCAGCAAAGGTATTGGACACTGATGAAATATCTTGCAGTTGATAGAAGACTACTGAGCTTTATTGTCTCTAAATCGACACTATGGAAAGTACTTGAAAGTGTTCCAGGGCAGTAAAGCCGAGATTTTCTGGGCAGATTCTCACCTTCTTGTCAACACAAATTTAGCTTTTCTTGTTATTATAGTGAAGAAGAATGATCAATCCTCATGTGCTCATTGTTCCAGGAATCTTGAAGAGTCAGAAATAAAGAAATCTAATGGATCCAACAATATTAGTAATAATAATAAGAAGAAGCCCCCTCCACCACCAGCGCCTGCCACTCCAGAGCTGAAGTTACATGAACTACGCGCTGAAACTTACAATGGTCTAATTAGGCTGCTGAAACCTGGCTGTCGAACAGTAATACTAGTTGTTGATACCGAGTCTCGAAAAAAGCTTATCGCTCAATTTCATCGGACTGTATGGCCTTATCGCAAGTAAGTTTTGAAACGCTTCTTAGTTTCAGCTCTCTTTTTCTTTCTCGTCATTATGTCCAGGGGTGTAGAAAATGCTTGAGCTCAGGTAACAGTAAGGGAAGCACTGCATAAATGTGGCAGTTTCCTTTTTTGCTCTTTTTTTTCCATTTTGTCTTACATTGGCGTTAGAAAAGTTAAATAATTGAAATTTTTGTGTTTTTTTTATTGTTACGCTCACTTGAGACAGAGCAGAAATCCAGAATAGCATTTAAATGTGCTGGACAAATGAGGGAAAAGTATGACCAAGGAAGCAAGCGCTTGCATGAAATTTTTCCTGTTAAAGACCACTATGCACCCATGACACAGACTGTTTTAAAGTCCAAAACTGACTGTGAAAGACTGTGTTTCAAGAAAAGTTTTGTCGTGAAATTTTCCTTAGATTGTATTATGGCTTTTTCCTGTGGTATATCTAAAAACTAGCCTGTATGGTAATTGCACCCTTAGAGACACAATGGAGACCAATCTGAAGATTTCAATATTTTCAGTCATTTTACTTTCATGGCCACGGTTTTAGGGTGCAATTCAGAGGCTGCACATTGAATTCCTCTAAAACATTAGCCATTTGCATTTTTAAACTTCCATCTCTTACCTGTTTTTATTTTTCTGTTTTGTCTCTCCTCTTTAGAAATAAGACCCTAATGTTTGGGTACATAAACTTAGATCGCACAGCTTGCAGAGAATGGTTCTCCCAGATATTGTCAATGAGCCTTTTAGAACCTCGCCCTCTCAAAATAAACCCTCACAATTGTATTGGTACTGTCCTATCGCTCAATGGCTTAAGGAAGTATTTCTGCATTTATCATGCCAAACACCCTGAATCCAAAGGAAGATCGGCCCGCGTAAGTTTTTGCTTTCATCATTTCAAATCTTCTTGAGATTGAACATCTAAAAATGTGAGATTTATTTTAAGGCTGTTTGTACAAATGGTGACATTACTGTCTCCGATGAGTTTTTGTAAAAGAACAAAAAACAAAAAACATGATAATAGATAATAATAATATCCACTGTTACTGTTCTTTTTTTACCAAATGCAATGTTTTTAGATGAACTTTGAAAGTGTGTGTATAGACAGCCCATTACTTTTCAAATGTTGAAATTACCAATGAGAACTTCCTTACTATTTCAGTCCCAATAGTATAGACACTTGTGTGTGCTCCAAGGTCCCCCCCCCTAAATAGATACTTGTTGGCTTGCATCTCCAATACGCTCCATTCCTCTTGGTTCCTCTTTTTGCTCTTTTCTCAGTCCAGTTGTTACTGTTGAAATATAAGCACAACGGACAAATGGTTTCAGCAGCAGGACTTTACTACTGCTTCTAGGGTTTTGTGGTATTGATTTTGGTGCTTTTTCGGCATCTGCCTGTATTCATGAGAACAGTCTCTGAAATAGTGAAACTGTTACAACTATCATAGACAACAAAAGCCAGAAGCTGACTAAATACTATGAGACTATCAAAGTATTGATAGTTTCATAGCGCGTTTCTGTGTTCAAATACATTTAGGTTATCTTTAAATTATTTGAAGCAATGTACTGAAAATATAAGCTAGTTCGGTATTTTTTTGTGGACTGAAGGTGTTATGGCACAGAAATGCTATGTATCAATTGCTTAGATGAATTTAAGAGTTTCAGCAGGCTCACTCTCTCAGAGGCCGTACTCACGGATATCTAAAAATTCCAAACAAACGTCAGAAGTAATACCGCACAACTCTAACTGCAACTCCTATTTTTCTGATCTGAAAAGAAATTTCACAGCCTTCTCAGAATCCCTCTTGCTGATTACTCTGACATCTTTTTAAAATTTTCTGTTATTATTGAAACATTTTATATTCATGAAAAAAAAATTCAGGAAACTGAAATTTTACTAGATTTCCTTGCTGATTTGTTCATGTTACCTTCTTTTTAACTTTTTAAAAAGTATCAATCTTTTGGAATTATGTCAACTTGATCTTTTCATTTTTAGCGGCTGAACCGAATGACAGAGGAATTAGGCGATTCAAAATCTGGCGCATTTTTAGGATTTGATTCAGAATCTGACAGCGCAAACTCTGATGTTGAAGCTGGCTGGAAAGTGGATGTGGTAATTATTATTATTTTCAGTTCCTCCTAATGAACTTTGGTCCGAGAGATCTGTCCTTAAATAAAATTTCCTGTTCAATGTAATTTTCCCCTGAGTGCATTTTTAAACAGAAACGGTTGCTACATATACCAAGAAATTAATGGGACCATTTCATGTTCATGGATTCCATGTCCAGCCAAATACTCCACGATGCATGGTTCTGTATCCAAAACTGCCGAAACCGAAAAGATAATACAGACTTTACAATGCTATTGTTGGTTAGAATCACCAAAATGTTTAGTTGTGAATTTGGAGGCAATTTGGTCGTTTTTACCCGACTAATGCATGAGAAAATCTGAAATACCTAAGTGATCTCAGCACTGCCTGGCAGTTTTTGCCGTGGAACCAAGCGCATTCAGCATTTTTGTGGACATAGATTCCATAATCCTCAAAAGGTTCCGTTCATTTCTTAGTGTAATAGCCAAAATTGCCTTTCAAAAATGTGATTTTAAGAAAATTACTTAAAAACTTGAGTTTACTAAGAGCCTCAAGTCCCTAATTGGCAATGGGTCTGTTACAAACTTTTGCTACAGCGCTATAGAGTGTTCAATCTCATGTAAAATCGTGTGAAAAGTCCATTGGTTGCAGCAGAAAGTCATGAAATGCGATAATAAACTCACAAGAGACGTTTAATGAAATCCAAGATGGCGGTAAAATATCGAGCAATCTGTATGCATGCACCACATACATCCAAGGATAGCCAACTTCACAATATCGATCACAACCAATCACAACGCACAGTGCAAAATTTCAGCAATCTAGCGGAACTTTAATTGATTTTTTTAAACTTCTCTATAATACCTGCATATGTACATTTTTCTTCATTGGAGAGACTATACTTTACGTATTTAACCTCATTTATCCAAAAAATTGAACGGATGTGAGGCTGCGTGACATGTCCTTATTATCTGCTTTTTTAACTTGCAGAAAAAACAGACGCTGCGCGCTCAAAAATCGACCACATCTTTTCTACGCTAAACTTAGTTTAGGTGTTCGCATATGATCAGCCAGGACTTACTGGTAACCTCCTGTGTGAAATAAACCATTTTAAATGTTTTGCTTGACTGAAACATCGTTTTTGTACTGTTGCCAAGTCTACTAAGTTTTGTTATATGTTCAAAGCGGCAAAAACTTGAAATTTAAAATCTACAATTTTTCAGATGAACATTTGACTATATATATCGAAATATACCAATATCGGACCGTGATTTTCTGAAAGCCAGTACTTTTGAGTGCAGGAATATTTCATCCGTTCTTGCTTAAATTTGCCGCTTACAATTTTTCAGAGCGAGATAAGAGAGCAACCTTCTAAAATAAAACGGTTAAAAATGCAGGGAAATCGACATTTATGCAAGTTTTAGATGCAACTTTCACTAAATATACCGAAATATACCAATATCGGGCCGTGATTTTCTGAAAGCCAATACTTTTGAGTGCAGGAATATTTCATCCGTTCTTGCTTAAATTTGCCGCTTACACTTTTTCAGAGCGAGATAAGAAAGCAACCTTCTAAAATAAAACGGTTAAAAATGCACGGAGATCGACATTTATGCAAGTTTCAGATGCAAGTTTCACTAAATATACCGAAATATACCAATATCGGACCATGATTTTCTGAAAGCCAATACTTTTGAGTGCAGGAATATTTCATCCGTTCTTGCTTAAATTTGCCGCTTACACTTTTTCAGAGCGAGATAAGAAAGCAACCTTCTAAAATAAAACGGTTAAAAATGCAGGGAAATCGACATTTATGCAAGTTTCAGATGCAAGTTTCACTAAATATACCGAAATATACCAATATCGGACCATGATTTTCTGAAAGCCAATACTTTTGAGTGCAGGAATATTTCATCCGTTCTTGCTTAAATTTGCCGCTTACACTTTTTCAGAGCAAGATAAGAAAGCAACCTTCTAAAATGAAACGGTTAAAAATGCACGGAAATCGACATTTATGCAAGTTTCAGATGCAAGTTTCAATAAATATACCGAAATATATGAATATTGGACCGTGATTTTCTGAAAGCCAGTACTTTTGAGTGCAGGAATATTTCATCCGTTCTTGCTTAAATTTGCCGCAAACATTTTTTCAGAGCGAGATAAGAAAGCAACCTTCTATCATAAAACGGCTAGAAACGTAGGGAAATCGACAGTAGTTATATGCAAGTTTCAAATTCGGATTCGTTCAGTGACCTAAATACATGTTCAACAAACATAAAACACTGCATCAAATTTGTTTAAGGTAAGCCTAATTTAGCGCCTCCGTTGCCCAGACAACTGCCCCAAAAATTAAAAATTGTGGCCGAAATAGGTAGAAATCCAAAACAGTTTGAAAGTGCAATTTCCGTGCATTTTTAACTGTTTTATTTTAGAAGGTTGCTTTCTTATCTCGCTCTGAAAAAGTGTAAGCGGCAAATTTAAGCAAGAACGGTTGAAATATTCCTGCACTCAAAAGTACTGGCTTTCAGAAAATCACGGTCCGATATTGGTATATTTCGGTATATTTAGTGAAACTTGCATCTGAAACTTGCATAAATGTCGATTTCCCTGCATTTTTAACCGTTTTATTTTAGAAGGTTGCTCTCTTATCTCGCTCTGAAAAATTGTAAGCGGCAAATTTAAGCAAGAACGGATGAAATATTCCTGCACTCAAAAGTACTGGCTTTCAGAAAATCACGGTCCGATATTGGTATATTTCGGTATATTTAGTGAAAGTTGCATCTGAAACTTGCATAAATGTCGATTTCCGTGCATTTTTAACCGCTTTATTTTAGAAGGTTGCTCTCTTATCTCGCTCTGAAAAAGTGTAAGCGGCAAATTTAAGCAAGAACGGATGAAATATTCCTGCACTCAAAAGTATTGGCTTTCAGAAAATCACGGTCCGATATTGGTATATTTCGATATATATAGTCAAATGTTCATCTGAAAAATTGTAGATTTTAAATTTCAAGTTTTTGCCGCTTTGAACATATAACAAAACTTAATAGACTTGGCAACAGTACAAAAACGATGTTTCAGTCAAGCAAAACATTTAAAATGGTTTATTTCACACAGGAGGTTACCAGTAAGTCCTGGCTGATCATATGCGAACACCTAAACTAAGTTTAGCGTAGAAAAGATGTGGTCGATTTTTGAGCGCGCAGCGTCTGTTTTTTCTGCAAGTTAAAAAAGCAGATAATAAGGACATGTCACGCAGCCTCACAGCCGCTCCGTTCAATTTTTTGGATAAATGAGGTTAAATACCTAAAGTATAGACTCTCCAATGAAGAAAAATGTACATATGCAGGTATTATAGAGAAGTTTAAAAAAATCGATTAAAGTTCCGCTAGATTGCTGAAATTTCGCACTGTGCAACGTAAGTAAACACATAACCTCTGAAGCTGTGAGGTTGTCAACGTTGGCAATCCTTGAATGTTAAATGCATACAGATTGCTCGATATTTTACCGTCACATTGGATTTCATTAATTGTCTCTTGTGAGTTTATTATCGCATTTCATGACTTTCTGATGCCACCAACAGACTTTTCGGGCGATTTTACATACGATGAAACACTCTTTATCGTTGTAGCAAAAGTTTGCATCAGACCCATTGCTACAATGTATCATTGTACTATTACAGTCTATTACAATTTGTGAGTTTGCCATCATGGAAGTTGAAATTAACTTGTAATCTTATTTTCAGGATAACAACAAGTACAGTGATGTTATTTTTGAAGAAAATTTACTAGATGGACTTCCTAATTGGCTGGATAGACTTTTTGAAGGCTCGACTCATCGATACTACATCAATTTTTGGCCTGAATTCAGCACATAAAAAAAATTTAAAGTTGATGGCCTTTTTTCAGCTCCTCTTTGCCATCTTAACTTCTCTAGAATCTAGTCATTTCTTTTAATCAATTTCTACTTATTTTTTTTAATTTCGTACATTTTTATTTATTACCTTTCTTGTTATTATGAATTAACTTTCATAGCTCTTATTCTCACTCTTCCTCTCACATTGTAGACAGTTATTGAACAGTTGCCAGATGGTGAAGCTCTCTCCATAAGCATATGTAGAAAGTAACGCTGCCAGATTTGGCTAAAAAATGCAAACTGCATCAAATCAAATAGGTAATTTGTATCTTTTTCACCAACTAAAGCAACTAGAGCGTCATAATCTGGCAACTCAGTGAACAGTCTGAACCTTATCTGTATCAAATTGTGTCGTATCTTGAAATCTTTTCGGACCTCATGGCATATTTACTACTGGAGTAGGTCTTAACTTACTGTCAGTGACCCTTCTTTCAATCGAAAGAGATAAATAGAGTTCAAACTTCCAGGCGTGTCTCTAAGTATTAAGAGCGTGCGTGCATTCGGGATTTTTATCCCTCATCTTACTCCGATAATCATTCTGAGAAAAATTGGAACCAATTACTTTAACTGAAACAATCTTCTTGCCAATCAAATCACTGATACGATCAAATAATTTCATCCCAGGTTGTGCACTAAGTCCTTTTTTACCTATGCTTTGTTAATGAATACACGGTCAATTTTATTCGTTCATCTATTTATGCTCACTCATAGTAGTGTAACAAGTGATGCCTCCCCACCCTCCACCCCCGTCCCTGCTACCAATAAATTTATATCTCCTTTTATAACATGCCGCCCCTCTTCCCTCCTTCTTATTCTAACAACTTGTTCTAGAAAGTGTGCTCGAGATGGTTTTTTTTTTTTTTTTTTTTTTTTTTTTTTATTTATATTGAATCAAACATGTCCTTACAACTTTGAATACAACTAAGAAAAAAACTGCAGGGTCAGTGCAAGGATCTGAATTTTGAATCATTTTATTCAGAAAGTAGAAGCAATGAAAAACGTGGAGAGGAAGATGTTTTAGTTCTTGGTCAGAGAATGATTGGGAGGAATGAGTTTCAAATTGCCATAAATGGGTGTTGTGATGTCACACAACTCATATTTCTCATTTAAAACTATGTATTTTCAATAAGGTTGTGCGAACTTTAAGAGGTTTAAACCAGTTCAAACCTTAGTGCTGGTTTGGGTTCGGTTCGCACCTGACAAAAAAGTTTGAACTTTTTAATTTTTTAAATTGTGAAAATTGATTCACAAACATCTCAAAGCATCTCAAATCGATGCCTCAGAAATTTCCAAAATAACAACCAGTTTTTGATTAAAGGATATGGTCCATTTTTTAACTAGAGTCCCTTACTGAATAGGATATAAAATGAATTAAAAATGGAAGAAAATTTTGCAGACTTGTTTATTTAGGTAGGCCTAATGGCTCTGCAAAATTTGAAGTTTGTATCTTCAAAACTTTTTTAAATTATAGTGATAAAATGGAAGTACATGATATCAAAGTTTTAACGTTTCAATAGTTTTGAAGTTTTCAATAAGAGTCAAAGAGATGAATTTTTAAAAAAAAAAAATTAAACTTTTACCAAACTAAAGGTAGAACTTTCTCCCTTTCTTTAAAACTGAAGATTTGGGTTCGGGAACCTTTTCTTACGGTTCAGTTCTAGTTCGGTTGGAACTCAAAAATTGACGTTCGCACAGTCCTATTCTTTGTCCAAAATGGAAACTTCCTTATCGTAACTGTGAGACAAAGAATAATACTGAAAATGTCTTTCTCTTTAGTTTTTTTTTTTTTTTTTTTGGTTCATCAATTTTTCAATGGAAAATGTCAAAATGCAGATCTCTTCAATGACATTTTCGGGAACGCAAAAAAGTTCAGACAGCATGTTTCTTTGACAGTGCAGACCATCTGATATAATGCTCAATGATAATGAGTGGTGACTTTTTCTCCCCTTCTGTCAACCCTTTCTTTTAAAAACTCCATTTATTGCTTTCCTATCATTTTTCCTCTCTCTCTCTTTTTCATGCGCACATTCCTGCTCAGCAGGACCTCTAGTTACCCCACTGCTTTCTCTTATTTTTAGAGTATTGCATACTGATGATAATATCCAAGACATACGGTTACGTTACTAACATGTGGGCACTCGTTACAAAATTAACATCTAGCAAATTCATAAACTACCGAGTTCCCTCTAGTATGTTTCAAAGCTTTGTCATTCTACATAAAATGGTACATACTAAGAAGGTGATTGGCTCCCCTATCAAATCGGTGATAAATCGGGGCCAATCACTTAACTTGACAAAAGTGATAAGAACAAAATGTTGAAAATTTATCTTGACTATTCCATATTTCTAGTGCCCACAAATTTTGGATAATTTCTTGAAGTTTTTACCTATTTTCTTATTTTTCAATGAATACTGTGCTTGTGAAGTGAGACTTTAAGCACTATACAGATTTTGATGAGACTCTCTTTAAAAAGAAGGGTGATGTTCCAAAGAACTCCTTTATTAACCTGGATTTTTAACAATTAAACATCTAATTTTGTTGATGGTTGATTTTTGACTTACGAGGTTTAGATTGCCTTGCTTCTCATTAAATTATTCCATGACCCGCGTAGAAAATTTGTAAGAAGTTTCCACCGCTTATTTGCGCTGAAACATTACATATTTTTTTTCTCTCGTGCTCTAAATTCCAAGAATTGAATGTTTTTTTGTTTTTTTTTTTTCTTGGAGGATTTAAGTACCAAGAGTTTTTGTTAATTATAAAATGCATGATGGAAAGAGTATTGGAAAGTAGATTCTTTGCTCCAGAATTGTTTCTTTAGGGTGGAATTAAGGTGTGCAGTAAAAGCAAGAGGTCTTAAAAGTTAGTTTAATCAGTATTCAATTTTACTTCTGTTGATCGTTTTATCTCATTAATTCCTTCTTTATCATTGTTTGTTAATTATGTAGGAAATTTTAATTGGAATGTGTATTTGTCCTAAATACACCTAGTATAAATAATTTTACCAATATTACAATTTTGTTAATGTTTGTCAATCTTTTGATGTCATTCAAACCCTTGAGCCATGATGCTTAATTGAATTGGATTTTTCGGTTTCCTCGAGTAATCAAGGAGTGACACCAGCAGTGGTTCACTTTAAGATATCTATGAGCTGTCACCTTGAATTTGATTCAGCGGGCCGATCTTTTACTTCAACGTTAAACCGATCGTTAAGACTGTGTATTAGTGATTCTATTGGTCCATTATTGTAAAACTTAGCCGTTGCTATGGTAACCATTGTTATAGTGTCTGTTTTTAAAAGGTTACTCTTGAATAGCCTTTATATAATGAAACTCTCAACGGTGGTTACCATAGCAACAGCCAAGTTTTACAATTTTCGACCAATAGCATCACTCGTAGACGGTTTTAACGATCAGTTTAACGATAAAGTAAATGATCGGCCCGCAGAGTTTATTTTTTATTTTGTGAGTATATCTCTGAGCTCCTTGTTACTAATTTATTTACTTATTACTGCCACTGTGGCAAATAGCAAGATTTTATGAAAAAGAATAAATACCTTGTTCATCCACGTATAAAGTGCGCACCAGATTATCAAGAGCGTCGAAAAGAAAAACTGCATACTTCAGAGTCGAGGCATCCCTTTAAAATATTCTTGAGCTTAGGCTTAATCTCTGCTCATATTTGATTGTTATGACAGCTCATGATCATGGACAAACATTTATCGTTTCTCTCATTTGAAGCTGTGCAAAAGTATCAAACAGTCCCTTGGGTCATAATGGGGCAGTTGCAAGGGTCTGAAATCTGATGTTTTTAATAAAGAAAATGTAACTCCTTAATGAGCTGAGAACGAAGGTACCTTCGGTTTTTTCCTTAGTGTTTCGGTTTTGGAATACACTCATATGAATTTGCTAAAAATTGTGTGTTTTTTGATATCACAGTGCAGAATTCCCATTCACAACAATGTACTTTGGGCCAAAATCGCATCTCCGGAACTATGAAACCCAGTTAGAAACCAACCGCATCCTTGTTTTCAGCTCACTGAGTACTTTCATTTGCTTACTTAAAAACACCAAATTTTAGACCCTTGCAACTGCTCCATTGTATGGTACTCTGCTGTCTATGGAATTGCATTTCTTTTTGTTGTGCAACATCATTGACTGAGTAGGGTCACCATCTTTAACAATCGCATGTATGGGATTCAAAAAACTGTTAAACCAAATAGGTTTGAGTGGAATTTCTCAGCTGTGCTCAGGACGCAGCTCATTTTTGGTTGACTTACACCGTTTGAAACCATTTTTAATGACCTAGAGATGTGGTATCAAGCAATGACCTTGTTTAAAATGCTCTCCAAATTTTGTGCGGTTGAATTCTTGTTTTTGCCGCGTACTGTGCGTGGGGTAATCATGGTACCATGCTAAAGTAAAATTTTCCAAAACAGTCAGTTTTTGCATCTAAAGTATAAAATTTGCCTTTTGTAAGGTTGTCGCTGTTTTAAAAGCCTCATATTTTTTCTAATTAGGTCAAGGTCCATTCATAGCAGGTCAGTCCGGTATAATTGTAAACTTTGAGCGCTTCCCGACAGTGTTGCCAGATTTGATTCCAAAAGCCGTATATTTTACATTGAGTCTTATGGGGAATGTGCAGGCCTGAAGCCATACATCCAGCAAAATTGTTTCCCGATTTTGGATGGTATAACAAATGAGAGGTTGAATCAAATCGGTTAGCGATTTTCACTGTGCATCTGGAATGAAGCTCAGAGAGTGCACCTCTAGCAGCCTGTTTTTAATGGACCTTAAACTGTGTATTTATTATTTATTTTTTTGTTGGTTATCTGTTCCTTTTACTTGGTACTAATCAAGAAATCCTTAAACGAAGGGTAGCTAATAGTGTTTGAAAGATAATTGTGAAAAATATCGAGTTATACCTTTGTCTAGAATGGCGTTTGGAGTGGCAATCTAGAGAGTAATGAGTGTAACCAAATTTAAGGATTTTTGGATTACAGTTGGAGTGTATCTTTTCTAACCTTCTCTCATGTTATTGACATCAACACAATGCATTATGATAGAACTGCCGATATCCGGCTAAAACATATGTCGGAAAAGATGGGAACATACATACACTCCGTAACCTAAAAATGATTCTTGTCAGTTACCCCAGTCACCCATTATATTATCATAAAACAGATGAAGATATAGTTTTTTGTTGTAATATTTCCCCTTATTCTTGTTGATTCTCAAGCAACTAGATCTTTCTTTGATGATTTATCCAAACTTAATCATATTATACTCAATTCAGTTTCTTCTTTCATGTGGGCTTGAAAAATGTTGAACGTTTTGAACATTCTCTAAACATGTGTTCATTTTATTTCTTTCTTTCCTTATCTCTATTGATTTTTTTAGAAAATAATAATCAATTGGCTGTAAGTAATAAAATTATAAAAACAATTTAAATGAGGCGTCAAGCAAAAATGGAACAGCAGAAAGAGGAAATTAAAATAAAATTTGACATTTCGGAGCCTTTGTGCCTTCATTAGGAAAAGTAACAGAAAATGGAAATAAATCCAAAAATTACACAGGTAATTAAAAAACAAATAACGTAGATCAAGAAATAAACAAAAAAAAATTGTTTTTAAGAAAAGAAGGAACTAATTAGTGGGAAATATAGACAACAATAAAATAAATCATTATAACCATGTAATGTTACTGTACAACAACAGACAATATAGACAACAATAAAATGTAATCATTATAACGATGTAATGTTATCGTTTTTTATATTTCCTACTGTTTTCATGAGTAATTTTATTATTTTGTTTACTTTTTAGTCTACGTTCTCTGCTATTTAGTTAATTTATTGTTTCTTTTTTGTCCATTTTCTGTTACTTTTCCTGATACAGGCGTGTGGACGCTGAAATGTCGGATTTTATTCTAATTTTCCCCTTTCTATTTTTTTAATTTTGGCGGAACAGCTTATTTTTATTATTTTTATTTACTTATATATTTTTTTTGAAAGAAGCTTAAGCTTATCTCAAGGAAAACACACATGTGCCTGCCCTACTAATTAAAATTGCACTTTAAGTTTTGAATGATAACTAGATGAGACTTTAACCAGAAACTGTTCAACTGGCTCTTAGTCAGTGTCTAGTCAGTTCTGAAGCTTAAGTGAACTTTATTGACCTCTTTCATTCTGTCTGTTTTTGTTTGTTTCCATCGAACTGTAAGCTAAGTAAAGTGGCTCTTTGTCATGCCTACTGGATTACATTTCGGAAAGTCAGAAATGGTCAAGGAAATCAGCAAGATCAGCGGGCTGATCATTTACTTCATCGTTAAACCAATCGCTAAGACTGTCTACGAGTGAAACTATTGATCGATTATTGTAAAACTTAGCCGTTGCTATGGTAACCATCGTTAAAGTGTCCGTTCTTTAAAGGTTACTTATGAATAGCCTCTATAAAACGAGACTCCTAACGATGGTTACCATAGCAACAGCTAAGTTTTACAATTTTCGACCAATAGCATCACTCGTAGACAGTTTTAACGATTGTTTTAACGATGAAGTAAATGATCGGCCCGCTGAACCAAGTCAGGGAATTTCATGTTGTTGAGAATTATGAATGTTAATTTGATGTTTGTTTTTTTCGAAAATGTGGTGTTTTATTTGAATTAAGACATTGTTTTTAAAGACAATGATGTGTCCTTGTTTTTTGTCTTAATTTTTCCCCTGTTGAATGCTCTGTCATTAACTTCCTGCACTATGGTCTTGATTCAGTTTTGAAAAGAATTTGAATAAACACTGGGAACTCTGTCTGACTAAGTCTTTTGAATCTAGACTTTTTCTTTCTTTTCTCAAGGAAGAGAAAAATTTGTAATTTTTGACTTGGTTCAGTGGAACAGTTTAATTTTTTTTCTGGAAATAAGAATTTGGTCCTTCACAGGAAAAAGCAATCCTAAACTCTTTCCAAGTTTCTCCCAAGGTTTTTTTTATTCATAAATCTTTGTCCAATAATACCTCTCCTCTTCACGTTCAACTCATTGAAAGGAAAGGGCTCTTAACTAACCATGCAAAGTTTTCTGAAGAATGCTAGGAAGAAAGCATTAGAAAATTTTAGATCAATTTAAAATTTTGGAAAATTTGTCCTCTTTTCTCTAAACTACGATCCTCGAATCCATTCTTTTTGCTTGGTCTCATTTTGGAAGTTTAAATTCCAAAAAACCAGTTTTGCAATTCCATCTTCAGTTTTTTTTTTCTATTCAGTCTTAAATCAAATTTTTTCAACAACAAAACGGAGTTTTCAGTTTTACTTGTGCTACACTTTTCCTGTTTACAAGGGGTTTTTTTTTTTTCATTATTATCATTATTATTATTGTTAATAATATAATTATTCTTTGTTGTGAATTAACTATTTAAAGACGTTTTAACTGTGATCATAGCTTGTGAAGTCTAAATTTGATCTAATTTCAGTTCTTATGAAATCATCAAATTATATTTATGTATTGTAATGGTAGGTTATTTAATTAGTTATTTATATGTCCTTTCAATTTTCTTTTCTGTTATTCTATTCTTTATTTCCATTTTGATGTTTTCCAATACCTATTTACTTTTCTAATGTTTTTTGTACTGAGCTGTATTGATAGTTTGTTTATCAACTTCAAAAGTTATCGATAGCTTATCCATTCAATGGGCCTATTGACAAAGTAGGAATTATGACTTTTGAATAGTCTAAAGAGGTAAAGTTTGAGGAAAAGGGAACAGGCTTTTATGAGTAGACAAGTATAATTTGAAAAATGGAAGGGTCCCCAGAAGAAAAGATGTACTCTGAACCACCTATTGCCGCCCCTTTTGTGGGGCAATCCTTTCCCCTTATTTTACCAACCGTTCTCTGCGGTCAGTCTACCATTGGAGGAGACCATAATTCAGAGCACTCATTTTTTTCTCAGGTCTACAAATTTTACTATTCTAAAGGCATAAATCCCTACCTTGTTGATTTTCCATTGGTTTTGTATGTTTTGAAGATAGGTGCATTAAGTTCTCCCTTGTAATATCAGGAACTTATATCTGAGTAATCGGTATTCAGTATTAATATGATTGCTGCACCTGATGATGCTAAGATGTTGTCTTATACTTGGAATATATTTGACCCGGATTCAATATTCTATTTCTTTGCTTGGTAATAAAACTTTTGAAGGGCTCAAATTGTTTCAAGAAAGGCAAACATCTCAGGATTTTCTGCATCCACCTTTGAAATCAGCTGTAGTGATGTAAGTTGTCAACCTAAATTATTTCTTATAAGTAATCTAAATAAGTAAGTAGTCAAATTCAATATTTTCCCTGCAATCATCAGGCATAACTATTGTTTAACCATGACCACGGCGGGAATATTTTTCAAATTTAGATTTAACGCAACCCCTCTGATACCAGTAAGTATGCTTGAATCTGTAACTCTGTCCACCACTGCTAACACGGTTGTGGTTTGTGATATTGGTGCAATAATAAAATACTCGCTCATTTTTAATCTACCAATCCTGGCTTGGCAAAAAATTAGTTAATCCTTTCAATTTACTGTAATTGTTATCACTTTAAATTTTCAAAAGTATTAATAGGTGTAGGTAGATTTTTTACTCAAACATTAAGGATAGTTAGATTATTCAGATGTCACCTACTTAAAATAATCTCTACTCTATTCACCCAACTAATCATTTTTTCATTCAGATTTCCCTTACTCTAACAATAAGTCAAACTAGTACCCTATTTTATAAACTTTGCCCAAGATAGTCATGCATCATAATTTAAAAATGTAGGGCTAGTAAAAAATTCTAAGAAAGAACAGTAGAAAATAAAGTAACTGGCTACTAAGCCTCTAGTTTCCTTAATTGAATACAGTGTTACAGTCTTTGAAACTAATGTCAGTGCCCTCCATCAAAAAAATTGATTAAACTAATTTTTGAACCAATTTACTATTCATTCAAACATGTAGAATTTTAAGTTTGAAATTTGTTTACTCTTATCACATTTTCTCAACCATTATCAGGTTTGTGTCTGTTTTTTCCACAAAATTGTATTTTTCGTGATTTAAAAGTACACTGGATTGATTCTATCAATCGCTGCATTCTTTGTATGTTCAACAATAATGATTCTGATTACTTTTAAAAGAATTTTATCAGAAAAAAAAGTCATCTTCATTTTTACACCTCTGCTTGACAATTTAGTTCTGTGACAATTTGTAAGCCTGCTTAAATATGTTTTATGTTCCATCATTTTTATTTTAATTTTTGTTTTTGTTTTTGTTTTTTAATGACGAACAGCTTTGCATACTTGCAGTAAGATCTACTTCATCTTCCCCAAAGAAAAAGAAAAAATTACAACAGATCAAAGTGAGGGAGGGGAAAAAAAATAAAATACTTATAGTTTGCTCCTCAATTTTTTTACTGCAACACATTTTTGGTAGTTTGTAAACTGCTCTATGCACTAGCTTCTGTAGTACAACTTTGCCAATTGAATCTGCAAATGTGTCCTATATTCAGCCAGTTTCAAAATGAGTTATTATTTTTTACAGAAATCAAAAAATAGCCTAGTTTTTAAAAAAAACCAACTAGTATATTCATTTTCAAACCCTTGCCCAAAACATCTAAAATTCGGAAGGCCTGCTTCCATTCATTTATTCACAAAACAATTTCTACATCCTAATTTTGATAAAAATAGATAAGAATGATAATCTTTCAAGTGAAAAATGAAGCTTTCAAACAATTTAAGCGCAACAAATTTCTCATAGTAAAATTCTGACGCTCATGACAGACTTGTAGGAACCAAAACATTTCTATGATTACCAGGTACCCAATTTCTTGGGCCATTTGCTTGTACATTGATGGTTATATTTTAAGTCGCAGTTTTAATGTGTCAGTCATAGGCTTGAAAACACCTTGTAAAAACAGAAAGAAATGAATTTATAAATAAAAATCAACAATCACAGCATTGACTTTAACTCTTCCTTTTTTTATGTCCCTTATTGTTTGTATTTTATTGGCCATTCTTTATCTCCTTTGATCTTTTAATAAATGTTGCACTGTGGGTCCTTTGAAGAAATTCTGTAAGACTTGAGAATAAGCCAGCTGATTGATCGTTGAAATTAAATTATGAAGGAGGCAAGACTTTTAAAGTCAAAAACAAAGAGCAGGCAATCAAAGAGGAAGTAAGGTTGTGTCACAGACTTGAGGATTCACCTAAAATCAATTGGAAACCTCGGCTAAAACGACGAACCTGCCAGTCCTCCGTCCTGTCCAACTTATCTTTCAAATTCGCTCATGATTTTTTTTTACCTTTGCCTGAGTTGACTTGGGGGCTGACACTGTCTTTTATGGAAACAATATCTTGCAGAATTTCTTCAATGGCCTTTAGCTTGTGCATCAAGCGACACGCAAAATTGGGAGAAAATTGATGCAAAATTCCCTTTTTACATCAATATGGCGCATTTGTTTTTCCACTTTGTTTGATCCGCCTCAGATTTTTGTGATACTCATGAAATTATAGCCCTTCTCGAGTAAATTTCATACTGTTGTCTGGGGTTTTATCAACTAGTTAACTTTGAATGGACAAAATTCCACCTTGTCATGTTGTCGGAAGTTGACTGACCCATTAAATCCAGAGTTTTTTCAATGAACTGACTTTCCTCCACCTATAGACCATATTGATGGTTGAAAAAGCTGGATGTCAAATTAAAGTCAACTTGCCGTCATACTGATGCATCAAGTTAATGTCATCATAGTTTTCACTGATGTCATTGGGTTGCCAATTTGACATCCATGAAACCTCTCTACTGATTTTTTGAGCCATTGAATTGATATGGTCTATTTATTCCGGGGTCACAAGTGAGGCTTTAAAGTACTAGTGTGAGGGTTTTCCTACATAAATCATCCCATGCGAAAAGGGCGGAAGTCCATTTCTAAGAAAATCCATTTTATTGTATTCTCTGAATAATGCTGCAAAGTAGAGCTGAAGTCATTATTTAACATTTCAGAGTTGGGAACGGAAATTTCATTTTTTACTTTTTAATTGTATGCCTTGCAGGTTTTCTTTGTGTTTCCTGAAAAATAGGATTTGTGAACTTTCTCCCTTTTCGCATGAGACAATTAAATTATAAAAAGTACCTAGTTACTTTTTAAGACAATTGAGCACAACCTATCATAAGAAAAAACAGTGAACGGTCTAATTATTTACACATCATTGTGCAAGTCATGACACCCTAGTCAGGACTTACACTCATGTTTCCATCTTGCTCTGGGTAGATAGGCAATAGATGTTGCACATGTGCCATCACAACTGCAATGACTTGACGAATCATTTTTGAAAATCTCCATCTCCAAGCTACCCATACTGATTGAGAGTCTTCAGTTCACCATATTGAACATTTATTAGCTGGGTTCATGGGTGAATTATGAGGACAGTTGAAGACCTGAGAAAATTCTTCAGAATTTGATAACGTTCCTATGACTCTTAATCTGTGCGGACTGTGAGGATCACTCAGAATTTCCTGCAAGAGAGACTCCTTTGTATTGCTCTCGCACCATGTCTGAAAGTCAAACGGAAATAAAAATGATAACATAAATTTCATCCTTTCTTTAATTTGTTTAACTTATCAGTAAACAAAATATGAAAACTCCATCTAACTAGATGGAAGTATTGGTAGCCTGTTTGGAGTTGCTTTATAGGCAGGGGCTCAAATCCTCAAGTTTTTTTTGAAGTTTTGACACTTTCTGACTGAGAAGGATTTTTCTGATGGAAAGAATGGCTTTTTTTTCACTGCTCAACGGTGACTTCATATACTACAAAGGTTCTCTTTGAAAGGTTCTGCCTTGGATTTTTAATACTTGGGAGAGTTTTGAATTTTTAATTGAGTTAATCGTCTTCGCTTTGTTTTTACTAGAGTGCAAATGATCTGTGAGTGAGTTTCGCATTTTCAGAATTTGTGGAGAGAAGCAAGTGAAGTTTTTTAAATCCTCTTCAAGAAAAGTCGCAACTTTTCCTCGGGGGCTGATTAAGGGCAGGGGGTAACTACCGAAGCTCAAACCTCAATCTGCAAAGTAGATTGAATGGCAAATTTTAAAAAGCAGATTGGAAAATGATGCAAAAACTGGGAGTAGTATTGAGAGGGGGGGGGCAGATAGACCCTCAGGGCAGAAAAAGGCATAGTTTGGCTCAGACTACCCTGTCATTTGGTTTAAATATGAATTCAATGATTTCCTACAAACTTCTTACATTGAAATATCTTACAATTAGTTCTCATTGCTATTTCTCAATCCTGCATAATCTCGTACTCATAAGATAACTTCGCTATTTTTTAACCCTTTCGGTACCAAGCTCGTGAGTCTACAGTTATTTTAATTTGTTTTACTTGGTTTCAATTCATTGTATTGAAAATGATAGAACGTTGGATAGTGGACATTTTTTTGGACATGCCTTGCCGTTGTGCGCCTTCAATTTGTGGTGTAGGCAAAAACAAGTACCGCTTATCTATCTATACGTATAGTACGTATACTACCCGCTCGATTTGAATAAGCGCGTTGTGAGCGGACTGAATAACTTGATGAGTCGGAACTGAAAAGGGTTAAGGCAAAAGTGATTCAAAGATCGCTATACTGTCCCAGTGTCCCCTCATAAAATCTAGTGTTAAAGATGTTACTCACAGTCGCAAATGAAATGAAGAAAAGTTGTTCTGGTGAGAACTGCTCAAGACCGGGAAGTCGCGGCTCTTGACCATGGATACTGGTGTATGCTTGATACGCCATAAAAGCTTGCCTCAGGCCCCCGTTATCCGCTATGTTCTCGCCTTGAGTTGTAACGCCATTCATTGTAGCTTTTGTGTGCAATACATCATCAAGTTGAGGAACCCTGTAACTATTGTACTGATCTATGAAGCACTGCGCTTTTTGCAAATAAGTCTGAATAGTCGCTTCGGACCACCATTGCGCAAGATTTCCGTATTTATCGTTTAGTCGCCCTGAAAAAGGGAGTGTGGTTAGAAATTAATTAATTAATTTAAAAAAAAGGGGGTAAAAACAATCGAAACACAAACTTTCGATTAAATACAATAGCACTAAATAATGGGACATAAACATGCACGGGTCCTCGATAAAAAATAATTGAAGACATTTTCGGATGAAGGCTGAAGGGCGCATACAGCAACAAGTGTGCTCTTCAACTGAAAGCCTTCATTAGCTCACAATCCACAATTCACAGGAAGAGGGCACGGCCATTCTTTCAGAAATGTCCTCAATTTTGTTTCTAATGTTTCAGACATTTTTCGCCACAATCTGTTCGAAATTTTGCATAAAAAAAGTGTCAGGTCATAAACAAATTGTTAGAAAAGTTGCTTAGAACAGTCCCTAGATGTCCTCGGGATGATAAGGCCATATGTTCCTTCGCCGGCTCTGAATTTTTGTTGTATATAATTTTGTTTTTTTTGTTTTTTTGTTTGTTTTTTGTTTTTGTTTTTTTTTGTTTTTTGTTTTGTTTTTTTGTTTTGTTTTTTTTTGTTTTTTTTTTGTTTTTTTTTTTTTTTTATATATAAAGAAAATGAAGGTAGATGCTGAATGCGCAAGCTTTTTTCCAAGTATCGCTGTCTTAGAGATATTTCTGGTGAAATTCCTAATTGGTTATTCAGCGAAAGATCCCCTTTTTAAAACCAAAGAATTCCTTTACCTCACTACTGAAAATAGTATTAGAAGTACTTGTTTCAAACATTGCTTCTCCGAAAATGAGAAACTTACAAGCGAACCATGTCAGTCCCTACTCAACCCTTTCAAACCTGAAGATAGGTACTTTTTGTTCAGGAACCATAAAACGATATGCATAGATAGGTATCATTTTTTAATTTTCTCCACAAGATTCTATGTTATTCAGATGTACATTGAAATGTGCACCATGTATGAAAGGGTTGACTCACCCATATCATCGAATCCGTGCATGATCTCGTGGCCAATGACAACGCCAATGCTACCGTAGTTGAGAGCCTGAGTCCTCTCCTCACTAAAGAACGGAGGCTGGAGTATTCCCGCGGGAAATATGATCGAGTTCATTTGAAGGTTGTTGTAAGCGTTGACGATTGCGGGACTGGTGAGCCACTCAAGTCGATCGTTCGGGAGTCGCAAGTTGCGTATCATGTGCTTGAATTGGATAGTCCGCAGATGCTCGACGTTCTGGAAATGGTTGCGGGTTATCTCCACCTGAAATTTGAGTTAACAGCCAATTATCACTCATACTCGCGCATCTACACAATGTCTCTATCCTAAATTCACAAAAATGTACATAGACACCTATCAACCAGTGGCGTAGCATGCAATTTGGCAACGTCACAGTTCGTCCATTTAAACCCATGAGAAAGATCGAACTAGTGGGCGTTCGGTGAACACCTTCACAATCGACCTTTTACACGGGTTTAAATGGAAGCAATACAATGTTGCCAAATTGCACGATACGCCACTGCTATCAACGCTCTGGAGACCAGAGTAGCCGTAATCTTTCATAACATCAGCGATACCGATTTTTTATGCTACATCTAGCTTGAAAATCAAATTGGCGATTGAAATGACGACTTTCCGAAAGAAAATGGCGCTTTAACGCTGATTTTGAGGTGATACACACAGTACGACTTTTATGGTTATTTTGCAGCAGATTTCCGTAGTTTTCCGCTGTCACAAAAAGTCGTTTGGTGTCGCTTTTGGGCACCACGATGTATAGCTAGGTAGCTAAAAATGACACCAAACAACTTTGGATGACAGCGGAAAAATACAAAAAATTTCCCTATAGAATAACTGTCAAGCCATACTATTACCTCAAAATCAGCGTAAAAACGTCATTTCCATCGAAAAGTTGACATTTCAATTGATATTTTGACTGTCAATCAAAATAATTAAAAACAATGGACCTTGCAATACTGTTACAGCTGCGCGCGCTGTAGCGCTGTATGTACTATCGACGAATCAATGATTGTCGCGAGATTTTCACGAGCTAAGTTTCGCCTTCAATGTTCTGGTTCGGCCACTCTTCATACTTTTTACACCTTGCAGGTGAGAGGCCAGTGCGGGTGGGGTGGGAAAGCCGTTGCAGATCAGTCTCCCAATCACACTCATAACTGAAAAAGTGTAAAAATCTCGCGACAATCTTTAATTCGTCGATAGTACGTTCGAAATTTACAATCAGCGATCGCAATAAAAATTTCCGAAAATGTCGGATTTTCAATGTATTGCACGGCCGAAATTAATTTCCCATATCAATCGAAAAATGTCGACATTTTGCAATGCGTTGAAAATTTGTTTGCGTCCTCAACAAATCTCGTTGAAAAATGCATAACAAATACGACAAGTTTCGATCGATCGAAATTTCGAAAGTTTGAAATTTCGAAACGAAACATGTAGATCGATACTTTAAAATGCCGATTCATCGAACGCCCGCCAGGGACGCCAGGCTTACTAAGCTGCGATTAAAACTGAAATAAATAATCTGAGGCATCATTTTCAATATTTTGTCTAAGAAAGTAGGGCAAAGCTTATAGAACCCTTCAAACTTATGTAATTCCAAAGCGATTCATTTTTATGTGAAATCGATCTTTCGATCGATTCACGGTTATGTAGGGGCACATTTAATTATGTAAGTTCATTACGTTTGATAATTCAGATCACCAGGACCTTTAGAAGCATTCTAAGATAGATTTTAAATAAAAGAAGAGATATCGACACGTTATATACAGACATAAAAGTGCGGTAGGTATTCACCAATACAGTTTTAGTTGCTGACACAATATATCTCAAAATGTAATTTTGATTTGCTTTAAAGACATTAACTTATGCAGGTCGGTACCGACAATCGGGGGCGAGGGCCCCATTTTGTTTCATCCGGACGGTCTTCCAACTACCATTTAATCGGGTGCAAGTTGTGTCCCCACCAATCAACAGGATACCCGACATAAAATTGGCGTCGACGACCATCCAAGCCAAATAAAATGAGACATCTGCGCCAGAAATAAAAGCTTGACCAAATCGATAATATCATCGAATCATTATTTCAGCTGCTGTTTTCGCGATTGGCACGATAAGTAAGTATTTCACAGAGACAGCACCATTTTTGCTCCGACAAAATCAATGATGATCATGCATCAAAATCATCTATTAAGGATTCATTCATAAACGGAGAGACTGAACCAACTACACGTGCACCGCGCCTCACCGGCTACAAGGATCGCGAAGCTCTGTGTGATGCAACTATTCCTGCGTCCTGGAGCTCGAATTGCATACCTAGCAAAACTGAAGGAGATTTTTCGAGGGACGAATGTAATGTATCGCTACCGGCCTCTTGCTTGTTGGAGCGCTAAAGAATTAAAGGTTCTGATAGGGTAGTTACTATTAACCCTTTAACTGCTACGGACGAGTATACTCGCGGCGGAGAAACCTCTTCTCTTAGAGCTGCGGACGAGTATACTCGCAATCGTGACTGGATTCCTCAAAACTCTTAAAAAAAAAAATAAAAAAAAAATTAATAAAAAAAAAATTAAAAAAAAAAAATTAAACAAAAAACGTAACAATTCGTAAATTTGCACGGTTTTCCATTCACACCCTGGCAGTACCTGCATTCCTAACTCAGCAGTCAAAGGGTTAATGTCCCGAGTATTATATTTTCAGGAACTAGCTCTGACAGCGAGTGAAATTGTAAGTTATATGCAGACATGAGGAATATTTTTGGGTCAATCCAGGTGTGCGTTGTTGCCAGATGGCCATACGTAGCTGTTCTTATTTACAGGACCGCCCGCGGCCGAAGTAAAATTTTGACCCTTCCGATTTTGTTTTTTTTTTGTTTTTTTGTTTTTTTGTTTTTGTTTTTTTTGTTTTTGTTTTTTTTTTGTTTTTTTAAGGTTTGAACTTTCAGTTGGGAGCTCCTTGAAGGCCCAGCCCCTGCAATCAGCATAATAATCTGCCCCGGTTGCCCCTACAGACTCACTCCAGGAAATTAATTTAGCACTTTCAGCTATCTGACCAATCTTATACACGGTCGCAGCTAGGAAGTTGATTTGAGGCTACCAGTGAAACAAAATCCGCTACAGATGATAACATTCGTTATCTGACTTAAAAAGGGGGTGTGTAAAAAAAGAAAGGAGCACTTGTGATTATTTCAAGAACGGCTTCGAACTTTGAAAAGCTCTGAAACATACACTCCATTATTTAGACGGTGACATCTTTTTCGTGGATATATCTCGAATTTGAGTACGAACCCTATACATAAAGATGTCTCCTTCAAAATAATGCAATGCATGTTTTTTTTTTTTTTTTTTTTTTTTTTTTTTTTTTTTTTTTTTTTCAAAATTCGAAGCGATTCTTGAAATATTCGCAAGTTCTCATTTTTTTCTACACACCCTGTTTGCACGTGCTCTCCGTAAATTCCACCTTGGTACAAGCAGAGACAAATATGCAAGATTATGCAACCAGCAACGTATCTGATTTGCGTGTAGACTTGAAAGTATATTGTGCGTTGCATATTGCACTTTCTGACTAAGTTTATTTGGGTCTAATCCAGAGTTTTTGATTCTGGATGACGGTTCAAGTCCAAGCCAAAAAAAGAGATCTCAAGTAACGTCTCTAAATGGGTCTGTTGCATAGTTTTGCTACAACAATATAGAACCTTCATTCTTATGTAAAATTCGGCGAAAATAACGATGCGCACATTAAAAACGTTTAAAATCCTTTCATTAACTCAGGAAATCACTTCAATTTCAAACAGCCCGCGATACACTAGACACTATTTGCACCGGTATACTACTTCATAGACGGAAACCACCGTGCATAAGTAAACAACATCGTAACTACAAAATGATGGAATTTCTTTTTTAATACGTGAAATATAAGCTGCATTTGCTGTCTGGTCTTTTCGGTTCATTAAGATTACAAAATAATATAAGAAATGTACGCATCTAAACGAAACATTCCAATGTTTGTAAGTTCTGTTCATGTTTACATAAACGAGATGGTTCCATCTATGTAGTTATAAGTCGGTGATATAGTGTCTATTGTAGCGCGGGTTGTTTGAAATGGAAGGTATTTTCTGAGTTAATGAGTGGATTTTTAAAGTTTTTAACGTGCGCATCGTTATTTTCGCCGAATTTTACGTTAGAAACAATGATTAATATTGATGTAGCAAAAGTACGCAACAGACCCATATCCCCGTCATAGTTTCCGCAAGTACATACCAGTTAGTCTTGTTTTCTACGACTAACATTTTTTTATAAACTTACCCCATCGTAGTAAATAGAAAGCGCTGACTCGTTATGATACCAATGCGGATAGCCAATGAAGTAAGCAGTGGCCAAAAGCTTCTCCCGCGCAGCTTTCCTCGTAGCTTCGTCCATCCAGGGCAAAGATTCCATTTGAGAGAGGAAAGTCGCTTCCATGATGCTCACCATCTCCAATGCGCTCTTCTTCGCGTGGTTATCGAAGTGGAGTTGCACGTACTTATAGCCGACTGCCATGCCCATGAGTGACGTTACCGTTTCCACGCAGTCTTGCCAACGGGGCACGTCAAGGGAGGCGCCCGTGAAGACGCGGTCGAACTCGAAACTCAAGTTTGATACTTCAGAGTTTAGGTCTCGGCTGACGGTCTTGACGAGTCTCCAATGGAGATAGTTTGCCAGGACCCTGGTCGGTGTCCTCTCCAGCAGTTGAACCAAATGAAAGAGGTAATCCATTTCGCGGACGATGATCCGCTCGCTAAAGTTGAATTTGATGTCCGAGTCGACGTACAGCATCTCGACTACTTTAAACCAATCAATTCTGAAAATGTATGACGAAAAAATTATTCAATGGGGCTCTTGCAAACTTTTTCTGTAAGCAAATGAATAGTACAATCTGCTGTAAAAACCAGCGAAAATCACAAAAATCACACTATGGAAGTCTAAAATTCCGTAGTAAACTCACATAATTGCTATAAACGGCAAGTTCGTAATGGCGGTTCAACGCAGGTATCAGGGGAGATTCCTGTCTAATTTGTCACTTTTTCTACGGAAACACAGAGATACTTCTAAATTTAGATAGGAATCTCCCATGACACCTGCGTCTCTCCGCCATCAAGCCCAATTCTGAGAAAGAATTTCGTGATTTTTAACCTCTTATGGACCAAGCCCGAGTTTACTCGGTTTTCTAGTCTATTTTACACTGCTTCAGTCTTCATTCCGGTTAAACGCGATTATCCATGGAAATACACACACTATTAAAGGTAGAGCGCCTTCAATTTGTCGTATAGGCAATTCCAGCTCCCACGAGTACGAACAGTTAACTACCTTCGTTATGCATATGAATGGAAGAGTGGCGTTCTTTTAAACTATAATCCGGTCGTTAGAGGGTTAATTGCGTATTCGTCGTCATTGTTACGGATTGTTATGCAAGAATAAAGAATCGACTCTTCAATCCCCTACAGCAAAAGTTTGTAAGAGCCCCATTGAATTGTACAGTTCGTCCCATTTACTGCAAAGAGTAAAGAAGAGTCAGTAATAGGTAAAAGAAAAACAAATTGCCTAAGCAATTAAAAGGGTACCCTCTAATCTAAAAATCACTGGAAAGTAACGGTGAGAGCCTCGGCAAGCTCCAAAATTGACTCACAAACTTGATAAATGCGTTTGAACATAATTCCAATGTAGTTTTCATTCAGCGTGTGTAACAATAAGGGAAACCATATAATTGTAGCTTTCTCTACGATTGATTGCATAGAATGATTGCAAAGCAAATATTTTTTTTTTACGCTGACGTCACGTCATGTCATGAGTGTACCTCACTCTCTCTAAACAGTGGCGGTCCGACGCACCATGGTCCAGAAGTCCGGTTTAGGAAGACATTGGTTTGAATTAAAATCGCCCAATATCTTGAAAACGGCTCATCTGACACCAAAACAGGTAATTACAAAAAAGATAGAACGTAAACTGTTTTAACTTTCTTGTGATAACCATTTTTGCTGTCAGATGAGCCGTTTTCAAGATATTGGGTGATTTTCATGCAAACTAAGGTCTTCCTAAATCGGACTTCTGGACCATAGTGCGACGTGACGGTCCGTGGGCCAAAAGATATAGGGAGGGGCTTGTGAAGTCAAAAATTGATTACCTTTTATTTTATTTTTGTTTTGCTATTCAGAGGAACGATTCAGAAAATTGTAAGGAGGAGGGAACTCACACGGGTTCTTTTTTATCGTTTCGTCCTTCATCTTCAATTCCTTTTTACTTCCTTTCCTTTCTTTTTTCTCTTTCCTTTTTTCTCTATTTCTTTTGCCTTTTTTCCCTCTTCTTTTTTCTCACTTCCATTGAGCCCTCAAAGCCCCTTCCGGAGACCGCCTCTGTCTGTAGGCAGTGGCGTAAACTTAGGATTTTTTTATTGAGGGTGGGGGACCAACTTTTGAGAGATGCACTATGGGGGGTCTGGGGGGACATTCCCCAGTGAGAGAGGGTCCGAGGGTCCTACCCCGGAAAAATTTGAAAATTCAGGCTCTCTCAGAAGTTATTGTTACCTTAAACAATTTAAAAATAGATTTTACGTTCATTTTCTTCATTTCTCAGGTAAAAAGGGAATTTTTCAGTTTAGACTTTTAGCTTATTGATGAAGCTGATATTTCTAGGCTTTGGGAAACTGTTCCTCACGGTTAGAAGTCTTCTGGAAATTTAAAACTGCAGTAAATGTAATATTCCGCTCAGAGTGGCGTAAAATTTGAGATTCTTTTTGAGGGGAGGGGGTAGCAAATAGTCCGATACTTTGGGGAATCTGGGGGTGTTCCCCGGAAAAATTTGAACATGTGGGTTCTCTCAGACTATATTTTAAGCAATTGAATCTTTCAAAAATAACCAACCGACAGAACAGAAGTTAGTAGAGTCAATGTATATTTTCTTTATTTCATTGACAACAGAGGAATTTTTCACATTAGATTTACTTTAGGCGCAGTTTCAGAGTAAAATAGAGCCACTTGTTCTTGCCATTGTTTGCTTCTCGGTTCCTGTAATTATTCCTTTCTTTCTTTATTTTTTTGTATTTTTCTGTCTTTTCTTTTCTCCCTCCCTCTTTTTCTCTCCTCTTTTTCATCAAATTATGGGGGGGGGGTGATACTTTGCCCCTCCTCAAATATTGGCCAACCCCCCCCCTCCCCCCCAGATTACGCCACTGTCTCTAGGGATTCTAAAGTACGTGAAAAAAACCGTATCACCTGAAAGCGGTCGAGGCCGTGTCCGTCCAAATCTGAAGCGTTCTCAGCGTCATCGGCTGATACATGCGGAAAGCGTTTCTCCGCATCTCGCTGGGCGTCGTTAGCTTGGCCAGCTCCATCTCCAGTTCGACCACCGCGTCGGCGTCCAAGATAGCCTTATCCTCGGACACACTCTCGTTCGTTTGCTTAGCCATGAGAAGCGCATTCGATGCTATCCACAGCTTGTACGCCTCGATCTGCGTCCGATAGAGGGCCGGCTCTACAAGCATCGACCGTGGTAGCACCACTGAGGCCTGATCCACCGTTATCACGTTCACGTTTGAGTTTTTCCGGTCGACGTAGACGTAGAAGTAAAAGAGCGACATTGTTGACCACCGACGAATGGACTCGGTGGTTATTTTGAGCCAGTCGAACGAGGCTGGGTCCCAGTCAGATCTCGCCATCGGCCAACCTCCGAATTCGTCCAGAAGTTTGATCAACGGTATCAAGCTCTCTGCTTCTCTTTTCTCTGTAATCATAGACATAGATCAGTAAAATACACATAGATTGCAACGAGAGGGTTTCTCAGTGTAGTAATGACCACAGTATACTTATCTTACACAGTACCGAAACTCAATGTTAGAAAAACGGCAAATGCCCCCTGGTGGTGGATGGCAAACACTAACATCTTCCATTTGATTTGCATTAGACGCACGGTGGCGCCCCTGGTGGTGGATGGTAAACAACTCAATTTTCCCATTTGATTACATTGAAAAACGACATTCGCCAAAGCGCTCCTACAGAGTTTCGCTACTGTGTAGATGAGTATACTGTGGTAATGACGTCATCCGGTGAAAGAGTCCGCTAATTTTTCCAAACTATCTCTCTCGCTCTCACATAACCCCTAAGTAGTGCTATCTCATTCTCATTACTGAAATCGTGAGCAGAGACATTTCTTGTGAACTTTTTTGGCAGAATCGAATTGCTTGAGTCATTTTAAGGCCATTTTGATAGTGAATTGTCGTGAAGAAAGGCCTTTCACGTCAATAGAAAGAGATGGCTGCGCATCAGGTCCACAGGAGAGCGATTGAGATATAGTTTGCATTTGCAACGATATACGCGAACGTTTAGAACGGAAAAAAATGATGTACCGATAAGAGTTTACTTTCAAGACTTTAAGATTTTGCTTATTGAAATGATCACTAATGGGGCTGTTGCACACTTTTTCTACAACCTGCAAGCGATTTAACAGTCAAATCTGGTGTAAAAACCTCGACAAATAACAATGGCAGCACTAAAGACTTCCGAAATCCACTCTTAAACTCAATAAACGCTTTTATTTGCGAGGGCGTAATGGTGGCCGAGGGCAGTAACAATGGGAGATTCCTATCTTAATTTCGTCACTCTTTCTAGGCTAACAAGGATGATTCACAGAGTAATTAGTCATCAGAGTGATGATCCACATCCGATGAATGGTACCGCAACACCTAGTGACACCGGTGTCAAATGAAAGTCGTCTCTTATTGGTCACTTCTTAATGGAGTTACAGTATTGTTAGATGGGAATCTCCGATTGTTACTACCCTCAGCCACCATTACGCCCGCGAAAATAAAAGCGTTTATCCAGTTTAGGAGTGGATTTCGGAAGGTTTTAGTGCTGCCATCGTTATTTTTTGAGGTTTTTACACCAGAATCGACTATTAAATCGCTTACAGCAAAAGTGTGCAACAGTACCATTGTGAGTCGAAAGTACACAGTGTTACTAGAGGCAACTGTAGTGACAACGTTAGTAGGCAGTTCATTGCGTAATTACGTTTAAGCGTAGACAGTGACGCGTCTTTAATTTTCGTCATAGTCACGGGACAAGCATATATAGTATGCACTGGTGTCCGGCTACCATAGCCTAGTCCAGCACCTGCTCCCAAAATTACTGAGAATAAATATGGAGTTGTCGTGAGATAACTGTTCCTACATGACGGTACCGTTTTTGCATAAACCGTAAATTGAAGGCGCAAGAGGATCGCCTCTACATCGAAGTCACTCTTAATAAGTTACAGTATCGGAGGTTCGCCCGCCGCGTCGCCCTCCTCCCAGCATGGAGGCTCATAAGGGCCTCTTATAATCATTGGTTCGCTTAAAGGACTCATCAAATCGATTCAAAAGTTACATTGGTGGTCTGTACATATACAATTATACTATGTTTAAAAGGTACTATCGACGAACTAAAGATTGTCGTGAGATTTTCACACATTTTCAGTCATGGGTGTGAGTGTTGGACTGATCTGCGACGTCTTTCCCGCCCCACCCGCATTGGCCTCTCGCCTGCAAGGTGTGAGGAGTATAAAGAGTGGCCGAACTGGAACCTTGAAGGCGAAACTTAGCTCGTGAAAATCTCGCGACAATCTTTAATTCGTCGATAGTACCTCTACAAAACCTTGAAAATCCAATTGGAAGCCCCATGAGACCCTAATTCGAGCCTTAATTTGAGGCTAGAGTCCCTTGATGGATATTTATATTTATGGAGTATGAACACACGAGCTCAACGAGTTCTGATTGGTTGTTAGTTAAACTTTTACGAAGGCCGAAAGGATTCAAGGACATTGATGGCTTGAGTCGATGAAGGAAAGAAGAAAAAGAAACTTATGCGGATCAAAATTCCGGCAAACTGTCGCGCCGTCGAACTTAATCTTTGAATTCGTTCACGTGGTCGACTCCTTATTTCAAATGATTCCGTACCACTCATAAAATTACCCATCGAAAAGGGACTCTATTTGAGACATTTGTGAAATTAATATGTGGCATATCTGAGACTCTGTAAAAGAGCGAGCTCCAAGACCTCGCGTTGCTCGCAAGCCAAGGAGAATCAGATCCTGATTACAATTTGAAACTAATCATAGTACTTAAAAAAATTAGTTAAAACCAAAATGATTTTTCATAGTTTATAGAATGCCCGAGTAATCAGCTCGGCTCTCTTGTGCTTTGTACGCAACTATCAGGTGAAATAATTGCCTACCTGAATTCATGCAGGAGTCGTAAAATAAATGTGCCATTTTCACCGGCTCAGGATCAAGTGAATCTGTGGCCTCCAAAATTTCTAGAGAACAAAAAAAAATATTACAATTAGAAGACTGGTATAATCATAGTTATTGGAATAATAACTAATAAGGTTTCTTTGCTTAGTTGCGGTAAAATAAAATCCAAACTGCAACTCAAAAAACAAAAATGATTATTCGATGAGTTACGCCAGAAGGACGGGGGGTAAAACTTCCAAGAAAGAACAACCCCGCACCAATAATCAAGATATGAAATAAAAAGTTTGCATCTCTGAGGAAATATATTTAATAGATTTAAAATGGCGTCTTTAAATTGATCTTACAGCCTGAAGCTCACTTTTAAATCTCCACAAGAGGTATAATATTTGGAAACTGGCTTTAAGAAAAGATACAGAAATAATCGGCTTCTTTTCCATTGCAAGCACGGCGTTTAGTGATGCAACTATTCCTACTCGTTGGAGCTCAGGTTGCATACGTGAGCGATTGAAGGAGATTCTTTAAGAAGAGCGTACTCCGCCAAACAGAAAGGAAATTATGAGTGCAACCTAGTGTCAAGTAATAGTGTGATATTGTAGAGTGTAGAGACTTCAAGGTGATTATGTTTTTAAGGGCTAAAAAGATCCTAAAATTCTAGCTCAAAAGAGGGGCATTTCTGTACCCGTGTTCAAACGAAAGAAAAAAAGTCTTCTTTTGGCCTCAAGTATATTTTATTGAAGTTTAGCACATGAGTTGTGTTATCACCTTGTATATTTATTTATTACCATTTTTTTAGTTTTCTTTTTTTATTTTCTTTTTTTCCCTTGTTTTTAGTCGTTCCCAATATTTGACATTACTCTTATTTCTTCTTCTTTTCATTTTTCTTTTAGTTGTTAAAATTTTTGCCCCTATCTATTCTATTGATTGATAGATACTTAGGTACTTTTGAGCTGGTCATTGAGTTTGTCATCGACCACGTTGAACTGATTCCAGTGTGAGCGCGTTTGGGGCACTTTGTGTTTTTCTACCCATCCACCACATGCAAATTCGTAGAAGTCTTCACAAGGGTCTGCAGTTTGATTCAAACTGTTTAACAAAAGTCGCGCTGAAACAAATTAAAACAGTCCGAGGTTCAAGATTTGACAGAACTTCTATAGGTACTTAAATAATGCCGGACTTTGGTGAATTATACGCTTTTCGTGATGGTGTCATCCGCGGTAAAGGAAAAAAAAAGAAAAAAAAATCTGCCTCACTCTTATTGACCCTTATATCTGACCCCTATGTGTTGCAATCTCACTCTTATTGCCAATCCTCATCGCTAAACTCGTATACAGAGACATTTTTGAGACATTTTTCGGATGAAATGGATTTTTTTAGTCATATTTCATTGATATGGGAGGAGAAAAGGTTGTAAAAGCCTAGTATGAGAAATCTGACATCAGAAAGGGATACACGAAGGTCACGAGATCGATGGAGATGTAATTTGGAACGATACGCGAGTTTTGTCACGGCTGATTACGACCGCGATGAGTGTACTCTTGATTGATGGCTAACCGTTGATGACTTTGGTAACACCATACTAAACTTGCCCATTGTTGAGCATTTAGAGGGAAGAAAAACGCACTGGAATAAAGGGGCCGGATGAAAACGGCATTCAAAAGGAAACACAGCTGCTCTATAGAAAAACCTATACGAGTAATTCATAGATATTATGAAAGAAAATGTGTGCTCTAAAATAATAACAAGTTGTCTTGAGTTCTTCCATAAATCATCTTACGAAAAAGTTTCAGAGACTCTCGGAACGTGTAAACTGAAATTGAGAAATTCAGTTTAATCAAATGACAAATAGTTAGTCGGTGTTTCTCCATGAACATGTAAGTCACCATTGTAGCGCTGACCGGACGTGACGTCACTCACCTGGTCACAATTTGAGTTGAGGCTCACTGCCCCGAGCGCGTTTCCGGTCCGGGTGGACTGACCTGGTTACTTAGATGATGGGTTGGCGTTCAAGGAAAATATAGACTACCGTCAGCAGGATGGCTATTCGGCGTGAATTTAATGGTATTCCTAGTGGTCAACGGTGAATCCATCAACAGACAAGAAGATTGTATACTTATTCGAATTTTTCAAATTAATTGTTATAAGCCCCTGTCACATAAAAAGTGGTTTGCAGTGCTTTGTAGGAAATGAGCGCTTACGCCCATCATATGATTCGAATTTGCGGAAATGATTTACCTACTTTGACGATCAATCAGCGCTCACCGTCTGCAAATTCCTGCAAACCACTTTCCACGAGTGACAGGGACTATAGCAATCATACTGCTTAGCTGAACTGCGCAATATTTTTATCACCGATTGAATCACCGATGAATTTGGAAGTTCCATTGAATGGCAGTGTTGCCATATTTTCTTTTAATTACAAAATGTACATTAAGTCATTGAGCGAAATCGGATAACTATCCCAAAAATTGCACTGTAAATGAATGTGGCTGTTTCGTACTTTTGCCACTTCAATATAACACATTGAAATTCTACTGAAATGACGATGAGCACATTGAGTTGAACTTTTCAAAAACCCTTTACAGATGAACGATTCTTAAAAGTGATTCCCAGAGTTAAAGACTCTGGGAATCACTTTTAAGAATCGTCCATTTTGAATAACTAGACGCGCTAGAATTGTTGCCTATTTTTACCGACTAACTACTACATAGACAGAGTCGCGCAGTTTCTAGGGCACCCCTCCCCCGCTTTTAGATTGAAATTATAGCTTTTCATGTTGATTATTATTTCTTATTCAAATGGACCGAAAACAAGTAAATTTTGAAAATCAAGCGTCTCCCCCTCAGGACTTCGGTTTTGAGGTTCATCCTCTTACTTGGAAAATTTTCTCTCGGCGCACAATTAATCGAAACATAGAATTTCCTGAGGGTTGATTCTGCTCATTTTTCGAGACGAGACGAGATGATTCCGAGTCGTCTCGTCCTATCTCTTTACACGAGATAGATTCGTTTATCTCGTATATATCGTGTCGTCTCGTACGAGATAGACAGGGAGAATCAGCCTACCTGGGCAGTGGGCATAATGTTACGAAGAAAAATCAATATTTCAAATACCAAATAAACAACAAGATACCTTAAAAATGTGTGAAATCGTTCTTATCGGAGCCTGAAATGATTCAAATAGCATAGGTAGGTAACACTAAAATGTTTTTAAAGCAAAAAACAGCAACTTTTATTGTTCGGAAAAATCCATGTTTTCAAATTACTGTGCAGGCGGCGCCCATAGTTTCTCCTGGTATTGGAAATCCCCGTGTATCAGCACCCAGAAGAGGGAGAATGCACATTACGAAGTTTTGAGGAAATATATTTTAAACATGTGCAGAGAAGCAATGACTGATATAGATGAATTTGGCTGCTTTGCTGTCAAATCAAACAGAAAAATTTTAAATTCGTTGATTTTTACGAGGGAATTTGAAGATTTTTCTGAACAAGCTGGCAGACGTGATCGGGGAACTCGAGTAGAGGGTCAAGGGAAGCTCCAACGAATGGTCGGATTTGATAAGGCTCGCGAACTGCGCTCGATCCAGAAACCTCGACCCATTTATCTCGAGATGGGCAGAAAGCCTCGATTATATGCTCATCAGAGTTCCGATCAGTGACAAAGTGTGCAATTCGGCAACGTTGCATTCTTTCCATTTAAACTGGTTCGAATGGAGCTGTTGCAAACTTTTGCTACAGGCACAAAAATAGTAGATTATTGGGTAAGACCCTATAAAAATGACGATAAGCTCACTAAAAAATCACGAAATCCACTTCCAAACTCATAAAATGCTTTCAAAAGAGACCGTAATGGCGGTGATTACTGCCGAAAAAATTGGGTTTCACTATCTCAATGAGCTCCATCCTCACGGCACAGAATAATACAATCAGAACGGAAACTCCCATAAGAGCCAATGGAAGCAAGTTTGGAATTTAACGGCACCAATAGGCAACGCTGTGGTCCTATATCCCAACATGGCGGACGTGTGTGATTTGTGTTGAAACTCATTTATTTCTGTAAATTCTGGAAAGAAATTATAAGTTTCCAGCCTCACTATTATTCTAATGGCAATTCCGAATGAAAATTTCGCGGATCATGTCCTATATTTTTTTTTTTCGCGCGCGAATCCAGATGTAAACATCCTACATCCCAACATGGCGGACGCGAAATGAATTTGCTTCAAAATCCGACAGAGTTTCCGTTCTGATTGTATTATTCTGTGCTCACGGGGTGTTCTCGCGACACCACACAAGAAGAAGAAGCAAACAATCGCCATAATATTTAGGCGGTAATCACCGCCATTACGGTCTCGCGTTAGAATGCATTTTATGAGTTAGGGAGGTGATTTCGTGATTTTTAGTGCGCTTATCGTCATTTTTACAGGGTTTTATAACATAGTCAATTAAGTAGTAATAAGCATGTAACAAAAGTTTGCAACAGCTCTATTGAAAAATACGTATCTCATTTAGATAAATAATTCGTCTGCTATTTAGTTTTTGCTTCGCCAAATTTCCCATATAAATCAATGGATGATTCTACCAACTCACAGCTAACAAGCATATCTGTTGTTTACTTGTTTATCGAAATGAGGCGCACGTGTTGACAACTCCGGCTTGAGAATAACAACTCGGACATACTGTATTCTGTGAGAGTTGCTCTTGTGACTTCTCAAAAAACAAGCTGTTAGGGGGAGGAAAAGTAAGAGTTTGCCTTTACCGGCGGAGTGGTCAGCAGGCAAAGAAGCTAAGCGCTAATTTTTATGCATGGAACGCGATCAGTGGCGTACGCAGGGAGGGAGCCCCTCCCCCGACCTTTGATTTCTAGGGGTGGAGGGGAAGAAGGGAATAATTTTCAGTCAAACGCTCATCAGTACTTGCCCCTATACATATGTACTGACAAAATCACGCGTACGCTACAGAACAAGATATGGAATAAAGTGGAACGGGTTACTTGTGGTTAACCCTTCAACGACCAGGTTAGTTCAAAATAATGCCACTGATCCGTTTATTTAGGGAAGGTAGTTAACTGTTCGTACTCGGGGGAGATGGAATTGCCTATACGACGAATTGAAGGCGCCGGACAAGACCTTATCTTATAAGTGTTTTCATCGATATAATCGCTTTCATCCGGAATGAAGACCCGAACAATATGAAATAGACTTGAGAAGAAAAACGGGAATACTTGGGATTGGTCCATAAGGGGTTAATGTTAGCTATTCAGCGTCCCGATTCAGGAAAAATGAGGTTTATCCAAATTCTGGCGTTCCGTTTTAGTTAACTTTTTTGAACCGTGCAATTTATTTGCTTCTTGAGTCATTTTTTGTTGAGAGGCTCTTAAGGATACTATTTTGAGCTGCATGCTTTTTATGGTTCTGTGTTTAATATTTAACGTCTACATCTGAGGTAATAAAATTAACTATCAGTGTATCTTCTTACCAGATTTTTGGCATTCCGGAGAGTTGCAAACATCTACATCAATTTCATTTTCCCAGGTGTTCAGAAACAGGGGTACAGTCTCCACATTTAACAGCAAGGCAATTAAGCAACCATATCTACGTTATTGGATAGTATCGTGAATCGGGAAAAAAGTAAAAAAAAAACACAAATCAATAAATCTGTGAAACTATAAAATGAAAAAAACAAAAACAAAAACAAAAAAAAAAAACGCAGTTAGTATACCATCAAATACCTAAACTACATTTTCAGAATACAATGAGAATAATAATGACTTGGAAAATCATATGTGCGAGAAAGCAAGTTCTACCAAATAAATATCTTCTTAAATAAACGCAACTTACCTCAAGTTCTCTTTAACCCTTGTGAGCCTAAGGTATTTCGGTAACACAAAGGACTAAGGGGGGGGGGGGGGGGGGTATTTTTGTACCCCAAGGATATTTTCATGCAGCACAGTCAGTATCAATAATTTTGAAACTTTAATGGATGGATTATGTAATTAGTACCCTAAGAGAGTAGTTTATGTGAAATTTGAGTACATTTTTGCTATGTTGCCAAATTTACACCTACTTTTAAAAAAAATGTCAAAATAAAAAAATGGAAAAAATGAAATGAAATACCATCTTATTTTTCCATTTTTGATAAATTTCCAATTTTTTGTCAATGATCTGACTTAATATTCTTAATCTACATAAAATTTCCGTAAAATTCACTGTAATAGATGGTTCCAAACTTAAAACTGGCAGGACGAAGGGGGGGGGGATATTTGTTCCCCAACACTTTAAATTTCTATAATATCGACAAAAATTCATGCAAATTAATGAAATTTGGTGGACGTGTTCTAAGTATCCTAACTTAAAATGTCATGAAGTCCCAAAAAATTTTGAGCAGTTTTGACAAAATGGCGTCAAAAAAACTGGCCTGGGGTACAAATGTACCCCCCCTTAGGCTCACAAGGGTTAAGTAAATCTGAATAGCACTATTGACAAAAGTAAAATGTGTCTAAACAAATAACTTCGATGTAAAGATAGGTACATGTAAGTACAATGTACATACCGTATTCAAAACCTAAAACAAGCTGGGTATGTATGTACCTACTTCGAGAGTCTGCTTCCCTCTTCAATTTTTAGCCCCTCCATCTCGTGAGTGATGTAGTTTAATTAATACAATACTACATTATTTACAATTATTCGGTTAATGTTCACTTGCAGTCACACGCTTTAACCCCCCAATGACCAGGTTAGTTTAAAAAACACCGCACTCTTCCGTTCATAAAAGGGAAGGTAGTTAACAGTTCGTACTCGGAGGACTTGGAATTGCCTGTGCGACGAATTGAAGGCGCCTGATGAGATCTTATCTAGTAATGTCTACATCCAGACTCCCGTTTATTCAGAATCATGATACTGGAACTATGTGAATAGACTAGAGGAGAAAGACGAGTAAACTCGGGCTTGGGCCATAAGGGGTTAATAATACTGTTCCTCCGTCAATAAATCGGCAAATAAGAGACGAATTTTCTTTGCACCTGTGACACGGTACCATTAATCGTCTGTTAATCAACTACTCTTCTGGTGCGGGTAGTTACTCTGTAAATCTTCCTTCTCAGTCTTTGCTTCTCAGCATAGAAAGAGAGGCGGTATCAAGACAGGAATATCCCATCAACAGTGTCGTTATGATCGCGCGTTTAAAAGTACTTTATTAGTTTAGGAGTGGGTTTCGGAAGTTTTCAATGCTCCTATCGTTACTTTTGCAGGTTTTAGCACCTGAATCGACCTTTGCCTTTAGCAAAAGATTGCAGCAGCCTAATTTAGACAAGAATGGCATTTTCCACACAAAAAACCAGGAGAAGAGCTCATTTAATCGAGATACCCGAGATAGTGCATGCCCGAGACGGCATGCACTAAGGCGTGTCTACAAATCCTCTAAAACTTTCAGGAGAAAAAACAAAAAAACAAAAACAAAACAAAAAAACAAAAAAAATGTGCATGAAGATTTTTCCTTGACAGTTTTTACTCCAAGAGGAAGTTCTCGAGAGTCAACGGAAAGGAATAAAGTTAATTTATACCTATCGAGTGACCACTATTCTTTTTAGGGGAGGTCCTGTGCTGATATACTTTTTGCTTGCTTTGCGGGCAAGTTTAAGGTACATTAAACGTTGTTTAGAGTTCGTTACAAAAGTGTATAGGCACATCTAAATATGATGATTTTTGGCGGATTTTCAATTTTCATTGGATCCTTCAAATCGAAACAAAACTAAGGCTATGCTTTGACTTTTTGATTTGAAAGAGTCCTTTTCATTCATTGCCATTGCCATTAGGTACATGTAATTTAAGATATGACATCGGAAAAATTCCAAAGATTATCGGTCGGGGTCTGCCTAAACTTCTTCTACGAGCTTTCTCTCAAAATACATTCGATTGAAGTGAATGGTGTAAAAAAGAAACTCAATAATAATCCGTTTTCTTTCCATCAAGAGGGTGAGCTCACCTTCCATTCTGAATGGGACTCTTGCAAACTTTTGCTACAGGAGACTGAAGAGTTGATTCTTGCATAATAACCTGTAAAAATGACAATAAGTACACTAAAAAATCACAAAATTCACTCTCAGAATTGGGCTTAATGGCGGTTCAACGCAGGTATCATGGGAGATTCCTATCTGATTTGAGACATATCTCTGTGTTTCCGTAGAGAAAGTGACATAATAGACAGGAATCTTTCATGATACCTGCGTCGAAACGCCATTACCATCTTGCCGTTATAGCAATTATAAGAGTTTATTACTGTATTTTAGACTTGTGTGATTTTCGTGATTTTTGCTGGTCTTTACATGAGATATAGGACTATTTATTTTCTTATAGCAAAAGTTTGCAAGAGCCCCATTTTACTTAATCATGCGCAACAGTTAAAAAGACAGGAAAATAGGTATGAAAGCTTGGGTACCTGAATAAATACATGATGACCTTAATCCAAACTCCTTTCTTATAGAAAAAAGGGAAACTAAAACAGCAGATTAGCCAGACAGACGATACAGCAGAAACTAAAATTTTTGCGCTTTGCCAGAGGAAACAGGAAGAAAGATTTTTATCAAATTCAAATGTGGGGCAGCTTTCCCTCTCTCTTCTCAGCTTCTGCTCGACGCTGCAAGCTTGAGCCGAAGATAAACATTCATATTTATCACAGATGTCGGGAACTGTGTAGTTTGAAATTTGAAATTGAAATGAAATTCATTCATATATGGTCCAACTGCAATTAGACCAGTTAAATATCTAGAAACAAGAGCAAACTTTATAACTATTACTATTTTTACGTCTGCGTATTACTTAATTTCAAAACGTTAAATACAGAGAGAGAAAAAGCTAATGCATTCTACAAATTTAATGGGACTCTTGCAAACTTTTGCTGTGAGCAAATGGCTTGTTGTCCAATCTGATGTGAAAACTAGCGAAAATTACGAAAATCACACCCAGAAGGTCCAAAAGTTAGAAACCAATTCACACAACTGCCATAACGGCAAGTTCGTAATGGATGGCGGTTCAACGCAGGGATCACCTTCCACCCCCCCCCCTTACCTTCAACAACTACCTTTATTTTTTCCTTCTTTTCGTTTTCCTCCTATTTTTCCCTTATTTCTTTTCTTCTCTTTCCCCTTTTTTCCTTTTCCTTTCTCTTTTTCTTTTCTTTTCTTTCTCTTTCACTCCGGTGGGTGTCACCTCAAGGATGGTGTCACCCCCCCCCCCCCGAAATTTCCGAAACCAAAGATGGCCTATTTTGAGCAAAGCTAGTTACTTGCAACAAATCTTTCAGAATTATGTAAGGTCAAAAATTGGCGGGGACACGGTTTTTTTGCGAAACCAGAGAATTAGCAGTTTATCTTGATTTTTAGAGTAATCTCGTCTCCACCCAACTTTTCATCATGTCTTACTTACTTTTCTTTGTGTGTCTTGTATAGATCTATGGACCGACGAAGTTTATCGGCCAGTAGCATCACTGATACCAAAAGATTCCATAGTTTTGACAGTTGATTCGATTAAATCTTACGTAAAATGTCGAGAAAATAAAATTACAATTAGTTGCAATGTAGTTTCGATCTGCTCGCAGCATATAAGCATATATAAGCGCGTATAGGTTACGAAAATGAAAGCTTTCAATTTCAGGGAAGTAGTATGTGTACAAAATGTGTTTTGCCCATAAGTTTTATTAAATTGTAATGTAAGTGAAAATGGACATTAAGGTCATCAAGATTCAAGGACCTCGCTAGTCAGAGTTTGCAAGAGTCAAGAACCAAAAAAAGGGGTCACAATCCCCCCCCCCCAGCAAAAGTTGAAATGACCTTCCTGAATTTATGATGTCAATCCTTGTCAAAATTTTGGACCGATTTGCATGCTTGCCTGAGAGTGAAGAGCCACGGAGAGCAGTGTCGTCATTTCAGCACCAAAATGAGCGGTGCTGTAATGAATGGGTACTGGGTAGTCCAAAGCGACGCGAAGGGGTATATTTGCTAACTATTGACTTCTGTGACACCGTTTTAAAACCATCAACTAAGACCATTATTACCGCGAACAGACAGTATTCTACTGGGGGGGGGGGGGGCCGCTGAGCTAACTTTTTCTCTAATTTTACCTCAAGAAGGGGGGGGGGGTCCGGGTTCCCGCCAAAACTAACCATCTCTCCTATGAAGTCCCCCCCCCCCACCTGTTGTGTAACAGCGGGTAAGGTGATGATGAGGTAGAATAATCACGTTGAAGGACGCAAAGAATGCAATCTGATGAGAATCGCCTTGATAGATTCTAAAATAATTATTAAAGCTCTTGTCGGAGGTGGAGCTCAACCGATACTGTTTGAAACTGTCCAATGTATTGCTCATATTGGAATGAAAATGACTTTGAGAGCTGTGGCTTTCCACTAAAGATTGCTTTAAGATCATGACGTCAAGAATCAGGCAAGTTTCGTTTTGTTTTCATTAGAAAGCATTAAAATTGAAAAAGCGCCGAAGATTATTGTCGGGTGGCTCCACCTTTGAAATGAGCTGGCATAAGTAAGTAATAAATGTTTGTATGTATAAATAAGTGTCTGAGGACGCCACCTCTCTTGCTGTATGTTTTTGGACTTTCCCTGATGGCTACCGTCACTTTTGATAAAGTTGGATAAATTGATGCTGATCTTCTAAACAGCTCTGTTTCATCTCTTCGTTTTCACTAAAGGATGATGCGGAGGATAAACAATCTACGCGGATATTTATATTCCCCGCTATTTTAGTTTCCCGCCTTTTAACAAGCTACACTAGCGCCGCAAACTGTTTTTCAAATCTACAGTTGTTTTTCCACTTTTGTGTCCGGCGTGCCGTGCGTGTGCGGGTGTTTACACCATTACGAAAAGGCCCTAATTAAACCGCTAGCTAGTTCAAGCAGTGGCCGCTACGGAGCGTTGGTGCGAGACAAACGGCGGGTTCGACGCATTTGATTTCTTTTTATATTGGAAGTTTGCACCAAATTGACATCAGCCGCCGGTGGCCTAGCGGAACAGTGCTGGGTTCGTATTTGTGACAGCGCGGGTTCGAATCCCGCTCATGCGTAATCTTTTTTGCCATTCCCCAATTAACATAAATGTTATATTTGTATCGATCCGTAACAATTTATCCTGCACATCGATTATTATCTCCAGTGTTGTACAAAAAAGGGGACTTCAATTTTGAACCTATGTTAACGTTATTTCGACGAACCATTGACGAACTCCGATTTATGATCACCAACAAAACGGAAAAAACTGTAATCCCCCCCCCCCAAGAAACCCCTTTTCCGAGTGCAGACAACCCCAAGTTAGATTATAAAGAAGACCGGGAGCGAGCGAAGCGAGCGGGAGGTGAACGCAGCGCGAAGCGCGCGTATTCGCCCGAAGGGCGTAACAATTCCCCTAAAATGAAATAAATTTCAAAAGAGAAGACAAGAGAAGAAGACAGAAAGAGGGAAAGAAAAGAGGGAAATTACTCATTTGATAATTCAAAAAGACCGCGGTCATCGCTTACCGTACGCTAACCTAGCGCGGAAGCACCTCATAGCAGTCATCTTGTGAACTAGCTAGTAGCTAGCATTTCAAACAGGGCATTTTCGCCAGATCAGCTCGCTAGCGTGTGCGTGCTTTTTTATTATTATTTAAGTTTGGGAATTTTGGAGCGTAATTACCTTAAGCTGAACTATGCGTACAAATTTGCTTTGATAAACGTGAGCCTAGAGCTGTTAATGAGCTTTGGAAACTACAGTTAAGTGTCGCATTAATTTCAGTGGCAGATGTGTTGTCATGAGTTTAATCAGATAAGGTCCCTCGTGTTTGTCCACTTTTATCATTCAAAACCGCGTTCGTTTCGGTGAAACACAACTATTCGTACAACTAGTGGCTTTGTTTAATCCATCGGTGAATGAAGTAAATTGTCTCAAGTAATTCTCATCTCTAATTATTCTTGACAACAATCGCCACCATGGGTATTCTAGGACTATCAAAACTAATACAAGATCTTGCCCCTGCCTCTGTAAAGGAAAGCGATATTAAAGCTCATTTTGGTAAGTTAACTTGATCTCCACTTCTCATACTTCTTCCTTTGATTTTAGGCAGAGTTAAAATAAAGGGTGCAAGCATGTGTTTTTATTTAAATCTTATCTAAGTAGCCTAGAAGGATGGAGACTTCCTATTCCAGGTGCGCTGTAACTAAGGTTATGTACAAATAACTTCAACTTTAGATCTTAAAAGTTGAGTATTGGGCTCTGACAAGCAGCAGGGCCTGCTTTCAAAATGTATCAACACGCATTCGTGGCTACAGAGAGGTTTGACTCGTTGCTAACTAGAGCTCGTTTCAGAAGTATTGGCCGCTGACAGCTCTGTGTACATGCGTGGACGGACGTATTTCAGTGCGCCGTGCCGACCAAAGTTTGGGAGTGGGTTCCCTGCCAACCCCTGCGCTAGGGCCCTGCCAACTCGATAGGTGCTGAACTGGCCTACTGCGCATGTAAACAAAGAGCTGTCAGTGACCTCTATCTGCTCACTGATGCGTGTTGCTGCCTTTCAGAAGCAGGTTCCTCTATTTCTCAGAACCCAATACTTAACTTAGGTGAGTTCTAAACAAGGACAAGAAAGTCCCTTGGCCTCTATCTAATCCTCCTATTAAGTAATGTTGAGATGCCAAAATCTTATAAACTCACTGGTGAGTGATGCGAACCAACTATTAATCGATGTGTTTCACAATGCATGTTAGAGCCCGTTAAGCACTCAAAGTACGCGAGCTTTAATACCTTAGGCAATCCATGACAACCTACAGGTGGAAACATCTTTCTAAATCTTGCTTGCATTTTTCCAGGACGCAAAGTTGCCATTGATGCATCGATGAGCTTGTACCAGTTTTTAATTGCGGTGCGGAGCGAAGGAGCTCAATTGACATCTGTGGATGGTGAAACAACAAGGTGAGTTTAATCATCTCAAATGGTTTAAGGTTTCACAAAAAATTAAAGCGTCTACTTTCTGCCATTTGTAAAAAAAAAAACAATCTTCCAACACTTAGAAGGAGCTCTAGCTTGGAGAGGAGGCATTTTTGGATACTTGTTCTTTGGATTAAAAAGTCTTGGTTTGACTTCCAAAAATATCCCCAAAAAAATATATTGGAAGGGTTTTAAAACACCCTTTACGTCACTGAAAATGTCCTCACTCATTATTGGTGTTATTTGTTTTGTGATCTGAAATTTTTGAAGCTCTCACTCCATTTTAAAAATCTAGATCCCATTCTGTGTGTGATTAGCCGTTAGGTATTGTTTTATTTCTCCAAGAACCACCTTATCAGAATAACTAAACAGTAATCATGAAGAAGCAGTCTTGTGTTTATAATTGGGAGCTGTCAAAACATCTGTTATCTCTCTTTCTCAATGAGTCAATTCTTCCCCTTACCAAAACTTTTCATTTATGTGTATTTAACTCCAGCGTATAACTTGTAGCACATACGCTTCAGAAGTAGAGGAGGAATGCAACATCTCACCAAAAAATGAAAATCAGCAAGTTGGCAGTTTGTTGAACTTACTTATGGAAGTTATTTGATGGACTATTGATCAACAGCTTTTGTTTGACAAAACCTGATGCGATACTTTTAGTTTCAGCGCATTACAGTCAAGTTACCTGTTTTTTGCAGTGAATTTTGGCTCATCAACTGTTCTGTTTGATCATATTGGTTAAGCCCAGGGGCGGATTCAAGGGGGGGAGGGTATGCGATCAATTAAAAAAAATACATTATGTAGGTACGAAATACCTATCGGATACACGTGAAAACAATACAATATGAGGAAATGCTCTCCCCCCCCCCCCCAAACGCAAATAGCCACTTCTAAAAGTGTATTCTGGACCCGCCCTTGGTTAAGTATGTATAGGCTCCATTGTCAACAGTCTGGAAATGACAACTTTCATATTCAGTGTCCTATCGCCATACATCTGACATCTAAGCTTGAATAGGACCATTTTTTTTTTGTAACTGTGCACCAGAGGTTTTTTTTTTGTTTTCTGTGCTGATGGTTGACATCAGCGATCAATGAGAGTGCATAAACACATGAAGCGTTGAAATATATAGTGAGGTAAGCGCCAAAAGTAACTTTTCGAGAAAAAGGACAATTTGTGTGCCATTTTGTAAAAAACGTCGCAAAAAATCGAAAAAAAATTCAGAGGAGTTGTTTACTTACCGGAAAAAAGGACCAGTGAAAAAAAATTGACTTTAGATGTCTTGAAAACTTCTAAAAAAAATGTTGAAAAATGACGATTTTGGAACGCGGTAAGCGCCAAGCGTGTTTCCGATTTAATGAGGTATGCGCCACGTCGCTCGCTGTACAACGTACAGCAACGTCGCTTCAAGCTTTGTGAAATTCTCTTAAAAAATTGGTTTGCATGTTATGAGATTATCTTTTCATTCCTGTAACTATTTATTTATTTACTCATTTCCTTTCATTTTAGTTGAAAATATCTTCTATTTATCTAAATAATTTATATTGATGTATTTATCTATTTATCAATTTTATTAATGGATAATGTTTACGATCGAGAAAGCTGTATATACAAGTAAATGAACCGGCCCAATTCGAACTTTGCATATGATGAGCTTTCTAATAGTTCCGAGGTGTATAGAAAAATACATTTTTTTAAGTATTCTTAATTATTATTTTTTTTATTATTATTTTTTTTTTCAACATATTTTCTAAAATCTTAGCACATACTGTGATTAATTGATGTATTTCGTTGGCTCATCATGCAATTCAAATTGCTTTGCGTTGAATTACGCTCAGATAAGTATAAATCAAATAATTATTAACTTACGTTATTAACATAAATTATTGACAAAAACAGATAACAATGGCCGTGAAGCGGCCAATAGCTTCTAGTTTCATTGAGACTCGATATTAACCTCCAAAACCGTAATCTTTGTCAACATCAACAAGTGAGAATGATGAGCTGCAGTCATTGAATAGAGGGAACTGGCGCAGATACCTAGTTTATATAGGAGAACATCACTGGCGGATACCTCGTTATATCTGGAAACAACGCTGGCGCATACCGCAGGCGTCATTTTCATTAATTTTTTTCGGGCGTTTTAAAAATTTTCCAAATTTTTTGGACAAGGTTTCCGGGTTGGCGATATTTTAAAGAATTTTTCCCAAAAATAATCCCAAAATCGAAATTTTGGCGCATACCTCGTTATACATTTCAACGCTTCACATTACCTCGCAGTTAAGAGTTATCTCAAAGCTATCTCAAACGAAGTTTGCCCTGTGAATTGGTATTTGAAATGATGTCCTTTCCTTTTCTCTTTTCAGTCATTTGATGGGCACTTTCTACCGCACCATCAGATTAGTCGAGGCTGGTATCAAGCCCGTTTATGTTTTTGACGGAAAACCTCCTAATATGAAATCAGGAGAACTTCAAAAAAGAACTGAAAGAAGAGAGGAGGCTCAGAAAGCTCTGTTGAAGGCTGAAGAACAAGGTAATTTTTCTAACTAAATTTGTAGTCAGAAGAAGGGATTGACCACATTCTTCCATTGTAAGATCATCAGATATAATTTTGAATTTGCCTCAGATGTCGATTTATGTGGCTATCTAAACTCGAAGTTATTTTTACTTCTTTTTACATGTTTTTTCCTCAAAACACAGATGGACCTGCTGAAAAATATTGGAATCTAAGAGTGCTCTGGGCTCCTAAGTGGAAGCTTTGATATCAGTTTAGCTTTGTCACAGTGCGTGGTGAAAAACGCATTTTTTTTTCTTTTAATGTTGTTAGAGATCATAGTTGAGGAGTTCTCAAGAAGAACAAGATAAGTCAATCGTTATGTTGCACTAATTTTGCTACTATTCTGCTGTTCAATGAAAGGAAAGCATTTTACTTAATATTCAACCGTAAAAATTCATCGCATTAGGAATCATTCTTATTTGTGAAAAATTCCGATTTTATTCAATTTTTTTGTGAAAAAAATGATGAAGATTTAGCCGAAAAATGAGTGCAACATGGCAATCGTGTGACAAGGGCTCCTCCAGTTTGATCTGTGCAATTATGAATGAGTGTCTTGTTAGGACGATTTGATCCTCTGAATATAATTCTCTCATTGGTAAAATCATTTTAAGGGGCTGTAATTTGGATTGAAAACCTTGCACCCAAATGACTTAGAGCCAATTGGTTGCAGGTCTCTTAATCACATCAGAATTCGGTGACCATGATCAAATCCGAATGATTGTCCTTTAACGGCAGCAGTGACTTGATACATTTTTGATACGATCGCTCATTATCATCTTGTCGCCCAAAATTTCTGGAAACGGGTCGACTGTAAACTTTTGCTGCTGCAATTCAAAGCATTGATATAAATGTAAAAGCCAGTCGTCAGTTCCTTTGCAATTCTTTAACTACCCATTCACTCCACAACTAAACCTTGAAAATCTTCTGATCTCATTTACCTTGCTACAAACGGCTTGCGACACCACCAGGCAAAAACTCAGCCCCAAGCACATGTTATCCGTAATATCATCTACAGAAAAAGTTTGCATTTCTTCCCTGCGCTGCTGAGTCACAGTAAGATGCGTATGGTTAATCTCCTTTCCTTTATGGTGTCACAATGATAGCACAGAATAATACAATCAGAACGGAAACTCTGTCGGATTTTGAAGCAAATTCATTCCGCGTCCGCCATGATGGGATATAGGATGTTTACATTTGGGTTTGCACGCGAAAAAAAAAGTACAGGACATGATCCGCGAAATAATCATTCTGAAATGCCAGTAGAATAAAAACGAGGCCGGAAAATAAGATTTCTTTCCAGAATTAACAGAAATAAATGAGTTTCAACACAAATCAACCACGTCCGCCATGTTGGGATATAGGACCACAGCGTTGCCTATTGGGGCTGTTAAATTCCAAACTTGCTTCCATTGGCTCTTTTGGGAGTTTCCGTTCTGGTTGTATTATTCTGTGATGATAGTTTGAAGCTAATGGGTTTGTAGCCTTATTGTTAAAGGTGTCCTTAAGAATAAGTGATAGAATAGTAGAATACATTAATTTTCTTATCCTCATCTAACTTTTCCTCTTTCAGGTGATTTGGAAGAAATAGATAAATTCAACAAGAGACTGGTCAAAGTAACATCAACTCATAGTAAAGAAGTAAAAGAGCTCTTACAATTGATGGGGATTCCTTTTATAAATGTAAGTTCTGAAAAGAAAATCTGGCTCTGAAAATCACTATTTCAGCAGTATTTCTTTCGTTGTCTCAGATCATTTTGTTTTTTGCCTATCTTTTCATTACTGCCCAAGATTGTGAACTTCTGTTCACTTTTCTAATCTTCCCAAAATTATTCTGGTGGAAAGAATATTTTAGGTAGACGAGTTCTAAATATGTTGAATCATTTAGGGCACTCTTCAGAGACTCAATAAATGAACCTTGAGATGGCCTTGGCTTGAGAATTCCTTAAGATTTTCCCATTTAAACTGCACATAAGGAAATAGGAAAAGAAAGAGCTCATCGATTAATGATTGAATGAAGCATTTTGGAATCACTTTTCCAAGGTAGATTGTGAGCTACCTTGGAAAAGTTTGCTTCATTTGTTGATGAGTGTCTTTCTTCTTCTTCCTTATACATTGTTTAAATGGTGAGATCTCCAGGAATTTTCAAGCCAAGGCCATCTCAAGGATGTTTTATTGTTGAAATTCTGAATCGTACCTTTTTGACTTCATGTTTACTAACGGTACTTTTGTTGAATACATTGCGTTACACTTGATTTTAGATAGTATTGACATAATCTCTGTCTCGCCAAGCTCATGAGCTCAGCAGAGGTACTGAGGAACAAATCTTTCTCATTTCACGGTTGGGCCTCTGATCAATGTATTGATCCTGTGTTTATTTGGGACCTGTGTGATGTTGTGAGTAACATACAGCATAGATATACATAACTTTTTGGTTCAATTTTTTCGATTCTGTTAATGTTTTCTAGAAGTAGAAGTAGAAGTAGAAAGTCCAACCGCCCACAGCTGCTTGCCGTAGCTCTTATGCTTTGTTGTATTTTTACCTCAGAATAAATGTGATAACACAATTTAATTCACTATAAATACAAATACCTCAAAGCGAACGGCTGGACTATGTATTGAGACATAGGGATGGGGGAAGTAGGTTGCTGGGAAAGGAAGAAAGAACTCCGACACTTCGAGATGTTCTTTGTTGGAAAAGGGGTGTAGGAAAACTGGAACACTGCTTCTGTAAAGTTTAAAAAAAAAAAAAAAAAAAAAAAAAAAAAAAAAAAAAAAAAAAGAACACTGCTGCTGCTGGCACTGTGTATCTACAGGGAAGAAAATCAATTAGAAACAGGTATGTATATCTGTACAAGAGTATAAACATACAACACCAACTAGGACACGGCACACCGAAGAGAAAAAGAGAAAAAAACAAAAAGACACACAAAAAACAAAAACAAAAGGACAAACTCATTATAAAAATACAACTACTAACAGTGTAATCAAAGGTGATGATGATTTTATCGGATACCTGTTCATTTATATTTCGGATGTAATCTTTAGAAAAAAAAAAAAAAAAAAAAAAAAAAAAAAAAAAAAAAAAAAAAAAAAAACCACAAGCGATTTCTTTGATTAGAATTTTGAGATAATCTGTAGCAGATTTTCAATACAGGAGCATTGCGACCAATGATGCGTAGTCTGAGCCATCCTCATTAAAGATCTATATGCTGCTTGACATTAATTCACAGAAGGTCAAATAGTTTCAGATCCTCCAAAACACCTTTTGTCATGTGCTAATATCTGAAGGAAGGCTCAAACTTTCACAGAATCGTTTAACTTAGAGTGATTCTTCATGAAATCAGTGTCCATTTGAGCTGTTTCTAGCACATTGTAGAATATTCTTGGTTTTTCAATATAGTTGTTTAGATAATCTGCTACTATTCGTCTGAGGTGGGATGTAGACAAACTAGGCATATTAGGATGCAAAAGAAACCATTGGTGTGCTTAAATTTCAAACAAGCAATTTCCATCTCCAGGCATTTTTCTACTGTAAAGCTTGCAACAATTTCTATAAATGAACAATGAGTTCCACTCAGCTACGACAAAAATAGTTATAATAACAACACAAGTGCTGTAATACTAGCGTGCAAGAACAAACCACATCCTATAAACAGAAAAGAACAAGTATTAGTAAAGCGAAAGCAAGTAAAAGACCAGAAAAAGTTATGATGCGCGTGCCGGAGTCTGCACACACCTGCAAGAGTGTAAACCTTCGGTTAAGAGGGACATGCTGGTGTCTGCAGAGCCCAAAATCAAGCGGTGCAAGAGTCATCTGAGAAGTGCGATAAATAAAGTGTTAATAATATACCGTAACAAGGATTGAGAACAGAAAAGGAGAGTTTTTACATAGAAATTAAGGGTGTGTAGAGACAAGCAATCCAGGGAGGGGAGCATGGGAAAGGGAAGAAAAAAAAAAGAGAAAAAAAAAAAAAAAAAAAAAAAAAAAAAAAAAAAAATTAATAATAAAAGAAGGGTAGTTAACTGGATTAGATTAATCCAATTCCTTTTGGGGGTGATCATCAGGAGCATCTTCGCAAAAAGATGCTCTAGTGTCCGCCTCTTCTACCATGGAAAAAAAAAAAAAAAAAAATCCAGTTTAACCTTTTTTTGCGAACTGCAGAGCACAAATCACTTTAAAAATAAATCAAATTTCCACTATGCACTGATCCCCGGCTGACATCTCTTCATCTCTTGTCATTTCACGAGAAATTGAGCGCAACTACTAGGTAAAATTCTACACCCATTCTCTTAGTATAACGCCGCTAAAGCTGAGTCACTGTGGAAGGCTAACTGCCTTCCATTAATTAAACTAACACCGCAGCAGTTTCCAATACACTTCACTACACTACACAGCATATCACTATATTACACTGATCATTGTTATGCTAGAGTGCACAGCACATCACTATACTACATTGCACTGTACATCAATATACTACACTACACTGTACATCACTATACTACACTACACTGTACAAAACTATACGACACTCTACTGCGTTACTAACACTGACCACTCCCGTTCAGTACCGCCGCACTTTCGATCCGTAGCAACTCTGCTGGACAGGGTCACCACGTGAAGGTGTGTTACGGTCTTAGGAAGGTAGAGGCTAGTGCACAATAGGGTGGAGTGAAAAACGCCGTTTTCCGAAAATCGAAACGTCACTATATAGAAAAGACGGTCCTAGTGATGAGGATCAAGAATATATCCAGTTTTTTAAAATTGGTCAATATTTGACCCTCGCGCAAAGGGCTTGAAGTTTCGATATTTTGGCCAAAAAAGTCAATTTTCGTCGAAAATCGGCAATTTTGATACGGCGTTAGGATACATTTTAAGTGTGAAATTTTGCCATAACATGATCCAAAGTGGCTCTAAATAATACTTAAGCATGGTCGCTTTGCCCAAAATGCCTTAAATTTGAACACAGTGGGTTCAAAAAGGGAGCAAAATTACGCCAATTTTATGCTTCTCGACAATTTTTCTGAAAATCGGCAACTTTGATACGGCGGCGTTAGAATACATTGCAAGGGTAAAACTTTGCCATGTCATGACCCGAAATGACTCTAAATAATACGTAAGCACGGTTGCTTTGCCCAAAATGTCTTAAATTGGAACACAGTGGGTCCAGAATAGGAGCAAAATACGCCAATTTTGACGCTTCTCGACGATTTCTCTGGAAATCGGCAATTTTGATGCGGCGTTCTAGAATACATTTCAAGGGTTAAATTTTGCCCTAAAAAGACCCAAAAAGGCTCTAAGTTTTACATAAGTACGGTTGCTTTGACCAAAAGCCTTAAATTGGAACACAGTGGGTCTAAAATAAGAGTACCTAGCCAATTTTGATGCATCTCGACGATTGTCTCTAAATGATGATCGCGGTGCAATGAAAACGGATTTTAAAAAAGTACCGACATAATATGAAGGTAAATGTATACGGTTTTACAACGTTTGCAGCTCTCGTCTCGTTTCACCGTAGGTAAATGGATTATTAACATATTTATTTACGGTGAAACAAATCAAAACTCATCACGAGAGGGTGACTGCTAATCGAATCCCACCAACCTTGCAACCAGAATAGTTTACAATACCTATATTGATGCTGTCACATCCAATATGAAATATACAGTAATGAAATCGGTGTTAAGAATCAAATTGACAACTAGAGGTTAATTTTTTTTAGAGAGCCTCGCTTTGGGTCCTTATGAGGCGTGCGAAAGTCATATCCATCTACTTTTTTCGCGGCATCCGTCACCAGTTTCACGCAGCGCTCTGCTGCTTGTGTGCAATTCAAAACTGGAGGGGAATACGTAGGTACCCGTTCATCATTCCAGTATATCAGCAGTAACAGCTCCGAAAAATTTGACACATCAAAGTTAAGTTTTGAAACAATGAATTTTCGCGCTTCAGTTTTATCGGGTAAGGAATAATGCTCTCTTGCTAGAATTTTTTTTTTTTCGAAAGCTGAATTTTGAATTTCCTCTCTCTAATCAAAAGTAACGGACAAGGACAACAGTAAATTTTCGGAATGAGCAAAGAAATAAGTTTCCTATAATAACTGTGTCGCAATATAACATAAAGGCCGTTGTTTGGATAGACACAGGTTAGACGTAGATTTGTCATTTGGATAAGGTTATGCAAGTGTTTTGGCCCATCCATAATCGAGTCGTTTTACTTTATGGCGAGCCATTCTGGCATGAAGAGCTTTTAATATGATCGGCACCATTTCCGTGAGTTCAGAGGAAGCACTTCCTCTAAGGAGGATATTCAGTCCTCCATCTGAACTCACGGAAAAACTGACGTTCATATTGAAAGCTCTCCATGCCACATTGGTTCGTCATGAGGAAAAACGGTTCGGTTATGGATGGGCCAAAACACTTCTTCGCGCGATAAAAACAAAACTGCCTCTTACAAACCGGTCTAAAGACCCAAAGCGAGGCTCTCTAAAAAAAATTAACCTCTAGTTGTCAATTTGATTCTTAACACCGATTTCATTACTGTATATTTCATATTGGATGTGACAGCATCAATATAGGTATTGTAAACTATTCTGGTTGCAAGGTTGGTGGGATTCGATTAGCAGTCACCCTCTCGTGATGAGTTTTGATTTGTTTCACCGTAAATAAATATGTTAATAATCCATTTACCTACGGTGAAACGAGACGAGAGCTGCAAACGTTGTAAAACCGTATACATTTACCTTCATATTATGTCGGTACTTTTTTAAAATCCGTTTTCATTGCACCGCGATCATCATTTAGAGACAATCGTCGAGATGCATCAAAATTGGCTAGGTACTCTTATTTTAGACCCACTGTGTTCCAATTTAAGGCTTTTGGTCAAAGCAACCGTACTTATGTAAAACTTAGAGCCTTTTTGGGTCTTTTTAGGGCAAAATTTAACCCTTGAAATGTATTCTAGAACGCCGCATCAAAATTGCCGATTTCCAGAGAAATCGTCGAGAAGCGTCAAAATTGGCGTATTTTGCTCCTATTCTGGACCCACTGTGTTCCAATTTAAGACATTTTGGGCAAAGCAACCGTGCTTACGTATTATTTAGAGTCATTTCGGGTCATGACATGGCAAAGTTTTACCCTTGCAATGTATTCTAACGCCGCCGTATCAAAGTTGCCGATTTTCAGAAAAATTGTCGAGAAGCATAAAATTGGCGTAATTTTGCTCCCTTTTTGAACCCACTGTGTTCAAATTTAAGGCATTTTGGGCAAAGCGACCATGCTTAAGTATTATTTAGAGCCACTTTGGATCATGTTATGGCAAAATTTCACACTTAAAATGTATCCTAACGCCGTATCAAAATTGCCGATTTTCGACGAAAATTGACTTTTTTGGCCAAAATATCGAAACTTCAAGCCCTTTGCGCGAGGGTCAAATATTGACCAATTTTAAAAAACTGGATATATTCTTGATCCTCATCACTAGGACCGTCTTTTCTATATAGTGACGTTTCGATTTTCGGAAAACGGCGTTTTTCACTCCACCCTAGTGCACAAGCCATGCAAAGCAAAAATAAAGCAAAGCAGGGGGCAGGGCATATAAGACGCATACTCTTCCTCTGAGCTCGACCTGCTCTTAGACCCCTCGATTCTGTTAATGTTTTCTAAGAAAAATTAAAGTAAATGGTACTGAGGTGCTTTTTCTAACTGCTACTTGGTCTTTTGTTAATTGTGACCAATTATTATGGATAATTTATCAAGGATAGCTGTTGGGAAGAAAAGATCCAAAAATCATGAAATTTATCAGCTGAGTAGCTTTTGGGGAGAAAAACCTCTCTTTCAACCATGAACGTTTCAATAAGTCTGGTTCTTGAGTGTCTTTATATGTACTTTCGTCAGAAGTAGTTTGGTGAAATAATTGTTTTCTTCTTTTTTGTCAACTTTAGGCTCCTTGTGAAGCTGAAGCACAGTGTGCTGTGATGGTAAAAAGCGGAAAAGTTTACGCCACCGCCACGGAAGATATGGATGCGTTGACCTTTGGGTCTACTGTTCTTCTAAGGCATTTGACTTTCAGTGAAGCAAGAAAAATGCCAGTTCAAGAATTTCATTTTCAAAAGGTTTTAGATGGTTTAGAATTAAATCGAGATGAAGTAAGTAAAATTTGTTTCTCATCCGTGCTTACCTCTTTGCACTAGTGAAACTTCTGCAATAACCTTGTTAACTTTGGGAATTTTCAACAATTTTTTTTTTCCAAGCCTTTGAATAAGTTAATCAAATTTGAGCTCTTTCTTGTTTCGTTAAATCAACAAGTGCTGAGCCATGGCTATGTTCGTAGGTTTCTACCCACGAGAGATTTCAACTGTTGAAATACTTTTTGTCGGCAACATAAAGTCAACAGTAGAGCTTGGAAAATGTCCACAATTTCTGGGTTATTTTTTACTGATTTCAAAGTTATTCTATGCTAATTTTTGACTTGCTTTTTGCGATCAAGGTAAACATCTTCTTAATATTTCTTTGTGTGGCAATGCTTGAATCTTTTTTAAGTTTAAGTGAGGTACATATTTTAGAGAAATGTGCACTTTGATTCTATGAAATTTGTACTTTTAAAGACGTACCTTTAACAGAGATTAAGACCTAACAGAAGAAAATTAACTTGTTGCTGTGCCAAATTTTGCTGAGTTGTTGATTGCATGACATGTACCAAATTTTGTGGAATTATGGCTATTTTCATGGTTTTTTGCAAATTTCTGTGGACGTTAGCTGTTATCTTATGCTGAAGGCACGATTTTGCTGAAAAGTCCAGCAAAGCCTGATTTTTCGTAATTTTGCTTTGTATTTTTGAAATCAGGAGGTCATGACTGGTACTTGCATGAGAGTTAGAATGAAAAACGACTGTTTTACAAATTTTGCTGCTAAATTTACCAAACTCTACTCATCAGCCAAGGCCCTACAGATTTTTTGCAAATTTGTCAGCATTTTTTTTTTTTAAAGATAGACGGTAATTTTTTCATTAGTCCATCCTATTGGACAAAAATCCTATGGTCTGTGAATAATTCAGTTATTTGCTGTTATTTTTTCAGTTTATTGATCTATGCATTCTCCTCGGCTGTGATTATTGTGAAAGTATTAGAGGCATCGGCCCCAAACGTGCCATAGATCTCATCAAACAGCATAGAAGTATTGAAACAATTCTGAAAAATATTGACACTGAAAAATACACTGTTCCTGAAAACTGGCTGTACAAGGAAGCCAGGCAGCTTTTCATCAATCCAGAAGTTGCTGACCCAGAAAGCGTTGATGTAAGTTCGCTCTTAATTTTTGTTTTGTTGAAGATGAGACCAAGGAATCTATTACTCTTGAGTTTTATTTTACTCTCACAAATAGTTTTATCCTCTTTTACTTTGATATATTTAACAAGCTGATTATGATCTGTGTACTTAAGATTATTGAAATCCAGTGAAGTTAATTAGACTGATTATCTTTTGGGAAATGGTTGTGTGAGTCCAGTCAGTCGAATATGTGGGGTATGGTATTTGAGATAGCAGCAGGGAAATTAAATTGACTCTCCATCATAAGACGTAACACTGCCATCTCGACTTTATGGATTTCTCCAGTCAACCTTTAGATACTGAATGGTGTTAAAGCTGTAGAAAAGGTATCTACAGTGACGAGAGAGAAGAAGAAGGAATGTAGGTTAGGTTTAGTAATCAATTACTATTATACTTATCTATGATTCTTTCATCAACTCTGTATAGTATGTCATTGATATACAAAAGATCTTTTGTTCATTGTTAAGCACTTTTATTAATACTGAAACTATGAAAAAAATATGAATTTAGCAAATGGCTCTGTTTAATTTGTTAATAGCTGAAATGGAATGAACCAGACGAAGAAGGTCTTGTAAAATATTTGTGTGGCGACAAGAATTTCAGTGAAGACCGTGTCCGAAATGGAGCAAAGAAACTTGCAAAAGCCAGGTCTGGTTCCACGCAGGGAAGATTAGATTCATTCTTCAAAGTTATCCCATCAGAAAACAACACTGCGAAGAGAAAGGTGAGTGCACTGCATGCAATTGTGTATCTCTCTAATTTTCCCTCATCAACTTGCTTGCGACTGTTCTCATATATTGCCTCTGCGCTGGGTGCATGTGTGTCTTTGTCTCTACAAGTCTCATCTTGTGTTTGTCTTTTTCCTTAATTGCGCCGTATCAATTCATGAAGCAAAGTGTGAGCTTGACTTGATAAATCATCAGGACCAGCAAGAAATGCACAGAATTAAAATTCAATGACAAGGGATATATCTCTGTGCTGCAAACTATTTTTGTCTCATGAGATGAGTTGGTACGCTCAATGATATGACATCTTCTCGTGGAAACTGGTGTAATCTTCAACCTATTATGTAGTTGTGACAGCTGTGGAGAATCAATGTAGCCTCCAAGCAATCTATACTGGAAGAGAAGCTGGTCACATCTTTTTTAAGACGAAGATGGGACTATTTACTGTGGTTTTTCAGGTCTCAGAAGACCAAAGATTGCCAGTTCTTAGCCGCTCAAAACTGTCCTTGCCATTGTCGCCAATAGAGAGCGTGGACAGCTCTATCCACTTCTGGTGACACTGTAGAAGACCAGCCTGCTTGCCTTTCTTTTAAAAAGGTTTTAAAATTTGACTGTCTCCGGTTGCAATGTTGACCCATTTTTAGGCAAAAAATTTCCTCGACAGTCTATTAAGAAATAAAAATAATATTTGTTGTTTTTTGCTCGGCTCAAAAGCTTGCTATTCCCGGCTGCTGCCCATGTTGTTGCCTCCTACATCCACCCCTAGTGATAGCTCTGATTTAATGGTATGATCCGACATCTTCTATTGTGTGGTTCAAGATTATGAAAGAAATGTTTGTGGAGTGCAACCACAAATGAATTTTTTGTTCTGGACGTGTAATCAATCCTTGGGGCTCATGCAAGGATACAAATGAATTCCTATGCCCAATATTATTTCTAATCACTGTGCTAGATTTTAAAGGATTTCAGATTCAAACGATCTTCTCATCTTGTGTTCAGTTTGCTCAGATTTATTTTTGTATGTTTTGGAGTTGTAAAAATATTTCACCTAAATGCTTGTAGGTGTTGTGTATTTTTATGTTTGGGCGTGTTGTTCGCTGTATATTTTCTCATAAAAAGTGACCAAGTCAAGCACTGATTTTGTATACCCACCCTCTGCTTGTTCGGGGCAACTTTGTTTTGTTTTAAAAATGTGCTGCACTCAAGCCTTGTTTTAGAATATTTGTAGTGAATTCCATGAGAAACAATTATAATGCTAAAAGTTCTGTACAACATAGTGATACTAGCTGAGGTAGAAGATGGAATGAATGGACTATGTTTTATGAAAAAGTTTCAATCCTTATGAGACAAGAATAATACGGTAAATAGATAATAAATGATGTATAAAGTAGTGTAAGATTAGAGACACAGATAATATCAAACGTTGATAACTTGAGGTGCGTTGGGAGTAAAATTACAAAACGCAACAAAGGACAAAAGATACAAGGAGCAAATTAGCACAGGCATTATTAGTGAAAGAAGTCTGCGGCATTAAACATAAAGGAAGGAATTAGGGAGAAAAATTCCCAAAACTTTGATCCGGAGTGAAGCTTTTTATAGATGAGAGACATGGGCAGTATGCAGGTAAAGTAGCAGTACAGACGATGGTAGCTTTAGAAATGTGGTGTTACTGAAAAATGTGGAAAATAAGATGAGTGGGCAACATCAGAAATGAGACTACAGAAGAGAGCAAGAGCTAATAGAAAAGGATGCAACAGTGTTGCCAGATTTGATGTTAGAAGCTGTATATTTTGCATTGATTCAATGGGAAATATACGATCTGAAGCTGGACAATTGGCAACACTCTCAAAGACTCAAGAAGCTTCCTGCCACCCATCATTCAAAAGACTGATGAGTCTATAAAGATGGTTGTAGTCATTTATGTTTTTCTTGGTCTGCGGGCCTCTGCGCTGGTTTTTCCTTCCTTTTTTCAAAATATGTTCAGAAAGAAAATTAACAGTATCGCAAGGAAGTGGATTTTATTTTAATTATTTTTGAATTAGAAATTTTTTGCAGGATAAACTACAGTTAAGAAAGTTCAACATTTTCTATGCAGGATGTTTTCTTTAATCAATAACCAATGCTTTATTAATACAATTTTTGTATTGATACTTGAACTTGTCGTCTTATGGAATAACTGGTCTTAGCATTGGAATGAAGCGGCTTCAAGAATCTACGTAGTCCGTGTCTTTTTCTTATTCGCGAAATACCATCGCGACCTTTGTCCTTTGTATTTTGTCTGCATCGCCATGTGCACGTCTTCATGGAATGCATGCTTTAATTTTTAAAGACTGCCTAGATAGATTATAAAATGTAGAGGTGAAGCCGGATTTTCAGCGGTATGCTACTATATCATATTGTCTCTTGAGGACTGTACGCTGATGGTGTCAAGCAGTGGTGTGCGATGGAACCATCTATCTCTCTCTTCCTGTCATCACCTACCAAAGGTTAAAAAAGGACAAAAATGAAGCTGTTGCTTCAACCTCCATCTTTTTCTTACCTGATGTAAGTAATGAGGGATAGAGAGATAGAAAATTTCATCACACGCCTCTGATATCAAGTAATCCGACACAGTATGATGTCACCAATTGTTAACTTTAAGCACCGAGATCAGCTGGATACTGTAGGCAAAAGTCAGAAATGCTTTTCAAACTCAAGAAACCTTAAGTCAAGGCTCATCAGTCATTGGTTTTACCGAATTGGCAAGGTTTTGAATATGTCGAGTGTAACACAGAAGAACTCTGATTTGAGGTTTCTTGAGTTCATAAAACGTTTCTAAATGCTGCTCTTTGTCTCTTCCTTGCTTGTTCTATCTGAAGGAAATACAAGGAACTCTTAAACTAAGTGCCATGTTGTGGTGTTTATTATCTTAAGACATCTTTGGCTACTATTGTATTTTCAAGAAGTACATATAATTGATCTACAAAATTCAGAATTTTTGGCTATCTTGAAGGAGATTCTTCAATTTGTTTTTGGCTACAAATTGCCAATTGACTGACACCTGATAAATAATTTTTATTTATTTGGCATCATGGGCAACAGTGCTAAACAAAAATAATGAAATATAAATAATAACAATTGTTACGGCCATAAAGAAAAATTTGGAGGGAAAAAAGTTCAGAAATTAAATGAAGAACTATTATGATTTATGACACTGCGAACTAATAAGGATGACTGTAAAAATTGGAAAAAAAAAACAATACTAAATTAAATACTATCGTGGGAAGTTTTAACATCACAAAGAGCAAGCATTATATATGCCGGTTTCGCAGTGTGGTTCGCAGTTTCATACACATGCTCCTTTCCACACTTCACTGAGATTGACTGTTCTTGCTGAAAGTCTCTTCTCCTGTCTGTTGTTCAAATTCAAATTTAGCTGATAAATTGAGGAAAATGATACTCAACAGTCAGGCGTAAAACCGTATTCATTATCCTTAAGAGAAAATATGTGGAATAGGAGCCTATAAAACGTATGTTACGCTTTAAAAGTGTTTCTATGCCAACTGTTAGGTATCGTTTTCCTTGAAATTTCAAGCTGACTTCAAATGTCTAACCAAAACTGTAATAAATATGGAAATGAGAAAAAATGAACTGCACAAGGCCTGATACTTTGACTAAAAAGCATGACGGCTGTTATTCAGGTAGAGCAACGTTGCAGAAACAGCATCAATATACTGTGCTCGGTCTTTATGGTATTCTTGCTTAGCATTGCAGAGTAGTACAATAATAACTGGTATTGGGGGGGGGGGTTAAAAGAGGGGTCAGAAACTGGATTTTCAACTTGGAGATTTATTCCAAAAAAGAAAAAAGCCTTTTGTTTTTGATCAGCAATTGATCCGTGAATCTGTGATACATATTGAGCTGAAATTCAATGAAGAAAAAGCCACTTTCAAAAAGTCCTGTTCATTTTTGTGGAGGGAAATTGAAAAGTTCAAGAAGAACAGAAGTATCGGTATTTCTTCTACCAGTGAGAGAAGTAGAGTCTATCCCAATTTTGACATCATCAACTCTTATTTCAAACAGAAGTGTGCCAATGTTTCACTTACATTCAACTGCATTTTTGGGGATCTGTTCTCACTAATCAACGTAATTTGTTCTCTTACAAGAAAAATCCTGTTGATTACGTTCTTTTTGCAGTAATCGCTTTGGTGTGAGTTTTTTTTGTTTGTTTTTCTCTGATGTCCTTCTCAGTCAAAAACTTTGTCTGAGCGCTAAAGTGTCTTTCTCTCCAGCTCAATGATTCAGGTAATTTTCTTTTATGATTAATGTTGTGTAGCTGCTAAAAAATATGTTAAAACATTCTTTCGTTAGCCTCTTTGACCGCCAGAAAGTTTTCGTATATTTCTTCAGCTTATTTTCTTCTGTTCTCAATAATTTTCCAAAGTATTGTAGAAGTTAAATAAGGAAAATTGGAACTTACAGAAGAAAAAACCAAGTCAATGAATAAATCCTTTAATTTGAAGCCAGTCAGTTATTCCTTAAAATAAGTGTAGCTCAAATTATTGAACTTAAGAATGATTCAATCAGTAAATACCTCAATCCACTGCTAATCAGTTATTCTTTAAGACGAACAATTAAAGAAATTTACTTGAAACGAAAGAGTATACCAGAGTCACAATTGAAAGGACAGTGCGTGGTCAACTCTGATTCAACGGACGACTCTGATTGGCAGATGAGCCAGTGTCGAAATTTTTTTAGCCCCATGAAATTAACAAAGGTCTCCCCCCCCCCCCCGGTGCCAATTTACTCAAAACCTGAGCAAAATTTGACTCTGTGTTTTGGTAGTTAAGGGTAATCACACGGTAAAAGTACTTTTTGCAGTTATTGAAAAATATCATAGAAATTGCTTCATGAAAATTTTTAAAGCTATCAAATCAATGAATATTTCTGTTAAAGGCATACCGTAAAAGTTCTGCTTAAGGATTAGTTATACTACAACGGTCGGTAAATTTTACAAATTGTTGAAATTATACAGCTTTTTATGAGTCAAAACAGGCGAAATGACGCGGCAGAATTCTGTCGCGGAAAAATTACCTTCTAACTCCTCAACAGCAGTGTGATTTCAATGTCTCATTAAACTCGCAGTTTGTTTTTGTCAAACTTGCTAAAAAAAACGCTTTTGATAGTAATATTAGTTTGTTTGTAGCTTCAAATGTGTCAGCGATGCAATCTATGTTGTAATTATCCGCATCTGCAAAAAGTCCCGTTACTAAGGAACAACCCTTGAAGTCACATTCTGATCCCTTCCTCTATCCTTTTCTAACCCGTGAATTTGCATGGGTGGAGAGAGAAAGAGTGACAACTTCTGCTTTGCATAGAATGATTCATTAACTTTTTTTCAGATAGTTTCAGTTCATTTTACTGTTTTCTAATCCATTGATTTACCTAGTTTTCTATTTTTGCCTATGTCTTTGCATGTTTCCATTTCAGAGCGAAGATAACAAAAAGGGTCCTGCCAAAAAAGTTGCAAAAAAAGGAGGCGGGGGACAGTATCGAGGGAAGCCCAAGTAATTTAATTTGTCAGATTTTAATTTTAATCTCTGTCTGTTTCCAACAAAACGAACCGATCAATGATGCTGTCACTAATTGCTTCGGCATACAAGCACTGTACTTATCATCAGTGAGACTCCCTCTGTTATACTCAGATTTAAATGATACTAATTTTTAATGTTTCTTTGAAAGTTACCACTATCATGAAATCATCCTGATTTTTATTTTAAGATTTTCACTGTCAAAAAACCTCACTTATAAAAATGTTCCTTATAGTGTGTTTTATGAATGTAAAGATTACTCCATTTTTAAATTATTTTTTTAAAAAAAAAAATTGATTTGATTTTTTTCCACACCAATGTAAACGTTTCAAAATGTTCCGTCTGACTAGGATTGATTTTGATGGTAAAATGAATTTAAACGTTTGTGCGGGTATCACGATTATTTGTTTGTTTAAGTTAACTCTACTTTTGATTTTTTGCCCTTGACTATCTATTTTTGGCCTTTGGTGACAAAATGCTCATACTTGAGCTTTGTTTGATCAGTGTTCCCAAAAAAATTGACATTTGTGTCATTCCGAGTCACTTGGTCAATTTTTTATCTAAGTAAGTTAGTCCGAAGGTATTCCTCCCATTTTTTCAGCCTAAAATTCGTGACAAAAACCTCATTTTGGTCAAAAGCTCCTAAAAAAAACGGGGGGGAAAAAAAAACAAAAAAAACCTGTTAGCGCAAAACTTTTTTATTGCATCCTGTAAAGTCGCAATTTTGTGACTTAGCCGGGTTTTCCGTAAGTGGGCTCATTAATTATTGTAAGAATTTGTGTTTTTTGGATTGTGATTGTTTTTCTGTAAGAAGTTAGTATTGAATAATTAATTACAAATATTTGCACATTTGTTCTTTCAAGTGTGGAAGATTTCAATCTTTCTTCAGCGCGCCCCCCCCCCCCCAGCAATAAAAAAACCATTGCTGACTGCGTTGTCTGTGTCAAAGTTGTATCATTCATGCACTGACCTATGGTGCTGGTGCTGACAAAAATCTGATTGTGTAGGGGACCTCATGTAATTGACATTGAGCATTCTATTTTGATATCTGGCACTTTGTCAAAAAGGATTTGTCGGATCTCCCTGAGCCAAAATTTTTACTGTGCCCAAAAAATTTCTTGAGCCGTTTTCTTACATTTTTAGCTCAAATTTATGCAAAGACAATGGAAAACAAGAATACTTGGTCATTTTGCTGCACAGTAACTGTCATAAGCCTGTGTTCATTACGTCTCGTCATAATCAAATTGGGACGGGGGCGTAAGTTCAAGTTTTAAGTACTTCCCGACCTTTCATTAGGCTGTTAATCGCCATTTTCCTTTTTATTTTCGAGTTTTTCGAAGAGGGAGGATGGGATTGCCCTGAATGCGCCCTTGTTAGCCACATCGATCCGCAAATGAGGTCTGTCCTGCTATGGTGCGGTGCGGTAACATGATGCCGAAGCAGGTTAATTTTGCACGCAATAAGGGATACGTTGTTTCGTGGAGGGGGGGGGGGCTGCACTTCCATTCAGGCGCGCAGGCATCAATGAAAAGTAAGTAGATAGCGGTCTGCTTTTTCGTCGAACGGATTTGGCAACAATATTTCCAACGTATGAAAAATTACTTCAATATTTTACAGATTTGTTGATCTGTGTTAATTATATTAATTCAAATGTCGTATCAGTGAGTGATAATTTGTCGGTCCTAAAGTATACCTACCCGGGATAACCGAGCTCTGGTCTCCGAGATGCGAAGCAGACGCGCTAACCAATTGACTTACGGAGCGGACGCGACGAATCCAAACTGCTCCCAAGCCGCGCTAATGTAACCGAAGCATAGCAGTTGTGGGACGTTTTTTTTACTCACCAAAGTGCGGTACCGGTGCAGAAAAGATTATGGATATCATCATTATCGTGGTGTAGACGCGATCCTCCGGTAAATTCTGCTGCATGATTTACTAGCGTAATTTTCGCGAATGATCTGGCGTGCATTCTTGTCTCTTGACCAGATGGAGTTGTTATCATAGTCTCATCTGAACTTAATCTGAACCAGGGCTGCCGTTTTGCGTATAATCAATGCTATTTTTCTATTCACCGATGATTCCACCGGTTGAGAAAAGATTACACAGTTCAGTTCAGTGTATGACTGTAACAAAGACTTCTAATACTATCTAGACTGGACATAACGCCTGCCCATTGAAACCGATCGGTATGCAACCACGATTACAGTATGTGCTAAGATTTTCGGAAATACATTGATTTAAATGGGAAAATGACTTTTTTGAAAAATTAATTAAAAATACTAAAAAAAATATTTTTCCATAAAACTTGGTACCGTTTGAAAGCTCATGATATGCAGATTTCGGTTCGGGCCGGTTTTTATACCATTTTTTCAATCGTAAACATTCTACAGAGGCTCAAAGTTAGGTCAATTTTCCTCGATTCTACGGGGTGTTCCACAGTTTCGGTACCCCGCTGAGACAACCTACATAGCTGTATATACTCAATTTTACGTAATCTATGTTATGATTAAAGTTATTTGTTTTGTGTATCTCAATAATTTATCGCATAAATTTTATTTTTTTGAGCTGTAACCATTCAAAAAAGTACAAAGAAAACAATTTTTTGAAACACCCTGTAGAAAATCGGTACCCAACTTTAAGCCCCTGTAGAATGTTTCTCGTTCAAAAATCACATATAAAACCGGCCCGAACCGAAATCTGCATATCGTGAGCTTTCAAACGGTACCAAGTTTTATGGACAAATATTTTTTTTAGTATTTTTAATTAATTTTTCAAAAAAGTCATTTTCCCATTTAAATCAATGTATTTCTGAAAATCTTAGCACATACTGTAATCGTGGATGCGGCGTAGCCAGGCGCAACATGCGATTTTTGTCCCACCCCAGGTATTCACTTTCCCCGCCCTAAAATCGGCCTTATGTCCAGTCTAGATAGTATTAGAAGTCTTTGGACTGTAATGCACGAAAATACTCTGATATGTAATCTTTCCTTAATCGGTGGAAACTCCGTTGATTAATTAAAATATCCGCAGGTTTTTTAAAGTCATCGACGACTCCACCGGTTGAGAAAAGATTACAGATGCGAGTATTTTAGTTTATTTCAGGCATGCACTGAGCTGAACTGTGTAATCTTTTCTCATCCGGTGGAATCATCGGTGAATGGAAAAATAGCATTGATTATACGCAAAACGGCAGCCCTGATCTGAACCCTCCTCACGCACGGAGTTCAAAAAAGTCCCCACGTTTACCATGAAACGCAACAGTCATCTCTCAGATGAGCCCCGATAAACGTCGGATCGGGTCAAAATAAAATACAAACCAGGTGAATCGGGTTATCACGGATCCACCAGATCATTTGTAAAAATACGCTTTACGAAACGTTTTTTTTAATTCACCGTAATGCTGCACCGTTGTTGAAAAGATTATGGGTCGCGTCATTTTCATGGTGTATAGACGCACTGCAATATTTAGCTCACATCAGTGTAATCTTTCTTGCACCGGTGTAATTCTCTGGTGAATAAAAACGACAGCGAGTCAGCCGCGTTCGCACGACCTACAGATGTTGTGTGTTGGATTGGTCACTGATTGGACTGGCGGCTGAGCGATCCTGGTCGTCGCGACTGCAGCGACCTCTAGAGGCTCGTAAAGAACTCCGGAGCTTGATCAGTGGCCACGGTTGAGCCAAGGAGAAGGAGAAGGAGCAGGAGCGAAGCAACGGTGAATCCGCTAGAATAACAATAAAAAACGAGTGGAGGGAGAAGAAAAAAAACCACCAAGTTAATACTTTCACTTGTATTGTTGGAATTCCCCGCCAGAGCGCGATTCGCTCCGACTTTCCCCGTTCTGAAAATGAAATCTGGTTAGTAACTTTTGTGATGGCGACGTTGCCAGGTGATAAACAGCTGTTCAGTGTTGTGATCTTTACCGTGCTTTCGCTCTTTATCTTTGGCAATTATGCTGGTGAGAATTTCCCACTTGTCTTTACGCTCTTTTCCAACCGCTTTCCTTTAAACCGGTTGTCTTTGTTTGGTGAAAAATGCTCTGGTCCTCCGAAAATTATCCGGCTCGATTGGCTCGGAAAGTGTGTGATAATTCGCTATCATTGCACGTACCTACTCGCTGGCATACTCGATACCTACGCGTTGTGTAATTTTTCTGAACTTTTTTTTCTGTTTCACTGATTTCGTATATTTTCCAAGAATCCCTCTCGCTCCCTTTTTTATGATTTCATGGCTCTGTTTAGCTCGTGATTTCCGAACGGAAATGAGCATGTCGTTTAATCTAGTCTTATCTCTATGTTTGATGTGTGGCGCAAGTTCGTGGTCGATCGTCTATGGAAAGAAATTTCGCTCTCGAAAGCGAAAATCGTCGATCTGGTTTTTTTTGTGTGTGTTCTGTGAATTTATTGATGTGGATAGCCATGTTCGAAAGTGATCGATTGCAATCGACCGATTCAAAGCTGAACTATGGATATACCTCGATGCTATTTACTGGTCTGTGAGACTGGCTTTACTCGAGGGCTATTTGTTCATATCGAACGACAGTGGTTAAATTTCGGAAATACGAATCACTGTTCTACAAATCCGTAACTGATCGAGGGAATTTAAGTGTTGACGTTTATCGATTTATGTTCGGAATCTACAAATCCTTTGGCACAGTCACCTGTTTTTTGTTCTTCGCTTTTTTTCCCACCTCACACGGAGGTGTTAATTAATTATAGCAACTGTCGTCACAAGTTGCATGCTGCACTTACGTGGTATAAAACTCATCTACAACCAACAAAATTGTAATGTTTTTAAGACGGCAATTCTTTTTCTGATTTTGTGGATGTGGAACACTGCAAAAGTTGAAGCTAGATTGCTAAATGCTTTCTCAATCCCACGTACTGAGCGTAGATCCCAATGCAGTAATTTCTGTACCTCTGGTCTCCAGGGCTGCGCCGGAACCACTGATAAAATCAAATTTCGGGTCTCTTATCTCTTTCGGTAGAAAACCATGAAACATTACTGTAACACGTGTTACCCATCACTCAACAACTGAACTCAAGTTTTCTGGCACGAACTTAAATTGATTTCGTCGATTGCAGTTCGAATTATTGCAATGGGAGCTGGAGCTCTTTAAGGAGCTTATTTTGGGAGCTCCTTAAAGCACTCCGATTGTTGCGATAGGGATCTCGCGAACTGTTGTTACAGGGGATTGAAGAGCTGATTTTTCTTGCACGTAAACCTGTAAAAATGACGATAAGTGCACTAAAAAATCACGAAATTCATTCTCAGAATCACGCTTAATGGCGGAGCTACGCAGGTATCATGGGAGATTCTTATCTAATTTGAGATATATCTCTGTGTTTCCGTGAAGAAAGTGACAAATTAGTTCGGAATATCTCATGATATCTCCGTAGCTTCGTTATTACGATCTTGTCGTTACAGCAGTTTTGTGACTTTTTTTTACTGAATTTCAGACTTTTTTTGTGTGATTTTCGTGATTTTTGCTGGTTTTTACATTAGAATTGACTATTCATTTGCTCATGTCAAAAGTTTGCCAGAGCCTCATTCACACCGCGTAATCGACGAAATCAATATCTTACAGCGCAAGACATTTTTGAATCAGTTATGGAATGATTAATTGCTGATCTAGGAGCTTTTTCCATGTTTTCTGCTGCGAAAGACGCAAAATTCGTGGCTCCGGCCCCGAGTGACCCGAGTCACTGCTGAAGACCCTAAACCCTGGATCAGCAAGAGTGTCTTTAAACCCAGTTTGTCTGAGTGGTTTCGGTCTCACCCTCGACGGATATTGGACATCATTTTGAGGTTGGTTTGAATCAAATACAGTGCCAGCATAATACCATGTGGTACTAAATTGATGAAATGGTGTTCGAACCCTCTCTTTTACTTGCGCATTTTCCCAAGACTTCATTAACTCAGTGGCAGCTCGTGCAATTTGGCAACAATGTCTTCGCTCCATTTGAATGCATGTTTAACAATCGATTGCTGGTGAAGCGCTGCTTCACTCTCGAATTGATTGTTTTACACACAATCAAATGGAGGGATAACGCTGTTGCCGCATTGCACGAGCCTTAGTCCTTAGTAATTAATTAGAACAAAATGGTTTTGAAATTATCCTCTGAAGCGTATTTTAGTGAATTTTTTTATGCGTAATTTTTTCTAGGATCATAACAACCCGTTCCACCCGTTTTGTATTTTATTTTGACCCGATTTTTGGGGGCTCGTCTGATTGATGAGTGCTGCGTCTCGTTGTGAATGTTGAGGGGTTTCTGTATCCCGTGCGAGAGAGGGAGAATGGGTTTTAGATGAGCTTGATGCTCGCTGGTTTCCAACAACTCCATCTGGCCAAGAATGCACGCCAGCGGCCCGATCTTTGAAATCATTCAATAAAAGGCTGGTAGACTGGATACACAAAGGGATGCTATTGGTCACTCTACAGTGTTTATCGGAAAGTAGAGCTCTGTAACCAAATATCCCTCCACCACTTTTGATAAACTATCGGCTATGGTTTCAACTTTCAAGCAACCGACAGCTTATTGAATGTAGCCAAGGAATACTTGGTTATAGAGCTCTTCTTTTTTGATAAACACTTTAAAGGGACCAATAGCAGCCCTTCATTCATCCAATTTACCGGCCTTATCGAATGATTTCAAGGATCGGCCCGAAAATATTTCGCGAAAATACGCTTTGAAAAAGCTTCCCATAGCTCGAAAGAACGTCAAAACGTGGTCAAAGTAGAACCTCTATATCGCATATTAAAATAAGTCGTGGCACTTGTTCCTTTCGCCTCTAACTCGGCTTTATTCTGTGTCTTGGTAGAATGTATCTTTGTAGTGGATATACGCCCCATTAAAAGAGGCAGAAAGAGAGTGGATTTGTTCCCCCTTGAAACTAAAAATTTTGTCGTTATTCTTGCGTCATTTCACGCAGGATTCTCTACAGTGGTGACACGTGCAATCTGGTAATTACGGATTCTATCCTTTTAAACCTGCGTAAAATAATTGATCCCTAGAAGGTTCAGGAAACTCCCATGAAATCGATACTTTTCCGTAGGTTTAAATGGAAAAAAATCAAGGTTGCCACGTGCCACGGTCCGCCTCTGGTTCACCGTTTACGGATTATTTGTTGTCATTAGTGAAGAATAATGAATCGGTTGAGTGATTAAGTAGCTGGAAGATAGCTACCCTTGTGGGTAAAGGTGGATCGAGGAATTGGGGCTCTTGCAAACTTTTGCTGTTAGCAAATAAATGATCCATTCTGATGTAATGAGCAGCGATAATCACGAAAATTACACCGAAAAAGTCTAAAATTCAGTAACAAACTCACAAAATTGCTTCAACGGCAAGATCGTAATGGCGCTTCATCGCAGGTATCATGGAGATTCCTGACTAATCTGTCACTTTCTCCGCGGAAACACAGAGATATGTCTCATTTTAGATAGGAATCTCCCATGATACCTGCTTTGAACCGCCATTATGCCTGATTCTGAAAGTGAATTTCGTGATTTTTCAGTGTATTGATCGTCTTTTTTACACGTTTTTATGCAAGAATCAACTCTTCAATCCCCTAAAGCAAAAGTTTGTAAGAGCCCCATTGTCCCTTCTCTCTCTCCGCCTTGTCAATCACGTGAAAGAGAGGTCATCATATGGCTTCGGCCCATACAGCGTGTTCAAAAAGTCCGTCCCCCCCTATCTAACTTTTGAACGGCTGCAGATAAAAAAACCAAACTTGGGGAATGTTTATAACTTAATGGGAACTACTTTTCGGCGTATCCAAAATTTCCGGGGGGCGCTCCTAAGGGGGGGTTTCGCCCCCTAACTCAAAATTTTCAAATGGCAACCCCTATCTTGTGATACCTCGTTTTAAAGGGCATAAAATTCTAAGACTTTCGGCGCAAACCGGAGGTCGATATCGTTTTTCGTCATCGATATATCGATAGTCAAAGTTCGATTTCGACCCATTTTCAAAAAAATCAGAACTCCCATTTGAAATGTCGGAATTTAGAAAAATAGGAGCCAAAAATACTCTAAAAATCAAGTACTTTCCAGAAAAAAATATGGTTTTGACATTAATCTAGTCTTAAAGCCCCCCAAAATTATTTAAAAAAATGACCCCTCAGGGGGGCTATCTCAAAAATTCCGAGGCACGACTCCTACCGAGTGATACATCGCTTGAAAGAACACACAAAACTGAGCATTTTGGCGCAAACCGCAGGTCGATATCGTTTTTGGTTTTCGATATATCGAATGACAAATTTGGATTTTTACCCGTCGTCAAATATCGATATATCGAAAACCAAAAATGATATCGACCTGCGGTTTGTGCCAAAATGCTCAGTTTTGTGTGTTCTTTCAAGCGATGTATCATTCGATAGGAGTCGTGCCTCGGAATTTTTGAGATAGCCCCCCTGAGGGGTCATTTTTTTAAATAATTTTGGGGGCTTTAAGACTAGATTAATGTCAAAACCATATTTTTTTCTGGAAAGTACTTGATTTTTAGAGTATTTTTGGCTCCTATTTTTCTAAATTCCGACATTTCAAATGGGAGTTCTGATTAATTTGAAAATGGGTCGAAATCGAACTTTGACTATCGATATATCGATGACGAAAAACGATATCGACCTCCGGTTTGCGCCAAAAGTCTTAGAATTTTATGCCCTTTAAAACGAGGTATCACAAGATAGGGGTTGCCATTTGAAAATTTTGAGTTAGGGGGCGAAACCCCCCCTTAGGAGCGCCCACCGGAAATTTTGGATACGCCGAAAAGTAGTTCCCATTAAGTTATAAACATACCCCGAGTTTCGTTTTTTTATCTGCAGCCGTTCAAAAGTTAGATAGGGGGGGACGGACTTTTTGAACACGCTGTATATCTTGTCTTTTTCGAACATATGCGCGTTCTTATATAGGAGGAGAGAGAGACAATAATTCCTGGATTCGCCTCTGATTGTGGATTCATCATTCAATGAACTATTCTAGTGAGAAGTGGGAAATTCAAAATTGACCAATCAAATGTCGGTTTCACGTTTGAAAAAAAGCATATTAGCCCATCAGATTCTTGAATTTTAAATTTCCCATTCGAAGCACTTCACAATTCTTGAGGCTATATCTTAGGTTCCGTTCTTCGAAATCTTGTCTTTATTTGGTTACTCGGTGCCCACTTGTTAATCATCATATTTGTTTTTGTTTTTTGTTTGTTTTTGTTTTTGTTTTTTTTTTATACGGTTCAAGTGTTCGCTGTTGTGGGCATCTTGAATTTACCGTTCAAATACCACATTTCTCTTGCAAAATTCCGGGGTCCGATGGTGCCCAACGGAGGCTTCAATCGTCCATTTCGAGTCGCTCTATTATAAAGTTCAGAAGAGGATTTTGAAAATATTGAGTGCGCGCCGATATTCTCTTGAAAGGCATGGATTTCAGCGCCTTAAATTAGTTAAGGGCAGAAGTTCTCTAAAGCTCAAATTCAACGTTTAATGGTCCCTGAAAGTAGGCAAGTCCGGTGATTTTTGTGGCGTTTTCTTAACGTTCCAATTCCTTTGGAAGGCATGGGCTGCAGTCAGTAAAATAGAGCGTAAATTTGGGAAGGGAGGGGGGGGGGCTGCAAATACTGCAAATACTGCAAATGCGTCCGTCATTGCGGGACGGACGAGTACTCACATTCAGTATAAGCAGCTGCGTAAATGCTGCATCGACGCAACCCGCATTACACCCAATCCGAACCTTACTTGGTTTTGAGGAAAGAAAGAATAGAGTGCGTTCTTTTTACGGGTTGTGTTGAATCGTCGATGCGCAGGACTCATGCAATTTAAAAAATTAAGAACATGTAAACAGCATTAATAATCATTGATCTTGCCAATTTTAATGGACCGTTGCGCGTTGGGTTGGGGTGAATCTTTTTTTAACTTCTGCCGCGTTGATTTCTACTAGCATCGAGTCTTGAGTTCTACAATCTACATATTTAATGATAATAACGGCGTTCATCGCACTCAACATTTCCAAATCCCTCGTTTGGACTCACATAAAACGAATCAAAATCAACGGTTAATTGCCATCTTTGAACAGTGAACACTATTCAACTTCAACACACAGCATTTATGGAGCTCTTTCAAGGTTTTGCTGCTGGAAAATGAACTATTTTTTCTGGTGAAAAATACTGTGAAATTAACGTTGAGACCATTTAAAAAGTCTGAAATTTGCCTACCTACTCCCCGAGTCTCCGTAGAGTAAACTTAGCTCGAAGTGAAGATGGACCACTCGTGTAAGTATAAGTATGCACAACGTACTACGTTTTGCATCCCCAAACAAAAGAACACAACCTACGGATTTGATCAGCTAGATAGTTGCGTTCAGTTTTTAACAGTAAATTTGAAGATTGGCACTTGGAGACTTTGTCGCGAAGGATTTGGTTAAACAAACAGAAAAGTTCTGCGTTGCGCAGTAAGCGAAGAAAATGACTCTTGATTTAGTGAACTGTTCTTTTGTTTGGGGGAGGAAAATATTCGTAGTGCGAACATGCATGGGTGGTCCATCGGAACTTCGAACTAAGTTTTCTCTGTGAGAAGTGAGTTTTAGTTGTTTTCAATATATTTCATCATCCCTCGTTTACCTCATTCTCCCCAAATCTTCTTCCAGTTGATCCCCATCCTTTTTCAATCCTCAATGTATTTCAAATGACACTTTCAGAGACAAAAAGAGACGGAGCACTAACTGGCTGCAGCAGAGGCACTCTTCTGAATTCTCGCGGATTCAACAAAACAACAGTCATCGTCGCATGGTGTTGAATGGTGAGCACCCTCCTCTTCACTTCCCGCCCATCCCACCGTGTTTTCCGAATGTCACCGTTCAACACCATGCGACATCAAAAGGTGTAGACTGTTGTTTTACATGTTATTTTGTTGAATCCTCGAAAAGTCAGTGTGCCTTAAATCTTCCCTATGCATTTTAGCGTAGTGCTCTGTCTCTCATTGTCTCTGGACACTTTTAAAAAAAGTTTCGAGGAACGCGTTGAAATTCGGCCCTTATAGTTTCGACTTACAGTAAGGGGAGGCCCAGCAGTCGCCGCCTCCGATTTTGAAAACAATTGCATGAAAATGTAGCTTAAAAAAAACTATTAGACCCGTGTTTCTCACTTTTTGCCAATGGACCTTCTTAAAGCGTCAGGAATTTTTGAAAGTTGCCGAAATTCACGTAAAATACCCGAGCGGAGAGCGTTCCGAATATTTACGTGAATTTCGGCAACTTTAAAAGAATTCCTGACGCTTTAGGAAGGCCCATTGGCAAAAAAAAAGAGAAACACGGGTCTAATAGTTTTACTTTAGCTACATTTTCGTGCAATTGTTTTCAAAATCGGAGGCGGCGACTTTTGAGCCTCCCCTTGCTAGTTTTCCACAAGCTTGTTTTCAGTAAGGGCGCTCTGCCACTGGATGCGCAGTTACCTAGGAGATAACAGTACAAGTTGTTTCTGTTGATGCGGTTGATGCGTTTTAATAGAAGGCGGTGGGAGCGGGAATCCGGAGCCACCAAGTTCGCTGAGTCTCCTCGCCGATGTGTGTGATTTTGAAATTGTTGCCCATTAGCCTTGAAGATTGCAGTCTCTTCAGTTCTCAGTCCTAAGTCTCTCCCCGGTCTCGGTGCGGTGCGGCGACGGCGAGCGGCGCGGCGCGGCGTCAGTCCTAGTGAATGCATGGATTTTAATTGTGATTTCTTAACGCAGATCGACTCTGAATATCAACCTCAGCTCTAATCTTAGACGGAGACCGCGAGTCTGAGAGTCTACGAGTCTCAAGCGAGAGGAGCTGAGGAGAGGAGAGGAGAGTGGTAAGCAAAGAGCAATGGCACGGCTACAGCTCTTCTTCTCTTACAACTGACTGTGACTTCGCGCCGCACTATGGTCCAGAAGCCCGATTTAGGAAGACATTAGTTTGTATTAAAATCGCCCAATATCTTGAAAACGGCTCATCTGACATCAAAAAAGGTTATCACAAAAAAGTTAGAACGGTTTACGTTCTATCTTTTTTGTAATTACCAGTTTTGGTGTCAGATGAGCCGTTTTCAAGATATTGGGCGATTTTAATGCAAACTAATGTCTTCCTAAATCGGACTTCTGGACCATAGTGCGTCGCGCGCAATGGAAAGGATGACGGATTGATGAGCCGGGTGTTGGGCGCTGCCATCGTATTGCCCGGTCCAGTGTTGCCAGATGGAGGGTAAAAAGCCGTATCGTCCCCCATTGAAATCAATGTAAAGCGTACGGCTTTTTCACCCCAATCTGGCAACACTGACCCGGTCGTACAATAGGACAAAATACTCGGATTTGCAACAGCAGGCTAATTTTTTTATGCGTGGAACACGGTATAACGGGTTACTCTTGGTTGAGTGTGGTTCGTTTAGAGTCCCTGGCCCAATAAATATACGGTACAAACGGGCTTTAGGTCGTACCTAAAAATGGCGATTCTAACCTCACATTTCTTTAACGGCGCATCGGAATGTTGGGAGCGCTCCCAACTTTACGTTACTTGGGGAGGGTCTAGAGCCTCTCTAACCCCACCCTAAGTGCTATTTTGAGGTTAGTTTTGTGGTTGCGCCATTTAATAACGGTCCGATGCGGTCCGTTGGCTGGTGGCCGATGCTTGTTGAAGTACTTAGGGCGGGCTTGGGGCCAAGGACCGTGTGTACCGTACATTTATTGGGCCCCTATGTATAGAGAGTTAAGGCAAGAGGTTAGACAGCCAGTAGCGGTTCGTGAACGTCATAATGGAGTTTCAATAGCATTGTAAATGCTTCGAAAATAACGATGAGACCATTAAAAAAAAGTCTAAAACCCACTCCTCGCAGAGAAAACTTAACTTGAAATTTCGGGTGACCACCCTTGCATGGATGCACCAACCTCGGATTCGGACCCTAAACAAAAGAACTTAACCTACGAATTTGAACGATGAGATCAACGAATTTGCTTTCAGAAAGTAAATTTGAAGGAATTAAAGGTCCGTTTCGACACATTTTGTCTCGAGGAGCACGGTGATAACTACAGAAAAGTTCTACGTTGCGTAGTAAACGATGAAGACGGCACTTAATTTCATGTCCTGTTCTTTTTTTTGGGGGTCCGAATCCGAGGTTGGTGCATGCATGCAAGGGTGGTCAAGAGAAATTTCAAGTTAAGATTTCTCTGCGAGTAGTGAGTTTTAGACTTTTTTAATGGTCTCATCGTTATTTTCGCAGCATTTTACATCAGAATTGATAAGCCATTTGTCTACAGGAAAATCTTGCAAGAGCTCCATTGGCATTGGTGAGGCAACAAAAACGAAGACCTATAGGCAGCAGGTGCCGTGAGGGGGGGGGGGGGGGTTGTCTATCGGGAAACTGGAAAATTTCCCAGTTGGCTTCTGTCCATTTTGGGTTAGCCGGCCGCGAAAGGAATAAAATGGCGGGTAGTAAGGGAGGAAGGAAAAAGAGGGGAGAAATGAGAAATAAAGAGAAAACAGGACGAAATCATAGAACAGACCAACTTTATTAGAGACCGGACCAGCGGGCCGTGTCTGAAAGGTAAAAAAGGTGGAGAGTAGTCATACATTGACGTAATGTCGACGCACAGATCCAGGTATCTGATTCAAATACTCACCGGAAAATCCCTCAATTCTATCGGGAAACCGTGTCTTACTTTTCTGGATGCGCCTTCATTCATTAAGGTAGACTAAAACGGTACAAGCACGTACGAATAGTCAACACATCTCTGTACAACTCACAACTAACGCTATCTGATTCATATACGCCATCCGAAACTTCATGAAATTCGACCGATTGGTCTTTCTTTTACGGTGCGCCTTCATTTTTAAAGATAGACTAAAAGGTACAATCACGTACGAATAGTTAACACATCTCTATACAACTCACAACTAACGCTATCTGATTCATATACGCCATCCGAAACTTCATGAAATTCGACCGATTGGTCTTTCTTTTACGATGCGCCTTCATTTTTAAAGATAGACTAAAACAGTACAGGTGCGTACGAATAGTTAACTACTTTCTATATGATTTTAAGAAGTTACGTTTCCTTCCATTTCTTTTCCTGAATCAGGTGTGGAGCAGTGCCTCACCCGGCGAGCCGCCGTTGTAAACACCCTCTGATTGGCCAACGAGTTTTAGGCTCTATACGCGGGCACCCCATGCATTGGATGCAAGTCACTCATTTGTTTACATTCTCGCCGAAGGTACCACAGTGTTTTACGGATAAAAGAGGTAGTCGTCGATGAAGGTGTTAGTTTGAATTATGATGCATCTAAAACATGCCTTTAGCTCAGTGGCGCACCGAAGGGGTGGTTTTAGGGTCAACCCCCCCCCTCCCCCAAGCATCAAGATTTTGCCCTAAAAAAGGTCATCTTTGGCCAAAATTTCCTTCAGAACCCCCCCCCCCCCCCCCCACCCCCAAGGCCTCAGAAAATGGAAAATTTGCTGTGAAACCCCCACCCACCAAACTAAAGTTCTCGGTGCGCCACTGCTTTAGCTATAATGCCCAAAATATTATTTACAAGCGAAGCGTCCATAGATGTCGAGTAGTAAAATCAGTGATAGATTACTCCGTTCTCTGAAGGATTTTTACGCCTTAACGACATAGTGTGTCCGGCCGTCATGAATTTAAAACCAGGTTTTCTCATAGCAAGATACATTTTTCTTTCCTCTGCACGACCATTTCCTCGTATTTTGACCCGCTGATTTCAAACTCGGTCTTGGTTTGCTGGAAAACTCATACTTTTTCCATAATTTCGATTTTTTCGCGAAAAAGGCGCAACACGGAATTTTTCTAAAATCTAGGACAGTTTAATGAAGACTGATAGCATTTTTGAAATCAGCGATTCAAAATACTGTAATCGTGCGTTAGTACGAAGTGACATGTTTTGGAGGATTACTTTCACTGAAGGGGGGGGGGAAGGGAGGGGGGCTTGACACAAAAATCGGGCCGTGTATCTGTATCTGTTGTAAACTTTCATTGCAGTGTTATGGATTGTTTATTCCCTTGTAAAATCGCATTGAAAGAATCGGAAAGTCTCAAAATCCACTCAAGATTGAATGCGTTTAACAAAAGCCAAACATGGCGGTTGAATGAGCGAGTCGCAACGGAAGAGTCCTATCTAATTTCAACTTTCTATGCTGATAATAGTGATTCATCATAAACGAAGCTGTAATTAGACGGGACTCCCTCATAGTGACCCACTCATTCCACCGTCATCTTTGAATGTGGTTATACACTAGCCATTTATTGAGTTTGGTAATGGAAGACTTTCAATGCATTAAATGTGATTTTCACGTGATTTTTACGTAGGAATCGTTCATGACGTAGAAGCTGTGTAAAGTAAAATTTTGCATTAGACTCATTATCAAAAACAGTAAATACTGCAAAATAAGAAAGCAAAGAAAAAAAATTCCGATGAGAAGATTTTAGAAAACTTCATAAACCATAGTCAATTTGAGATGTTGATCATAAAATTGCTCCTCTGATCGGTGTTGTGTCTCATTCATAGAAAGTGTGAGTCTCAAGACAGGTAAATACAGGGTGTATCAGACCACCCGGGTCAGGCATTTTTCTCACGAGCGCGAGCGGTTGGTTGAAAAGTTTTGAAACGAAAATTTAGATAGGAGGCCAACCCCAAATTTTTCATTTTTGATATTTTCAAAAGCCCCCGGCAGCTCCTTGGGGCGTATTTGGGGGGGGGGGGGGTTCAAACACGTTATTCAAGTTTTCTCGAAAATGTCTCCAATAAAGATATACAAATTAGTTTTTATCCTGAAAGTCGAGGCAATTGTCGATTTTTCTACTTTTATAAACTTTTTCCAAAAACCCATAATTTTTGAGTAATTGGGGCTTTTTTGAATTTTTTTGAATCGGTCTTTGTGGCCACCTTGTTGTAAAATTTTCAAAAATATTGACAGATTCTGAAAAAACAGACCAAGACCTTTCGATTGATGTGCCGTATGTTACCTTAAAGTAAAAAAATGAGGTGTTTTTCGCCAAATCAAATTTTTGGGCTTAAATGGCAGAGTTGTCTCGATTCCCTAGTTCGTGCCATTTAAGCATTAAAAGTTTGATTTGACGAAAAACACCTAATTTTTATTTTATTTTAAGGTAACGTGTGGCACATCAATCTAAAGGTCTTGATCTGTTCTTTCAGAGTCTGTAAATATTTTTAAAAATTTTACAACAGGGTGGTCACAAACGCCGATTCAAAAAAATTCCAGAAAGCTCCCATAACTAAAAAATTATACGTTTTTGGAAAAAGCTAATAAGAGCAAAAGTGTCGGCAATTGCCTCTACTTTAAGAATATCAACTAATTTTTATATCATTCATTGGACATTTTTCTGAGAAAACTTGAAAAATGTGTTTAACCCCCCCCCCCCCCCCCGCCATCAATACGCCTTAAGGGACTTTCGGGGGCTTTTAAAAATATCAAATATGAAAAATTTGGGGGTGGTTCCCTATCCAACTTTTTGTTTTAAAACTTTTCAACCAGCAGCTCGCGAGAAATATGCCTGTTCCAGGTGTTCTTTCACACCCTGTATACATGGAAGAAAACAATTGCCAGGCAAAGCTCTTGATGGCGCGGGCGGGCGCGGTGGCTCGGCGTGCGAACGACACCGACGAAGATGAGAGCGGTGACATTGCTGTCATGTCATTTCACAAACTTTAATTCAATCATGGGTGTCGGTAACTGACATTTTTTCCCGACAATGAAGAATTTCTAACCCGGATTCCTTGAAATATTCACAGCTTCGAAACAAATATTTTGATCAAAGATTGGTATCTACAAATTTGAACAAAGATTTAATGAATCATAGAAAATATGCAGCTTTTCAAGTGTCGAAAGGTCATTGTGACATGGCGAAATGACCTGTGGTATGACCCTCTGACACTGAAGCTAAATAATCTGAATGATTCAAATGTATGGGATTATTGTTATTTGTGGCAATCAAATCGAACTCACACTCAAGATAACACTCTACAGGTCATGCAAAAAACATCTCTGCCAGGTTTCCCCTGACTGAAAATTCAAATATTCTTTAACTTTCAGCGATGACGGAACACAAATTTCATGATCAAACGAACATAATTATATTCTTCATCAGGTAGAAAATCACATTCAGGGTGTCAATGGGCCATGTAAAGAACTTCTGCAGTAGGTTTCCCCTGACCAGAATTGAAAAATTCCCTGACTTTCAGTGATGAAAAGAAACGGAACGAAACTTCAATGTGATCAAACTAATATCATTTTTATTGATGTTGAAAATGACATCAAGTAAGTGTGAGAAATTCAACGCCAGGATCAGAGGATAACGGAACAAAATTATTTACTTTGAAACGACTTACGAGGTAGTCAATGTACTCTGAATTGATGGCATTTTCGTCAGAATTTTTCTGTGGGGGGGGGGGGGGGTTGAGTTGTCATTCCAAAAGTACCACGTGATTTTGTCATGTTCTCACCACAGTATACACAGCGCCTCTAATTTACCGGGTATGCAATAACATTACCGTTACGTTTTGAGATATAATTTATCGCGAGTAGGTGGGTCGTGCGAAGCACGGGTTTACGGCTAGTGTAATATAAGAGGACAAATCCAATTTCGATCCTATTGGAGGTGCTTCAAGTTTGTTCTTCCATGCGAAATGGCAGTATTCCCACAAACGTCTTTATTTTTTTTGCTCTGAAAAGTACCTCGGTATGGTCTAATTGTTTAGCTCTTTGGCAATTCGAGCCCTCAAAAGATCTGAAGGAAAAAAGAAACAAGAAGACTAAAATTTCCAATTTCAGTCAAAAAGGAAGTTAAAAATCTACTGCTTCATTTCATCTTTCCTAAGAGAGAAAATATGATGCACGTGTCATGAAGGAAGTAAGTCAAGGTATTTTGTTGACATCACGCTTTTAAAAATCAAATAGAGTGAAGGTAAGGTTGTTAGTAAGCTGGAGCTGAGACCATTTTATTTATATTTTGAAGAGCATCAACCAATCAAAATCATTGACTAAACTGATGTTGATACAGCAGAATGAAGTGTGATAAAATCACAGTGAGGCAGCCAAAAAAACCCGGTCTCCACCATGTTATTTACATCATGGAAGGAAAATAGAAAGGATAAAGACAAGCGCAGAAATGAAAATGTAGGCCTGGTTGTTGGTGATAGTGGAAGATAGAAGTTACAGTAAAGTTAAGTATCCTGCAGAGTAAGCATTATTTTTAGAAGCAAATTAAAGAAAGTTCGCTTTGAATAATTAAGAATAAACAGCTCAAAATGGTAATGTACCATAACAACAAACCTTGGCAGTAACAATTAGGCAGTTGAAAGGGTCACAACTTCGGTTTTTATGTATCAGTAAGCAAATGAAAGTGCTCGGTGAGCGGAAAACAAGTCATTCTTTGGAGAAACCACGTATACGTGGTTTTACCGGAGAACCAAAATCTTGAATCTTCAAGCTCTAAGCTTTCCTGACTTACATACCTAGTATGTAAGGGTTCATGCTTAACCCTTTATGGACCAAGCCCGAAAAATTCATTTTTCTCCTCTTGTCTAGTTCACGTTGTTTCAGTCTTAAGATTTCTTCGGGCGCCTTCAATGCGTCGTATAGGCAATTCCAACTCCCCCGAGTACGAACAGTTAACTACCTTCCCTATATAAATGGAAGAATGGCGTTCTTTCGAACTGACCTAGTCCTTAGAGTGTTAAAACGAACCATTCAAGATTCGTTTTTTCACTTATATCGGTGTGCTGGACAATTTCATTATTATGGCAAGAAAACATGAATTCTCAAAAGCAGAAGCTGCCACTGCCAGTATAGTATAATGGTAAAGTTGATCTCTGAAGAAACCACGTGTCGTATAACTCATTGAGTTATTATTATTCTCCTGTACTGTTCTCTGCAGAGTATAATTTTACCGGTTTGTATAATGATATACAAGAGTATGTCCTTTCTAAAGGCAATTCAGTTTTTACAAATCGGAACGTTAGAATTAAAAATACTCGCAATCAAACTTTAAAATGAGTTTTTCTCAAAATGGCCTTTTCCGCTTTACGTGGTTTCTCCAAAGAATGAGCCTCAATCACAGGTGCAATCAAGCCATTTAATGAGTAGCCTTTAAATAACGGACACTTTAACGATGGTTACCAGTCACCATAGTAACAGCCGAGTTTCACAATTTCCGACGAATAGCATCACTCTTAGACTGTCTTCACGATCGATTTACCGAAGTAAATGATCGGCTCCTGTGAGGCTGATCTGATTCTGCTCGTTTGGACGAGACGAGACGAGATAGCAAGAATCGACCAATCCTATTGGTTTAAACGGCGTCACGTGATAGAATCCGAGTCATTCTCTTGAAATGGACGACCCAAACGACTTCAAATCTGTCACGTGACACCGCTTAAACCAATGGGAATGGTCGATTCTTGCTATCTCGTCTCATCTTCTCGTCCAAAAGAGCAGAATCAGCCCCCTCAGGACTCCTCAACTGTTTTAGAGATATTTGCCGAAATATGATGGACTCGTGAGTTCCGTGGGACATTGATTCCCTCAAGAGATTTGGCAGCCGTGTCGCCATGCCATCGACCATGTTCGTTGTGATGTGATGTGATGGCTGCGAAGATCTGACGCGCCGCAACGCGACACGTATAGCGAGGAAAGGAGCGTGTGGACGTTACACTATTCATCAAGCCTCAGAATAGGCTAATGATGTACTTTTCAAGTATTTTATTGCCAGCTTTTAAGGTCTCGTTGTCCCAGCGCAAAGCACTTGCCGGCCGTATCACACGTACTTACCGTGGTAACGTACACGACATAGCATCGCGGTCGATCGCGCCCCCAATCCCAATACCCATCATGCAGTTCGCCAGGTCGACCAGGTTTGTCGTATTAAAGGATGTTTCACTATTTTCCTACAAGTCAAGGCTTTTACAGGCGATCCAATTGGATGTTCAAAGAAGGGAGATCGTGATCGGTGCGCAACATACATCATTTTCGAATATTCGCTAATTAACAGACTTTTGACGTCGAAACTTTTAATATGTTGTGTATCTTGGCAGGAAATAAATTCGTGCCATGATTGATGATGGGATTGTTCTCGTAGCGACTCGTGAACTTCACAAAGTTACGGTGGGTTTGGAAAGGGTGCAACTGAGGGAGTTTCATGAAACGTGGCCCACTACACGTTGGACTGCACCACGTACTAAAGGTTTTCAACCGTCAGTGCTGAAATGTAGTGTCAAAAGTCAGAAATACTTACGTTTTTCTAAGACCAAGGTAGAAATGGTTCCATAGTACACCGAAAGATGGCCAACGACGGCATTCGTTACTTGCCTTTTTGGAATTCGGGCAAATCGACACAAAAGGTGATATTTTCGCCGCAGTAATCACAAACAATCACAAGATAATAATATTTACCGGGGGGAAAAAAACACACAGGATGACACAAAAGGCATGCACAAGCAGAGCCGTTAGTCCTGCGTCGACGGTTCGACGCAACCCACACTACACGTAGTCAAAACCTCTCTCGTTCTTGAGAGAATCAAAGAAAATAAAGATGAGAGAGCGTTAATTTTACGTGTAGTGCGGGTTGCATCGAATCGTCGACGCAGGACTTATGGCTCTGCTTGCACTAGGACGAAGTGAGACGTTTGTTTACATTTTAATCAATAGTATAAATTGCCGTCATCGGCCATCTTTTGGTGCTCGTGGTGCATGCATGCAGGCAGTGGCGGATCCACCGGGGGGGCACGGGGGCACGTGCCCCCCAGAAGCCTCTAATTTTGCCTTTTTTAATAGAAAATAGCCTGAAATTGCCTCCACCGACGCTTCAAATTTCAAAATTTCGCAGGCGTGCCCCCCCCTCCCATAAAAATTTTCTGGGTCCGCCACTGCATGCAGGGTTGATGTGCGTATTCGGCCGCCATCTCAAGCTCTCTTTAAAATGCTTTTTGTGGATTTATGAGCGGATTTTGAGACTTTTTGCTGCCATTAATGTGATTTTTACGCGACTTTACACTCTGGTAACTAGAGTCCCTATATACTTTGAGAGTTGCGCCATTGCTGAGTCCATTTCTGATTGGCTCTCAGATTTAGGCTGTCAAGAAAGCTCCAAGAGGCACATGCAATATGGCGGAGGGTTTGTTTACTTTTCGCGCAGTAGCTTTCATTACACATTTGAAGTAACAGTGACCGCGGTAATTTTTGTTAATTTTTCCTCTGCTTGAATGTTATTATGGAGAACATTATCTCTTTCAATAACGACCGTTATTGTCGAGAATCAGAACCTAACCTACAAGAGATAGCGAAATAGTGGCAACAGCGCAGGGGCAAATGGCCATCCGCCATTTGCAATTTGCCTCTTGGGGGCTCCATGGATCCGCTTCTTCTTCTTCATTTTGAGAGTCTTGTCACAACTCTCATAGTATATAGGGACTCTACTGGTAACGACCCTCCATAATGCTGCAGCTAAAGTTTGCAACAGACCCATTGTGACAAATTTAGAAAATCTTAAGGCATCTTCGAAATGCTCGCTGGTACCATACGCCACTGATTGTGAGTGAATTGGACTGTGCCAACAAATTACACCATTACATACGTATACACAAATTGGCAGTTCTGATGGCAACAGACCAAACGTGACATTGCCAGATTGCCAGGCAATCGCAACGCGACGACAGCGCCACTAGGTTCTCGGTGGTTGCAATATGAACGAATCGCTCACTCACCTGTCGTTTTTCTGACACTGTGAGAAGACACATTTTATGCGGAGCGAGAGTGGCGGATTTCACGCTCTTTCAGTGTATACGTCGCGTTCTTTTCTTTTAAGTTTTATGCTGGTTCATTAACTTGCGGAGTTGTGACGTTACGTTTTCACGCTCGCACGGGAATCACCGCAGCTGTCGTTGACCCTGTAGACGTCATCCTCTTCGACGTAACCTTCCATTCTCCCCTAATTTATGTATCTTATACTCTTTGCCAATCCAATCATCTCCTTTACCGAGCATAGCTTTGCGTGTATCAATACGCAATGCAAGAGCATCACCCGTATTTTTTTGATCGTTGGGTTTTATCCCCCTCCTCTTACACCAAAGAGTCTTCGTATTTAATTTCCTTTTTGATTTCACTTTAAGGACTGGATTTGATTTGGCACCGTCGAAATCTGACGGTTTTAGTGATAACGTCATCCTGTGAAAATAAGTTCTTTGAGCGTTCCGTACTGTCTCACTTATATTACTCGCACGCGACCTCTTTGGACTGCTATCTCACTGTCATCGCTAAATTCATATTCAGAGACATTTTGTTTTGTTTTGTTCAGAAACGGATTTATTGAGACTTTGTATTTGATGTCTCATTTGATTTCACTTTAATGACAGAATTTGATTTGGCACCATCGAAAATTGACGGTTTTAGTCATGACTTCATCCTGTGGGGGGGGGAGTTCGTTTAGAGTCCTATCTCTATCAATTATATCTCTCTCACTCTCACGTGACCCCTATGTACTGCTCTCGCTCCTAATCATCATATCACTCTCGCTCCCAAAACCGTATACAGAATTTTTTATGATTTTTTTTTTTTTTTGGCAGAAACGAATTTTTCAAGTCATTCTAACACGATTTTGAGAAGAACATGTCGTGAAAGACGGTCCAGTACATGAAATTTGACGCTAGATAAAAATAGCTGTAAAAAAGAGTGGCGTGCGAGTGAGAGAGGTCGTTCGGAACGCTATGCGAGTTTTGCCACAGCTGATTCTGATTGGGGTCGGTGAGTGAATTTTTGGCAAACCGTTGACTTCCGTAACGCCGCAGTAAAACCGTTCATCAAAATGGAGATGGCATTAAATCACTTTCAAATTTTTCGATCTTATAACTATGCAGCCTATACAAAATCAAATTCCAAAATCTGATTATTCAAATTTGAAGATTATATTCTTTTGTTAGGGGATGTAAAACGCACGTAGTGCGCACAAACACAGGTGGTCCATCTAAATTCAAAGTTGAATCATCTTTCGGATAGGATTGAGCTTTAGATTTTTTTTTTTTTTTAATGGTCTCATCGTTATTTTCACTGGATTTTACATCAGCGGGCCGATCATTTACTTCATCGTTAAATCGATCGTTAAAACTGTCTACGAGTGATGCTATTGGTCGAAAATTGTAAAACTTGGCTGTTGCTATGGTAACCCTCGTTAAGAGTCTCGTTTTATAAAGGCTATTTATGAGTAACCTTTTAAAAACGGACACTATAACGATGGTTACCATAGCAACGGCTAAGTTTTACAATATTCGACCAATAGAATCACTCCTACACAGTCTTACCGATCGGTTTAACGATGAAGTAAATGATCGGCCCGCAGAATTGATAATCCATTTGCCTGCATCAAAACCTTGCAAAAGCTCCATGTAAGCATCGGAAATTATCTTGAGTATTTGATCCACAATCGCCTCCCACCTTTTCAAGAAGGATTCGTTGACGGATTGACATTGACGTTCAAAATGAATACGAAGCGTCGCCGTCGCGTCGTATGTCATCATCTCCTTTTGTCGCGGGCTCGTCCGCACGTGATGTGCCTATGCGTGCTCGCTGATGCGCTGCGTTAACGCAGGGCGTTTGCGTCGCAACGCGCGGCTGAGAAGAAGTTTAGTTCGGTGACCGTTTTGGAATGATCGATTCCGTTAAAGCCGCACTTGACTGAAAAGAACACTGAACCCATAGCGCACAGATCTTACCTCCCTAAGCTGCGCCGCGTTCCGGGCTAAAGCTGGAGCTGTAGATGAATCGTTCATTTATGGACTCCAATTACACTGATTGATCGATCGAGTCTTATAGAGCATCGATTATTTTTTTACCATACTGACAACTCCCCCCCTCTTCCTCCCCCCCTCTTCCTCCCCCCCTCTCCCCCCGCTCTCTCTCCCCAAGAGTTTTCTCTCGTTAACTAGAACCCAACAGACGAAATGGAATATAGAAATAGAAGAAAGAGTCAAAGAGAGTTAAATCCATGTCTTCCCGATTTACTGACAAACTTTGTCGTTGCAAATTCCTGAAATCGAATTTTAAATGTTCCTCTGAGGAGCCCGTGGAGAAAAATTGGAGACTGTTTTCAGTGGCGTAGCGTGATATTTGGCAACGTTGCAGTTTGTCCCTTTAAACCTAGAGTCCCTATATACTATGAGAGTTGCGCCATTGCTGAATCCATTTCTGATTGGCTCTCAGATTTAGGCTGTAAGAAAGCTCCAAGAGACAAATGCAAATGGCGGAGGGTTTGTTTACTTTTCGCGTACTCGCTTTCATTACACATTTGAAGTAACAGTGACCGCGGTAATTTTTGTTAATTTTTCCTCTGCTTGAATGTTATTATGGAGAACATTATCTCTTTCAATAACGACCGTTATTGTCGAGAATCAGAACCTAACCTACAAGAGATAGCGAAATAGTGGCAACAGCGCAGAGGCAAATTGCCATCCGCCATTTTGAATTTGCCTCTTGGGGGCTCCAGTGATCCGCTTCTTCTTCTTCATTTTGAGAGTCTTGTCGCAACTCTCATAGTATATAGGGACTCTATTTAAACCCAGGAAAAATATCGAACTATCGGGTGTTCGGTGAACACCTCCGCATTCGACTTCTTATACAAGAGTTTCAGCGGACACATTACACCGTTGCAAAATTTTACGCTACGCCACTGACTATTTTAGACATTGATCGAAAATATACAAAATTTCAGACTCATGCAACTGTTCCTATTCATTACACTTTAAACCGTTGTCATTCAGTTCATTTTACGGCTTTGGTGTGAACAATGAACGAATCGTTTTCGGAACGACTTTTCTCGGACCCCTGGTTCAAGCCGTATTGCCAGTACCCGTCATTAGTATGGTCGTCACGTCTGGAAGACGTCCATCTCCCGCGACGCGACGTTTCGCGTGCTAGAGTTGACGTCGCTCCTCATAACACTTTTGCCAACCTCAGAGCGAAAATCCTCATTTTCCCCATTTGACTCAATCAAAACAATAATGTTTTTTACTCCTTAGCTGGCAACGCTGCTTAGTACTCTCAGTCGAGTCTCATCTCAATTTTGACTTACAGTGTAAAATATACTGAGCGACTTGATGTATTCAGTATTCTAGCAGGATCACTTCAACGACACGAGTTTGCCTTTGATTCGGTCCCCTTCACTCTCTTGTAATGCGCTCGCATTGTTCGGGATCTGCAGCCACCAGTCACTGGCCACCACCGGGGATTGGTTTAGGCGCCTTAGGTTAGGTTTATTGACGGTGACCGATGGATATAAATCGCTGTCAAGGTGAATCGACGGTGGAATTCGAGAATGTATTGCATAACGATCGATTTATGACGGAATCAATTTTTGGATCGATAAATTAGAGGGGAGAGAAGATAAAGAAGGCAAATCTTATGTTATTGCGAGGAAGGCTGCTTCCTTTTAAACACAAAAATCACTGGTGTTTTTACTAAAAATCTTATTCTTCGACTGAATCGATTGAATGGGTCTAATGCGTACTTTTGCTACTACAACATGACAATATGAATGGGGGCATCAAGATGCAGATTTTAAATAAAATCTGCATTTTATTCTGCTCAATTGAGACAATCAATGTTAAACATTTTTCAAAATGAAATTCTGACGGTCAAATTGTAAACAACGCAAAGAAATATCATCAAATGAAACATGTGTAAAATATCAACAGCTAGCGGTTGAGTTTAACTGCACATACTTTGAGAAACGAAAATTAATTGCCGTGGTCAGTAATACATACTCGTTTTTGAAGATAGTTGACATATTTCGTAGCATCTTGAATTTCCTTTGACGTATTAGTTGAAATTACTTTGATCTTAGAAAAGTGAAAAACTGAGAACGAAATGGAAACGACCGTTGCTTTGAGGCTTTGACACTTCTTGCTTGTTGTCGTCGTTGTAGTTGTTCCTTGTCAAAGATTACAATCTTTGTTTTTAAAAGCGCATGGTGGAAGTCCACCGAGCGAGGAAGCATAAAACGCCTTCAATCAGAATGGATGCAACTTTGCGAACTGAGGCACCGATCTAAAACAGTTGTCAAGTACTACACTGCCCCGCAAAAAAACCGGCGCACCTGGCGCGCTGGATCATTCCGCTCGAAAATGCGAAAAAATTACAAAATTTAAAATCGTCATAACTTTTGAACTACGAGAGCTAAAAATATTTCAAGGCCAGTGTCGGATTTCTCATACTCTCTAGTTTTTTATACATAAGCTTAAATTTTCTTTTGGTCATTTTTCCGCCCGTATAAAGAGTTTTTCCAAACTCTCGCGAAAACTGTTTTTGTGGAGCACATCTGTAAAAAGTTACTCAAACTTCTCACATCTCTTTGGGATAAAGTAGCATAGATAGACAAAATCTGAGACATGCATCAGATTTCTCAGAGTCAGGGCTATCGACCTAGTTACCTCAATTTTGTCTACAAAATTTTTTTAAGGTTGGAAAATGCACTTTTCCGAGACCATGTAAAAACCGCTTCTGAACACACAGTTTACACTTGCGAAAATATGTTAAAAGTTCAAATCGTCATAACTTTTGAACTAAAAAAGCTAAGAATATTTCAAGGCCAGAGGCGGATTTCTCATACTCTCTAGTTTTTATGCACAAGCTCAAATTTTCTTTCCATCATTTTTACGCCCGGATGAAGAGTTTTTCCAAACCCTCGCGAAAACTGTATTTTTGGAGCACATCTCTAAAAAGTACTCAAACTTTCCACATCTCTTCGGGCAAAAGTAGCATAGATAGACAAAATCTGAGACATGCATCAGATTCCTCAGAGTCAGGGCTATCGACCTAGTTACCTCAATTTTGTCTACAAAATTTTTTTAAGGTCGAAAAATGCACTTTTCCGAGACCATGTAAAAACCGCTTCTGAACACACAGTTTACACATCCCGCTCAAACATGCGAAAATATGCTAAAAGTTCAAATCATCATAACTTTTGAACTAAGAAAGCTAAGAATATTTCAAGGCCAGGGTCGGATTCCTCGTACTCTTTAGTTTTTTTTGCATAAGCTTAAATTTTCTTTCCGTCATTTTTACGCCTTGATGAAGAGTTTTTCCAAACCCTCGCGAAAACTGTTTTTTTGGAGAACATTTCTAAAAAGTTACTCAAACTTCTCACACCTCTTTGGCCAAAAATAGCATAGATAGACTAAATCTAAATCCTGCATCAGATTCCTCAGAGTCAGAGCTATCGACATGGTTACCTCAATTTTGTCTTAAAACATTTTTTACGGTCGGAAAATGCACTTTTCCGAGACCATGTAAAGACCGCTTCTGAACATTATTAGAAATGTGGCGAGCGTTTAGAAAAACTCTTCGCGCGGGCATAAAAATGACCGAATAAAAATTTGAGCTACTGAATAAAAAACCGGAGAGTATGAGAAATCCGACCTTGGCTCTGGAATATTTTTAACTCTTTTCGTTCAAAAGTTATGACGATTTAAACTTTTATCATCTTTTCGCATGTTCGAGCGGATGTGTAAACTGTGTGTTCAGAAGCGGTTTTTACATGGTCTCGGAAAAGTGCATTTTCCGACCTTAAAAAAATTTTGTAGACAAAATTGAGGTAACCAAGTCGATAGCCCTGACTCTGAGAAATCTGATGCATGTCTCAGATTTTGTCTATCAATGCTCCTTTTGCCCGAAAAGATGTGGAAAGTTTGAGTACTTTTTAGAGATGTGCTCCAAAAATACAGTTTTCGCGAGGGTTTGGAAAAACTCTTCATCAGGGCGTAAAAATGACGGAAAGAAAATTTAAGCTTATGCATAAAAAACTAGAGAGTATGAGGAATCCGACTCTGGCCTTGAAATATTCTTAGCTTTTTTAGTTCAAAAGTTATGACGATTTGAACTTTTAACATATTTTCGTAAGGGTAAACTGTGTGTTCAGAAGCGGTTTTTACATGGTCTCGGAAAAGTGCATTTTCCAACCTTAAAAAAATTTTGTAGACAAAATTGAGGTAACTAGGTCGATAGCCCTGACTTTGGGGAATCTGATGCATGTCTCAGATTTTGTCTATCTATGCTACTTTATCCCAAAGAGATGTGAGAAGTTTGAGTAACTTTTTACAGATGTGCTCCAAAAAACAGTTTTCGCGAGGGTTTGGAAAAACTCTTCATACGGGCGGAAAAATGACCAAAAGAAAATTTAAGCTTATGGATAAAAAACTAGAAAGTATGAGGAATCCGACACTGGCCTTGAAATGTTTTTAGCTCTCGTAGTTCAAAAGTTATAACGATCTTAAATTTTGTAATTTTTTCACATTTTCGAGCGGAATGATCCAGCGTGCCAGGTGCGCCGGTTTTTTTGCGGGGCAGTGTATAATTTTTTTTTTTTTTTTTTTTTTTTTTTTTTTTTTTTTTTTTTTTTTTTAAATAAGGAACAATTCGGCTGAGATGGTTTACAACACATACAATGAAGAAAAAGGCGATGAACGGTGGCAATTTTTTACGTTTGAAAATAACAAAATAATAAAGAAATACATCGCTCAAAGTTTTACCTTCACTAAATTCGCCGTTGATGGATTGTGTTGATTATGAAAAATGATTAACACTTGCCTTGTTGGGTGCCCACTTGGACGGGACTTGCCGTTCCCATCACATCATATCTTGGAGTAGATGCATTGGAAAGGCTTTTTGCGACAGACCTAATTACCTGACTTGCCGTCTGCTTGCACCTGAAAAGGTTTTTGTTGGGATATATTTTACACAGTTTCATTCTATTTCATTGTCAATAAACGAGCTGAACTGTGGGCACTTGCGGAAGAATGCATAGCGCCTTCAGTTATTGATGTAGGCAAAAACAGGTGTCAAGGAGTGGGCATAAATTATCTACCCGCCTAGTTTAAATAAACGCGCGGTGATTTAATTTTCTAGCTTGAAACTGTGAGGGTAAATAGCAAATTAGCAACCCCGTGGAGTTTGAAGATAAGTAACTTTAGCTAGCTGAGGTTTGGTACAGGTTTAATGTGTTATGATTAGCCACTGCCTCGGGTTGGTAGCTTGGTAACTACCTCTCATTAGAACCTGATACAGATTTGAGTTGTTTGAGGCGCACTTTAATCTCGCAGATTCCACAAAACAACAGTCATAACACTTCTCTGATTCAGCCTGGTGTTGAATGGTGACGTTTGATAAACACAGGGGAAATAGAGTGAAGAGGAGGGTGTATCACTGTTCAGTGTTCACCATTTAACACAAGGCTAAATGAATACGTAAGATTATTATAGTGTGCCTCTGCTGCAGCCGCGAGTGATTCGTCTCTATTTGTCTGGTATTTCTACAAATCGAAGAGCGGCAATCAAGATGGATATAAAATCGAATTTTGTGGATGAATTTTTTAATCCAGCTCCGGATCATTGTTATCTCGATCACTATCATCGTATCGTAACTATCTTTGAATCTAAAATTAATTTTTTTTCGCTTTAATGCTCAATCAGTCAATCACCCGATTACTCAAATAAAAAAATTAACGGCCAGACACAAAACCACAATAACGCGGAGGAAAAAGTTTAAAAGCAAGTTCAGAACGGGTTACTTAGTGGCAATTTAAATCCTTTACAGTCAATCCGTTGTATTTGAAAACTTTCGGACACATCTCATCGAAACAAATTTTTATGTGCTGATTAGTGAACTGTGGTGTTATGAATACAAATTATGCCGTTACGATTACAAATAAACGAGAAAGCTCCTCCGCGGCTCGTATCGCCTCCGGCAAGCGTTGTCAGATTGCATGATTAAAATGTGTTTTATTTACATTGAGTTCAATGGGAAAAGTGGCGATTTCTTTGATATCGTCTGACAACTGTGCCTGTAGCTTGATGCCCTCTTTTTGCATCATTTTCGAATCAAGTTGTTTCAATCAAGTCGTTCGACATTGAAAATCAGCGATAGGCGGTAATCAGATCGTTCAATGAAGAATTCTTAATTAAGTATTCACAGTGAGTGTTTCGGAGGAAAGAGAACGGACACAGACCGTGTTTGTTCGAAACCCACGATTCGATGGTGACTTGATTATTGTGAGGTTGAAATCAATCGATATCATATCGATTGAAATGAAAAATCTGGGGGCTTTTGCAGGACGGTTGTTGTTTGCAACATCGGTTTTCGTATTCTATCCATTTGGACCCGTGCGAAAGTATCGATTTCGATCGATTTTTTTCGAACTAAATGAAAAATCCATGGGCTCCCGCAGAACTGTCTGGTCCTTGTTTGAAACGTCTATTTTGTGTAGTTCTGTGGTGGCATGACATGAATCTATGTTTGTATTCATCCGACTTGAGCCTATGCAAAATAAAATTATCGATTTCGATAAATTTTCTATCGAATGAAATGAAAAATTTATGGGCTCCAGCTGGCTGAACCTTGAAATTCACGACTTTTGCATAAATGATAAGAATGGAAATCGATGATTGGTGGAGACGAGTCAGGTGGTTGCCAAGTTTAATCAAAATAAGTAATTTATCGAATTGGTTATCAGACCCGATAACCAATTAGATAAATTCTGTATTTTTATTAGATTAGGCAACCACGTGACTTTTCTCCACCAATCACCGTCTTCCATTCTCATACAGTCGATCCAAAAGTCAGGAATTTAGAGGATCGGCCCGCCGGAGGAAAGTCCGATTGTTTGTGACGTCTGTTAAGGGCTGATTCAGTGGTGGCACATGAAAAATCCCCAGAAGCGCGATCTCTCTCTTCTAGTGTTATTTTCAAATCAAGACGTACGCACTCGGAATATTTTCTCTCCTAGATCTCTGATATATTAGAGCTGTGTTGTGCTCTCAGATCTACTACGCTAAAGAAAGTTTCGGTATCTAAATGTAAACTGTGTTGCTCAGGTGACGTTGGTTCGGTAACAACTCCTACAAAAACCCACCCACGTGAATCAAGCTGAGTCGTTCATTTTCGCAAACTATTTATCTGGAGGTGTCATTTAAACGTTTATATTTGGTTAGTGTTGCCAATTCTATTCAAGCCCCCAGATTCACTTTCATGGTTTTATAATTTGGAGTTAAGAAGATTACGAACAATTTTATGGGAGTATTATAGGGGGAGGGGGGGGGGTCAATCCCAAGTCGTCGCATTTTTTAATTTGGGGGAGGGGGAACGAGGAAAAACTGTTGTTCCAGCGAGACTGCACCGGTAGAAATTATGAAAGTGTTACAAAGTCGTCAGAACTTAATTTTTGTATGGTCACTCTAATCTGGATACAAACTGGTAATTTACTGGGTTTTATCATCTTTAGTCACCCTTAATGTCATTCCGTGATTCATCTGTAGGTGGAATTTTTGGTAGGTATTCATCATCGCAGTCCTTGAATCGACGGAAAACTACAATCACTTTAGGATCTCGGCGATTTCTGCGACAATCTCCCCGGAATGCGGATAAACCATCTTTTTTTGCAGAATCAATTTCCTTTATTCGTTGTCAAACGTTGTCAACTAGCGGCCCGGCCCCATATATTGGAATGTCATACGGGGTGACTCGACGGTTTTGTTTATGTTAACTACCTTTGAGAATAATTTGAAAGTAGATCTTGGTTTGTGCCGATTTTTATGAACATGTTTTCATCGTTCCTAGCAGAACTTATTTGAGATAGATCTGATTTCTAAATGATTCTATCACAATCATTGAATCTCGTCTTTGGCCTGTTGTCTGGTTTGATTCTCACAACGCACATTATTTCAGACTTGATATAAAAACTTTGAGGGGGAAACGAGAGCAAGGGAGGTCGCTTGCACCTCAAAGTGGTCAAGGAACAGTGGCGTAACCAGGAATTTTTCGAAGGGGGGTCTCAGGGTCTGGAAAGTGTCAAGAGGGGCCCGAGGAGGCCAAAAGCCGTCAAAGGTCAACATCTTCTGTAATTTCTCTGAAAACGTAAGAAAATTACCTTTTTTCAGTGCACAGTTCGATGTAAAGTAGGGGGGAGGGTGTCCAGAAGTCCAGGCCCCCTGAGCAACCCCCCTCCCACCACTAGGGCTACGCCACTGGTGAGGAAGAAGGGTTGCTGGTTGTTGGTTGAGCTTCCTTCTCGTAATATCAGTCGAAAAAGTCCATGCACCCGTTTTTCAACCGGATCGGAAACCCCAAGCCTGATGGACCCGAATCAGTTTCGTGCCGGACTAATCGTGAGGCAGGGGTTTGCACTGTGCTTCGATACAATCAACTCAAGGTCCAAAGATGAAACCATCTAGGCCTCTCAGCAGTGGCGGCTCGTGCAATCTGGCAACCGTGCACTTTTGCCATTTAAACGTATGCAAAAAGATCGATACTAGGTAAGTACTAGGTAGGTACTAGGTAGTAATCGATTATTTTACACAGTTTTAAATGGAGGAAATCCATTGTTGCCACATTGCACGAGCCGCCGCTGCCTCTCAGTGTGTTTCATTGGACCCAATTTCCTTTCATTTCAAGCAAAAATTGTAGCAAGCAACGTTGGCGGACGCTGCTGAAGTCACGACCCTTTATGTGTATAACGTATTGAAGCAGAGTGCGTATCCATGCTATCATGTATACCCACGTCTGGCTTTGAACCAAGTCGGGGCAATCTGGCTTTAAATCCAGTTGAAAAAGAGGTGCAAGGACTATTTTGACTGACAGAACTATTAGTCCAAAAAGTCCTTGCTTTCTTTTCTCGAAAATTCCCGTGCAAGATGGACCCAACTCGGTTCAAAGCCGGACGGAGATATGCATGTAATGCCAGAGTTGCGCAGTACGCACTCTGTTACCATACGCAGTGGAATAAAGGTCCGACGATGGAATAATGGGTCGTAATCTCAGCGTCCACCAACGTTGCTCGCTCAAATTTTCGCTTGAAAGGAAAGGAGGATGGGTCTAATGAAATTCACCGAGAGGCTGAGAAGCACTGAGGGTTTCATCATTGGACTTGTGTTTCGTTATGTTTTCTGTTTAACATGTATTAAAGCGTAGTGCCTACACCTGCCAAACGACTCAAAACCAAGTCGGGTGCATCTGGCAAGGAAATTTCCGATCCGGTTGAAAAACAGTTGCAATGACGTTTTCTATGGATAGCTAGCAAGCACATTGGGAACATAGTTACGCAATAGTCGGAGGAAAACGGCACGCAAGTAAGTATTGTATGTTTGTGCCCTGTATAGTAAGTGTCATTAGCGGTATAATGCAGGCTGTAAGACTCAATCAGCAAGCTTTAACGGAGGATGGATGGGACGAGACTAGCATCTGATCGGTCGAGATGTAATAAGTTTGAAGGATTTAAGGTTAGATTAAAGTTGCGCTTACGGTCGCACGAACGTCGAATGTCACTTGCCTTTTTACCCCGTGCCGATGCCGCGCGCCCATTTGTATTGTCGGTGCAATGAATTATGAACATCAAGGATCGTTGCGTAGAGTCCTCCGTTCGCGTGATTCTTAACTACTGTTAATCACTAATCAGCGGCTATAGAGTTACGAGCGGCGGGCGGGTTGCGCACTGGCTACTGCGCACGGTGGATCAAAACCTGCGACAAGTTATAAATTAATCTAGAGTGACATGACATTATCAATATTCAATACCAGCTCTCAGAAAAAGCCAGGAAAACACGAAAATGAAGAGAGCGAATGGGCAAAATTCTAGAGAGATCTCACGTCACGAACGAACACAAATCAAAACTAACTATCTCCTTTATCGTCAACAACAACACCTTTAGAGTGCAGGTTTGTCAGAATGAAGACTGAATAAAAGTCGTTACCAGGAGCCCCGAATCGTGAAGGCGAATTTATCTCAATTTTGTAGAATTTGTCTCTTTTGACACATTCGTCAGAATTTCTCGACGGACCCACGCATTTTATTTCAAACACAATTTCGTCAACGAATCCGTGCAATTTAGGTAACGCAATCAGCAAACTCTGCTTCCTCCGGCGGCACGCCACAGCGTCTTGGTCCCTGACTGACAAGTGACAGTGGCGTCGCGTGCCATCTGGCAGCAATGCAACTGCTCCATTCAAACTCATTAAATATATCGAATTTTCCTTGTGCACTGTGCACCCCCTGAATTCGATCTTTTACATGAGTTTAAATGGATAGAATACATTGTTGCCAAATTGAACGTGACGCCACTGCTGACAGACGACCTCAGTCAGTCACATGATACCAGTCATGAATCTGATCTGATTGGATGACTCCATGGAGAATTCAGCGTAGGTAAGCTGGCCGGTTTCACTCTTTTGGATTATAAGAGTCCAAATAGCGGGAAGCGATTAATCCCAATGGTTTGAATGGCGTCACGCGACCACGTAACCGAGATTTTGAGTCTTTCGGTCTAAAACGGAGGACTTGAACGATACCAAATCTTATTTACATAGTCACGTGACGCTGTTTAAACCAATGGGATAAATCAATTTCCGCTTTCTCGTTTCTGGTCGTCCTATAGAGCGGTATCGGCCCGCAGCGCAGGGCAGAGAAGACAGATATGATGTACTGTTACACGGAAGGGGGAGTCTCCAGAGATTACTAAGCCTAAGAGATATGGCATAACGATTCTAAAGTGTTGTTCGACTCCTACGAAGTATGCAATGTGGCGTACGCTGGTGACCTAAACATTGTTACTACTGTTGTTGTTTGAAATGAGGTTTGACAGCAACGCCACTAACTAAATTAATAAGATTAAAAAAGTGTTTGGGAAGTTTAATGAGCTCTGAGTTTATTTTGAACGTGAATCTGAAATTTTAAGTCACTTTAATCATCCCATCGGCCATTAAATGACAAATATTTATATGCGACGGAGAATCTAACCTCATTTCCAACAACATGAATAACAACAATGTTTACGGTCACCAGCGTACTGCACGTTGTATCACGGCCATTCTGCAGGCGTTTTTTACGGAACCCGGCCAACGGTTTTTTAACACGGCGGAGATAGGAAGTGCCATATCTCTTAGGCTTATTAATCTCTGGGAGTCTCCCATGTTACAACTTTAGCGCATATCTGTTCTTACACCACTGGAAGCCGAAGCCGGTAAGTGTAATTGCGGTGCATGCGGCGCAGTGCAATTTATATGGAACACCCTGTGCGCATGCAGTGAGTGATGCGGATCGAAAATGATGAATGGGATGATCGTATTACGAGTTACGACTCGAGAGCTGCTGCAGTGCCATTTGATGCCTATTTTCGCCAACATGAAAACTGTGATCGGTCATTAACAATATCCTCGACTTGCAGCTATGATCCTTTGATCCACCCCGTGCATTCTAATGGTGTAATTTACGTCCCCCCCCGACCCCCTTTGCAGTCTTTTCTATTCCTTTTGAAGTTACTCCCCCTCTCGTAGTGGTTGGCCTGTGCAACATCATTATCACCATCAAGAAGTCTCGATGACCATAACCACTAACCAGTGCCGCGCATCGACTGCTTAAACTCGACCGGTAATGTTCGTTAGCTGAGGTTTCATTGGGGGGGGGGGGGCATGAATTTTGAACCCGTCTCGGATTTGAAACAAAAATACGGCATTGATCAGGGTTGCGCTGTTTTTCGGATCTTTAGTACACGGAAAAAAAAGATTAGTGAAAATAACCACACGGATACCTGATTTTGTCACCTGCTAGATGTTATGGTAAACTTGACCAGAAGTATGGTATACATTTACCGATACTCTGAGTAAATACGACATGCAATCAGGTAACATCACCTAGTACCTAGTCAAATCATAGTATACTTCTGGTTAACATTACCATAACATTTAGCAGGTGCCAAAATCAGGTATCCGTATGGTTATTTTCACCGTAGCTTTTTTTCCGAGTAGACTTTTTTAATACATCGACTATTCCACCCCACCGGCCGGATGACGAAAATACTACACAGTCCAGCAGGCTGAATTTTGAAATTATTGGGTAAGACAAGAACTGTCGACTGGCTGAATGGAAGGGGGGGGGGTAAATATTGGTCCATTCATAGTTTTCATAGAAAAGTAAAGCTCTGTGACCACGTACCCCTCCGCTACGTTCGATAAGCAAAATTCTTGCTAAGCAGACAAGCAGCCTTTAGCTTATCGAGTGTATCCGAGGGATACTTGCTTACAGAGGGACCAATAGGAACCCTCCATTCAACTATTGTACTAGTCTTATCGAATGAGTTTTAAGATTAGCTTGCAGGTCAGCAGCATGACTATAGCCTGGCACTTTAACGTTTGAAGTGACCCTATTAATTGTTTGCGACAGATCCATTCGTTCGTGAAATTATGGCATTGACTTTGCATGTTTCTATTCCGAAGGCTTCTGCTCAGAGACGATGTCTTGGATTGAAGACAGCTGATCTCAGCTCAAATAATAGGTGATTTTAATAAAACCCATGATTAAATAAAATATAGCTCTAAAAATGATGGACCTAGACAACAAGTACCCTCGAGCTTAGAAAAAATATATATTTATGTTTATTAAATAAAAAAGAAGGAAATTTAAGAGTGAATAGGTTTTGCAGGGTTTGGCTCTGCCAGCCTCAAACGGGACCCATAATCTCTGAAATCAAGGTAGCTCGCATTCCAGCTCAATTCAAGGTTCACAAGTTTTAATTGAACCCATCAACCTATGGGCTCAGTACGATACCGATTTAGAAATGACGAGCCCTGACTATAATTATCCTTGATCTCAACGCTGATATGACTCTTGATTTGTGTCCACCGTATCCGTAGGAACCAGAGCGAGTTTAAAACTGGACTTTATTTTCAAAATAATAGTTGCTGACAATTTGACTGTCGAAAGGCCGCTGCCCAAAGTTGCCACATTTATGCGTGAATTTAACGGAATTTCGTCCTTATGGTTCCAGGTATCTGACAGCTGAGCATTTTTTTATTGTCAGTCTGCTCGACTGATACAGTGGCGTCGCGCATTGGTCCAAAACATGAGTTTTTCCGGACTTGAAAAACTTTGATTTTTTGCTTCAGAAACGTTTTAAAGTCGTTATTTTCTGTCTAAAAACCATGTTATCTAAATCATTTTAAGCTGTGAAATGATTTACTGAACTCAGTTTTTATTTATCTTTCCATTAATGGGTCTGTTGCACACTTCGGCTACAACGTTTTAAAGTATCAATTCCTATGTAAAAACCGAGAAAATAACAATGGCAGCATTAGAAAACACTAAAATTCAGTAATAAACTCACAAATTGCGAAAAACACTAGACACTATTCACCCCTGTATCTTTCCACCACGAGCACGATATTTCCCGAAATTAGCGCGGCACATTCAAATAATCACGGCTGACTGTCATCACAGCTGACTTCATAGAAACAAATAAACAGTTAACACTGACGGCGTCTATTCTTATTCTTACGTTTCAATATACTCAATTCCTCACAATAGGTTGTGAAAGGTACGGAGACCGATATTTGTGTCGAAAACTTATCAAAATGAAACAATAACTCACAGGAGATCCAAGGATGATTCCAACTTCGATCATCATGCTTGGAACTCCTGTGTGTTATTGTTTCATTTTGATAAGTTTTCGACACAAATATCGGTCTCCGTACCTTTCACAACCTTTTGTGAGGAATTGAGTATATTGAAACGTAAGAATACGAACAGACGCCGTCAGTGTTTACTGTTTATTTGTTTATGAAGTCAGCTGTGATGACAGTCAGCCGTGATTATTTGAATGTGCCGCGCTTATTTCGGGAAATATCGTGCTCGTGGTGGAAAGATACAGGGGTGAATAGTGTCTAGTGTTTTTCGCAATTTGTGAGTTTAATACTGAATTTTAGTGTTTTCTGATGCTGCCATTGTTATTTTCTCAGCTTTTTACATAAGAATTGATACTTTAAAACGCTGTAGCCGAAGTGTGCAACAGACCCATTGCTCATTGTCTTGATTTTTGTCCATGAATAAAATGTCCGGGAAATTCCATACTTCGTCCCATTGTGCGTCGCGTGCAAGTTGGACAAATTGTATTTGGTTCAAGCAAATGAGACATCGAATGGGAAAAAATGATTATAAATACCGTGTCTTAGTCGCATGTAGTGACTATAATAGTTTCTCCATTGAGCAGCTGACAAAAGCTATTTCAGAAAGATGTTAGATTATATTCTACTACTTAGTGTTCGCAAAAAGAAATACCTACCCATTAGAAATATTTCTATATTGGACCCGCACACTTTTTTCTTGCCCCTCTTGCCTTCCCAAGGGTACATTTTAAGAAAGTGGTCGGACCGTATCATGGCCTATAACGCAGGCCTGTGTGCGACTGACAATTTGCGTCACTTTTAATGTAGGAGTGATATGGAGGACACGACCGAGACCCGACAAGATCGAATAAAAATGTAACTTACAAGGGGAGGCTCAGAAGTCGCCGCCTTCGATTTTGAAAACAATTCCACGAAAATGTAGCTAAAGTAAAACTATCAGACCCATGTTTTTCACTTTTTGCCAATGGGCTTTCCTAAAGCGTCAGGAATTTTTTGAAAGTTGCCGAAATTCACGTAAAAAACCCGAGCGGAGAGCGTTCCGAATATTTACGTGAATTTCGGCAACTTTCAAAAAATTCCTGATGCTTTAGGAAGGCCCATTGGCAAAAAGTGATAAACACGGGTCTAATAGTTTTACTTTAGCTACATTTTCGTGCAATTGTTTTCAAAATCAGAGGCGGCGACTTCTCAGCCTCCCCTTGTTAGTCCTTTTCAACTCCATAGCGATGAAATAGGCGGGCGATGGGATAGAAAAAACAGCAAGCAGTGGCTTGTGCAGTATAGCATTTAGCGGGAAATTCAAACAACTTACTTTGAGTTAAAAGGGAAAAAATGCTTGTACTTATATGCAAAACGGCAGCTCTGCGCGTATGGGCACCTAACCCAAGGTTATAGATTAAAGAGGTATGCTCATCTGACTTCGCGCCTCAAAGGCAGTAGCGCGAAGTTCGAAATCCAGATCCAAGATGGCCGACAAAAGCAGAAAACATTGTATACTCTTTCCAGAAAACATCGGGCTATGTTCTGCTTTTCTGGAGAGGGAGCCCAATGTTTTCTGGAAAGAGTATACAAGGTTTTCTGCTTTTGTCGGCCATCTTGGATCTGGATTTTGAACTTCGCGCTACTGACTTTGAGGCGCGAAGTCAGATGAGCATACCTCTTTAATCTATAACCTTGCACCTAACCTGTGAAACAGGTTGAACTATTGGGAGTCAATGAGTCATATTGCACTCCGTCGGATCAATATTTTACTTGGGATTAAATAGACGATGCTATACGTTGCCAGACTAGACGGAACATTGTATATTGTCCATTTCAACCCGTGGCTCAGGACGAATTACTAAATGTTCATTACTTCATACCTTCCATTGGCGGATCCTGCTCCCGCGAACGGGGGGGGGCGAACTAAGGATTTTCGCCCTCGGTTACCCCATTTTTATTTTTCTTCCCTTCTTATACCCCCTTCATTTCCCTCTCCCAATTTTTCGGTCTAACAGGGGGGGGGGGGCGATCGCCCCCTCCCCCTGTATCCGCCAATGCATACTACACTCCCTCGAATCGATATTTTCAATGGGTTTAAATGGAAGAGATGCAACGTTGCCAGAGGAGACGAGTTGCCACTGGGACTGAACTGCGTTGAAGTCACCGGTGGAACCACCGTTGATTTTGGGAATCCCGTCGAAGTCACGCAAGACGGCAACGTAGGTCACTGCGTCATCTCATCGTGCCGTGCCGTCGAGATGCTACATTGCGTCGCCATATTGCGTCATCTCTTCTCCTGGATCGCGTACGCGCGCGAAGATCGGCGAGAAAGCCTACAGAATTGGAGATATTTAAAATTTTCACCTTGATCTCGGTCGACCGAGACACTAGCACCCAACTCGCCGTTAACTATAGACAGATAGCCTATACCGTTTTGCGCGTATTAAGATGACTAACCTTGCTACCTTGTTTCAAATACAGCGATAAAATTAAAACTGACCTACCTACTGACCGAGGTTTTTGAGGAGAGGAGACAGGACAGGAGGCACTTCTGACTGCATATAGCTTTGCCGTGCCGCATGCTGACGAGACTGCCACCTGCAGCGGCCTGCCTGATATACGCCGCACTATGGTCCAGAAGTCCGATTTAGGAAGACATCAGTTTGCATTAAAATCGTCCAATATCTTGAAAACGGCTCATCTGACACCAAAACTGGTTATTACAAAAAAGATAGAACGTAAACCGTTTCAACTTTTTTGTGATAACCATTTTTGATGTCAGATGAGCCGTTTTCAAGATATTGGACGATTTTAATGCAAACTGATGTCTTCCTAAATCGGACTTCTGGACCATAGTGCGCCGTGCGCCGTGGATTTATGAGTTATGGCTCCCCGCGACCGCATGGTCCAACTCTCACGCTGATCTACATTCCTCGGTAGATTATGGATTTGGACGCTTGAAACCAGAATTTCGCTTCGGGCAAGAATTTTAATAAATACTTCATATGACTAATGCGGCGGGCAACATTGACAGCGATGAACGAAGAAGCTATAATAACCGCCAATTTTGTTTTTGTTGTAAATTTTTCGTATTTTTGTTTTTTTGTGGTTCGGACCGGGGAGGAATTTCAGGATGAATGTTCTGCGAAAAGCATACTTTACTGTACGGTTCGAGTGAAGATTAGAGGTTCGGGACTTTCGGGGGACATCTAGCGCTGGAGTCGACAAAACCATTTCTTGCTAATCAGAAGCGTTGTTTATTGTTATCTCCTACCGTTGATCCATTCTTTCGCCCCCCCCCCCCCACCGCTTTGCAAGAGGTGGTGGGTCACAAATGTCGAGGTTTGGCTGCTGCATCGGTGTCATTCATCCTTGCCGAACAAACAGTTCGGGCGCAGAAATAAAAAAATGCACAGCCATTTTCGTTTGGATAAAAATTCTCACCCGAACCGAATAATACAATATGCTTGCGGTGTAATCATCTTTCTAGCTGAGAGTGACCACGCAATAGTTATCTCGCCCTTGTAAAAATCACGTGCCAACTTTTTTTTTTCTTTTCGGGGACGCAACGATACAACTACCAACGGCTATCCTATGTTGAGAGTTGAGCAAAGATGTTCATTTCATCAGCCAATCAGAACGAAGCATCGAAGTTTTTGTCATCGGTCAACAAGTAACACAGGAGCCGTTGGACGTTGTTTTCTTTTTGTGAGCCTGTTGAATCCGCGAAAATAAATTCGTGCGCCGAGGGATCGGCTAGTGCGTGGTCTCTGTTGTCTCTGATTTCATACACGAACTATGAAAGGGTTCCAGAAATAGGCCGGTCTTTTAATTTTACGCCAAAGCGATACTTAAGACTGTCTATGAGTGATGCTATTGATAGAACATTGTGAGACTTGGCCGTTGCTATGGTAACCATTTTTAAATTTCCCGTTAGCTTTAGATTTATAAAAGTTACTCACGGGTAGCTGTTAAAAACGGGCAATTTAACGGTAGAACTGTAGTAGCAGTCCAGTCATATAAGGTAAGTGACCCAAAGGTTGCCATACCTATGCTTGGAGCCGATATGCATGTATAAGTCATGAGAGATAAAGAAAACTAAATATGTCAATTTACTATTCAGACAGTTGGCTATCATATGTTAATTTTATTTTTTTAAAATTCGCTTGTTTTTGAGGTTTGTTTTTGCGTTTGAAAAGAAGTAGAGTTTTGACATCGCGCAAAACATGCACCTAAGATGGCCAGCCCTAATATTTTTAACCTAAACACCCCCTTTTAAATTTTATTAATAAGTATTCAGATGTTATTTTATCGTTCGAAAATGGAATCCAGACCCTAGTTACATCAAAAATTATAATGATTATGATGAATTGAAAGTCAAAGGTGGAATCAATTTAAGGACTTAGCTTTTACGATTGATTACTTCCGTGAAAATTAACTGAAGACCTGCGAAAATGGACGTTCCACTGTTCCGCGCCGACTGAATCGCCCGATGCTCTTGATTCTTGGAGTGGGGGAAGCGATAGCATCCTGCTACTCACAATCAGTACTAATAAAGCCATCGATCGTCAATTCGTGTAATTAATTGAAATAAGCTGGGGTAAGCCACTTTAAGAGCCGGGCCACCTTTGGGTCACCTGCCTTAATTCTAAACCAATAGCGTCACTAATAGACAGTCCTAACGATCAGTTTAAAGAAAGTGTAAATGATCGGCCTGCGGAAAGTTTAAAGTTCAATCAGTTAATTGTCCATTTTCTTCGACAATTGGTCGACTTGTTGACAGTATCAGCAATGCCTTGTTTTAGATGAAGAGTCCACGAGTCTAATCTAAGGACGAACTCAAAAATTGACTGCTTCCAAACCAATTGGAATAAAACAATACTAGCTTGATCACTTACTTTTGTTTCGCAAATCTTCTGCGTCAGAAGATTTTCGTGTTTTCATTGAAAGAAACGTACCATGCATAGGTGCCAAAGATTACATAAATCAACCGGCAGGCCTTCACATCTAGCTGTTGACACAATTTGGAACAAGAATACGGAGTTTTGATTTGCGCTTGAAAAGTGACACCCTGTACAGTTCACCAAGCGGAGAGGCTCCGTTACGTTGTACCGTCGCGTCGTATCTACATATGTTCGTCCTTTATAGCTTTTAAAGAGAAATTAGACCTTGGGAATTCATACTTTAATTTATGCACACTATAAACTACCTGTTACCTATGCATAACTCCCGACATAACCATTTAATCAGGAGGTTCGCTGATTGACTCATTATTGCGCCAGTCACTCAACTGTTATTTTGGGAAGTTGTTTTCTTTCAAAGGTATCTTTCAGGTTTTTTATTCAGCTATCTCTTCAGTCTTGAGTGAAGTTTTTCCTATCAACAATGTTTCAGCCCCACATAAAGCGGTACATGTTTAATTATTCTTTTTCTGTTTGGAGAAGGGTAGAGATTGAGGTCATTAAAGGAAGCAGCCGTCTAACGTTAAGTCAAACGTAGGGTTAGAAAGAGAAGGAGTCTGATTATTTTGAGTTATCGTATCGGTTTTGGGTTCGTATTTAATTGTTTCTTCCTAGCAAAGACTTTAACGTTCGCGAAATGTCTCAGAAGCAACCCCCAAAACATTCGAATTTCCTTTGTGCTTAAGCCCGCCTGACAAAATACTAAACGTCCCACTAGCGTTCATAAAAGGTGAAATCCATGTCCATATCTGGTCAAGTCATGAGACGTTATATGGACGTTTAAATTTGAAGACGTAAGACCGTTTAATGGGTTTTAATAAATTGGTGAACGTCTGAAAAAATCCTTTATATCCTTGAGTTTCGTTACTATTATTTCGGGATGTTAATCGAACAGTCACACAATTTCATAACCCTTGGACATTCCGCGGAGCTGCTATTTCAAACGTCTTCATAATGTCCCAAAATATTTTGAGGGAACGTGCACAAATAATGAAAAAAAAATTGCAGTTAAAGGCATGCAGTCATAATGTATTTAAATGAGAAAGCAGTGTGGTTCTAACCACCTATTGTAAAGTTGTCAAAGTGGGATTTTGCCGCTTTACGCTAATCCACGTCGATATAGTTTAAATTCAAAACATGCCATGTAACGGCTCTTTCACTGTCATTCGCAAATGATACGACTTACTGAATATTCCCAGATTATCCAGAGGAAAAGCCGCGAATGGCCGGTCTTCTCTGCGCGAGTCAATGGATTTACAGATAGTTTACAAGAAATCTTTGATCAGCGGGCCGATCATTTACTTCATCGTTAAACCGATCGTTAAAACTTTCTACGAGTGATGCTATTGGTCGAATATTGTAAAACTTAGTCGTTGCTATGGTAACTATCGATATAGTGTCCGTTTTTTAAAGGTTACTCATGAATAGCCTTTATAAAACGAGACTCTTAACGATGGTTACCATAGCAACAGCCAAGTTTTACAATTTTCGACCAATAGCATCACTCGTAGACAGTTTTAACGATCGGTTTAGCGATAAAGTAAATGATCGGCCCGCTGATCTGATCTCCTTAAAAGTAGTTTCGTTTTGGTGGCGCTATGGGCAGATTACGCGGGCGATTACCTTTTGTAAAAGAATCTCATTGATGCGATGCGTCCCTTTCATGTCCATAGTTGCCAAACTGACACAAAATCTCGCCGGATCTCCTTTAATATTCAGTGTAAAATACGATGATGCTCAGTGATATCTGACAACTGTAGGCGTGTCCGCAAGACGAAGTAATGTTACGTGATAATTAGCATCTTTTTCATTCTCAGCAGCGCGATCACACTGATCAGTCAGCGTCAGCCAACCGTAATTACTCACGTCTGGGTCTGACTCGTCACGATGAAATTTGGCCGACCTTGAACTTAACCAGCAGCGTTGCCGCACGCTAGAGTCCCTATATGTAGAGAGTTAAGACAAGAGGGTAGTCAACTTCTGATTGGTCGATGAGTTTTAGGCTCTACGGATGCCGCCATTGGATGCGATTTTGCACTTTTGTTTACAATCGCAGTTGTTTACCAACGGTATTTTGCGGATAAAGAGTTAATTTTCGAGGAATCTGTTAATTTTAATCATGATACGCCTCAAGAATATCTATAAATCCCAAAAGAATCTTTCAAAGCGTAAATAGATGTCGATCCACAAAAGCAGTAAAAGATTACATCGTTAGAAACTCAGCGGCACTGTAATCTTTGCAGTGGACGAAAACACAACAACGGCCCTCAGAATGTAAACAAATGTGCAAAATCGCATCCAATGGCGGCGCCCATGGTTTCACTTGTCTTAACTCTCTACATACAGGGACTCTACCGCACGCCGGGTTTTTGGTGAAAAATAGCATCATGGCCAGAAATCGCTTTCCTTCTCGTTTCCCGTAGAGGAAGCTCCAAATAATGGGGAGGGGGACAATTATTCATCAGACTGTACATGAATTAGTCATTCTTTATTTGTGGTGCAACGGGTAGGTTTGACAACACTGAAGTCTGAAGTGTAGTCGGGAAGTAAGCGCATTTCAATCTTATGCTGGTGTATGAGACAAATTATGATGAATATTCTTTTCGTTTCGTATGAATATTTTGCGGTTTCAAATTGATGAATGATCTTCGGTGTCTAGAGTCCGTGCCAAGTGTAAATCAAAGATGGCAAATATTTATTTATTTATTTATTTATTTATTTATTTATTTTTTTTTTTTTTAAATTTTATTTTTTACTATTGCAAGCACCAGTACATTATTTATGTCAGGAACCACATCCGAAAACTAATAGGCATTCACTGAATGCGGCGATTATGTCAGAATATTTGCTATGGTTTTTTTTTTTTTATTGTTACAGGAACCCAGCCTATTTCTTACATGTGTAAATAGGTCATCGTCATCTAAAGTCGTAAAGTTTTTCTTTGACACCTTGAAGGAATGAATTTTTTCAAGGGTTTTAAAATACAGGGTGTCCCAGACCACCCGTGTAGGTACTTTTTCTCAAAAACGGCTGGGAGTAGAGAGCTGAAACAAAAAAGTCAGATAGGGAATTGACCCCAAAGAATTCAATGAAAATATTTTCAAAGCCCCCCGAGGCCCCCCAGGGGGGTTTTGGGGGGGTTCGAAACACATTTTTCCATTTTTGGCGGGAAAAAGCCTTTAAAAGGTACAAAAATAAGTTCAGATTCTGAAAGAACAACTCATTGCCAACATTTTTACTCCAGTAACTTTTCCCAGAAAACCCCAATTTTTGGGGTTATGGGCCCTTTTGGGGGGAAATTTTCATTCGGCCACTGTGACCACACTATTCAATATTTTTCAAAAAACTGAAATCCATCTAAAAGAAGAGATAAAGACCTTTCGATTGATGTGCCACATAATACCTAAAAGTGAAAAATTAAGGCCCCCGCGTAGATTCCAAAATTAGGGGGTCTTTGGGCCCCTTAACGTAAAAAAAGTCAAATAGCAAGGTATGGCTTGTGATACATCGATCAAAAGCCCTCAAAGAGTAGAATAAAATGACGCAATCCAAAATCGTCTACAATCATTACTTTCAAAATGGCGGCCATTTGAACATTTTGGGTGTTCAAAGGAAAGTCCTGGGAAAGGAGTCCAAAGATGAACGATACATAGATTAAAAGACCTTAAAAAAAGCAAACGAATGGCGCAAACCGCAAATCAAATCGCCTCTTCAATCAAAAGTTATGACCGATTGAAATTTAAGCAGCCTTAAATAGGCCTTATTGAGCCCTTTAAGTTTCAATCGGTCATAACTTTTGATTGAAGAGGCGATTTGATTTGCGGTTTGCGCCATTCGTTTGCTTTTTTTAAGGTCTTTTAATCTATGTATCGTTCATCTTTGGACTCCTTTCCCAGGACTTTCCTTTGAACACCCAAAATGTTCAAATGGCCGCCATTTTGAAAGTAATGATTGTAGACGATTTTGGATTGCGTCATTTTATTCTACTCTTTGAGGGCTTTTGATCGATGTATCACAAGCCATACCTTGCTATTTGACTTTTTTTACGTTAAGGGGCCCAAAGACCCCCTAATTTTGGAATCTACGCGGGGGCCTTAATTTTTCACTTTTAGGTATTATGTGGCACATCAATCGAAAGGTCTTTATCTCTTCTTTTAGATGGATTTCAGTTTTTTGAAAAATATTGAATAGTGTGGTCACAGTGGCCGAATGAAAATTTCCCCCCAAAAGGGCCCATAACCCCAAAAATTGGGGTTTTCTGGGAAAAGTTACTGGAGTAAAAATGTTGGCAATGAGTTGTTCTTTCAGAATCTGAACTTATTTTTGTACCTTTTAAAGGCTTTTTCCCGCCAAAAATGGAAAAATGTGTTTCGAACCCCCCCAAAACCCCTCTGGGGGGCCTCGGGGGGCTTTGAAAATATTTTCATTGAATTCTTTGGGGTCAATTCCCTATCTGACTTTTTTGTTTCAGCTCTCTACTCCCAGCCGTTTTGGAGAAAAAGTACCTACACGGGTGGTCTGGGACACCCTGTATATTTGAGAACACAGATATTCCTGCTGCCTCGGTAACTTTTTCGGCATTGGATATCGATATAACCTACTTATAGAATTGAAAAAACCAAATTCCTGTAACAATGGTAATTCGTATTTATTAACAAACTCCAATTAAGTCCTCTTCTTCTGAAATATGTAATTTTCTCCCCTAATAAGCTGTGATACCAAGTCGTCTTACAGTTTTCTCAGATTCTGTGGGGAGTTGGATTCTCTTTAAGCATTCGTTCCTTAAAAAGTTCTGCAACAAATGAAATGGAATGATTGTAAACCATGCTGATTTAAATGAAAATTAATTTGAAAGCATTGTAGGTGGCCTACCAGGGCCAAAATTAAAGAGGACTATGATTTAAATCAAGAATTTATAACTTGCGGGCGACATACGCCGAGTTCGAGAACTAACGGTTATTTGACTCAAGGAATAAGTCTTATATTACTTTTGAATCATTTGCAAATGAAAGCAAGACATCTCTGCAATCATTATTGCCGGATAGCACCTTTTTGAGAAGGGCCTTCGTTTTTTTTCTCTTTTTTCTCTCCCCCCCCCCCCCGAAGTCTTTTTTTTTAAATTTTTTTCGGTCCATACCCCCCATATAGCACACTATCATCATCGCTGCTTGAGAATAGTTTTTTCATATCATTTTCTGTATCTTTTTGGTCTCTTCATCATCTGAGAAAATTGATCACATTGAAACTATTAATAGAATAAGAAGTAAAAAACCCTTACAATTCAGGTTTTTGTTTTAATGGGTTCCTCGAGTGGTGAAGCACATAAAACGAAAAAAGAAAGTTAAAATCTCTCAAGCCTCTGATCACTCACTCCGACCGACACAAAGTCTGCTAGCCTCCTTAAAATGACGTCCAATGACAGCAATTATGGTACAAACTAGTTAAATGTTAGCAAATCATTATAGCTTCATCAAAATATGTACAATTCTACAAGTCGTCAAAACAACGATCTCTCGTTGAATCGCGATCGTCTCTAGGGATTTTTTTTTTTTTTTTTTTTTTTTTTTTTTTTTTTTTTTTTAAGTTTCTATCAAATTCCATCATTCGATCCCATGTTAAAAACACTTGTGTACCCGTGACTTTTATGCAATAGGGCCTCTGGCTGGTGTTTGTTTTAGATTGAGGCACTTACCTTACAACGAAAGAATCACGGTGTATGTACTTTAACTACAAAATAAAAGAATAAAGCCAGCCATTCGCAATAAAATGCAAAGAACGCATGATGAGACTCGAAGCGTGTATTAATTAAAGACTAATAAAAAATGGTGAGAAAATACTCACGAGATAAGTTCAGACAACTCGATGGCTCTTATCTCTCCTCCAACAGGTTCAAAACTGGCTCAGCCGCGCTCCGTCTCTGCCCCAGTGTTGCCGAGTTTGGCGGGAAATTCAAAAGTTTTACATTGAGTTAAATCGGAATATATGCGTACAATTAGAGTCCTTACACATGTATGAAACAGTCAAGGAACGTGAACGGAAGTGAAGAAGAAGAAGGGGTCTGAGGAGCCTGGAGGCGCGCCTCTTTTTTCCATTTTTATCCAACCAACGAGCTATACCTTTATCTAGAGCGGAGGTATCGGGAAAACTGCGTAACCGCCCCGGAGATTTTAAGGTTATGAATAAGCGAGTAAACAAACCGAATTTCCCCATCTCCGCAATGTATTCTAGCTGGTTTTCTAAGTCTATCAGTGACTTTAAAATTTGAATCTTTTTTTTAACTGCGCGTTTTTTCTATCAATCATAGCCTTAATTTCAGTTTCTACCAACAGAAACACTCGAATTCCTCATAGCTTTAATTTAATTTGTCATTTTGCAGTGTGTGTGCAAGCCGTGTGTAACTACCTTATAATGCCGTACGCCGTGCTAAACTCATTGCATTTCTTGGCATTTTCACCCGAACAAAGCAGTGTTTTTGTCGTGAATTATCATGTCTCTGTGAATTGCGGTAGCTTTCAATTGAAAACTCTCTCCAATTTCTAATATTACTTTCTTGTGCCTTAATTTACTTGTCTTTATCTATCTTGCTTGTGCTGAAACCACCCGCAACAAGATCATGGATGTTTAGTTTTTGTTTTGTTCTTTTATATTAACGTATAATCGGTGAGGTACCTGTAAATTGGAGTAAAAGAAACCATCCTTTAGTGTCAGTATATGAACTTTAATATGTCTCAATAATTTGAGTTCAGCTTTGAGGATCCCCATTCACCGTCTCATTTCTGTATAACTTCATGTGCTCAATACAGTGCTATCGCAAGTTATCTTGTTGTGTGTTTACTGGATGTGGGTCAAATGATTGAGTTATTATTTCACTGAGCACCAGAAATTCTTCTATGCTTTAATTTCAGTTTTTTTGCTCTTCTCACCGTGTACTTCAATTTTGCCTCAAAACTAGTGGTCCTATCAAAGTGTTTTTGTAAGGAGGGAGATAATCCCTCAATTTCGGGATCGCGTTCGATGTTCAGACTATACTTGGTTTTAGCTTTAGTAGAAGTATCACTGTTGTGCCAAGAATTGCTGTATTAGAAGAATCACCGATGTGACGAGGAGTACAAATTATTTGTTACCAATGCTTTAATGGCCTGTAGCAGGTATTTCCAAATCTTCAAACGTGACAAAGGTCTAATCAGCTGTGGATAGTTTGAGTTTGGAAAAAACTTGTTGTCTGCTATATTCACTCTTCAGTTTTGACCACAGTAACCATGCTCTCATCTTTAAAGGTACGATTAAAACATATTTGTTTCATCCCTACTAAGTGTTAGGGATAAATCACTAGAATCCCCCAGTCTCCTTTGAGGTACGTAGTTCATGATAAGCCACTTAAAAAAGATTCTTTGATGTAGGTACTGACTGTTGTTGAAGACAAGAAAATGGCGTTTAAAGTAAGAGATATGATGAAATCTTTGTGTAACCAAGTTTCAGTGTAACTTGAATACCTACAAGATCACCTAACAATTTTACAGAGCTGAAAGGCTTGCCCGTAGATGTGACAGTTGATAAATCTGGCTCTCTCTCACATGGTGCAAGTATGCATGATCTAATGGATGGCAAGTTATTTATGGGTTCAGTAACAGCTATTTCCTGGCTATGCAAATGCAGAACTTTGCAAATGCAGGCACCACCTCTACTTCAAAAAAAAAATTATTAAAGGTTCAAGCATTGAACATCATTCTTAACAAATTCAAAAGACCCCATTAATGAAGTGTACTGACTACTCTTAATAAAGAACATATGTTTAGAGATAGACGTTTAAATAATGAGCTAGAGCTAACTATGTACAGTTTAATGAAAAGAGGAACTAAATATCAAGCGTAGCCAAGATACCATGGTGGCACAGGAGTTTTTTTTTTTTCTCTTCATTAATCGAAAACTGAAAGCCATTCAAGTGTAACGCTCTATCACGGGTCTGGGTGAAACAAGTACCTACAAACTGATTGCGAGTTCAGTAAATACTACCAAACACAAAAGTTTTGGCAGTCAAGAATTTGAGATAAGTAGCGAATCCTCGTGTAATCGAAGCAATCTTCTGCGCTCCGTATGCAAGCTTGATTGTCGAAACTTTTGCGTTTGCTAGTACAAGCGAAAATGAAAACTAAGAATCAAACTGCAGGTTTGATAAATGCATAAACCAAAAACAAAACAAAGCCTCTATAGCTTATGATAAGGGGAAAAAATCCCACAAAATCTTCCATCTTGTCCATGCTCAGCTTTATTTTCTTTTCTCGCTATGTTACTCTCCTCAGCGCAGTGCTGCCACACCTTGAATGCGTCGATAATTTAAGAAAAATAAGGTGATTGCGCAACAACTAATCTAAAAGAAATATTCTAAATTAAAGCAGGAGGTGTTTGTATCCGGTTTCTTAATAAAATATTGGCTCAGTAAAAAAGAACGTAGTTAGCAGAGTGGATTTAGATGCCTGAGCAAAAATCCTCCATGAATTGGCCTTGATTTGAGAGTTCCTGAGATTTTCCCATTTTAACTGTGTTTACGGGTTAACCAGAGTTTCTTTTCCGTGTCGAATACCGTGATGATTTGGAGCCAAATTTTTAAGGTAGATTGCCACCTTGAAAAGGTAACTATAAATCACCGTAGTAGGTAAGAAGGGTAAAAGAAAAGAGACTAACCCTAAAACGCATTTCAAATGCGATAATCGCAAAAACTCACCTGTCAAGGCCAAGCGAAGGAGGTTGTTGGCTCAGATCTCTGAATAACAGTGCTTTTTAAGCTTCAACTTTGATACTGTCTTTGAAAATCCCTGTTGACATGTTCATAATTATAAATAAAAGCTTTAGGAAGCGAAATTTGGTTGCCTTTAAAAATTAGTTGCTAGGTAAACCTGATGCACATTTCAGCCTCAAATCCATACGTTTTTCAAAAATGTAGCAATAAGAAGAAAGTAAGTACACACGTCAAAACAAACAGACGAGTGAACTTCCGGACTTTTGACCAAGGAAGAACATTAAGAGATCCCCAAGTAGAGAGCTCTTTCAACATCTTAGACGCACTATCCAGGGGATGAAAACTGTATTGTATGCTAATGGATGAAAATAATGAAACAGAATGGTTTTATTCTTACCTTTAGGCATCAAAGCTGGATCATTTCAGACAGCAATGGGGGGTAAATATGGCGGACAACAAGCTTTTCTAAATCCAAATTATACATAGCCGGGAAGGCTGTTAATACATTTGAAGATTTCGAAATACCTGCTGCCACATGCCAGTTAAAGATTGTCAATTGTTAGCTGGTTGCTTCTCCTCGCACCACTTATACATCAAAAATGGTGGTAAACGAAGTAAAGAGGATGCAAGTCATTCAGGAAAATCGAGTGATTTACTTCAGAGGTAAGTAATCTATAAACTTCCTGATAGTCCTATGGCGTGAAACAACCCTGTTAGAGCAAAATGACTTCCTAGCAGCATTGAAAGTGTATGCTGTGTGGGACAAGAGCCATACAATTTTACAGCTTAATGGTGCTCAAGAGACTTTGGGTGGTGCGCGCTTAAGTGGGGTTTTAACTTTCCTTGAGTACTCACCATCCGTCTACCGTGAAGACAAAACATTAATTACTCCGAAGACACCTAAACTGAAAGGATTTCAGAGATCCTTGAAGCAATAACATAATTACAATGGATGTTGCATATAGCTTGCCCAAACTGGTATCTCACACACAATCAGCCTGAAAATGCACCGTGAAGGCTACTAATAACATTGCCCCGAGACATGGAAAATTAAGAATTGGTAATGGAGCACGTGTCTACGAGACAAATCTTGATTTAAAAGTGAATGATTGATTTAATCTAACACTACATCCCAGGTGGTTTTTTTCGGTAACTTTACTCTCTTGAGTTCTGCAATCACAAATATTTCAAAATGATCAAGGCCCAGATAACAATATCAGGCTTGCCGATCTGGCTTAAAATGGGCTTTTGTAAGACGTCTTTTCATTCCGCCTTAAAGACGTCTTAAATCCGTCTTACGGTCGCGGATCCAAAGACGTCTTTTAAGCTCGTCTTAAATCCGTCTTAAATGCGTCTTTAAGTCGATTTTAGAAGACACCTTGTATTCCGTCTTAAATCCGTCTTCCAAAGTGGGTTTTAAGACGTCTTTCGATCCAGTCTTACAAGGCGTCTTTAATCCGTCTTAAATCTGTCTTCAAAGACGTCTTCAAAGACGTTTTCCAAGACGACTTGAATACCGTCTTCGAAAGTGGTTTTTAAGACGTCTTTTAATCCAGACTTATAAAGCGTCTTTAATCCGTCTTAAAGCCGTCTTCAGCCAAGATAGCTAGAAGATTGACTCCAACGTTTTCAAGTCCTTAAATATTGATAATTTGCAAAAATCACAATTTTTTTTAAAAATTTCGAAAATTACGAAAATGTCCACACTTCGAAAATTTGAAAATTACCAATTTTTTCATAAATTTTGAAAATTACGAAAATTTTCATTAAGTTTGAAAATTACCAAGATTTGCTCAAATTTTGAAAATTACGAAATTTTCACAAATTTTGAAAATATTGACTATTTTCAAGCAAGCTTGGAAAGCTAGGCTTCCTCGAGACGTAACCTATAGAGCATTGTGACCGACGCCTTTCATATGTCTTTAAGACGGATTCGTAAGACGGTTTTCAAAGTTGTCTTATAAGACGTCTTTAAGACGGATTCGTAAGACGTTTTCAAAGTTGTCTTAAAAACGTCTTTAAGACGGATTCGTAAGACGGTTTTTGAAGTTGTCTTAAAAACGTCTTAAAGACGGATTCGTAAGACGTCTTCAAAGACGTGTTTGGGCGGAACTAGAGACGTCTTTAAGACGGATTAAAGACGGATTTAAGACAACTTTACTTGTCTTATAAGACGTCTTTAAGACGGATTGAAGACGGTTTTTGCTAACTGGGGGAACACGCTCATCCATTCACAAAGTTACTTCAGATCACTCAACTTTAGGAGATTAAAATTATATCAGGAAAAGAAAAATTGCAATGAGAGGTCAAATTACAACATTTTTTAATGCATCACCATAAACATACCACTTTAGTTTGAGAAAATGCCAAGAAATGTAATGAGTCACGGCATTATAAGCACAGAAGTGTTATAAGGTAGTAACACACGGCTTGTACACACTTCAGAAACTGGCAAATTAAATTAAAGCTATGATGGATTTGAGTGTTTCAATGGGTAGAAACTGAAATTAAGCCTATGATTGATAGAAAACACGCGCAGTTCAAAGAAAAAATCAAATTTTAAAGTCACTGATAGAGTTAGAAAACCAGCTAAAATACGTTGTGGAGATAGAGAAATTAGGTTTGTTTACTCGCTTATACATAACCTTAAAATTTCTCCAGGGCGGTTACGGTTTTTTCCCATAAGACGTGTACACTATCTCCGCTCTAGATAAAGGTATAGCTCGTTGTATCCAACGATATTCCCGTCAAAGATTACCTACTTATACATGTATTCGTGTGTAAGTAATCTTTGTTAGGTCAACCTAACCTTCAATACTTGTTGGCTTCACTATACCTGTTTCAATTTACAGTGAAGAGTATTGCGTGAATTTTATTCTGCTCTGAATATACCTCTATCAATTTCTATTGAAAATTTCATCAGTACAAGTTAAAAATTCCGAAAGTTTCCTCAAAGCTGGGCCGCGGGCGGGGAAGATGGTTCCATGAAGATGTAAACAAGAGGCGCGCCTCCAGGCTTCATAGACCCCTTCTTCATCTTCCGTTTTCAGCAGCCAATCAGAGATGGAACCTCGTGTGGCAAGACTCTTTCATATACAGGGACTCTACGTACAACAATACGCGAAATGGCAGCCCCACTCTGTCTTTTGTATAGTGCAGTGTTAACAGATTTTGGTTGAAACTTTATGATCACATCTATTGAATTAATTTAAAAATCCTCCATAGACGATCAAATTGGATCATCAAAGTTGCCGCTCTAAAGTGGTGTGATTAGTGTGCACTATCCACCATCATAGTTTGACAGCCAAAGACGTATAAGTTTGTGCTTGGATCTGAATATCTGGAGTCCAACAGGATCATTTACTTTTAACCGTTAGTTAGGACTGTTTATTATGAATGGCCTAACGCTATTATTCGAACATTGTAATAAGACTTGGCCGCTTCTATGCTACTTTGCTAACCATCGTTACGTTACTCGTTAGATAAAACTGTATACTTAGAGGTCACTCGCATGAGTAGCTGTTAAAAATGGGGAAATTAACGATGGTTAATTGAAGCAATAGTCAACTCCCATAATTCTCGACAATTAGCGTCTTTCATGTCCAGTCACAACGATCGATTTGAAGAAAAAACGAGCGATCGCCTCATAGATTAAGGTGTTTGTACTTCCTCTATGTCTAGCTAGCCGATCATTTTTTTCCCCGGTAAACCGATCGCTATGATTGTCTTATGAGTGACACTGTTGGTCTAGAATTGTTAGACTCGACTGTTGCTATGATAACCATATTTAAAGTGAACGTTTTTAAGTCTACAGGCCAATCAGATGGTTTTTGACTTTTTCGTTAAACCGATCGTTATGATTGTCTTTGAGTGACACTGTTGATCTACAATTATAAGACTTGACAGTAGCTGTGATAAGTTATCACAAGTATACTGTCAAGTCTTATTATAATTATAACCTTGTTTAAAGTGAACATTTTTAAGAGCCCTTCATAAGGAGTTTTTAGCTAACCAGTCACTTAACGATAGTCACCATAGCAACGGTCGTCGGTCAAGTCCTACAATGTTTCACCATTAGCGTCACTCATAGACAGCTTTAACGCGATTGGTTCAACTATGATGTAATTGTCAATTGATCAATTGATCTGTAAGTAGATCAAGAGTCTTGCGTGGTAGACAGCTTTAACGCGATTGGTTCAACTATGATGTAATTGTCAATTGATCAATTGATCTGTAAATAGATCAAGAGTCTTGCGTGGTAGACAGCTTTAACGCGATTGGTTCAACTATGATGTAATTGTCAATTGATCAATTGATCTGTAAGTAGATCAAGAGTCTTGCGTGGTAGACAGCTTTAACGCGATTGGTTCAACTATGATGTAATTGTCAATTGATCAATTGATCTGTAAGTAGATCAAGAGTCTTGCGTGGTAGACAGCTTTAACGCGATTGGTTCAACTATGATGTAATTGTCAATTGATCAATTGATCTGTAAGTAGATCAAGAGTCTTGCGTGGTTCATCGAAAACGTTTGTTGGTGGATCACGGACCATCGCACCGACGAGACGAGGACTTCCCTAGCCCTTCGGATACTGGGAGCTTGGGAAGTTCCGATGTAATTGTTGGAATTCAAGGGCAGTCCAATCATCAAAAGCTTGCAGTTGGTGGGTGGTGTGACGCACTGAAACGTTGTGACCTCCATCAAAGACTGTACGTGACATGTCCAGATCCGAGCGCGAAAGTGCGCTTCCGGAAATCTTTGACGATCATCGATCTGGTCGGGAATCATTATCAATCATGGCATGTATTATTTTCCCATTAACATTAACCAAATGCTTTTGAGTTGGGCAAACTCATCCGCTGAGGTAAAAAAAGCCAACACGATCGTTTTCTGTTGCACCGCCTGAGTTGAACTCTCTCCCCCTTTAGTTTTTCACTATTACTTTCATATTTTTTTTTATGTTTTTTTTTTTTTTTTTTTTTTTTTTTTTTTTTTTTTTTTTTTTTTTTTTTTGGGCTTTTTTACCTCAGCTGTTTAGTTTGCCCAACTCAAAAGCATTTGTTAATACCATGTAGCCAAAGTATGTTGTTTTGATTAAGATTAATAATAAATTTAAAGATTTGACTATACCAATGATCGTTAACTTGCGATTGTTTGAAACGATTGTAACTAGAAATATATGGTTTTAAGCTGTAAATTTGGCAACATGTTGTCATGGCGCGCGATGCAGTAGTTTACTTGCCCCGTTGAGGCGCCATCAAGGTGGATCTGTGTATCAGAGTCTTGTATTTGTGCTGTGGGCAGCGATGCTATTTTGAAAAAGTATTCAATTTCTTATTATTTTGACTTAATGTAAAACTTGGTAATTCATCGGAAAATCTGGCAACATTGGCTGCAGGACGCTCTGATTCTTTGATGACCCAGCAATCTTTTTAGGGCAACATTAACGAAGCCGTAGGCGAATTCAAGAATTCGTGGAAGAATTTGTAAGAAATGTACCGGTACAACAAATATTACAGAGCTAACCACCGGCGAAGTGTGCAATAATAATATAGCAACAGAGGTTTTATTCCATTTAAACCTATGTAAAATAATCGAATTTGATGCAGTCCTCGTTGCGGCGGAAATGGTTTTCTGTCCTTTTGGTCAGTTTCTTGACTTTTTCAGCTCTTTATATCATTGCTGTGTTACGGTTGGTATTATGGGAAAATAAAGAATTTATAGAGGAGTAATAATGATCATCGTAGTGCAGTGGCGGCTCGTGCAATCCGGCAACCGTGCACTTTTGCCATTTAAACGTATGCAAAAAGATCGATCGTGAGGCGCTGCGCCTCACCAAGTAATCGATTATTTTACTCAGTTTTAAATGGAGGAAATTCATTGTTGCCACATTGCACGAGCCGCCGCTGTCGTAGTGTATTTTAGTTTCACTTAACAGATCGAGAGGTAAAGTTTTTCAGAGATTATTGATCTATTGTGACCCCAATAAAGTGACACATAAGACAAAGTAAAAATACATACATATGTACAATTGTACATGTACCATGATTCTTGAACTCGCTTTCTTGATTGAGCAGAACTGGGTTAGTATTGATACATAATCATGCGATTTTTTTTATTTCAAACAAAAGTTTTAGGGATTAACACACCCAGGAGACAAACTGTCTATGATCTAGAGGATTGGATTGACATATCTGGAGGTTAAATCTTACTACGAAGTATTTTGTTCTTAAAACTATGTCTTTCAATTTAAGGGGGTCCAATATAGTTCGACCTTTTTTGCGAGTTTAAATGAACAAAACACATTATTTCCAAATTGCTGGCGACGCGACGCCTCTGCTGAGCCGTAAGAAAGGACAGCACTATAAAATTTCAACATGTAAAGCCGCCGACCGACCAGCAGCGACCGCTAAAAAGTGTTGATCATGATATTGAAGCTCGATCGCTCGCTTTAGTTGCCAGAGTCGGCGAATTTCGCCTCCTTCAGTTCGACAGGTGATAGTTTGTGGGAGGGTGGGGACAGGAAGGCAAAGGATGGGTGGAGGGGAAGGTGGGGTGGGTATTGGGAGGGTGTAAGCTTACCGCGGTTTGGCGATGACGCCGCCGGTAAACGTTCTGTGCTACACTCTCAGCGTATTCCTTGTTGCGCCTTGCAGCAAGAATTGGGGCACCCGAAAGTTGTGAATAAAATTTGACAGCCGTTCTTTATTAATGTGTTTTTGCGACTCGTAAACTCCTCCAAACCACGAGTCGCCTGCTCTGCCCTCTGCCTCTCCCTTCGGAGTCAATAATTAATCCAAGTGTCGAAATTAATGCTGATAAGGAGTTCCAGATCTTAATTTTTGCAAGGTCGCACAATCCCAATGTTACTGTGACGTGCGTACGAATCGACGTTTTTTACTCGACGGCTCTCAGCCCTTGAATTTCGATGTATCGACAATCGACATCTCCATTTACAGGGTGTTTCTAAATTGTTTGCCGATAGTCGCAAGAGGCTGATTATTATGAACAATCGTATCTTAATGCCATCCGGTAAAGTGTTCGGAAATGCCCCTTGCTGAGCTAGAGTCCGTCACTACTATTTAAGCGCGTCTAACAATGGCGGTTCTGTTAAGCTCAAAAAACTGTACTGGTGTATGAAAAGAACAAAATATCAGTATGTTCAAGCACTAACACCTCACAACCATTGAAATAAAATTGCCCCTCTTTTTTCAATAAACCATGCCCACGATTCTTTCTTTTCGCCATCGTAAACGTATTAAAACATTCGGTTATTTCTGAATGCATGTGTTATGCATGTAAAATACAATGGATGTACGTATATTGACCGACAAAAATCAATTTGTAAACAGTCTCTACTCAGATGAAGTACAGCGAGCTCGGCAATATGCATCGATCATCATAGACATCGATGTCCCGACCATCCTCAGTTGAGATTGCTATTGTATAAATGAAGCCTATTGTTTTCTATTTTCAGTAGATGTCTTGAAAGTAATCAACCCACTCGTCTCAAAAATGGTTTTTCTTCATCGCCCTGTAACCTGCTAAATGATGGAACTTGTCCCATCGTGCGTCAGCTGGCTCTTGGGTAGACGGACTATTGGGCGAGGAGGGGTAAAAACCGACCCTTTTGGGCGAAAACAAGAGGCTTTTTGGGCGAGTTAAAATTGCAGAAAAATACGATTTTCATATTTATTCACCATTGATGTCAGATAGTCGAGTGTAAGAGGCAGGTCCGAAAAATTGGAAATCACTTAAACTTGTTATCACAGAAAAATAATAAAATATTGGTAAAAGCAATTAAACCTATTACACAAAACAGCCACAGCAAAAAATCACAGATGATCGTAATTGAGGAGGAATTTTAACAATTATATGTAGAAAAAAGAGAAAAAAAACACTTAAACCTATTATCACAGCCAAAAATCACAGCTGATTGTAATTGAGTAAAAAATGGTAAATTTTAAATTTTTTTGCCCTGATACAAATAACTAAGCTCTTTCACGTATTGAAGGCAACTTTCTGATGGCTTTTGAATCTGCCTTGAACTGATTTCATGATGTTTCAGCCGCAGCCATCCGATCAGCACAACTGCTTTCCGTAATTCATTCTCATTGTTGCGCCGCATGGAGTAAACTTTTGTAAAATTGACCTCGTAATCTTCGGTATTATGCGTCTGATGAAGATTGTAGTCGCATTGCGGAGAAATGCGAGGTTGCCAAGCCTACAAATTGACCTCGCCCAAAAGACCCGTTGCATCTACCTTCATCTGTCTGTTCCCCCACATTTTCTTCGCCCAAAAGACCTCCCTTTTTTTTTACCTGATTTTACCCCTTCGCCCAAAAGGGTTGCGCTCGGCTCTTGAAATGTTCGTAGCTGGAGACTTCAACGGTGGGCTAGGGAAAAACTCGCTGTTCCGTTAAGCTTTGAGCTCGATTGCTCGAAAATATATCTTTGTTCATTATACCAGGATACCAGGAACATCCGTCAGTTACCTATAGATTTAAACTCGCGGAAGTGTGGTTCCGGAGACTCTCGGATGGATCGAATACCGCGTTTTCTGGAACGTTATTCAACTCAATAAGAGACTTTAACAGTGGGTTAGGAATATAAAGTTTCTCTCGCTCTTATTCCTCGACATTGACCCTTCTACGATCATTCTTCAGAGGTTATCATGAATATAGGTACATGGGCGGATACAGGGAATTGTCTTTCTCTCTCTCCCTCCATTTGAACTTATGTGTTAGAAAAGGACAGCAGAGGGGGCCATCACGTGACTTCGGCCCCCTCTTATGTCCTTTTCTAACGCAAGTTTTCAAATGGGAGGAGAGAGAGAAAGACAATTCCCTGTATCCGCCCATGTATAGGTATAAGTGCTACATGTCAGGGTTTTGCTAGTAGCGCAACCCAGAGAGAGGGGAAGGTTTCTCCACTCATCAACCTCGATTCTTGTCTTCTTTTTCCCTCGCACGGAATCGTATTTGCGAGTGATTTATATTCCACAACTTCCACCAGGGTTTGGGTCGGGAGATATTTTGCCCCCCCCCCCCACACGTCTCCTCCTCCTTTCGAAAGGTTTTCTGGTTACGCTATTGAATTTGAGTCATTGCACCCTGTTTATCCTCAGTCGAAAAAACTCTTGCATTCGTTCTGAAACTGGATCGGCAATTTTCAAGCCGGATGGACCCTATTCGGTTCAAAGCCGAACGCCGCGGATGGATAGTACAGCAGGGCTGTGCAGTGTGCTCTACGCTAACACAACAGGACGCGTGTCTATGCAATGATGAAATGCAGGGGCCTGTGACCTCAGCGTCAGCCAAAATTATGCTTACTTATTATTCTTTTGAGAAGAAAGGAGGGTGCGTCTGACAGAATTCACCTAGTGTAGCACGTTTTTATGAATCAGTTTTGCCTTGTATCATCCCCTCCGGCTCCTTTATCCATAATTGTATTGTTTCACACCAATTTTCTTTCCTTCGCTTTCTTGAGAAAGTAATGTTAAATGAGGCGGAAGTCACGTCTTCGCATTTAATCATTGGCCCTGTGTCTCGTAAGGTTTAACGCATTGCATCGCAGTATACACTGTATATACCCCCATCAAACGACCCATCCGGTTCTGAGTCGAGTTCGGTCCATCTTTCCATGGAAACTTTCGATCCAGTTGGAAAACCAATTTTAAGACTTTTTCGGCTGTTTGTAAGGTTCGGCTCCCAGCTTTATATCGCTCAACGTAAACCAGGGTCTGATCTGAAAATGTAAGGTCATTTGTTAAGTCTCTACGGAAAACCATCGTCATTTTGCTCTTAGTCGTTTCATTCCTTACAATATGGCTTTACTCTTTGAACTTGTGACGTAATGGAAATGACAAATTAAGATCACTTTGCGTGCACGAGATTGAATCGCGTTCGGTTACGAATCTCTTACTTGACACGACACAATGGGTCGAAGTATAGACATTTTCAGCAGTGGCGTCGCGTGCCATCTGGCAACAATGCAACTGCTCCATCTAAACTCATTAAACATATCGAATTTTCCTTGTGCACTGTGCACCCCCTGCATTCGATATTTTACATGAGTTTAAATGGATGGAATACATTGTTGCCAAATTGCGCGCGATTTTCACTTTCGATGGATTTCCACTGATTTTCAGTCATCGTCTGATGAACGAAAATCAAGATTATAAAGCTTCGGTGGCGTCACGTGCAATCTGACAATGCTGCAAGTCGTCTATTTAAACCTTTGGAAAATATCGATTCCCCTCCTAGCTCGACCTTGTTTACAGGTTTCAATGGGCAAAATTTAACTTTGCTAAATGGAGCTCTCGTAAACTTTTGCCGTGAGCAAATGAATATTCCAATCTAATGTGAAAACCTAAACAAATCACACTTTAAAAGTCCACAATTTAGTAATATAACCTCACCAAACCGCTGTAATGGCAAGATCGTAATGGCGGTTCAACGCAGGTATCATGGGCGATCCCTGTCTGATTTGCAACTTTCTCATCGGAAACACGGAGATATGTCTCAATTTACTTGGGAATCTCCCATGATACCTGCGTCTCTCCACCACTAAGCCCGATTCTGAGAGTGAATTTCGTGATTCTTGTGTGTACTCATTGTCATTTTCACAAGTTTTTATGCAAGAATCAACTCTTCAATTCCCCTTTAGCAGAAGTTTGCGAGAGCCCTATTACATGCAATGCGACGCCTCTGTTAACAATAAAAGGCAAGCTTACTGAAAGAACTGGGTTATGTATTATGGGGGCTTTAAATTATTTAGATTTTGCCAGAAAATACCAACTCTCAAATAATTTTGGGGTAAAGGCAGAGCTGCCGTTTTGCGTATAATCAATGCTATTTTTCTATTCACCGATGATTCCACCGGTTGAGAAAAGATTACACAGTTCAGTTCAGTGTATGGCTGTAATGTATGAAAATACTCTGATCTGCAATCTTTCCTTATTTATTAATAGTGAATTAAAATATGCGCAAGTTTTTTTAAAGTCATCGACGACTCCACCGGTTGAGAAAAGATTACAGATGCGAGTATTTTAGTTCATTACAGTAATACACGAACTGAACTGTGTAATCTTTTCTCAACCGGTAAAATCATCGGTGAATTGAAAAATAGCATTGATTATACACAAAACGGCAGCCCTGTAAAGGACATTTTCAGCAACTTTTCAATTTTTCATGTCCGGAAGAATCCATGTTTGAATCCAGTGTGCTCCACCGCGCATGCGCACGCGCCCATACCGTTCTGATCTGAGAACTTTTGACTCATGAGAACAAATTAGTGTCAATCCAATGGCCAAACTGTCAGAGCGAAAAGGTCGAAACCATAATTAGGGTCTCAAGTTCGCCAATCATCGCTCCCGCACCGCACTTTGCACTGTGCAGATTGAATCGTTCCAATCAAATGCTATTCAAAAGTGAAGGTACCAATCGTCGCCGTCGCGGCACCCTGTTGAGTGTTAGTATCACGCCCCGTTGTCTCGTCCCCTCATCACTTAGGCGTATGTATACACTTATACAGTATGGCCCAGAAATCTTTATCAGCAGGCCGATCATTTACTTATGCGTGAAACCGATAGTTACGACTGTCTTTGAGTGACGAAGGAGATTATTGGCCGAGTATTGTAAGACTTTCGGCCGTTGCTATATTGTATGGACATTGTTATGTTACACATTAGCTAGAGCTCGTTTCAGAAGTGTAGGCGGACGAAAACCACAATCTTTGGCGATTTTTCAACTTTTATTCCTTCAAATCAATACCAAACTTGCCCCTGACTTTATGTTTTTGTGTTTAAGTTTTCCTTATTTGAAAGTATACACTCAATTTCATTTTTATTCATTTTCATCGAGTAATATCAGAAATAATGTTGACAAATTCCAAAGATTATCGGTCTAGGTCCGCTTACACTTCTGAAACGAGTTCTATAGCTGTGTTGCTAAAAGTGCGTGGTCTCTGTTATTGTCTTTGGTTTCATAAAATAACTATAAAAAAGGGTTCTATTTCAGCAGGCTGATTGTTTAATTTTTCGTTAAGATGATAGTAAAGACTATACTTAGATATGAGTGACGTTATTGGTCGAACATTGTAGGACTTTGTAGGACGGTGATCATAATTAAAAGTCCCGGAAATGCAAAATTCCGAGACCAATAGACCATAAACAAAGATAAAAGTCAATCGCATGAGGGAGAAAACTTAACCTATTTGAAGTTTGGAGTGGTCACGACAAGCGCAACGGCTGATGACGTCACCACACTTCGTGTCACTAACCGGCATATTATCAATTGCCTCCGTGCCGTTTACATATTGTGCAAAATGCTGCTTGTTCGTTAGAGTTGTGGTGACGTCATCAGTCATCATCTGGAGTCGGTGCATACATGCGAGGTTGGACCACTTCGAACTCAAAATTAAATTTTTAATCCTCGATGGAATAAATTTTAGATTTTTTTTTAATGTTCTCTTCGTCTGTTTAGAAAAATTTTACACCAGATTCAATGATCCATTCATCACTAGCAAATCCCAGCGAAAGCTTCATTTAAAAAATGGTCTTCCAATGGCGATTGGTCAAAAAATTTACTCTCGCTTCTGTTGCGATTTTTCACGATCAGACGTTTCCTGCGAGATCCCGTCTTTGAAAATTAACAAGTAATTAATTGCCCCTAAGTACCCGCTAAATTAAATCTCAGTCCAGATAAAAAAAAATTTAAAAAGTACTTTCGGTACTTCTACAGAGCTATTAATAACCATCCGTGTGGAAACCTACTGCAATATTCGCCTGCAGATCAAGGCTGGTATCATGGGGAAGTAATAATTTAATGGATATAAATCGCTTACGTAAGTTACTCTTCCTAGATTTTTCAGCGCGATCTTTCAATGGAGCAGAACCGCCGCACCGCGGTATACCGCGGTCGTGGGTGGCTCTCCTTCGGGAGGGGGAAGGGGAAGGGTTGACAAGATGGTTTGGGCTCAGGATAATGGGGGGGGGGGGGGGTCGTCACGAATCAACAGGCAAAATAATAATCAAAACAAAAATAATGCGCGCAATTAATTCTCATTCAAATTCAGACAATTGACAACCATACACTGATCTCTTTCATTTTGCTTTTAGAGAGCAACGGGAAGGCCTTGAGTCGAGCCATATATTTCACGGACTGAATATTTTCACTTTAAGATGATTCATTTCCAGACCTCTTCGCCATTTCGATCGTCTTGTAGATCGATTTAAAGATGAAAGCTCTAAACGCTAGGTTTGACCATTTCGAAAAAATCAGAACGCCACTTTACTAAAGTAAAAAAAAAAAATATGGAATTTTTTTTCCCTCCCTCTAGGAAACGTAAACATACATCTTACTTTACGTCTACATACGCAAGTTTTAGAGTGTTTTTGGGGTTTACTTTTTGTTTTTTGTTTTTTTTTTCCAAATAGTTCTTCAGAATTTGCTTCTTGGTATTTTTATAATAGTACCTACTTTTAAGAAGCTGTTACTTTAAAAAAAAACCCTTTCTTGAAAAAAAAAACTATAAAATGTGTAAATTTTCTTAACCTCAACATCTAACCATGAGGCATGAAATATTAAAAGAGATGATATAAAATCCTTTATGGAGCATTTGTTCGCATTTTAATGGTGTTGGTGTTACATTAAGGTAGAGACTCTGTCATAAATTGTGGCTGAAAGGGTAAACCCGCCTCCCCAACTTAGACAGGAGACACCCTTTTGTTCAATCGACGCGGCGGTACTTACAAATACTACGGCTCGTTTCAGAAGTGTCGACGCACCCAGACCATAATCTTTGACGATTTTTCAATTTTCATTCCCTCAAATCAAAACAAAACTTGCCTTTGACTTTAACTTTTTAATTTTAAAGCGTTCCTCTGTACAAATCCACTGATCATATTCATTTTCATTAATTTTCGTTTTGTATTATGAGAAATAATGTTGACAAATTCCAAAGATTATCGGTCTAGGTGTGCCCACACTTCTGAAACTGACTCTATACGTAGGAGATGGAAGAGACAATATGCCAGCAAGGAAGCCAAAAATTCTCTGCAACGCAGCAGACCGAACTTACTATGATTTTACCCGCCGACTTTTCTTTTTTTTTTTTCTTTCCGTCTGTCCTGTAGTCCTGTATGAATGAACGAATAACTCAAATAGATTACTTGCTTTGATTCTATGTTCGCATTTTTCAAGGTCTACCACTTTCGGTCAGTCGTCGAAATGCGCTAATTTCGCTGTAGCTATACCTACTCAACACGCCTCTAAAATATTCAAATTTCTTAGAGATGCGCTGATTCATTCACAAAGGTCTCGATGAAAACTAAAGAGATACAGGGGGGAAAAAAAACCAGTGGACTGGTCAGTGGTCACGGGTCGTTCGATTTAACGATGGAACTTCGTTGACGGAACTTTAAATTACGTCAATCTCACTTGATATTGTCTTTCCTTATTTTGCGAACCGACACACCTATTATTATGTAAGTAGTGCGGTATTTAAAAACCGTTGTGTTGGTTCTTCAGTTGATCCAGCGGTAAAAAAACATGTCATACTTCTGCGTCACTTGCGGAAGCTTGTTTTTCGTCTGTTATCGGTTAGTTTTTTTCCACTTTTTTGTTTTGTTTTTGTTGACAAGCTCTCTAGGAATGCAAGTTTAAATCATAGAATTAAAGTTTCAATAAGGCTCTTTCAAGCTTTTTTCTATTAGATGAATGAAATTTCGTAATTTTGTGTAAAACTCAGGCATTAACTGTCTGAAATCAGCCCTGCAGGCCGATCATTTATTTCATTGTTAAACTGATCGTCTGTAGACTATCTGATCTGAGAGTAACGCTTTCGGTTGACAATCGGAACACTTCGCTGTTGCTATGGGCTATGGGAACTATCATAGAAGGGCCAGTTTTTTTTTAAAGGTGCCCCCTTTAAGTAACCCTTAAGCTGCCTTTAACTAACTGGATTTTTGACGATCGACCTTTTTTTTTTTTTTACAAAATGAGCACTAACCTGAACCCGAATTATTATACTATACGGATCATATCTACTTACAGTTTCAAAGAGACGCGGGCTTCGATTTCAGGGACAAATGAATCCTGATAGCTCCGAGGCACATGTAGCCATACATTTACGGATACATTTACATTGTGTCATGTAGTTAACATAAGGTATTCCTCCCTTCCTTGCCGGTGCAATATGTACCCCAACCCAGGCTCCAACCTCGCCCTAAGTTCGAAACAATTGCATATCCGCTGAGTATGATATCTTTGGCTTTGACAAGCATATTGTGTGTTGGTCAGTTAATCGAAATTAGAAATATACATCTATCTATTTGGTTTGTCTTCTGAACGCGGATTGGTGAGCTATACACAGATTCATTCATGCCTCATATCGTAAACACAACGACGATATTACCTTTCTAAACCCTGAACTAATACGGTTACTGCCATAGCGGTAGCCAGGATATTGTCTGTCTCTCTCTTAGCTCATTTAAACGCATGTGTTAGAAAAGGATGGATATAGGGGCCGTCACGTGACTTCGGCCCCTCTTTCTGTCCTTTTCTAACACATGCGTTTAAATGGGCTAAGAGAGAGACAGACAATATCCTGGCTACGGCTATGGTTACTCATGGGCGGATCCAGCAACATGGCAACCGTGTATTCTGCCCATTTGAATGCGTGAGAAACAATCGATTAGTCAAGGGGCCACGGCCCCTTCGAGAATCGATTCTTCCTCATACGTTCAAATGGGAAGAATACATGGTTGCCATATTGCTGGATCCGCCCTTGTGGTTACTGCTACCCCGCGTTTGCTCCCTGTCCTTATGTTAATTTTATTCTTGAGATAACGAGCTTGTTACCATCGTCTCGTCGATCTAGTAATGACAGGTTGCGAATAAGATTCCTGGATTTTGGTGGTCTGTGGTCTACCAACGCCCAAAGGGGAATGGAGGAAAAAGTGTTATATCAATTATGATTTTGACTCAGAAAATTATTTTTGAATTGTGGATCATTACTTAACCATATGTCCTGAGATTAAGTTTTTGCCCCTTTGGGCCCAAGCAAAGGCGCGCCATTAGCAAAGCGAAGCCGATTAACAATCATTCATCCTCGTCCTTCGTTCTTGATCATCTTCTCTACCAGTGTTGACAAATTTTGGCAGAAAGCTCAATTTAAAAATGGACAAATCAGAGCTGTCGTTTTGTGTATACATATTATTAAAGGGTGTTTTTCAATTCATCGATGATTTCACCGGTTGACCAAAATACTACACCGTTCAGTTCAATGTATAACAGCGACGCATGAAAATACTCTAATCTATCATCTTGACCGGAGTTTCCGTATTGCATGACCAGAAAAAAAAAAAAAAAAAAAAAAAAAAAAAAATGATTCCACCGATTGAGAAAAGATCACAGATGCGAGTTTTTTCGTGCATTATAGTCATACATCGAACTGAACCGTTTAGTATTTTATTCAACCGGTACAATCATCGTTGAAATGAAAAATGTCATTCAATATAATTAAAACGGCCGCCTTCTATATCTCCAAGGCCTTTTTCATATTGTCTTCTCACTACAGTTGCAAAGGGGATCAGTGGCGGATACAGAAAATTTTTCTGGGGGGGCAGTGGGGCACGCCTGTGAAATTTTGAAACTTGAAGCGTCGGTGGAAGTAATTTCGGGCTATTTTCTATTGAGAAAAGGCAAAATTTGAGGCTTCTGGGGGCACGTGCCTCCCCCCCCCTCTCGTGGATCCGCCACTGTCTATAATAGTGTCAGTTTGAACAGCACCATGCAATACTTATCATACATTGCATGATTTCCGCCGTCCTAATTTAACTCACGGAAAAAAAAAAGATAAGGGGAAATATAACCATACGGATACCTGATGTTGGCACCTGCTAGATGGCTAGATGATATGGTAAACTTGACCAGAAGTATGTTATATTTACCGACACTTTGAGTAAATTCGACATGCAATCAGGTAACATCATCTAGTACCTAGTCAAAACATAGTGTACTTCTGGTTAACATTACCATAACATCTAGCAGGTGCCAAAATTAGGTATCCGTATGGTTATTTTCACCGTAGTTTTTTTCCGTGATAGAGTGGTTTTACCCTTTTTACGGGAAGTGGTACACACATTTGTACCATTTCATTTAACATGGGATTCAATGAAATTTAAATAGACATTTTGCAAAAAAAAATTGTGTGACCCATCATAGTTCTTAGAAAACAGTCCTCTTTTGGACGGTCTAAAGAAATCTTAGAAAAACTCAAATCCCAAAATGCGTGCATGAAAGTTTTATCAATTTAGTTAACTGAAGAAACAGTTTGCCTGTAAGTACGCGGCACTTGATCATCAGCTCATCGGGCTTATTATAACTAGTGTACCACCCGCAAAATTTGGAAACTACATTTTTCGTACTAAAATGTGGAAGTTTTAACTGTTTGGTGATTAGGTGAGAAAAGAATATGTGATAATTTATAAATCGGTTAAAAAATTAAAATCATCAAGGTTTAGTATGAAAAATGTAGTTTTAAAATGCTCATTTCTTTCCGCTCAATTGTCAGACTGTTTCCTGTCGATGACTGAGTATCAGGTTGTTGTTTTTTACAGAGCAATCCTTCACATGCCTTTACATTGAAAGAAGTATAATGTAAAACAAACAATTTGTTTTTAATTTTTATTTTTAATTATAATTTTTTTTTTTTATTTTTTTATTAATTTTATTTTTATTATCAAATTGAACAACTTTTTATCTATTTAACATGAAATGAGCAATTACTTGTATTGTTTTTATTAAGTTTCTGACGGGCTGCTAATACGTATTGTTTCAGAGAGGAGGTATAGTTACACAGAGAAGCAGCGATATGATGGGTGGTTCAACAATTTGGCTCATCCTGATTGGGGCTCTATCGGTGAGTTCTATCAATTCATAATTTTCGCAATATCTTTGTTTTTCTTTGCTCTATTCATTATTTTCTACTGATATTCTTGAAGATCTGGTGATTTGCATGTTCAGACCAAGCAGGTGCGTATTCAAAGATCGGAAGATTTAAATTCTCGAGTGAGACGTAAGTTAAATCCTTGGGTGATTTAAATGAACCAATCAGAAGTTTCCAGAAGCCCCAAGCTGAGCGAAAATTGTCATTTTAGTGCTCAAAATCCAATATTTGAGGTGAAAAAATGTCGTTTTGTCAGGGAAGTCTCAGGTAACTGATCGTCTGAAAGGCACATGCCATTTTTCAATAAGCCGACTGTACGTTGAGAGTTCATTGGTGAGGAATGAGGCTATGAATATGAGTTTTGCTTGTCCCAGAAAAGATTGGATTTGACACTTGGTTTTCATGAAAACATCAGCTTCCATCCTCGGATATAAGGCAACCAGATTGGTTAAGGACCAGTAAGAAGCTGATGCTGTCATTTAAACCTATTGTTGTCAAGTCCAATCATTCTTGGGACAACCCATTACTGATATTTTCTTTGGTAAATCTATATAACCTAGGGTTTAGTCTTTTGACCTCGTGAATTTAGGCAGTTTTCCGTATGAGGTTTCCGTTTTCCTTTGTATGTATATCTAGCAAAAGCTACAGCTAAGGTAGTTCCATGAGTGTAGGTGCATCTAGACCGATTAACCCTTGGAATTTCCAACGTTGTTTCTCAAATTACATGGTAAAAAGGAATGAAAATGAATTTTGAGCGTTGGCTTTGCAGTATGGTACGCTATAAAATCAAACGCTCAAAATTAGGAGGCAAGTTTTGTTTTGATTTGAAGGAATCGTAATTGGAAATTCGCCAAAGATTATCGGTCTAGGCTACAATTCTGACCAGTTAAACTATTGAGATTTTACGTTGCTGTCTGATTATGAGTGTCTGTGTCCCTAAACGCAGACCATCGACCAACTTAACTCCCCTGTAGACAACAAAAAAAAAAAAAAAAAAAAAAAAAAAAAAAAAAAAAAAACTCCATTAATTTCTATGGGTATGTTGATGTAAACAAACGGAACTTAGACTAATTTGTTTCATTTTAAACGGAACGCCGAACGAACTACACCAACATAGAGTTCCATCTCGTTCACGAATAAAAAAGTTAAACTTGTGTGTCGCGTCGTCGGACTGCGAGGCATCGCTATTCTAACCTGCCTGGGCATTGATGGTAGGCGTGGCACGCAAGATATAAGGTCAATTGTTCTTGCGTGCGTAACTGATATCACGCAAAATATCCATAACATTACTTAAAATGCGTAAAAGCGGCGAAAGCGCTCGAAGCGGACGAACGTCAAGTGCGGACCTCTCTCGGAAGATGCAGAGTTAACACCGAAGACTCCGCCTGAACCGTGTTCAATGTTCATTTGCGGCTAAAACCCGAATCGGACTTGCGCAGTGGCTTCTGCATATCACGTGATTCACACATATAAAGTACAGAGCTGGGCGGCCTGACGAAGTTGCGCAAAATCCATTACGCATACCCTCTGTCAAAAAATCACTTCGTGAGAATCCTCAGAAATTGCCATTTTCTCAACAGAAAATAGGACTAAAATACTGCGTCTGTGAAGCTGCAAATTTCAAATGTTAAAGACGTCCGAAAGTCGTACCGAACCTTTTTGCTTAGGGAAATGATCAGGCAGCGGTGAACAGAAGAATAAATTATAGTAAAAAAAAAAAAAAAAAAAAAAAAAAAAAAAAAAAAAAAAAAAAAAAAAACCATGAAAAATAAATTCATTACCAACAGGATTGCGGGCTCTTTTTAGCGAATGGGACCACGTGATTACGAGATTAGCATGCTGGTAGTTGGAGGCCCTGTGTTGCTCGGTTCAAGGAACAAGTGTTGGATAAAAATCAAAATTTGTTCCTCTTAATTTTTCTTTTATTTTCTTCCACTTTTTATTTATTTATTTATTTATTTATTTATTTATTTATTTATTTATTTATTTATTTGTTTGGCTCAAGGCTGTCATGTCCTGTTGAGTTTATACCTGAGGGATTGTAACCGTACTGCGAGTGTGCACCACTGTCAAAATGAGACTTTAACAATGTTTTGATCTGAATGGTGGAAAAATGCGCGTCCAATGCTATGTGGTGATGCGTTAAAAAAAACAAAAAATTGACTGTGCATTTTTTACGGCTCGTGGTACATTGAAGGCCTCAAACATCATGCTATCGACAACGTGCCAGTGAAACGTCCTATTTTTCCCGGTGGGAAAAAATTGGTTTCAGATGTTGTAACTAAAAAATCCCACTTCCTATATCCTGTATTTATAATTCTTCTACTGTAGGGGGGGGGGGGTAGCTCCACCAGTCCGTGGCGAGGGGGCGCAGCCCCCTAGCAAAGTAATAAAGTTAAACATACCAATATTTGCTCAGCAGATTTTTATCTTGTGTGGAGCTCAAGTCTCCTCCGGCTCTGGCATTTCTTTTAGATCCTTGTTGTACGTCTTTCCAGTGGCATTGTTCGGCCAGAGGAGTTTGTCCCCTTCGATCCAGACTTCTGCACCAATGGCAGCCTCTATCGCAGCAAAATTAGACAATGCCAACATACATATGAAGAAACATGACATACATGTGAAGAATAAAAATGAATGCGTATCGAATCCGTCGTTAAAAATTAAAAGTCATCCAAAAAATCTCCATTAAAAAACCTTAATAAACCGTTCCTAATTCTATGCGAATTGTGTAGAATTTGTAAAACTTGAAGAAAATTTGAAGAAAACTTGAAGAATACTTGAAGAAAATTGGAAGAAATAAATTAAGCTGAAAAGCTATCGCAAGAGCCAAGCAACAAGCGGTTATATTTTTGCGCTCTTTGTCTTCAATGTTAGTACATTAAAAGGACTTTATTATACGTTTATACTTTTTGTTTATTTGAGGGACACCCTGTATTTGCCTCAACGAAAGGTTTGTTCCATAAAGTTTTAATTGATGCATTTATGTCGAATTCGATTGGGTGTCAATCACTTCTCACTTGCTCTTGCAGCTAATTACGCAAGGCTTGCTGCATGAAAAAGAAAAAAAAAAAAGATTGGCAGGGCGTACAATGTTGATCATGACAGTTTTACGAGGTACTCGCTTCTCAGTTTCAAAATAAACATATATCTGTATTAACCTAATTTTTCAAGAACCCCTATAAAAAAGTCCAAGCCGTTAACGTTAACACTAATTAGTCACTAAACTCTTACCTCTTTTATTTTACGATCGTCCGCCGCTCTGCGCTGGTCAGTCAGTCACTCAACTTAACCTCTCATATTGCGTGTGTTGCTAATAATCGATGATCTCACAGTTTTCTCGATCAGCGCTGTCAGATTTCAAAGCAACCCTCTCTCTTCCATTGTCTCCCCCCCCCACTCTCTATCGCTCTCGCTCTCTATCTCCAAAAAATTAAATTTCTTTATGACTATAATATAAGTACACACCAGATCAGGCAACGTCTTGTACCGTCAAGATCACCTCTGGTATAATGGTCCAGCAGTGTCATGCTGACCCAATATAGCTCAGAGGTATTCACTTAACTAGTCTTTCTTTTTGACTTACGTATACAGTCAGAAAATTAAAGAATTTCAGTCGACGCCGATGTTGGCTCAGGTAGGCCACCCGCAATGATTGAATTCATTGTGGTGAGTATTGCAGGTTGCCTACCTAAGCCAAAATCTAAGGCTTCGACTGACTTTCCTAAATTCGTCAAATGTACTTTACAAGCAGTCAGAAAACACTTGCGTTCGATGCAACCCTCCTTACACGTAAAAACATGCATTTTTCCCACAAGTGCGGGTGTCTGTGATGCCGCATGAATGAAGATATCTTTGATTGAACGAAGCGGAAAATCGGCATTTTGCATTTAAATATGTCAACCTTTTCAACAGTCGCCATCTACTCTCTGATCGGAAAATCGATAATCTAACCAGAAAGGATGGATAGATCAATGAGGAAAATAAAATAACAATTTGTATCTTTTACAACTCGTTAGATGTTAAATATTGTATATTTCGCTACAAACTGTCGCGGCTTTCCAAGTTATACACTGCAGTGAAGATTACAGTTGGACAAAAAAATAAGTTCGATATTTTCAACGAGTTAAATTCAACTTTAGGATTTATAGGACGTGATTTTGAAACCTCAAGGAAATAGTCGTGATGGAAATTTCTTGTGGACATTTTACGCCTAGGCTCAGATTGTTTGCCTCATTTTTCTTTAATCTCAAAAAACAAAGTTGTGTCAGATCCTCTTGAAATTGATTTTGAACGAAAGAGCAAAAGTTTTAGAGTGGCTGTCTGGACACAGAAATTGATATAACTGTTTCTTTTGGAAGGGTTTGCGCGACAAAGAAATTGACACATAACAGAAACAAGCACAATTTTCTCACGTGGACTGTTTTATTAAAATTCTGTGTCCAGATAGTCACTCTAAAACACTTTCACGTTCCTTTAAAACCAATTTCCACTGGATTAATTTCAATTTTTGAATTAAGGTTAAAAAATATGAGGCAAACAAATCAGAACCAAATTGCCTTCACTGTCACACTTTGGGATAGGACCTATAACATGTATCAGCCTCTCTATTGCTAGTGGCATCTGGCAACAATGCAAATTCTCCATTTAAACTCATTAAATATATCAAATTTTCCTTGTGCACTGTGCACCCTCTGAATTCGATATTTTACATGAGTTTAAATTGATGGAATACATTGTTGCCAAATTGCACGCGACGCCACTGTCTATACCTCGTTGGTAGAGTTCGTTTTGATGCATTCATGTGGCGGCTGCGACGCGACGTCGGTCGGGGTTCTTTCAGCAGGATTTTATTTCACAACGGTCAACGGTCAACAGTCCACCTGAGCGTATAAGGCGTATAATTTGACATGGATAAACCGATAAACTGACAAGCAAACATCAACAATCAACAAGCAACGGTCAGAGCAAGGTTGAGGACCTGCTCCCATGCATAAATTAGTTCAGCCGCACCAATACGCTCCTTTTTTTCATCATATTATAAAGGTAGGTGCAGTATTCGGTTACTTTCTGCATTTTAAGGTCGGCGTGAGGAACACTGAACAGGGCCGCCGGTTTGCGTATAACTGTGGGCATTTTCCCAGTTTTACTCTTTGTGAAAGTTTTGAATTTTCCGCTCAATTTGGCAACACTGGTGAGGAACCGTGCTGCACACTATATCATATAGCTGTGTTACTGCTCGATACACGGTCTTTTCTTTTTTACCCAAACAATAATTTGATGCGGTTTTCTCATCACTCCAGTTTCAGTCGTCGAAAAGTGTTCATCCAGATTTTACACTCATTTTTGGCCAGTTTAAGCCACAATGGACCAATCTCACACGATTTTTTTACTTTCCTATCGTAAAATACTGCATGAGCGAGTAAGAGGTATTTTTTACAATTTTTTTCGGGTACTGGATCATGGAGGAAAACAGGCTTAAAGTTGTGGAAACTAGGTGTCCCATGACGTCATCCTTTAGGTATCCACTAACCCTTTATGGACCAAGCCCGAGTAAACTTGTTTTTCTCCTCTAGTCTATTTCACATTGATTCAGTCTTCATTTTGGATAAACGTAAGTGTCCCTGTCTCATAACTCTAGTATTAAGGGCAATAGAAAAAGCAAAAGCAATGGGTTCATTTACCATATCCCCAGCTTTCCATAGAGGAAAAGTTTCATAAAATCAGTCAACTAAATTGCGATAAAATCGGCATTTTGTGCGGGAGCCTCTTGTCGCCGCGTGCCAACCTCTGAACGCTTATTCGCGCTGTGTCGATTGGGCACCTAGTGGCCAGTGCACCATCGATTATATTCTCGTTCATATTGGAACCGCCTCACATTTTGTTTTTCTCGCTCTCTCTCTTTCTACGCAAAAATTTTAATTTTAAAAAGCTTTATCCCACTTTTCAACGTAGTCATCATTTTTATCCTTCAGACTCTTCTGGTACTGCGCCACTAATTCCTTGATTCCATTTCCGTAGAGCTGCTTTATCTTGAGCTTTGAACCACTTATGTTCATTGTTGGTAAGATGTTGTCTTGCAAGACTTTTCTTCAACTGTGAAAAAAGTTGGAATTCTCTGGGGGCCAAATGTGGATATAACACTGAGAATTCTTCTTTTAACCCCTAATGGACCACGCCCGAGTATACTCGTTTTTCTCTTCTACCCTATTTCACATTGTTCAGTCTTCATTCCGGATAAAAGCGAATGTCTATGAAAACACTTACTAGATAAGCTTTAGACGGGCGCCTTCAATTCGTCGTATAGGCAACTTCAACTCCCCCGAGTACGAATAGTTAACTACGTTCCCTATAAAAACGGAAGAGTGGCCTTTTGAACTAAAGCGGTCATTATAGGGTTACAAGGTGGATAAGCTTTAGACGGGCGCCTTCAATTCGTTGTATATGCAATTCCAACTCCCCCGAGTACGAATAGTTAACTACCTTCCCTATAAAAACGGAAGAGTGGCGTTCTTTTGAACTAACCCGGTCATTATAGGGTTAATCCAAGTTGTATTTTGTTTGTGTTATAGAAACAGTAAAGTGAAATATTGACTAAGGGAAACTCCTTTACCCAAGGAAAATGTCTGCTGCTACAAGTAAGAGATTCCTTGTTGTGACAGTGATTTTCCTTCATGCAACAGAACTTTACTTCGCGCAAGGAAAACTGTCACAAGTAAACGTGTTTCCTTCTTTTCAAAGAAGTTATTTCTCTCAGTGTATTATGAGTCAGAGACAAATAGAGACGGAGCACTAACTGGCTGCCGCAGAGGCACTCTGAATTCTCGCGGATTCAACAAAACAACAGTCAACGTCGCATGGTGTTGAATGGTGAGCACCCTCCTCTTCACTTCCCGCCTCTATCCCCCCGTGTTTTCCGAATGTCACCGTTCAACACCATGCGACATCGCAAGGTGTTGACTGTTGTTTTACATGTTATTTTGTTAAATCCCCGAAAATTCAGAGTGCCTCAAATCTTCCCTATGTATTTTAGCGTAGTGCTCGGTCTCTATTTGTCTCTGTAAGGGGTAGAGGATTTCCAGCTCAGATTCAAGACGAAAATGTCTACGAAATTAGGTTCAAAAAATCAGTGACGCGGTACCAGAAGTGTCTGTAGGATAAAAATAATGACTGCGTTGAAAAGTGAGGTGAGGCTTTTTAAAATTGAACTTTTTGCGTAGAAAGAGTGAATGGGGGAGAGAGAGGGAGAGAGAGAGAGAGAGAGAGAGAGAGAGAGAGAGAGAGAGAGAGAGAGAGAGAGAGAGACTTAGTGTGAGGCCGTTGCAATTTTAACGATAATTAATCGATGGTGCCCTGAGTGCCCGATCGACACAGCACGAAGCGTGTTCAGAGTTTGGTACGCGGCGACAGGAGGTTCCCTCACAAAAAGTCGATTTTCTCGCGATTTATCTGACCTATGTTAAAAAACTCAAGCCGTTTGGAAAGCTGAGGATGTTTAACAAATAAAACCATTGCTTTGGATTTTTTTCCATCGCTCTTAATTCTGGAATTAAGAGGTAGGGACTTTTACTTTTTGGATGAGCCTCGTATAACAGTTGTAACAAGGCCCAATGTTTCGCCAAAATGTTGGGGCTTGATTTCTCCATTAATCTAGCACCAATAGAGTTGAAAAAAAAAATAAAAAAAAATCACCAGTTCCTGCGGAGACGCCCCTTTTGATTAATACTTTCAGGATCAAAATTATGAGTCATCAATAAAGCTTTTGTACTAGTATCGTTTTTATCATCCAAATCAACCAGATGTATCTCATGAGAGGTTTAACTTGAAATATTTGACGTCACATTCATCAAACATTTTGTTCGTCGCTCTTTTGCATTAAAAAATACGCAAATTTAAAGTGAACTGGTTCTACTTAAAAATTGTATTGGATTGGTAGAGCAAGCAAGTTTAGTCGTTTAAGTGGTCTAACTCCATTTTTGGCAAAAGTGAGTTGATACCATGGACCAAGGGCTTCTTAGCCAAATTTTTCGTGATAAAAATTAAAAAAGTATAATACGGCTTGGATAACCCATACATGGATATACCTTAGTGGCGGTGCATGGAATCTGGCAACGTTGCATTTACTTATGGTTCTTTTAAAGTCGTGTAAAAAGTCAAAATACTAAGGGTGCACTGTGCTGAATCGATAGTTTATTTGGGCGAAATGAAACGGTGGAAGCGCCGCCTTTGATACACTTGAGAGAATACACTGGTCCTTACGGAAAAGCGGTAACTTAAAGTGCAATTTTCTCAGAATCAGTGTTTCGAGCGAGTTAAACTGTTCTTGCATCCAATGGCACAGCAATGGGGCTATTGCACACTTTTGCTATAAGCGATTTAATAGTCGATTTTGGCGTAAAAACCTCAAAAAATAACGATGGTGGCACTAAAAACTTCCAAAATCCACTCCTAAACTCAATAAACGCAGTTATTTGCGGGAGGGTAATGGTGGCCGAAGGCACTAACAATGGGAGATTCCCATCTAACAATTCTGAAACTCCATCAAGAAGTGACCAATAAGAGACTAATTTCATTTGACACCGGTATCACTTGGTGTTGCGGTACCATTCATCGGATGTGGATCATCACTCTGATGACTAATTACTCTGTGAATCATCCTTGTCAGCATAGAAAGAGTGACGAAATTAAGATAGGTATCTCCCATTGTTAGTGCCTTCGGCCACCATTACGCTCACGCAAATAACTGCGTTTATTGAATTTAGGAGTGGATTTTGGAAGTTTTTAGTGCCGCCATCGTTATTTTTTGAGGTTTTTAAGCCATAATCGACTATTAAATCGCCTATAGCAAAAGTGTGCAATAGCCCCATTAAACAGTTCTAGACCGACGTAACAAAAACCAACGGAGATACAGTTCGTTTCAGTAGTGTAGGCGCAGCTCAATGATAATCTTTGGCGAATTATCAATTTTCATTCCATCTTATCAAAACAAAACCTTGCTTGCGACTGAAACCTTTTAATTTTATAGCGTTTCTCAATAAAAAGCAAACAATCGTATTTATTTTCATTTGTTTTTACTGTGTGATAAGAGAGATAAGGTTAAACAATTCCAAAGGTTATCATCGGTAAAGGTGTGCCTACACTTCTGAAACAACCTATACATAAAGCCACCGATACTCTCATCAGTCGCCATCAACAATCATCAGCAATCCAAACTATTTCTCACTCTCTGCACGTGACTATAATGTATTATGCTATCTTTCTTTCTAGCGTCGAATTTCGTGTACGGGGCATAGTTGGGCAAATAGGAGTGTAATCGATTACACGATTACTGGGTAATCGGTAATCGTCAAACCATAGGATGGTAATAAAATGTGTTCTTCACAAATAAATAGTAAACTTTAGGGTCTTTTCGATTAGATCTAATTCTTCCGCACATAATATGATGGGTTGCTTGTAAGAAATCAGCTCTGATCACCATAAAATCACCCTCCGAAAAAACGACGATTACGATTACTCGGTAATCGTGTAATCGATTACTATACCCCATTCGCCCCACTCTGGTACGGGGACAGGGACATGTTCTTACATTCGCTTCTCAAAATCGCATTCGAACGATTCGAGAAATTCATACCTGCTGTAAATGTCACAAAAAATCTCTTTATCTATAATTCCACTGATGAAAGCGAGGGCCGATTCAGGCCTCGCAAGGGGGGGGGGGGGCGAGCTAAAGATTTTCGCTCCACACCCCCGTTGACCCTTCTTTTCTTTTTTCTCTCTTTTTCTTCCCTTCTTTTACCCTTTCTTTTCTGAACCGGAGGGGGGGGGTTGGTTAGTAGCCCCCCCCCGTATCCGCTAATGGATTAGAGTGAGGTAGCATAACAGTACATTAGCTTCACGTGAGATTGAGAGAGATATTTTGGTATGCTCAACGAGCTCCTTCACCAATCAATGACCTCATTACTAAAACCTCAATAACTGCAGATTTTAGACGCTGATTTCAATTAAAGCATTTTTCTTAGCAAAAGATAGGAAGCGTGTAGTCTTTGACCGATACTTTTATCACTCCCCCCTTTTTTTGACATAAAAAATGTATCATATTTGTCGGTATTCATGTGTATAAAGTCAACGGAAAAATTCAGAAACACGTGACCTGTCTAACTTGCACTTCAAGTTATTTTGTGACTGTGGTAATAATCAGACGTTTTTAGGGAAGCTCTGACCTCTGTGCAGTCGCGGCTCGTGCAATCCGGCAACCGTGCACTTTTGACATTTAAACGTGTGCAAAAAGATCGATGCTAGGTGAGGCGCTGCGCCTCACCAAGTAATCGATTATTTTACACAGTTTTAAATGGAGGAAATCCATTGTTGCCACATTGCACGAGCCGCTGCTGGTGCCTTGAAAGATCCTTATCTGATCTAGATAGTACTTTAATTTCACTTATGGTCTCGTCGCACTGTGTGCCGTGTGGCGGGTCGGTGCGGTGCGCGTTGTCGAGTAGGCCATGGATGGCTGAGACGAGGTACGTTTGTGTTGTTGATGTTGTCGCTGAAATGGCGAAGTGGAGCAAGGTCTTTGCTTACTGCTTGAGACGCGACGTTGCTCCTTGCTCTGTGTGCGGTGCCCGGTATGCGGCATGCTTACCGCGGGGGGGGGGGGGGTTACTGTGGGGGTCCTGGTCCTCGATCCTCGATCCTCCCGTCTGATATTTTTGCACTATACTACTCGCGGACTACTCTAGTACCTTTTTTGACGCGCGACAGTCTCAGACATTCCGGCCTTAAATTACGTCACATTTCGTCCGGCTACTTCCAAGTAGCCAAGGATCGCGAGCGTTTGCGTTTCGACGTGTGAACTTGTAAATCCGCAATCGATCCGCCCATAATTGACTGTCGGACGTCAACCAACCAATCCGAGCTTTGCTATCAACTTGTCGCCCTCTGATTAACAACACTCCCCCTCCTCCTCTCGTCCGGCTACTCGCCCGCCTCCAGTGTTGGTAATCTTCGACTTCACTGCTATCGTTGAGTATGAGTATGCCCTTCGCCCTTTGGCTATGCTCTTGATGTGTTTTGAAATTGATGCGATACCCGGAAGAAGGGCCTATGAATCATGAGGGTGATTCAACAATGAGAGCACTTACCGCTTATACGTAGGTATCCCGTGTAACTCGCATACTGGGTCTGTTGTAAACTTTTATTGAAGCGTTATGGAGGGTCGATATCTATGTAAAATCGCGTAAAGATTACATTATAAAAGAATCGAGGAATCTCAAAATCTGCTAACAAATGCAATAAATGTTGCTAAGTCGGGGTTATTATCCCCCGCAGATCAAAGAGAAAAGTGATAAGCTTCCGGAACAATGCACAGAATATTTTTCCTTATACTGCTTTTATGTACTTACATGCAAGAGATGAGTATCGTTTTCGCGCAGTCAGACTTAATCTAGAGGAAAAAGAGGAGTGAATAATATACATACGTATTGACATTATACTTTTCTTCTCAAAAATTGTCACAAATTGTAAGCGATTGAGTGCGAAAAGAGGGAGGGGTAAGACAACAACCATGGTCCCTCCACAAACGTACTGTAAGGGATACCTCGAGCAATCCCTATCGTCGAAAGCAGCCAATCAGTCTTTTATAAGGATTTCTGTAAACTATTACTTTCTAAGAAAGCTCTAAATGACACAGTTTTATTCAAAATGTATGAGGAAAACCTTCTTTGTTTCAACTTTGATCATTACTTTAAAGCAGTAAATGTCCTCTCTGGTTCCTGTGAATTAATGTCCCAGCATTGCTGATTGGTACACCTGATCCTCATCTCTTGCTCCAAGGTTGGCAAATGGTTGTTTTTAAATTCTAAAATAATTACTATGCACTTTACCAAAGGAAAGTTGGCGAGCTCATAAAAATAAAGAAAAAGAACCCAAGAAACACCTCACCTTTATCTTCGGAGGAACACTTTTTGGGATTGTTGGCAAGGAATTATTGTCCTCCTTCCTTCCTTGCTGTGTACAAATTCCTCTAACTCCTCCGCGTTAGCTATAAAGCAAATTGAAAAAGGTCTAGAAGTAAAGGGTGGTAAATTTAATTAATAGAATAAATAAAGAGCCCAATTGAGAAACGATAAATGCCCCAAAATGGATAATATCTGTCACATTTGGGCCAGTAATTCATGAGGTCGTGTTCTCTTCAAGTTGAGGGACGGCAAAACCCCTTTTACAGCAGTTATTAAAACTTCGAGTCACTAAAATTGCAACTCAAAAGCCTCAGAAGCTCTATAATCGGCATACAAACCCACTGAATTGGGTATAAGGTGGATTTGTCCTGACAAGAACGTCCAATAGTCAAACGTGTCCAATACATGACCGTAGAAATGTTACGGAATGTGCTTTATTTCGCAATCACTACCGCAGGCACAGCAGTAAAGCGTGCAATTTGGCAGCGCTACATACTGTCCGTTTAAACTCCTTAAAAATATCAAACTATTTAGTTTGTGGTGAGAACCCGCCACCTCTAGCTTTTAAAAGGATTTTAATGGGTCTGTTGCAAACTTTTGCTACAACGATTAAAAGTGTTTAATCTAATGTAAAATCGCCTGAAAAGTCCATTGATGGCATCAGAAAGTCATAAAATGCAATAATAAACTCACAAGAGGCGTTTAATGAAATCCAAGATGGCGGATAAATATCGAGCGGTTTGTATTCATGCACCACGAACATCCAAGGATAGCCAACCTCACACTATCATCACAACCAATCACAACGTAAAAAAACACATAACCTCTACCTTCAGTGAGGTTGTCAAAGTTGGCCATCCTTGGATGTTCGTGGTGCATGCATACAAATTGCTCGATATTTCTCCGCCATCTTGGATTTCATTAAACATCTCTTGTGAGTTTATTATTGCATTTTATGACATTCTGATGCCATCAATGGACTTTTCAGGCGATTTTACATTCGATTACACACTCTTAATCGTTGTAGCAAAAGTTTGCAACAGACCCATTGACGAAATGCAACGACGTTTAATCGGACGATGCGTCATTCCTCTCTATGTATAGGATTAAATACAGTGAGATGCGAGATTTGGAGACTTAAACGCTGATGCAGGAAAGCTATTAATAAATGTTAGCAACAAAAAAATTATTTTTGTGATTTTATAAAGTTACTTCAGGCAGAACTGAAGAGCTGCGATGGGATTGAGAGATTGGAGGATTAACTTTCTGCAATACTCGGTTTCAAAAACAAGGGACATAAAAAAAATAACAAGCCATTCTGAATGTAGTGAGTTCGGTGAGTGAGTGAGTTCTGTCATCAAAACCCCCCGAAAATTAGTCCAAAAAATACAAAATGCAAGTTTTTTTTAAGATCTGCAAAGAGGCAGCCCTGGGTAGAAAAGACAAAAGACAAGGTTTATGAATATAAATCTACTTTCAAAAATTAAGTGTGCGTGGTGAGAGAGTCTAAATGATTATTGATTCTCGGGAATTTTGTGAGAATCATTCAATAATTTCAGCTCATTATCAGCTCACTGTGTGCTGAATCTCGCTCTTAAGTTTGCGAAATGAATCGTCAGACGGACACTGTACTGCAATGTTGTGGCGCGGCGGCACATTTGAGTGCAATATGACTCCGTTTGTTATGAGCTGGAAGCTAGTAATAAACACCATTACTCTTGGCAGGGCTGTAGCAGGGTTATTAATTTTTTCTTCTTTTCTTTCTTTCAAGGCTCCAATACGAGAATCATCGGCGCTTCACACGATCTCGAACTCGTTCATTTGCAGGATTCGATCCAATCGGTTGTTTCCTCTCAATTGACTCGTTCATTTCAAATAATCCCACCTATTTACGGTGATTCCTTTTTTTAAACGGATAAAAAAAACTACGGTGAAAATAACCATACGGATGTCTGATTTTGGCACCTGCTAGATGTTATGGTAATGTTAACCAGAAGTATACTATGTTTTGACTAGGTACTAGGTGATGTCACCTGATTGCATGTCGAATTTACTCAAAGTATCGGTAAATGTACCATACTTCTGGTCAAGTTTACCATAACATCTAGGAGGTGCCAAAATCAGGTATCCGTATGGTTATTTTCACTATTCTTTTTTTTCCGTGTATGGCTTCTTTCTTAATCGTTTGGTTTTTACTTTTAGTCTTCTTTGGGAAAAAATGTTAAAGCTCCTAAAAATTCTCTTCGTATGTGCTGGCAGGGGCTAGTATTTTTTAATCCATCAGTTCCGGTAGATTCCGAAAATTTTATTCCTGCCAGCAGCTTTTGAAAATAGAATGGGCCTCTGAAAATGTGTTTATAATTGGGGATCTAGGTGAGTAAATTATTAACAGTAGCGATGCCGGTTTTGATTTGTTTAGGAAAATCTGTTCGACGAAGCCTTATAGAGCTCACCAGAAATTCGTTCTATTACTATCGAATCGAATACTTGATCATCGAGTTAAATAAAATTTAGTTTGGATGGGAAACCTAAACTAAGTACTATCGACGAATTAAAGATTGTCGCGAGATTTTAACGAGCTAAGTTTCGCCTTCAAGGCTCTCGTTCGGCCTCTCTGCATACTCCCCACACCTTGCAGGTGAGAGACCAGTGCGAGTGGGGCGGGAAAGCCGTTGCAGAATAGTCCCACACTCACCACACCCATAACTGAAAATGTATGAAAATCTTGCGACAATCTTTAATTCGTCGATAGTACATATTCGTCGATTGGCTCGATCATTTTCAGATTTTTTGAACTATCCATGTAGATACCGCAGCATCCAGTGTTGCAGCTAAATTATACTGCACTTAAAATTTCGCATCAAGAAATGATCTTTTCACTATCGCTGAATTTTCTATTTTCACCAAAACATGTATATGTTTTTAAGGGTTTCAAAAAAGTGTTGACTTAGGTACTGTGTGCGACAAGAAGAAATTGGCAAACCTCATTTGTGAAATCCTCTGCGTGATATTTGCATACCCTGTGTTTGGCATGATATCCTCCAGAATCCGCATCGTTGAATTATTAATTTTGAATTTTATTTTGACCCTATCTGACGTTTTTGGAGCTCATCTGAGTGATTCCTAATGCGTTTCGCAGTATAAGTTTGGGGGTTTGCGTTCTCCGCTCTTCAAAAGAGGTTCAGGTAAGCTTGATGCTCGCTGGTTTCCAACAACTTAATCGAGTCAAGAATGCAAGCTACTTTATTCTCAAAAACATGCTTCTACTAAGTACAGAAAAACCCCCAACGTTTACAACGAAGTACTAATAATTATCACTCATTGTCAGATGAGCCCCAAGAACGTCAGCTAGAGGGTCAAAATAAAATCGAAATTGATGTATCGGTTTATCATGATCCACCAAGAATCATTCGCGTAATCACGCTTTTAGTCAAGTGTAGTTTCATCAGCAACAAATCTAAAGAACTGATCCATTTCTGATCGACCCGGCGCGCAATGGTTCGAAACATGCGGAATTTTCCGGACATGAAAAATTCTTGTTCTCTTGCTAAAAAAAAAAAAAAAAAAAAAAAAAAAAAAAAAAACACTTTATGGTTGATATCTCTTGCTAAAAATCATTTTACTTGGCTCTAATACATGTATGAATGATTTTACACATTTTCCGGTTTTTTTCTGTTCATTGTTTAGATTGTTGAGTTTTATTTCTATAGCTATGTCCGGGTAATGGGTCTGTTGTGTATACTTTTTCTACAGGGTCATGGAGGGTTGATTCTAGTGTAAAATCGCATGAAAATCACACTGCTAGCATCAAATAGTCCCCAAATTCACTCCTAAACCGACGAAAGGCGCTTTAAGGAAAGCCTAAGATGACGGTTGAAAGTGCGAATAAACCCTGCATGCATGTACCACGAGCAGCGATGACGGCCGACGACCAAAGTACTTATGTTTAACAGGTATGCTCGACTAGCTTCCCGCGTCATCTTCAGTGGCGCGCAGTTCAAATCACTATAGCCAAAATAGCCGAAAAAGAAGAAAACTTATACTCTTTCCAGGAAACATTGGGCGTCCCTCTCCAGGAAAGCAGAAAACAGCCCGATGTTTTCTGGAAGGAGAATAAGTCTGCTTCTTTTGTCAGCCATCTTGGCTGTAGTGATTTGAACTGCGCGCCACTGAGGATGACGCGGGAAGCGAGTCGAGCATACCCGTTAAATATAAGTACCTTGGCCGACGACAGCATTCGACTAAGTATAGGTCCTTGCCCGGCGTTTCCGTTTCAGAATTCCGGCAAATCGACACGGAACGTAATTTAACCACCATAGTAAACACAAACTGTAACTAGAAAGTAAAATTTACCGGATAAAACCCGCACAGAATGACACAGAAGGTAAGCACTACGAGGAAGTAAGAAGTTTGTTTACATTCTAACCAACATTATAAATTGCCGTAGTCAGCCATCTTTTGGTGCTCTTGGTGCATGCTTGCAGGGTTGATTCGCCCTTTCGACCGCCATCTTAGGCTCTCCTGAAAATGCCTTTTGTGGGTGTATGAGTGGCTTTTGAGACTTTTTTATGCTCTGAATGTGATTTTTACGCGATTTTACATCAGAGTCAACCCTCCATAGTGTTGTAGCTAAAATAAGCAACAGAACTATTGTAGTAGTGGCGTAGCATGCAATTTGGCAACGTTGCAGTTTTTCCACTTAAACCCACCAAAAATATTGAATCATTGGGTGTTCAGTGAACACCTCCCCATTCGACCTTTCACGTGGGTTTAAATGGATGAAATTCAACGTTGCCGAATTGTGTTTCGATCCACTGTGCGGTGTGGCCATCCAGTTAACCGTATCGTTCATTCCCTGAACGACTTACCTCTGGAGCTCCGTCCAGATCTAAATGATTGCAATTTATTCGGGTGCCAACGCGGTGCCAAACCGTCAATGTCGAACCGCTTTAACTTAACAAGTAATGGGGAGCGGGCAGCCGTGCGATAGGCATTACTTTTCGCTCTTGGACAGGTTGGACTCGTGAACTGCGCATGCGCACGCAGGCGGGAATACATAGGCACGCTGCGGTTTTACGCAAAGCCCGTTGACTCTCTGACCTTTTCTCTAATTCACTAATTGGTGAATAATCAGTATCAGAACACCGCGTGCGATACCGCCTTATGTACTATATCTATACTGACCCCCTCCATCGTTGCCGCTGCAATGTGAGCCAGAGGGTGAATGATTTCTGCGTCGTGCCAGGTATTACGGCGCTCTGAAGATCACGCACTATACTAGTATGCAGCATACTTAGCGTTGGTCATTTCGAAAGACATTATACATACATGGGCGCCCGCAGAAAAACTTCCAGAGGGGGCAACATTGTTGAAGACCAATGGAAGGTCTAGGGGGAAAAGGCGAAAAAGAAAAAAACATGAATTTTTCTTCCAAATGATACAATTTTAAGCTATAATGATAATAATTTTAACGTGTTTGATATTTTATGAATAAATAACAACAGATGATGATAATAGTTAGACAAATGCGGGCGATTCCACGGATTGTAGTCAAAACGGCCTAACCTCGACTTGAAAAATGAATAGATCATAACCTCTTAAAACTATTTATTTTTAGAATCAGTAGAGTATCTACTTTATGGTTTGATACATGGCTCCGAACTTTTCTGCATTTAGAATATAGACTGAGACGTTTTGTACGTTGCGACTGGCAGAAAGCTTCCCACGCTGCTTGGTTCGTTACTGTTGCAGCGGGGAGACTTCCACAAGCAGATGACTGTGCTGCAAGTTCTTCTTTGGTTCCCCTCGCATCGGACACGGGAGGAGGAGGCGAAGACCTTTTTTTATACACGGGAGAGTGACTGCGATGGTAACTGTGTTGTTTCCTCATTCTTCTCATTACATCCCACCGACGCAAGCCTTGAGCTGGAACAGAGAAAAAATAGAACTAAATAAATTGTGAAAAATTGTAAAAAAAAATAAAAATCGCAGATTTCTACCACCGGAGCTTGATCTTCGGACCGACCCGACACCCCGGAAAAATTTTTCCCCTGGAAAAATTCCTGGCTACGCCACTGCCGACGTGAATACTGTGAAGACGTTGTACAAGCAGAGCCATATTAGTCCTGCGTCGACAATCTGACGCAACACGCACTAGTTGTAGCCCGAACCTCTCTCGGCTTTGATTGAACAAAAGAAAAGAAAGGTAAGAGAGCTTCATTTTACGTGTAGTGCGGGTTGCTTCCATTCATCGAAGAAGGACTAATGGCTCTGCTTGTACAACCGTATTTCATCAAATGCAGCTATTTTAAGGCACTTTTTCAAGATTCAAGGAGGATCGGTAACTACCTTGGAAAAGTAGTGCCATTTGCAATATTTGATGATAGCAGTCGCAGTTGCCCGGCAGTGACGGCGCCACCATAATAACTATTCACAATTTCGCAGGAAAAATTTCAAGATTTCTCGAGTCAAAGGCAATCCAAGATTTTTCTCTCGCTGAGTCTCTGAGTTGCACCTTTAGTGATGGCGCGTCATTGTCGTGGAGGTCTCTCCACCAATCAGCGGCCAGATTCGTCATGATCCCGTCAATCAGAACTGTTCTTCGTTGTTCGGTGAAGTCACTCAACAACTACCAAGACTTATTCAATAACACTTACAGTACCACCAACTGTCTCTCCACCAATCAGCGGCCAGATTCGTCATGATCCCGCCAATCAGAACTGTTCTTCGTTGTTCGATGAAGTCACTCAACAACTACCAAGACTCATTCAATAACACTTATAGTACCACCAACCGTCTCTCCACCAATCAGCGGCCAGATTCGTCATGATCCCGTCAATCAGAACTGTTCTTCGTTGTTCGATGAAGTCACTCAACAATCACCAAGACTCATTCAATAACACTTACAGTACCACCAACTGTCTCTCCACCAATCAGCGGCCAGATTCGTCATGATCCCGTCAATCAGAACTGTTCTTCGTTGTTCGATGAAGTCACTCAACAACTACCAAGACTCATTCAATAACACTTAACAGTACCACCAACTGTCTCTCCACCAATCAGCGGCCAGATTCGTCATGATCCCGCCAATCAAAACTGTTCTTCGTTGTTCGATGAAGTCACTCAACAACCACCAAGACTCATTCAATAACACTTACAGTAGCACTGGATACTACATTCTATGCTATAAATAGTGAAGTATTTTGTACTCGTATGTAATATCTGCTTTGAGCTAATTAACATGAGTCATTGCAATTTGGAGCAGTTATTAAGAACTGTCAACAGGAACGGCCAAATGGCACGCGGTGAAGGCAGAGCAAATCGATAGTCACTCCCCGCCTTTGACCCGTTCCCCGTCCTTCCTTTTAGCCTCGGTGCGCGGTTCGGGCGGTGCGGTGCGGTGGCCTGCCCCGCGCGGCGCAGCATCAGTTATAGTAGGTGCCCCGCTGCGTTCCCGGTGCCTCTCCGGCCCCCACAGGAGCGACCCGGCCGTAATACTCGACTCGGCGACCCCTAGAATCTAAACCGCCACTGTTCTGCTCTTTCGCGGACGCCGTACATTGGGTCAATGCATGGATTTTCTTAGACGTAAAAGTATCGCTCTCTCGTTTTAGAAGTGGAAGCGTAGATCAATCGATAATCTTCGTCGGATTTTCAAATTTACTCCTTTAAAACAAAACTTAACTGAGTCTTTCAATGCTATGCTTTTTTAAAGTGGTTTTCAATGTAAAGCTAAACGCAGAGCTGCCGCTTTCTGTTTATCTTCCAATGGGGCTATTGCACACTTTTGCTGTAAGCTATTTAATAGTCAATTATGGCGTAAAAACCTCAACAAATAACAATGGCGGCACTAAAAACTTCCAAAATCCACTCCTAAACTCAATAAACGCAGTTATTTGCGGGAGCGTAATGGTGGCCGAAGGCACTAACAATGGGAGATTCCCATCTAACAATTCTGAAACTACATCAAGAAGTGACCAATAAGAGACTACTTTCATTTGACACCGGTGTCACTTGGTGTTGCGGTACCATTCATCGGATGTGGATCATCACTCTGATGACTAATTACTCTGTGAATCATCCCTTGTCAGCATAGAAAGAGTGACGAAATTAAGATAGGAATCTCCCATTGTTAGTGCCTTCGGACACCATTACGCTCGAGCAAATAACTGCGTTTATTGAGTTAAGGAGTGGATTTTGGAAGTTTTTAGTGCCGCCATCGTTATTTGTTGAGGTTTTTACGCCTCAATCGGCTCTTAAATCGCTTGTAGCAAAAGTGTGCAATAGCCCCATTTACTCCTTTAAAACAAAACTTAACTGAGTCTTTCAATGCTATGCTTTTTTAAAGTGATTTTCAATGTAAAGCTAAACGCAGAGCTGCCGCTTTCTGTTTATCTTGCAATGCACCGATGATTCCACCGATTGACCGAAAGACTACTTCTAGTTGAGTTCAGTTTACAACTGTAATGCACGAAAATACTTGCATGTGTAATATTTTCTCAGTTGTTGAAATCGCAATTAAATGGGGCTCTGCAAATTTTTGCTACAGGTGGTTGAAGTGTTGATTCTTTCATTAAACCCTGTGAAAATGAGGATGAAAACACTAAAAAAATCACAATATTCATTCTTAGGATTGAGTTTAATGGCGGAGCTACGCGGGTATCATATGGGAGATTCCCTGTTTCCGTAGAGAAAGTGACGAATTAGACAGCCAATGTTTTGATTACTCGAAATAAACCTATGGCAAAGAATTGATCTCTTACAGCTCTGAAAATCGATTCTTTTCTATCGGTTCAAATAAGGCAAAACACAACTACATGGATAACTGCCCCCGCCCCCTTCCAAGAGTCGGGTACAAGTAAGAAAGTGCTGACCTCTTTTTTTGGTATCGAAAAAAAATTCCGGACTTAAATTTGGTGGTCACCAACAAATTTTGTTGGAATTTAATTTAGGGCGGTAAATATAGGGTGTGCAGGATTGTAGGGATCTTAAATTATATTGATGAGCAAAAAAAAAAAAAGTCATCACATTTTTGCCGCCCCCCCCCTTCCAAGCCGAACTCGAAATGACGCCCTTGATTGATATTATTTCTTCGTTTAAGGATTACATCCAGATTTTTTTTTTTTTTAATCCGCTGTGCGTCTCGTTGAGTCGCGCGCGTTTCAGTGAACGCGCGCGCGTACCTCGGCATTATGATAATGATAGGTTTTGAGCTGAGATCAAGTTCCTCCCCCCTCCCCCCTCTCCCCACTCTTCAACCCTTCCTTCTCAATCACCCCTCCACCATCGATGGATGGATGAATGAATGAATCGAGAGTATCAAGGTAGGTTAAGACGAATTGATGAATCAAATGCGACACTTACCGTACGGTGAGTAAGTACTCAGGTACACGCGGCTGACGTGCACGAAGCGCGCACGCGCGCCGCATGATACTGTGCGTTCCAGCGGAGCGTCATCAACTCACCGTGTCACTGGTGCCGTGGTGCGTCACTGAACCCCGTTTTTAAGCAGTGATGTCAGATTTGGTGTAAGAGATAAAAAATTCCCGTCTGATTTAATGTAAGGTTTTGTTTTTTTTAGTTTTTTTTTATTGTCAGTTACGGCAGCATTGCTGATAAGTCATACTGCATACCGCATCGATTGTCAAACACCGCGGGTCGAGTGTCAGTCCTCGTGTTAAGTTCAATCGCAATGTCGCACATTGAATCGAATCTTAGATTTGTCCAACAGTTTTTTTATCATGCAATGAGCGAGTTAGTGTTTGTGCGCACTGACTTTGATGTGCATGGATGCAAAAGCACCTACAGAGTGCAGTAAACTGGGCCAGCTGCGATCTGCAATCTTCCGTGAAACGAACTCAACGTGTGCCTTTGATTTGTTTGTTTGTTACTGTTGTAAATGTTTGCATGAAATTATGAGAACAGCCGTAGAAACATTCCCTAGCTGATTGCATGCAGAACATCCACTTAGCTTCATCTCATCTGTGTATACGATGTTTTTGTCGTTCGTTGCTGAAAATTTGCTAATCAGATCGTTTCGGGATATCTTTCACCGATTCGACGTTTATTTAGAAACCTATAATCTCAAGATTTCTTAGCTTCACCCAGCACTCTTCAGTCACATCATGTTTATAACTTTATAGAATATTGGAGCACTTCAAGATGCATGACTGGAACAGAACTTGTGGTCAGCAATGATTGATGCTTCGGCAAAAAATATTAGACTCCTTTCCGACAATAAATACTTAGAGACAAGAAAATATTTGACAGGAATCTATGTTCTTGGCTCTCAAAGTGAAACTACAAGTTTAATCTCCAAAGAGAAAAGCCATGGTTCACTATCCTTCCTTGAGGTTGAAACTGCACTTATGTTAAGAAAGAATATTGTACTTACTAGCTTCCACCCACTTAAGGGCTTGTGTGGCCCCAGTCCGTTGAGGTCGTCAACTAACCGGAGCCACAACGCCTCACCGGTCGGCGGTCACCTTGCCATTCGGACCGGGACACAGCCCGTTCTTTGCAAAAATGTCATGCGAGACCATGAAGTCCACCAAGTGGTCTTTTTGAGACTCAAGACTCCGGGCTCTTTTCTTATTGGTACCCTCGAGATTCATCATTTTTTATCACTGAAAACCGATGCACGAGAGTGTTAATGTATCCCCAAGAAATAGCCGATAAAACTTGGAAGTTAACTACCCTTCCAATCAATTGAATTTCGGGACTAACGAATGTAGGTGCGATATATGAACACTGTCGTATCTGCAGGTGGGTAAGATTTATGCACTGCACTAGCATTTGTGAGTCCCCGATAGCAAATCGACCGAAGGTACACTTGAAAGGATTCTTGGGGATACATTGACAGTTTCCCGTTTCAATTTCACTTTTCGTAAAAAATAGATGGCAAGTAACTAAATCATGACACAACACAAGCCTTACACGGCAAAAGAAAGAGAAACACAAGAGAACTCAACAACGTACAAAGTACCTACTCGACTCGCGAAATGATAAGTTAACGCAAACCAAATAGTGATTACAACTTCTTCTTCTCCTTCCTCCTTCCCGCGTAAATTCAAACGCAAAGTCGCGCTGTGATTGGTCACTTTTGTAAGCGAGCAGAGAAACTGCATCGATTGCATCGTTATACCTCTCGATCGAGTCGATCGAGAGCCCCGTTTAGAGCTATCGAGCGATGGTGGCCACAGCAAGTATATGATCACCCGTTAACAATCGATGAGCAGTGCATCGCTCGATATGAAGCGTATCAATTGGCATAACGAGGAAGGAAATTTTTTTATTATTATTATTATTATTATGGTTATTTGTTGTTTATCACCGCTTTTGGCGGGTAATGGGGTGTTAGTCCCTCGGCGGGACTAAACAATAGTCCTGAGCCTTGGGCTTCTTCCGGTTGGATGAATTTTCCGGTATCTGTACAAAAATTAATTATTGTTAATTAAAAATTACCATCCCTTGTACAAAGGGAGGAGACTACTTCTCCCGGGGACAGGTTTTGTACAATCGTTGCTGTACTGTCCTGATGGGAGGAGCTCTCAGTATAATATCTTACAGTCTGTAACTTTTTGTTTTGGCCTCGCAGGGTCCATAATTTCCTGCCGTACTCCTGTTTTTTTTTTTTATTATTATTATTATTATTATTATTATTATTATTATTATTATTATTTATAGACACTTAGTCTAAACAAGCACATTGAAACTAAATCTATCGATTTATCATACAACTTATTTTCTCTTACGATATAATCTCTTACTAGCTAAACAAATAACTTAGTTTTTAAATGGTTACATTAACCGTTTACCCCATGAGGAAGCGACCTGATACCAGCTCAAACACTTTTCGGCGCTTGAGGCGTCTAGTCGCAGCTTCATTGTCAAGCAAAACGTTAGTTAGGGGATTGGTGTGAGTTCCCAGTGACTGCTCGTGCTTTTCAGCAACTCTCATGATAGTTTCCTTGACTGTGTCTATTTTAAGATCTCTATGCAAGTCTGCGTTCCTGGTGTATCGAGGAGCATCAGTTATGATCCTCAAGACCTTGTTTTGGAATATTTGATGAAGGTAAATGATCGGCCTGCGGATGTCATTGTATCTCTCAGAGACATCCCGAGCACAACTGAATAGATTTCGGTCAATCCAGAGGAAGGCGTGTTGATGGGAAAATGGATGGTGGTAAGTATTCGTGTGATTGCCAATCCGAAAACAATCCGAAATACTTCCTTCAATACAACGCGTACAAGCGCCGTGTGCTTTTGAGTTTGATGATTTAGAGTCAGTTTTTCACTGAGAGCTTTAGTCATGAAGTTAGAATTAGAATTAGATAAAAGTAGTAGGAGTAGTAGTAGTTCAGCTAATCCTAATTTTGATCATTTCAATCCTTCTGATCCTAATTTTGGTTTAAAATAAGCTTAATTTTGGTTTAAAATAAACTTAAATCTTTGGCAAGCGTCATAAGGTGAGGATATTTTATCTGAGCATTGGATTTACATCCATAAACATATTGTTCTACAAATAGCCAAGGCAGGAGACAGTCCGGTGGAAATTGGCACCGTAAAATTTTAAAGAACCCTAACTTTTATGGTTTTTCCACAATTTCCTAATTTTTCTCTGGCTCGTCAACTTGAGGTTAAGTGTTGATTAATGCTTATTTCTATTTTTCAAAGTAAAATAGAGTTTAAAGGTAAAACGGAGGCTTTATTTTGATTCAATGTGCTGAAGTATACACGATGTAGTGCTAATTTATACTTCGTCCAAAAATCGAAGATTCGTTGAAAAGTCAGAAGTGTGGTTTACGGTGAAATTCTGTTAGCTAATGTCTGCAGAACCGTTCGCTTTGTGTGATAGGCACTGATATGCCGTAAACAAGTCACACGTCAAAAGATTACATACATCGAATCGTGGCGTCGTTGATCGAAAGGGGCGGATCTCATAAACAAAAAGGTGGGAGATGAATTAGTCATTAATGGGACTAAACTGCTCGTATATTTCTCATATCAATGAAATGTTGACGTTAGCTGTGTCAAACAAGCTGTGAAATCATTTGCGTGCTACCCCGTGGCTAAGTTGGATCAGGCTTGAAGCTTGGATCCCGCCAATCGCTTTCGCGAACGTAAAGGTATCTCGTTTTATCATAACAGCGCATTATTATTTTTTTTTTTAAAGCCTCGTGTTTAATCGTAAGATATCACCACACAGTGGATTGGTCGATAGATTTTCTCGGCCGACATTGTTTTACGAATGAAACTTAAGATTATGAACAACAAATAGCAAGATAAATTAAAAATTTGTGAAATTCTTTCATTTTAAAGTTTAAAATGAATCAATCGACATGGTTTTTGTAACAAAATACCGACATTAAAATGCATTCAAAGTTAAAAACCAACACTTTTTTTTTGTCCAGAAAAATTCATGTTTAGATCCAGTGTGCTCTGGGAGAAGTGGGAGTGTGAATGGAGGAGAAGGCCGCACGGTCAGTCTCTTTTTTTTCGCACCTCATCAGCTGAGTTATCGGCTCTTCGACGGATATTAATAAATTAATATTGGCTCACAAAAATGTTGGATCAATCTGCTATTGAAATCTTTAATACATTGATTTTGGTCGGCTTTTTATTGGGTGGTAAGCTTTTTATTTATTGCTTTCTCAGTTGCTGAGCTTTGCACCAGTACTTAGCGTTGTGTCATGTGAGTACGTAGAGGCATTCGCACATCAAAATCTGGTAAAAAAAAAAAAAAACAAAAAAACAAAAAAAAAAAAAAAAAAAAACAAAAACAAAAAATTATGTTCGCTTCGCTCGCATCTCAGTGAATGTAAAGAGTAGGTTTATCGATTAATACAGGGCTTTATGCCCGAAAATGAACCACTCTTGTCACACTTTCTTGGTAAATTTCACTTTAAATTTTAAAGTTCAATGCATTTTGGAAGTGCAATCAGGCAAGCAATTTATTTTGAGTCGTTGATTCTGATAGAAAAATTAAAATCGATTAAGACAGGGCTTTGTGCCCGAAAATGCACCACTCTCGTCACGTTTTCTTGGTAAATTTTAATTTCAAGTTTAAAGTTCAATGCATTTTGAAAGTGCAATCAGGCAAATAATTTATTTTGAGTGGTTGATTCTGATAGAAAAATCAGCTTTCGCCTTAAATTAGTAAAAGTAAAGAAATCGTTGTGACTCAGTAAAGAAAGATAGTTTCAAAATTGATTCAGCCGCTCGATATATTGTCGGTAGGATCTTTCGACTGTATAAAAGTGGTCTTGAAATCCTAGCGACTCTTTATAGTTTATATTTTAAAGGCACAATTGTAGCCCAGCAAGCATCTATGTCTTAAAATCGTTAAATTTGAACTTAAATTCGTGGGAAAAAGTGATAGTTGAATGATGAGATATCATTTTATTGCAGTTAAATCTAATCTATCTCTGGCATTAATCCAATCGATCTCTGTCATTTTGAGGAATTATACGGCTCAACAGCCTCATTATTGATTAACAAAATTGACTGCACGATTTGAACAGATACGCTTATGACGCTCCATTCGAATGATATAGGACGTGCTTTAGTGAGTTCCGTTGCCATCACAAAATGTCCATTTTAATTAACGCATTTTTCTACTTGAATTAGAGAAACGCGATAATCGTAAGTAGCAGCCGGTAGCTGCCCAGGCCAAATCCAAAAGAAAGCAACATAAGAGGTAACATTTGTGACACTGATATCATTCACAAAACGGTAAGTTTTTGCCCCTTCTTGCTTTTGTCAGTTTTTCTCCACCGACTCCAAGAATAATGTAGATCATACATCAAAAATCAATGGAAAATACGACCCGAATTACGCAAAGTAATTGCTCACTCAATGTTTAATTCCTCAGATTCAAATTGTTTTCAGTTTAGGTTAGAATCGGGTGCTTCATAAACTGCAGCATTCGTTGGAAATATTTCAGTCGTAATGTAAACTATAAGACTATGTTTTCTGCTTGTAACCTCAACTGTGGCAACTGAAGTTAGAAGAAGGGCTGATAATAGGTGGAGAGAAAAGGAGAATCAAAATTTCTTCTTACCTAAATATGCTGCACAATCTGAGCAAAACACTTTCAGGATACAGTCTTGGTCGTCATCTTCCTTGATAAGGCAATGCACTTCGTAACCCTTGGATGCGACAAAATGTTCTGGGGTTACTTGCGGTTTGATACGGCATAGAATGTCTGTTCTGTGAAGCTGGACATAGCCTTCAGCATTGTCTGACTATGACATCCGAGCAGATCTATGAAAAGTACGAAACAAAGAGGGAATAAAAAAAAAAAAAAAAAAAAATAAAAAATTAGACGTGAAAAGAACAAGCTTTTCATCCAAATGATAAACAATCAATTTCAAGGGTTCCATCCAATTGATCATCATCAGTTGTCAATGGCATTGCTGTTCTGTGATGTCGACAATTTCCTGGTGACAATATTTTTCATGCAAGCTGGTAACCATTTTTATTTTTGATTTTTAAACGTTTGAAAAAAATCGACAGCAACAAAGTAAGATGGCCTCATCAAAAATCGACTATTTCACTTACGTTTATTAATTCCTTCACGGAGAAAAATTTACATTTGGGGCTACCAGAATTACTTCTACTTAATAGTTAAATGTAATTCGCGTATCCTTATAACTAGATTTCTGGTAATATTCAAAATACATTTTTCGTTGAAACCAGCAATCTGTCTTCACAGATACCAGAATTACATTTAACTATTATGTAGAAGTAATTCTGGTAGCCCCAAGTATAAATTTTTATCCGTATTAAAGGGAGAAAATAAAGTGTTTCCACGAGTTCCGCCACAGATGTATACGGTTCTGATTATCAGTGCTATGAGTTGTTGCATTGATTTCAATAGAAATATCAAGCCAATAGCCAAAGCTAAGTAGCCAGGAATTTGCCGTTCTCTCTCTCTGCCCATTTGATCGCATGTCCTTATTTCTGTCCTTTTCGAGCCCAAGAAATCAAATGAGCAAAGAGTGAGAAAGACGAATTTCTGGCTAAGACCATGGCTCTTTCGAACTCCATTTTTTTCTCTTTACTTAAACCTTTACTTTTGAATAAAATCGTTCTAAAATGATGCAACCGTGCTCATGTGGATTTGATCTTTCATTAATAATGGGTTTGATTTCATTAGGTCCTTTTTATTGTTTTCCCGAAGTATCTTTAAAATCATTGCGGTCAGCGGATCGCCAATGTGATGCAATGTTCTCACGGCCTCACGGCTTCGTCACTTTTACATCGGTTGATTGAAGACTTGTCATTCGATTTATATTGCCTGTCCGTTCGTTTATCATGCGACGAATCTCCGCTGAACTGGTTTTGATGTTCACTTAAAGTTTTTTTTTTTTTTTGTTTTTGTTTTTGTTTTTTTTTTTCGATCCTCCTAGGAGAAGGAGAAGAGAAGAGGGTCTCCACCTACGGTGAATAAAAGATGGCATAGTCACATGCGTTTAGCGTGTTTTTTTTTGTTTTGTTTCTTTTTTTGTTTTTTTTTTTGTTTTTTTGTTTTGTTTTTTTTTTTTTTGTTTTTTGTTTTTTTTTATGAGGTGTGTTCGTTTTTGTCTCAACTCAACGGAAAGATGACAAAATATAACGTCATCCGCAAAGAAAAAACTGACCTTTGAGTCGTCACCTCGTCTGTACAGAAAATCGGAACAAGTCTGCACTGAGCCATTCTTGTTGAGACTTCTTAGAAGATGGGAAGTTGATTAGATATTGCGGACGGTTTGCGAGCTATGCCATTCAATGTGGCATTGAGTGACATTGTCCATAGCCCGCAAACCGTACAGCTGTTCTGTATTAATTTTGCGTTAGAAAATGGTCCAAGTACTCTTTGGTGAAGTCTTTGAAAAGTCTGTACGCTGCTTGATCTTTATTTAGGAAAAGCAAACTTTGCCAAGCACACAGAAATTTTTGTAGCCAAAGAAAACAGGTCAAGCCATAGAAAAAAATCTAAGATAGATTTCCAATGTTGTTTGCTGTGTTGATTTTTCATCATGCTGTGATAGTGTTTCAAATGAACGAAATTTAGATTATAATTAACAGTCAAGCTATCAATCATTGTTTTTGTAAACTGTAGAGAGTTGAGGGAAGCCCAGACCAGAGACCGGAAAAATGCCGGACTTTATGCGCGGATGCACTGCGTTAGTTGCTGCAAGGCAACCCAACCTCAATGTTTGCGTATTCGACGTGATTTTATTTTTTTACGGGCGTCTTCAAATTGTATGCCAATATACAGGGTGTAAAAAAAAAATGAGCAGCTCCGAATAACTCGAGTTTGGGTTCGAATTTCAAAAAACGCTGAAACACGGGTGTTCCATTATTTTCAGGGGGACATCTTTTAGGGGGGTTGCCAAATTCCAGGCCCCCCAGGGGGGCGGGTACGGGGGTCACCGCCCCTCTAAATCACATTTCTCAAATGGCGACCCCTAATTTTTATTACATAACTTTGAAGAACATCAAATTCTAAGCATTTTGGCGCAAACCGCAGGTCGATATCGTTTTTCGTGTTCGAGATATCGAAAGTCAAAGTTCGATTTTGGCCCATTTTCAAAAATCCATAACTCCCACTAAAAAAGTCGGAAGTTAAAAAACTATTAGCTTAAAATGCTCTACAAAACAAGTCCTTTTCAGAAAAAAATATAACTGTCCAGGAAATTTGAATTTTAGGCTCCGAAAAAAATTTCCGAAATATTTTCGGAAATTTTGAATCGGCGATATTCTTGTAAAACGTCCAGAATCGACAAGTTTGGCTTAAAACCCGTTGGCTGAGTCCAAATGAGCGATGCAAAGCTCTCGAAAGTCCCCAAAACCCCATTAAAGCCCGAGAGAGAGGTGTTTCCTAACTCCAAATTTAGCAGTGTTCTCAATACTGAGTTTGATCATGTTAAAGGTGATTTTGAGACTTTCTTGAGCTTTTAAGCGCTTTGCATTGCTCATTTGGACTCAGCCAACAGGTTTTAAGCCAAAATTGTCGATTCTGGACGTTTTACAAGAATATCGCCGATTCAAAATTTCCGAAAATATTTCGGAAATTTTTTTCGGAGCCTAAAATTCAAATTTCCTGGACAGTTATATTTTTTTCTGAAAAGGACTTGTTTTGTAGAGCATTTTAAGCTAATAGTTTTTTAACTTCCGACTTTTTTAGTGGGAGTTATGGATTTTTGAAAATGGGCCAAAATCGAACTTTGACTTTTGATATCTCGAACACGAAAAACGATATCGACCTACGGTTTGCGCCAAAATGCTTAGAATTTGATGTTCTTCAAAGTTATGTAATAAAAATTAGGGGTCGCCATTTGAGAAATGTGATTTAGGGGGGCGGTGACCCCCGTACCCGCCCCCCTGGGGGGGCCTGGAATTTGGCAACCCCCCTAAAAGATGTCCCCCTGAAAATAATGGAACACCCGTGTTTCAGCGTTTTTTGAAATTCGAACCCAAACTCGAGTTATTCGGAGCTGCTCCTTTTTTTTACACCCTGTATGTATATACGGGCGTTGCCGTTGCCCGTAAATGCTCAACTGTGCTCATTGGTAATCTGCGGGCGGTCAAAATTTCGTCTTGACTAATCAATGATCTCACTGTTGTCAGTGACAATAAAACAAGCTTAGTAAAATATAAAATAAATGCCTGCCTTCCTGGTCTGATGCTCAGCGACCCGTCTACCCCTGCATGACATTGTTTGGGCCGAGGGGGACAATAACAGTTGTAAAGGATTTTTTTTTAGGAGTTTAACCATATTTTGCCATGCCTGTTTTGTTTTGGGAATCGTGTGTGTCTGCGTGTGTCCTGTGGATATCTCATTTCTGCGCTCACTCTCTAAACATTTTCAAGGTAAAGTATTCTTAAGCACCCTGTATGTAAAACCGTTGCTGCCTCATTCATCTTTATTTATTCGTATTGATCGAAGTTCAGCTGTGTTCAATGTTCATGTAAGCCCTCGTCGTTCATTAATATGCCACTCGCCCTGTCACTTTATTTGATACCACCTTCAAAAAGTGAATGTTTTCTCTTATAGTCTTCGACTGCTCCTTTCTAATGAAACACAAAAGAACGGCCTTTGTCAAAGAAGATGTAAAGGAGTTCAATTTTCTGAATGCATCTTATCAAACAAAGCGTGCAGTGAGCAGTGCACACTATGCACATGTGTACTTATGGCCGACAGCTTTGTCTTCTTCAATGTGGATTTCTGAAAGTATCCGTTACGTAATGTGTATGGGTGATTCCAAGGTAACAAGATTTTTCGCTAACGAGGAAAAATGTCATATAAATTGCATCGTTAAAACGTTTAGAGCTATCGAACGAGTAAATGTGTCTTTTAAAGATGTTTCTTTCTACTTAAATTTATATTGAGTTGTTGAATGCACATCGTTTTTAAAGAGTATAAAAATCATTCTGCCATGGCGGACTAACCATGATTATTTTGCCAAGTCATTCATCCTTTTCGTACTCTTAAAAAGCTATAATATTTCAACGATTCATTAAATTTATAGTACATAATTGTTATAGGGTGATTTATTGGTGGAACTAGGAATTTTTCTGGGGGGGGGGGCTGAGCAGGCAAAAAACCGATGACCTTCCTCTTCTTTTTTGTCTGGCCTTTCTCATGCGTTTAATTTAAAGTAAATAATTACCTCCCCGAAGTTCGGGGAATTGAAAAACTCCGTCAAACTCTTCCAATAAATATGCTTTGCCTTATGATGAAGTTTGACGGACCGTCAATCTTTGTCAAACTCATATCCCATGAGAATAAATTTTTACTTGGCAGTTTTCTTTTTTTTTCTAAATTAATCAAAATTGTCTTTGCAGACGGTCTTGAAACCATTAACATGAAAGTTATATTCCGGATATTTTTTTACGAAAGTGAGAATTTTTGTATTGATGGTACTTACGAAACTTCTTAAAAATTGTAAAAAACAGGCGGCGAGTCTTTGAAAGTGCTAGCACTCGGTGAACTTGGGGCACGGTCAGTTTTACTTTGATGGTTGGTGTCAAATTTTGACCCTACTATTGCTGAAGAATTATACGTTTAGCTTATACACCGCATTCGCCAAACTCTGCGCCAGTGGCGACACGTGAAATTTCAGCATCAACTGCGCAAACGTATGCGTAAAAGATGAATTCTAATTGCTTCATCAACAATCAATTATTTTTCATAGATTTAAATTGAGAAAATCTGTTGGTGCCTCACATCATTCGAACCGCCACGGCTTTTCTTCAATTTTACCCCCATTTTGACCCCATACCATCTCATTTTTACCTGAAGCACGCCCGCCGTATAAAAACCCACTTCCTTGTAGATCACACGAACGTGTCTTTACTATTCTTTCATTCGATACCATCGCATCGATATGTTGAGTGAGAGCCCGCCGCGTATTACATATTACATCAACAATAGCCGGCATCACTATCAGACACGTGTAATTGAATTACGTGTAGATGCTTAGGATAATGCATGGAAATGAATGCGGATGAGAAACAGAGTTGCCAGGTCGAACAATCTCATACATATCACCCGCAATTATTTAAAAAAAAATATCCTGCAACATTCGAGGAGACATCTTCGTCTTGATTTTGATTCAATTAGGACCTTCCTTGTTTAAATTTTACTCGTACCAAAGAAAGAAGTGTTTCCCCCCTCCGCCCCTGCTAAGAAGAAAAACTCGTCATCAAAGCCAAAGCAGTATCATCTTTAATTGATGCGCTTACAACCTACACGAAGAAAAATTAGTATTTTGGGCCATCGAATAGATTTGTTGCTAAATTTTCCTACAGCTATAGATACGGTTTAGTCTGGTGTAAAATCTCTTGAAAATTAATACCGTTTGAAGCATCGAAAAGTTTGCAAGTATCGCGGGGGGGGGAGGAGAGGAGATGTTAAAGACCCCTGATCTCCAAACTATTTCTTCAAGTGGTAGCAAACCCTTTACAACTAATGTCTGAGAGCTTTTTTAGCTGTAATTCTTGTTTATTTTTCTTTTACCTTTTCCAAGGTGTAGGTACGTGGTACGCACAATACGTTCTTTAAACCAATTTCCAAGACTTCTCGATGTAAATGCTTTGAAATCAATCGTCATAATACTTCTGTGATATGCTTACGTGAACCAAGCAGTTGCGTTGCTCGCAATTCGGCAACGATGAGATTTTGTCAATCATACCAATCTACTTACCCTTTTACTTTCTCACTCTGTGTAGAGAAATTATTGTAATCTTGAAAAAATTTAAAATTGAGTTAGCTCCATTTCTTGGCATTTCATATCCTCAGAAACCGAAAAAACGTATCCTGAAAAATGGCCGTCCGTCACGGCTGTTCTCTTTTTTTTTTTTTTTTTTTTTTTTTTTTTTTTTTTTTTTTTTTTTTTTTTTTTAACAATTTTTCTATTTGCATTCAATTTTTTTCCAGTTGTAACCACTTCCGTTTATCACAATCTTAAGTAAATCTTAAAGATTGAAATCGTCAAAACGAAAGAGATTATCCTTGCTTCTAACGGCAACACTGAGGAAGAGGTGAGACAAGATTACGATTACTCGCAACGATTAATATTAATTATTGTTGGTTGAAATAGTTTCACATTTATTCGCGACGTCTTGACCGCCGACGCGACCGCTGCTTCAATATACACTCACCGATTCAATCGATTCCATTGATTCACCTGACCAAGATCCGTGTAGCGTGATCGGCTTCATTTCCATTCATCCGCCTATTGATTGTCGCGCTGCCAGCTTTGGCGGGTAAATTTAAATTACGGCTGTTGCAAGCTTTTGCTATACAGATTAATCAAGTGTCGGCCTTTCATTCATAAACAGGTAGGTAAATGTCCGATTGTCCGCGAGAAGCACCAAACATCGCAGTGTTCTTTTCGACCAATGAATTTTAATGATTTTCGCATGTACCTATTGCATTGAAATTATTGTGCTACTCAGTGGAATTTGGGACACTAATCTCAAAAATTTTATCAATTTCTACTTCACTCGCCCCGAGTGTACGCATATTCTTCTTACTTGCATTTTTTTAGATACATTTTAAATTTTGGAAAAACTAGAGTATTTCGATCGGAAAGGAGGCAGGATAAGTTACAGTCGGCGAGTTAAAGAATATCCGTTGACGCCTTAAATGGCTCAGGTGCGGCCACCGGAACATATGAAAGTGGTCAACTTTCAACATTAGTGACATTCGTTAGTTCGCTGACCGTAACTTACCTCGGTAAAGATGTCGTTAGTATACTTCTCACTGTGGATCGCTGTGTTGTCTCGAAAATCACTCCTCTAGCGGTCTATTTCTGCAAAAATTTTCGGTCGTGAAAAGTATGTAATAAATAAAAGCGATGCGATGCGAAAAAAGCTCGAAATATCGCAGGATCCCTTGCCGTTCTATGAAGAATGAGAAAATAAAAATTAAAATAAGGCGTCGAGGGCTCATTTCGCCTTCAAAATAATCGGATGCAATACCACATCCGTCGTGTAGGAACAGTTGCTTCATTCCTCCATGATGCGTTGGATTCGCATGGTATTTCGTAACTATCCTGTAAAGCTGATTCACCCTATTTCCCTGCTTTTTGGACTCAATTTTCATCCCAAACCTCAAAATTTTCTCATATTTTCCAACGTTTTGTCTAAAGTCCCGTTAGAATAAGTGCCCAATTTACACTACAAGATAGAAAAATAAAGTGAAATTAAAAATCAGCCAGCTTAAACCACTTTTCCAGCATATTTTGCTGCTACAATTTATAAAATTCTCAACTTTAATTCCTTTTACCTACTGGTGTCAAGAATAACTATTTTTCGGGAATGACAAAATCAATAGATGGTTTGTTTGATGCCCTTTCATTTTTTCGAGTTTTTACGCAATACCTGACCCGACACCCTGTATTCATCTGTAGAAAAAGAGATTGCATCAGCCGCACTTTTGAAAAAGATTCTTCCTATGTCAGGGAGCATAGATATATTCTCATCACTTCGTGGGTACTTTCATGTCTTCATTGTTTACTTCTTGACTTCCAAACACTATGCTAGCTCTCTCTGCCTCTTCATATTCCCTTGTCGACTTGTCGTCGGTGTTGAGGCAAGGTAAGTAAGAACAAGGGCATACGCAAGTGTTTGTATATGAGCATGAAAGTAAACAATCAGAAGCATTAAAAGTGCCTCCTCTCTCTTACGCGGGAGTAAGTTTCGCACATTTTTTTAAGTGTGAATAATCTGCCGGTTTAATGACTGTTTCGCGTGAACTTCGACTTTTCGTTCTTTCCAATTTTTTTTTTTTTTTGTTCTTTGTTTTTGTTTTTTTAAATTTAATTTGAGGTATTTTTGCCCCTAAAATTGTTTCTTTTGAAAGATTTAAATAATAACCTGTGGGCCACTCATTTCCTTCGTCTTTAAAAAGACTATGAATACGGAGCTATTGGTCGAGAATTGTAAGACTTGCCTGTCGCTATGGTAACCATCGTCAAAGTGCCCGATTTTCAAAGCCACCCAAATTCAACAAGTAGCCTATATCCTATATCTAACAGGCCTCTTAACGAAGGTTACCATAGCAACTGGCAAGTTTTACAAGTCTCGACCAATAGCTGCGTCACTCGTGTAGACAGTACTAACGATCGGTTCAACGATGAAGTAAAATATCGGCGAGTACAGGTCTTCAAGCCCATCATTCGTATTGTACAGGGTGTTTTTTTTATCTCCCCCCCCCCTGGTTTTTTTTCTTGCTAATTGAGATAAAATGTTGCGGTTTGGACTATTCTTCATCATTTTGGCTGAATTTTCTTTTTTTGGGGTCGAAACCCCCCCAGCCCCCCTAGGGGGGCCCCCAGGGGGGCTATCTCAAAAATTTCAAATGGCAACCCCTATCTTGTGATACATCGTTCGAAAGGGCATAAAATTCTAAGACTTTTGGCGCAAACCGGAAGTTGATATCGTTTTTTGTTTTCGATATATCGAATTTCAAAGTTCGATTTGGACCCATTTTCAATAAATCGTTACTCCACTTTGGAAAGTCGGAATTAAAAAACCTATGGGTCCAAAATACTCTAAAAAGCAAGTGCTTTTCAGATAACGAAATGGTTTTGACATAAAATTTGATTTTAGGGCCCCAAATTTTTTTTAAAAATTTTGCTCCTAAAAGGGGCTATCTTGAAAATTCCCTTCCACGACCCTTATTGAATGATAAGTCGATCAAAAAAGCATAAAAAACTGAACATTTTGGCGCAATCCGGATATCGATATCGTTTTTCGTATTCGAGATATCGAATTTTGAAGGTAGGCGAAAATTGAATTTTTAATATTCGATATCTCGAATACGAAAAACGATATCGATATCCGGATTGCGCCAAAATGTTCAGTTTTTTATGCTTTTTTGATCGACTTATCATTCAATAAGGGTCGTGGAAGGGAATTTTCAAGATAGCCCCTTTTAGGAGCAAAATTTTTAAAAAAAATTTGGGGCCCTAAAATCAAATTTTATGTCAAAACCATTTCGTTATCTGAAAAGCACTTGCTTTTTAGAGTATTTTGGACCCATAGGTTTTTTAATTCCGACTTTCCAAAGTGGAGTAACGATTTATTGAAAATGGGTCCAAATCGAACTTTGAAATTCGATATATCGAAAACAAAAAACGATATCAACTTCCAGTTTGCGCCAAAAGTCTTAGAATTTTATGCCCTTTCGAACGATGTATCACAAGATAGGGGTTGCCATTTGAAATTTTTGAGATAGCCCCCCTGGGGGCCCCCTAGGGGGCTGGGGGGTTTCGACCCCAAAAAAAGAAAATTCAGCCAAAATGATGAAGAATAGTCCAAACCGCAACATTTTATCTCAATTAGCAAGAAAAAAAACCAGGGGGGGGGGAGATAAAAAAAACACCCTGTAGAAGCGGCATGATTTGATTCAACCCCCCATTTGATTTGCGTGGGCTTCCTTCGCAAATCGGGAAACTCTCAAAGATTACAACCCTACCGGACGTACCTTTTATTAATGGACCGTACCAGAATATTCGACTTTCAGACCGAATCCGTTTAACATCCCAACAGAAATTCGGGCACAATCTGAATCTCCTACCAGTTGGAACCGCAGAAATTATGTTGGTCTGTCACAGGTAAAATTCTAGTTTGGTAACCAGATGACATGTTTTTATAGTCTTCCTCCTTTCTCCGAGGAATTTTAAAGGGGAATTCAGTAAGCATGCCTTTCAGCGTCGGCTCGTGCAATGCGGCGTCAATGGCTCCCATCAATTTCATTCTCTATAGAACAATCGATTGAACAGTGAATAAGCAGCGCTTCGCCAACAATCGATTTTTGCACATAGGTTCAAATGGAGGAAAAACATTGTTGCCAGACTGCACGAGCCGCCGTTCACACTTTCTTGTGGTCTGCGCTGAGTGAGTTAAATATTTCGTTGAAAATCGGTCTGATTTGCTGTAATTATAGCGATCTGACCCAGTCAGTATTCCTCAACTGCACCTGTCTGTATCTTCAGTACGGCGTGTGCCATTCGTCCATGAAATCTGGCGTCGCTCACTGGACCCCAAACATGGATTTTTCTGGACTTGAATTTTTTTTTTTGTTTCGTTTTGATCGAAACATTATTGTGTTGATATTTTCTTTCAAAATTCTTGTTATTCGTCTCAATTCAAGGTATAAAATGAATGATTTTACACATTTCCAAAGTGATCTTGCAATCAATTTTTAATAACTTTGATTTTTATTGGCGTAAAAATGTGTTCGGGAAATTCCATGTTTTCATCCACTGTGCGACGCGACGCCTGAGTATGAGTCCTGACCGACGGATGTTGTCGTGAAGATGTGGGCGGAGGTTGAGACAGTGGGACTTCTCAGTTCTCACTCCGGATGCGGATCTACCAACTTGCGATGTGCAAACATCGATGCCGATTTTATGTTCTAATCCTCCGTTTGATCCATTTAATTACTGTAATCTTCGCTCGGGTTTAACAAAGATTTGGCAATTTTTTTTTTTTTTTTTTTATTTTTTTTTTATTTTTTTTTTTTTGCGAAGTAGAGATTGCCTCTCGCCAACTTACCACTCACTCTGATCACGATGTTTTATCCCGGTTGAGTTCCAATGTAGTCACAAATCAGGGCTGCGGTTTTGCGGACCTCAAGTCAGGGCTGCCAGATTCAAAAATTGAAAATCACTGGAATCTGGGTTAAAAATCCCCCCCCCCGAAAAATGTTCAGACTTATCCTCTAAAAAATCATCAGAGATTACCAGATTTTGAAGAAATTCCCAGAACATCCCAGTTTTTTGAAAAATATCCAATCAAAAGGTGTGGTATTTCGGTTGCCTGAAACATTTACGTAATGGAGCAATCATGAAAAAAAAGACCGAGTGGCAGAAGTTTTAGTGGGTAGGGCCGCTTTTAGATGTAAAATTGTAAAATATCTGGAAGCTGAGAAATCCCACATACCTTTCGCGAACGCCAGAGAGGGTATAGGTAGTTATAAAAACTTTCTTCCGCCTAAAGAAAAAAGAAAAAAAAGGAAAAAAATATCACGAAAAAAGGATGAAAAAGAAGGCTTCGGCACTGAGGGTTCCTGAGTTCCGCTCTTCAGCTGGAGTTTTGCAAGAAAAACCCAACCTATAGTTTTTCTCGTCGTCCTGATTTATATAAATAAAACTGGGAGAGAGCTTGCCCTATATATGGATGAAGACTTTTGCGCACCACAGGTTCAGCTTCCAGTACACTTATCAATGTAGATGTGCGAGGTATGTGTTAGGACAAAATCTACGACTTCCTCAATAATATTTGGTTTGTTACATGCCAAAACAACAAAACAAAAATACCCAGCAATGGAAAAAGTTCTTTTTTCCATTCAGTCTTACAATTAAATGTATCCTATAACTTTTATCCTCTGTATTATATTGTAGATTCAAAGTTTTTTTGAGCGATCGTTTGAAGGCGAAATAACTGTCATTCTTCAAACATCTCGTAGACAATACAAATCAGAATTCAGAAGGAACAAAAAATTGTATTTGGAGAGAGTGCAAAATGAAGAGAAAGAAAAAAACCTAATCAGGCACTACTAAACCATAGTGATTTTTATAATTACGGCTAAGAAAAGATAAGAAACAGCAGGAAATTAAGTAATACTGTCAAAACCTTCATTGCCTCTTAGGAAATAAAGGAGGCTTGGAAGTTTCACTTGGTTGAAGAAACATCAGTCATTGACCTCGGAGCACAACTCTCGTGTGCTCGTGCTTTCAATATTTAGCGTGCGTGTGGGAGGGGGGGGGGAGATAATCACAGTGATGATCCATCTCTATCCTTTGTTTTCGTATCACAGCGGGGGGAAAAAAACAAAACAAGTTAACTGATAAATAAAGATAAAAAAAAAAAAAAAAACAATCCTTAACTGTAACGTTTACAATACACCAATTATTTGCACATACATTAGGTACCGCACAAAACAACTTAAAGAATTAAATACTTGAAACTGAGTTACATTGTGGAGCCAGTGGTCCAGCAAATACGTCGCATAAATGGGTCTGTTGCATACTTTTGCTACAACAATATAGACCTTTGATTCTCACGTAAAATTCCACAAAAATAACGATGCGCACATTAAATACGTTCAAAATCCACTCATCAACTCAGGAAATCACTTCAATTTCAAACAGCCCGCGCTACACTAGACACTATTTGCACCGGAATACTACTACATAGACGGAACTACCGTGCTTAAGTAAACAACATCGTACCTACAAAATGATGGAAAACCCTTCTAAATACATGAACTATTGGCTGCATTTGCTGTCTGGTCTTTTCAGTTGATCAAAGATTACAAAATAATATAAGAAATGTACGGTTGTACGCATCTAAACGAAACATGCCAATGTTTGTAAGTTTAGTTCATGTTCACATAAGCGAGATGGTTCCATCTATGTAGTTATAAGTTGGTGATATAGTGTCTAGTGCAGCGCGGGTTGTTTGAAATGGAAGGTATTTTCTGAGTTAATGAGTGGATTTTGAAAGTTTTTAATGTGCGCATTGTTATTTTCGCCGAATTTTACGTTAGAAACACTGAGTCATATTGATGTAGCAAAAGTACGCAACAGACTCATTGTACTAAAGTTTGTCAAAGTAACTTAAAAAGTAATCTGAAGAGTCCGTTCTCTTAAAAAAATGTCGTGACTTTTAGACTTGATAGGAATGAAGCACACGAGTAAGGTTCTAAATTCGATATTAGTGTGCAGTATGAATATTAAAATAAGAAGAGGACCAAGATAAGTAATTTTGGGTTAGAAATAAAAGTAAAAACAAATTTATAAGAAACAAATAATGAACACAAAAAGTTAAAGATAGAAAGTCATAGGGGGAATACATATTTATACTAAATATTTAAGAAAAAAAGGACTACATGTTGCCGCCGTTTGTGTTTTTGGTTCTCCGGTAGGGGTCGCCGCTCTACGACGGCGCGGCGCACTATGTGGTATTTGACCAAAAAAGCTGGCATAAACTAAAAAAAAAAAAGTCGCTATTGGGAAAAACTGTTGTGATATTCGGAATCTACATAGATTTTTGCATTAGAAACTTGTATTTAGCGGGTCTAAACTAGATTAATTTAACTAGAATCCACCAGGGGAAAAATCAGTTTTACCACCATTAAATTTAGCCTCAGAACGAGACTATAATCAAAGTAAAAAAAAGGTGTTTCAAATGAAGTCAGAACAAAATTTGTGTACATGGATCGTCTTCCTGAAGGTATTTACAATCAGCTCATACCTATTTTATCCAATTTTAATTTGAATCTGATATTTTTTAGCTATTTCAAAGTTTTTAGCTAAAAACGTAAATTTTCCGATTTTCAAGAGAACTTAAGTTCAATTATCCTGCCACATCCCGCGGGTATATATATGAGAAATGGTAGTCCTTAGTGCGTACTAATAGGCCTTGAAGTCAGAAGTTGCGGAAAAATGCGGCTTTTCCGGGAAAATTAGTTTGAATTTTGCGTTTTTGCACGAAATTCTCGTTTTTACGTGTTGTAAGGGCTACATCGCTACAAGAGTGAAATTTGGCAACACCGTCCAAATGACTTGAAACTCAGTATCCAAGGGTACTTTTTAACGCTGAATTCATATTTTGCATCAGTTTTTCAAAATTCGAAAATCCAAGATGGCTGACGACCGATTAGTCAAAAAATTTGTCGGCGGCCATCTTGGATTTTCAAATTTTGAAAAACTGATGTGAAATTTGAATTCAGCGTTAAAAAGTACCCCCGAGTACCAAATTTCAAGTTATTTGGACCGTAGAAACAGTTTATGCCAACTTTTTCGGTCAAATACCACACAGTGCGGCGCGGCGGCGGCGTCGCACTGTGAATCGAACGCGTGAGCTAGCTAGACAAAACCCATAACTTTTGAACGAATGCAGATGAAGTAACGAAACTTTCAGGATAATACTTTCATTGTATGCTCTATCGATCCACTAAAAAAGAATAAAAGAAAAAAAATCCTTCGGAGGTGTGTAAGGGGGGGAAGGGGGGCCATAATTTGAAAAAACAAAAATCGGTCGACAAACCCCATCTCGTAATATATCGATCAAAAAGACATAACAAACTGAGCATTTCGGCGCAATTCGGGGATCGATATCGTTTTTCGTATTCGAGATATCGAATATTAAAAGTTCAATTTTCACCCATCTTCAAAATTCGATATCTCGAAGACAAAAAACGATATTGAACCCCCGATTGCGCCAAAATGCTCAGTTTGATATGTCTTTTCGATCGGTGTATCACTCGATAGGGGTCGAGGCTCGGAATTTTTGAGATAGCCACCCAGAGGGGACATTTTTTTAACTAATTTTGGGGGGCTCTAAAACCAAATGTTGACTAAACCAATGTCAAATCCGTATTTTTTTCTGGAAAGGACTTGCTGTTTAGAGTATTTTTGACTCCTAGTTTTTTAAATTCCGACTTTTGAAATGGGAATTCTGATTTTTTGAAAATGGGTCGAAATCGAACTTTGACTATCGAGACATCGAAGAAGAAAAATGATATCGACCTCCGGTTTGCGCCAAAAGTCTTAGAATTTTATGCCCTTTAAATCGAGGTATCACAAGATAGGGGTTGATGTTTGACATTTTTTAGATAGCCTCTCTGGGCGTTAGAATTTTACGCCCTTCAAACAATGTATCACAAGATTGGGGTTGTTGTATGAAATTTTTGAGATAGCTTCCCTGAGGACCTCCCAGAGGGGGGGGGGGAGATTGACCTCAAACAAGAAAATTCATCTGAAGTGATGAAGAATGGTCTAAACCGCAACTCTTCATCTCAATTAGCAAGAAAAATCCAGGCAAAAAACCAGGGGGGGGGGGTAAAAAAAACTCCCTGCCGATTAATAACGGCTAGAGTGTCGTTAAACGCGTTCAAATACGACTAGGGTTCTCGGGTTCGAATCTTAGCTCAAGCTCTGCTATTTTACCCTCGTTTTTTATAGGTTTCTTCGATTCTTCAATTTCCTGGTTCAAACCTCCCTCGGAAAAATCGAAAATTCTTAACGATGGAGCGTTGTGGAGCGTTTGAACAAAAGATATGTTAAACTGCATTAAATTTGCAATATTTTAAGGCCAAGTTGAGAGCGACTACACGCGTGGGTAGAGAAAATTAGAACTCTATCAAAGTTGAAAAATGTGAAAATTGGCTAAAATTTAAGGGAATTTTTTAGGATACATTAAAGGATTTACAATTCGATTTTGATGCAAGAACGTCTTTCTACAATGGTGAAAGAGAGCCAACAAAAATTCTTGGACCAAACTCTCGACGCACAGTGGTACTGCTAGGTAAAATGTCGGGAATTCCTGCAATTCCTCTATTTTTGGGTTTAAACCTCCCTCAGAAAAAGCGAAATTTTTTACTGACGCATTGTTGAGCATTGTTTGGGCGAAACATATGTTAAACTACATTAAATTTGCTATCTTTTAAGGTCAAAACGAGAGCGGGTACACGTGGGTACACTAAAGTAAAACTCTATCAAATTTAGAAAAGCATAAAAATTGGCCAAAATTTGAGAGAATGTTAATTTTTTTGAATACATTAAAGGTCTTAAAATTCAAGTTCAATGCAAGAAATCTTTTTCATAATGATGGAAGAGAGCAAAACAAATTTTACCGATCAAAATTATTGACGCACAGTGGTACGGCGAAGTAATAAGTCAGACGAGATCAATCAACAGAAAAACAAGATTTTTTACCTGCAAAATGAACTTTGAACCTATATCTTAGGCACCATAGTCAGGTTTTGAGCCAAACGGGCATTGATTAGGGCTTATCCAGACATCCATTAACAAGAAAATCAAGCCCAAAAGTGGCTTCCTTGACTTGAGTTTTGTCCAGCTAGAATACACACGTCGATTCACAGTGCGTCGTGCCGTCTGTAGCTCCGGCGACGTTGGCAAGGTGAGTTTTGCAGGCGGGAGCGGCTGGGACGGAGGTTTTGGGGTGGAAGATTTCTTCCTCTCCCCCTCCAAACATCGAGGAGTCCCCTCCGCTCCTCCTTTTTCTTTGAAATATTTTTGTCACCCATTTTATTAATTTGCAAGTTAGCCTTCCGTCTGAACGGACGAGGATAATTTTTGCCAACTCAGACGGAACCTCTGCGTCTACTCAAACAACATCGTAACAACAAAATGTCTGATTTTTCATATAAACGCATGAAAAATTGAAGAACACCGTGACATTCTAGCCTGTCAATTTTATCCCTTCAAATCACCCAAAAGTTACGACTGAAAGTGAAGTGCTTTTTTTTTTTTTTTTTTTTTTTTTTTTTTGCAGGGTGGGTGTTATATCTGAAATTAGGATGTTTTTTTTATTATCTAAGCTGGGAATATTGCCATTCCATGGGTGAATGCTGGGTAACAGGGCCATCTAGGAGATTGAATGATCCCAAAATTTCACCCGGCATTACCTCAATAGATGCTGACTTATGTCACGATTGTACCTCGATGTTCTTGGCAACAATGTTACGATTTGGTTGAGATCATATCAATATAATCAGCGCGTGCGTCAGGCGCGCGCCATCTAGTACGGTCAGTCCTGAGACAGCTCAGCGCCTGTTTCCTACAGTCATCAGACCCTTTTAAAAATCAACACATCCGTGATCCGGCCATCGCTGAAAACGCTCCGTTGTGGCTTGAAGACCTTACCGTTTAAGCCGAGTAGAGTTATCCATTGTGTCCGACTCCTTCAGCGTGTATGGGTGTAGCTTGTACTCTCAAGGTGTGGGGCATGAACACGCCTACGTCCTCATAGGAACTATCTGAATTGAATGAGATGTTAATTGAGGTGTTCATCGGAATATGGATGAAGGCTCAGCCGACTCAAATTTAATCCCTGGACTAGCCGAACTTATTTCGAAAATTTATTTCGTTCGACGTTGAGGTGCGATCAATAGGTCTGTTGCCTACGTTTGCTATCTACAAACACTGTAGCATATTGATTTTTTTAACGTTTTGCACAAATAACGATGCGAACAGAATAAACTTTGAAAATCTTCTCATTACTTCAAGAAACTACTTTCGTTTCATGCGAGCAACTCGCCCTACACTATAGATACTAGTTTCACCGACTTATACTACAACAGAGGAGTTCTCTGGAAGAGAGGCGTGATTGCAAAAATCGAGTTTTGAGATAATCAGCTTTGAATATTTCAAACTGCTACCAACCAAATGCTACCAACCGAGATTTAATAAAATGCTATATTTCCCTCAATTTTTGAGATATCGGCATGAAATTTGGTACGCATGTAAACTAGGATACGTAGAATCGATTTAGCCGTTCTCCCGAAAAACGGCGTGAGTGCACTCACGCCCCTCTTCTTCCGACCTCCTCAATACGAAACCAATCGCACGGTGCGTGAGTTTATGTTAACATTATCGTAACCACAAAATTTTGGTTCTGCTTTAAATGCACGAATTTGTGGATACATTTGTTGCCTGGTCTTTTCTGGTGTGCCAGAGATTACAAAACGATGCAAGAATTCTATGTATATCAGCGAAAGATACAATGTTTGTTAGCTATGTTGATGTGATTGTGTGATACTCACTTTAACATATGGTGTTTCTGTTAAGTTAAAACCGACAACCGGTTGTCGGTTTTGAGTCTGTTTCGGTTGCTGCCAAAAAACGTTTGAACATCTTCTTTAAAGGACTTAAAATTTTGCTCGATGTTTCCAGAAGTGAGGTTAAGGATTGTTGGTTTATTAAATTCCATCTCTTTTTATTTGTTTATGGGTTTTTTGAAAAGTTTTAATTTGTATTTTGGAGAATTTACAGTAGGACTAATAGAAAAAGTTTTTTTTCGCGTTGTCCGCAGCGCCATGTTAAGCTATAAAAGTATTTTATTTTAGTATCTTTTATTTATGAAGCTGAAAAGACAGAGAGATGATGAATGAATAAATCTTAATTTCCATGGCAACCGATGTTCACCTCTTACAGTTTCCGTCTTTGCAGTACCTATAATGTCGGTAAAAATTGTGTATACTGTGAAGCGTGGGTTGTTTAAAATGGGAGTTATTTCTTGAAATGATGAGTGGATTATGGAAGTTTTTAATGCGTGCATCGTTAATTGCGCGTGATTTTACACCATGGCTAATGTAAATTTCTGACAAGAACCCACAAATTAGAGGTTTTTATTATGAGTGAGGCGTCTGAGGTACGTCACGTTCGCATTCATATGGTGTTGAGGTAAAACATCCCATCTCGTATGTGCTCAGTTTTTTTAAATGATAAAAAAAGTTCGTTTTATCTTTTCGTTGCTTGCTGCATATGTGTTCTTATTTCAAAAAATTCTCGAAGACCATCTTTACTGAAGGCTAAATTTCTCAGGGGCCTTCTTTAATTTATTTTCTCAAAGATTTTCGTAGGGACCAAACATTTTTTATCTTCTTAAGTTGCGGATAGAAATAAACGAAATATTTACTTCATTTGAATTGCTATTCGCAAAGATGCATTTTTTGTGCTGGTACTGCATTCTGAATTGAAACTGCACGGAAGAATTAAAGAAAATCCATTAATTTCCACCGTTTTTCCTGATTCTAACATCTTTGTGGCTTCAGCTCAGTTTATAAAAGAGGAGAGGAAGATGAGATAAGGTTTTATGAAGAAGAAAAAAAAAAGAAAGAAATAAAAGAGAAATATTGCGAAGAGGAAAACTTACATTGGGGGGGGGGGGGGGGGGAGAGACTACGAAAAATATTGGTGTCATACCTTTGACCGGAGCCTTCTTTTCCGCTCATGGATCGATTTGGGGTTCAATCGCAACTTCTGAGAATCGATTTATTTCCATTGACTCATATGGAGGAGACATCGATAAATCGCATTTCAAAAGTAATACTTGCTGTTACTCTAGGCGTGCTCTTATTGTGATAAATTTATTGTCACTTTATTTGATTGATTATTGATTCTTTCGCTTTAACGGCCTAGAAAAATATCAGCGAGTGAAACATGACTACGAACAAAATTATAAAAAAAAAAAAAAAAAAAAAAATGCTCATTTTTTTCTAATCAACAAAAGACGCTTGATGAAATGATAAATCATGCTGTCAAAGATTCTACTCACTTGATTTGTATCGTTCCCTCTTTTATCATTATTATTCTATTCATTAATGTTTTGTTTTTCATTTTTATTCATTTATGTACGTAGATACTTTTTATCTTATTTTTTGCTACAGAGCTACACAGATATCCACTTTTACGTACAAGTGTCCACGTTTGAGCTCCCTTTTTTAACTGCACGCAATGAAATGCGAGACTTTGTTTAGGTGCTTCATAAAAACTTGCTCTCCCTTTTTTTAAGTATTTTTTCTGCCTTGATCAGGTCAAGGACTTCATCAGAATAATGCTGTTCTTTAGTTTGAACGTGCGCAATAATGACCAGAAATCTTGTCTCCGTGGATCCAAAATATTTTTCTTCGCGAATCCTCAAAGTTCTGGTATTGGCGATATCGGAATCAGGATTTCGCTCTTTACGCTACTGCTCCCTAAAGCTTCGATTTTAGTTTTTTGTTTTTTTGTTTTGTTTCTTTTTTTTTTACAAAGGTCAAGTTTCAAAATTAATCGATAGACTCAACCATTTCTTGAACATTTCTCTCTAAAACAATGAAGATTTAGTAAAATACGTGGTTTCTTGGCAAAATTAAACTATATCATCCGTGACTAATCAATCCGTAAACTATATCAACGGTCCGAAGATCGGTGTACCCAGAGCAAGGGAATTTTAGTAAAAGCAGTCTAAGGAAATAAAGCTCTCCAAGTGTAGGCGACACAAAATGTATCCTCGCAACGCACTCAGACATATTATTGGTACTCAAGCATTACTTTGGGCCGCTTTTTGGATTCGATGTTGTAATTCTCATAGAATTCCAAATAAGTAAGAGCATATAATTCGCAAAAAATTTTGGCCTATTTAGATATATTTTTAGCTTGGAATGTGCCTGCTCTCGAGCCACTTGTTCTGCTCCCAGCCTAAAAACTATTTGGTCTTCATTAGGTAGATGAACTGGAAGAGCCACGACTTTGGGCTGGCGACAGCTTATGTCAAATTCAAAAATCCTCCAAATACCTTCTGACGCGCTGACGTACCTGAAATTAACGTAGCTCTCGATTTCGTCTTCTTCAGAGAGACGTTCATTCGTATCAAAGACGCCTACCTGAGCATGATCTGGGCTCTTGTAAAGCTATTTATACAAATATTTGATTATTCTAACGCGGTCGTGGCGATTTCTAAGTTACAGTGACACTCCATCATAATAAGAATCGCGGGATTGTACGGCACCACCCACTGATTATCTATTTCTTTCCCTGATTTTACTTTAACAGGACTGCTCTCAGGTCTGCTTTTATAGTGACAATAACCTCTGTCGTCGATATGCGTGACGGGATTTAAGGGCTAAGGAAAATTCTTTGTGCATTTTTTAGTATCCTTATCCATGCACGGTGAAGACAGGCGGTCTACACCACATGGCCCATGAATCATATGTTGGAAAACTAATTCACGTAAACGCCCTGCCACCTCGTTAGGATTTGGAGTCATGGCCCAACAGTTGCGGATCCAGCCCTCGCGAATGGTGAGGGGGGCGAATTGTGGATTTTTGCCCCTAAGTGACCCCCTTTTCTCGTTTTTGCTGTTGCTTTTCCCCTTCCTCTCCCCTCTTTTCCCACTTTTCGGGTCGAACGGGGGGGGGACGATCGCCCCCTTCGCCCCCCTGTATCCGCCAATGTGGCCCAAGCAAACTTGTTAATTTCAATGCTATTAATTGGGCCGCCTCCTTCAACTCTAAAGGCAATATGAGCATGGGGAAGTCCTCTTTCCTGGTGTATACTTAAAGCAGTGGTGGGTCATGCTATTTTGCAACCATGTTTATTGCCATCTGAGCGTTTACCAAAGTGTCGATTTCTTAGTTCTTAGGGATTCAACGAATCCCCTGAAGTTCGTTTAATTTCATGTAAGTTTAAATGGAGATAATCCGTTGTTGCCACATCGTACGAATGGCTAATACCATTTAATGAGACGTCCATGACTTCACCAGCTGAAAAGAATTAGGCTGCATATCAAGAATAAGTAAAACAATTATCCAGGTGTTCCGCCAAAATCATACGCATCAGACAGATTCGATCCGACATTATCTTGGTTCTAATTCCAAGGCGCTTAGCGAGAACTGTTGCAATTCCTCTCTTGACATTTTCAGATTCAAAGAGCGCACCTCATTCTTATTAAGAATGCCTCAATAATAGCATTCCAAAAATCCGCGTTTTAAATTTTTGCTCATTCATAAAATGAGAATATCCACGCGAGTAAGCGACTTATCTTATATGATTTCCGGTATTTGAAAAATGTCGAATTGAGAATTAATCGTTTAATCTCTCCAGACTTGTCGATTCCAAATTAATGAGTCAAGATCTAGTATTTTTCCCCGTCTTCAACTTTAACTCCTTCTTCTTCTCATTCTTTTTTTCTTTTTTTATTGCGTTGCTCCAGTTTTATTCAATCTAGTCAGTATTAAATTTTTTCCCTCCGGATTTCATGTTCAGAATAGGGAAACAAAAACATTATTAAAAACCATTCCTTAATTTCAGATAGATCTATAAAAAAAAGTTCAAAATCTGCCGTACTGTAAGATTTAGTCATGTACTCATCAAATATTGGTTGTATTTTGCAAGATTCTGGGTTACTTTTTACTGGCACGTTTTGCTAATCTAGGTTCTTAAGTGTAACTTATAACGATATATTTTTTAAAGTTTTGCCAATTAATTCGGGATAAACTTTCACCTTACCAATTTCTATCCACCTCATGGTGTTCCCTAAATTACAGACCTTTATTCGTCCGGAGAAAGAGTCTCAGTTTGAAACTGCGAGAACGAAATAGGATTCTATTCATAATGTCTTTAGATATGACGGACGATCGGCGACACACTTTGAAACGTATTAGAGTCACACATAGAGAGAATACTGAATGGATGATTGGTGGGTTTGGGGAGGGGGAGGGGGCTACTCCACTGCCGTTCGCGGGTCGCGTCCGCGTCGAGGGCAAAAAAATATGAGAAGTGATTTAGATGTACTAACTCACATTTAACCATTGAATATAATGTGCTCTGCTTGCGCTGTCACTGTGGCCGTTGTGGCGCTCCGCTCGCTCCGCTCGCTCGGTCGCTCCATGGACTATGGTATAGTAGGTATAAGTATGGCGAGCGGCATTTAACAGTTGGATCATGTACTCTACATGCCTCATTTTATTGAGCGCGTGTATTTCCCATCTAGTGACTTTTATTGCCGTCGAGGATATCAAAAGCGACGTCCATTGATAATCTTCGGATCTTTATTATTGCCGTTTGAAATGTTCTCCGATCATCTGTCACTATTTACGAGCTCTCCGCGCGGTCGCACAGTTGTCCAAATTTTGAAATTTGGCGGCCAAAAATCAGCAAAACAAAATGACCTTAAACAATCGTAATTTTTGAAACTGAATTGATTTTAGACTCTGTGTGTACTTTTTTCCAGCTAGAATCATCTGTTAGAAGTGGTTTGAGCGAGTAAAACTTATGTCCCAGAAGCTATTAAATGGCGGGATTAGATGAATTTTATTTTTCTAATTTTTGACCGCCAAATCGGTTTTTTCTGCCCACTGTGGGCCGCTCCGCTTTGATACACTCCTCCATTCTCTTTGGGACTTTGATATAGACGTAAGGCTACTTGTCGACTCATAAATGCTCCAGCCTGGATCAAATGAGCTCTTGATATGTTAGGCACACACAAGTCGAAAGGTAATTACAATTTGCTCGGCGTACGACCGCGATCGGGTCGCGTGCAAACCGTCCGTCCTCTGATTAACATGTTGAAAGGCAATTACCACCATTAAAAAGAAAAAGAAAAAAAAAGGAATCGATGAATGAGTTTATGCTGCCTAACAAGTGCTTAGAGCAAAAGCAGAGACAAATATAGAGACCCTGCGCAAAGCTTGCAACAGGTGTCCAATTTCCATACTCTCTGATCGGAGCTCATCGAAACAACAGCCAACAGTCGCTTATTGTTAGAGATGAATAGAGACCCAGCACATGCTATGCTTCCAATTTTAAAAAAGTGAAGCAAGTTATAGATGCTTCAATTTTATTCGAAAGTCACCGGCCTCAACAGAAAACAGTCGCCTATACTGTTGAAAGGTGAGCAAAATGAAAGGTTGAGATTCGTCCGCGGCTCCGCGGGTACAGCCAATAATATAGAAATAGGACGGTAATTAGTAACATCATCCTTACGACCACACTTAAAGATAGGGGTCACGAATGAAGATTTTCAAATGGAGGGAAAAGAACCTAAACGCAGGGATTTTCTAAAAACTAAGCAAAGTGGCTCAACTAAGTTATCCTAATAATTCAAAATGAAAAGAGGGTGCGCACACCATCAGAGCCCATTAAACTCGCATCGAGATCTTCGCTGATTGATTTCTTTTGACCTTTCAAAATCTTTTCATTTCTAAATATCTCAGCCCTTTTCCGATAGCTATCAAACCTCACAACAATTGACCTAGGCAATATGTTATTTGACAAGGAACTTATAAGTAGATTCGTTGATAATTATAGATTTCATACCCACTCGATGATTTTTTTAGACTTGCTTTTATTGGGCCGTTGTTTCTACGTTGCATTTTTTTTTTTTTTTTTTTACCACATCCAGTGGCGGATCCACCTGGCGGGGATGTCCCCCCCCCCTCTCCAAGAAGTCTCAAATTTCGGCGTTTCTCAACAGAAAATGGCCCGAAATTGCTTCCGACGCTTCAAATTCCAAATTTTCACAGGCGTGCCCCCCTCAGAAAAATTTCTCGATCCGCCACTGAACACATCCATTCTTTGTTCGCTTTTGTGCCTATGCCTCGACACACGTGTGGACCACAGCGTTGCCTATTGGTGCCATTAAATTCCAAATTTGCTTCCATTTGCTCTTATGGGAGTTTCCGTTCTGATTGTATTATTCTGTGATAAAGGTTTGGAATTATGAATCACGTTGTCTCCAGTCCTTCAAAGTCATCCTCATATGAAACCATTGTTCGTCCTCCCCCCCCCCCCAATTTTTTTGCTTCATCCTAAAGAATGTCATATGTCTTCTCCAAGTTGTCTACCTGTTGCTTTAAAAATTCATTTTTGGTCTATACGGTTTTTATTTCTTTATTTAGCGATTCTATAATCTTCGCCGGGGTGAAACACTCCACACTTCTGAAACTAGCGTCTCGCAAATTTTCCTTTTTATTTTGACCCGTCTGTTTCCCAGAGGCGGCTCGTGCAATCTGGCAACTGTGCACTTTTGCCATTTAAACGTATGCGAAAAGATCGATACTAGGTGAGGCGCTGCGCCTCACCAAGTAATCGATTATTTTACACAGTTTTAAATGGAGTCAATCCATTGTTGCCACATTGCACGAGCCGTCGCTGCTGTTTCCTTTATGGCCTGTTCCCCTTTTACGGGCAACCCCGAATTTTAAACATCACAAGCCAATCCGTCGAAAGCGAAAATCGTGAACTGTTCCGTCATTATTTTGTTTTACTTCCCCCCCCCCACCAATTATCCTCCCTCGAAACTACGTATTGCATATTTTTAACGGTCGTAAAATCTGACCCACTTCCTTTGAGCCCATTTTATTGATTTGAGTATCTTCGGAAACCGTTGTCAAAATCAACTCTTCAGGTGTGACTATTAAATTCAACCCTGAGAGAATGTCGGCCTCGTTTTTTTTTTTTTTTTTTTTTTTTTTAATTCTAAAACTAATGGCTTTTTAATCGTAATAAATAATTCAAAACATATTTCTGCTCCGCACCCTCTCCCCTCCTCTCGGGATTAAAAGCATAACCAGACTGGTGGAGTGAGAGTGAACTAGGCGTTGCCGTAAAACTTTTGGCAACCTGGCAACGTGGCAGTGCTGCCATTTTGTGTAAAATTATACAACATTTTATCATTTGGGCTCGATTGGCAAATTGTATACTAGCCATATACTTTTGAACTTTTAGAGTAGCTTATTTTGACCCTCAAAATGGAACAGTTGCAAGGGTCTGAATGGGTCTGTCGCAAACTTTTGCTACAACGATTAAGAGTGTCTAATCTAATGTGAAATCGCCTGAAAAGTCCATTTGTGGCATCAGAAAGTCATAACATGCAGTAATAAACTCACAAGAGGTGTTTAATGAAATCCAAGATGGCGGAGAAATATCGAGCAATCTGTATGCATGCACCGTGAACATTTAAGGATGGCCAACTTTGACAACCTCACTGGAGGTAGAGGTTATGTGTCACTTCGTGAGTGGTTGTGTTCGACATTGTGAGGTTGGCTATCCTTGCATGTTCGTGGTGCATGCATACAAATTGCTCGATATTTCTCAGCCATCTTGGATTTCATTAAACGCCTCTTGTGAGTTTACTATTGCATTTTATGACTTTCTGATGCCACCAATGGAATTTTCAAGTGATTTTACAATAGATTAAACACTCTTAACTGTTGTAGCAAAAGTTTGCAACAGACCCATTGTTGTATTTTTATAGAGAAAATTAAAGTACTCGATGAGCTGAGAAGAAAGGTGCCTCTGGTTTCTAATTAAGTCCCATTGTTCCGGAGTTGGGATTTTGGCCAAAAATACATTGGTCTAAATGGGAATTCCGCGTAGTGACGTCACTACGCCCACGATTTTACTACAACTTTACGCTTGTGTAACTCCAAAACCGGGACACTCAAGAAAAAACCAAAGTCACCATTGTTCTCAGCTCATCAAGTACTATCATTTTCTGTATAACAAACACAACATTTCAGACCTTGCAACTGCCTTATTGCAGACTTTGAAAGCATAGCTCATCAGTATAAATTTCCAGTATAAGTACAAATAAACTTTATTTTCAGCTGAAATCAGATATTTGGGAGAAGGATACCTCCTTCAATCCCTACCATAAACAACAAACAAAACAATAAAGAGACAAACAAAGAAGTAAATACATTTGCTTGCTTACACTTGTCAGTTTACGCTCGTTCAGAGTCCAGTTCTGTCAGGGATGCTCATTTATGACCTAGTTTACCAAAAATCCGGTAAAATTCGAGAAGTTTATGTATGACCATTATTCCATTGATAAATACAACTGGTTTCAAGCTAAAATAATGTTTCGGTTAACAATTACGACCAAGAATTACACCAGAGATAGGTTTATGGGTGCGCAGATGGTTCGTTTCGGATCTCTCTTAAATAATATTAAAGGATGGAAAATAGAAAATTCACTAACTAAAGAATGGCTCGAGCTTAATGGAGGTCGTTTTAGAACTGGTTTCCGTTTAAATCTCGTTGTACTCACGCGTAGAAGGGAGAATTTTCGTCTTTAGCGCAGGTTTTCGGGTCCAAACTCTTCGGAAATAAGACGCATTCAATATTTCTACTAACAATAAGTTGCGTTGAAGACAACTTGCGTAGAAGACGGGAATGCATCAATCCACGCATGCGAACAAAAAGATGTAAACTGCAAACTCTTCTGAAACGACCCCTGCCTTAAATGGCTTGGATGAGTAGCAATTTAAACATAAAGCATGAATGGTTTGGAACGAATTGTTTGACCCCCGATTCTTCGAAACGAGAACAAGATCTACTTACGTCCCTTACAATATTATGGCTAGAATCTGTGACTTGTGACTCCATCGTAATCAGATTTCCAAGTTGACGGGATTTGTAGCTCTTTTGTTTGTGGATTACCAAAACTTATCAAATTACATCTCAAATCTAATACACATAAAAACTTACCGAATTACATCACACATTAAAACGGAACCGTACAAACTAAAGATCGCCAGTTGAACATTTCGGGAATGGGGCAGTTGCAAGGGTCTGAAATGTTGTGTTTTTTATAAAGAAAATGAAAGTACTTGATGAGCTGAGAACAAAGATGCCTTTGGTTTCTAATTAAGTCACATTGTTTCGGAGATGAGATTTTGGGACAAAATACATTCTTTTAAATGGGAATTCCGCGTAGTGACGTCACTACGCACACGATTTTTTCCAACTTTACTCCTGCGTATCTCCAAAACCGGGACACTTAGAAAAAAATCAAAGACACCATTGTTCTCAGCTCATCAAGTACTACCATTTTCTTCATAAAAAAACATCAAAGTTCATAGCCTTGCAACTGCCCCATTAGATGTGCTCACCCTTCCTCCTTTTCGAAATTCCTCTAGGTATACTCTGTTTGGGATAAGAAGTCCGATGAGAAGTCAGATAAAAACGCACTACATTGCAACGCAGCGGTTTCTCGGCTGTCGATTCATCCCCGCTACGTCCGTTCAGGAGGACCGGCCTTTTAGACCCTTTTATTGAAAAAGACAATACCGTGAACTGACCAATTTATATAGTCCTTTGAACGCCTACTCGAAAATTAAATTTTTGCGGCATTCGCGAATTTTGAATAACTGACTTTTTTAAATTCTGCTCGACGTGCACAGAAAAATGATACCTAACGGCGATTCAATGCGTAATTTTTCAAAGATTGCGACTCTCCGAAATCACTCAATCAGGAATGCCGAAATCTTTGAAAAATTACTCCTTGAACCGCCGTTGAGTATCATTTTTCTGTTTCCCCTTATTACCCGTGGGTACGCAACTTGTGAGACTATACGCTGAATGCTTTCATACCCAGATAAATTCTCTCTCTCACTCATGTCTCCTTTCTTCTTAATGACCACTATCCAAAGCGGTCAGTTCTGGACCGTTTGTGCGTTGATTTGTTTGCAGGTTTCCTGTTTGTTGTGTAAGAATGACCACGCAATGGCCTTGAAAGGTTGAATTCGCTTTTCAAGCTCATTAAATTCAGCTCATTTTTTTCGAACATTAGCAGATGTCTCGCAATCTTTGGAAAATTTTTTCATCACTAAGGATACTTGCGCTAATACACTGTGCTTCAAGGTGATTGACCCAGTAGCGCAGTGATTCGCGCAATCTGGCAATATCGTGCTTTTTCGCCGTTAGAACCTTTGTAAAAAATCGATTAAATGCGAGGCTTATCGTCTTGCCTAGATTCGATTATTTTACATCCGTTTTATTGGAGAACATCCGATGTTGCCAAATTTCACGAGCCGCCACTGGATTGACCTATAAATTATTATTTTTTTTCATCACATCGAGCTCTGGGACCAACAAATGTTAGGTCCTGAGCGAGGCTGATTGGCAAGTGCTGTCAGTTATGTATAATAACCGGTTATTTATTTATTCGGGTAAATACCCGGGTACTTATCCATGCTATACATATTCTTAACTTTTGCTCCGAACTTTAAAAATACCCATTGCAGATTTCCGAACCCAAAACCCCGTAAGAAAGCATTCAGTTTAATAATATAGAACGGAATTCAGCATCTAAATCTTATTTTATCATTTTAAAAAGCCGACAAAAAATGAGAAATTATAAATACCCTTTTTTTGGTATTTAGTCGATTTTCGTTCGAGTAAATACCCATTTACTCGGGTATTTACCCGACCTACATCACAGAATGCTGCTCAGATCTGGTGGTTTAATTCTGATTCTGTAATTTAGGAAGCTGCTGTTCCAATGAGTTATTTTCTCTCATATGGTTTTTGATTTTGAATTTCTAATTGGTTTTGTAATTTCTGAAGGTGCTGCTTCAAAAATGAGTTATTTTCTTCTCAAACCTTACATTACGCGAGGTCGTGTGACGTGCGTAAGCTCTCTGATTGGTCGAGACCGCACACAATTCAACTTGCGCACACTGCCGGAACCATGCATTTTATGGTCCCTGCTCTTTCTAGATTAGGATTGCACTTAAACACAAGAAATTCGTGTTATAATCAAGTTAATTGGTAAACTTTTACAAGAAACTGACACTTTCTCTATCGATAGGGGTGTTTCGCCAAACGAATATCACAGTACATCTGTCAGGTCCAACTGCATCTTGAGGATGTCAGTTTTTGGGCGAAGTCAACGGTTAGCCAACAATGCGCTGTACGTATTGGTTGCAATCAGCTGGAACAAAACTCGCCTATAGCACTCCGAACTATATTTCTCCCATTCTTTCGTTACTTTCTTGCTGAGCTATCTTTTTCCAGAGTCGCATTTCGTGAACGGGACCATGACATTTTCTACTATTACTTAACTGCACTAAAATGACCCGATAAATTCATTTCTGCAAACAAACAAAAATCTCAAAAAATGTAACCTGGTTACGATTTAAGCGATTACAGTGAGATAGCAGTTGCATAGGGGTCACGCAAGAGTGAGAGAGATGCTTTGCAAAGCTCAACGAACTTATTCACGGATGACGTCATCGCTGAAACTGTCCATTGCGTCTCCGACTGGGTTTCCAGAAATAATGTAACTGTCTCCTTTATTCCATATAAAAATCTATGAAAACACGACTGTCATACTCTCCTCTTCCAGGCTACTTTAAAAACGTGTCCATTTTGATGTAATTGTGAACCTTGGCGCAATGAAATGTTGGAGGGAGATGGACTATAGAGTCAGTGTTGCTCTATTAATCTCGCATTAATGCGTATGACTGTTTAATAATCACGACGTGCGTTGATACTACAGCAGAAACGTTGTAATTTGTACCAAGACAGTGAAAATACTAGCTGTTTTTTTTTTTTTTTTTTTCTCATGTTATGCAACGATACTTTAATTGAAATAAATTTAGCCTATAATTAGGTGTTTTGCAAACTTTTGCTGCAGCAATACTTAGATCATGAATTCCCAAAGATTCTAACGAAACGAAACAAAACAAAACCAAAGAAACAAAAAACAAAAATCAAGAAAGAACTATTTGAATTCACACTAGGAACCAGTGAGGCTCGTGCTATTTGGCAACCATGTTTTTTGCCTTGTGAACCAACGCAAAAGTATAAAGTTCTCCTGGATTTAGTGAGTCCCCGAAGATAGGTTATTTTATGTAGGTTTAAATGGAGAGAATACGCGTTGTTGCCACATTGCACTAATCACCACTGCTAAGAACATTCCAAAATTCACTCATAAATTCACTGTTGTCTTTTTAAAATCAATTGCGTTGTGTTGTTTCATCGATTAGACGCAAGTATCGTGTTTTGATTGCCTCAATTTTATTAAATAAACTAAACGTTTAGTTAGTTATCACGCATCCTTTCAAAATTCAAACCATCTCAGTGTGCGATCCAGTCGGTAACTTAGGTACTTGATTCGAACAACTTTTGGCAGGAAACGCGCTGTCACTGGCGCAGAAACTTTACCCAAATAAGCTGAATTTTGCTTCAAATAAAAGTCTTACCTAAACGTTAAAAAGAACTGAAAGTATGGCGCTAAGGCCTTCCTTTGAGTTAATCCAAGTATTAGATGTTGAGAAAAATAAATAGAAACCTTTCTTTTTGACCTCGCCACTCATAAGTCACTCTGGAAGACGGTCCATAAAACAAGGATTTTGTTTTTGCCGAAAAATCCTGATTTAAAGAAATGCTAATTTTATAGTTAGTAGCGCACCTCGCATGTTTTATGGGTTGTTTCTTCCAAAGACTGTGCCTCAAAACTGATGCATTTTGTTGAGGTATGCAATTATGCCCGTGATCTCTGACCATCCTTTCTTGGTGACGGTATAATGGCTATAAAACTGTCTTTTTCGCATGCTCTTTTTCACTTATGAGATTGAAAAAATATCTCGAACCACTTTTTTCGTGCTCAGCAAGGATTTCAAAATGATTATTAATTTCATATTTCCTGACAATAACATTATGATTTGAATGGAAAGCCAGTGAAAATATGTATGGCATAATTAGGATATCTGATATTACAATAATTGGGACGAAGCCACTTATTATGGCATGGCGGTAATTGGGACATGGGCCATTTTTTCGAGTTTCATTAATATTTTTTTTTTTCCTGATCGATTATTCCAATGTCTAATTTTTTTAATAAAAGTGGAATGTATTTGAAGGGTCCTAGTGAAAACAGACCCTACATTAAATGAAAATTGACATTTTTACAGGTATTTTACGGAAATTTTTTCTTAAGGGTGGCGGTAATTGGGACATCTACCTTAAGTTGAATTTTGCTTTAAATAAAAGTCATTAACCTAAACATTAAAAAAAAAAAAGAACTGAAAAGTATGGCGTCTAAGGCCTTTCCTTTTAGTTAATCCGAAGTTATTAGATGTTGAGAAAAATAAATAGGGAACCTTACTTTTCGAACCTCGCCACTCATACACGGAAAAAAAACTACGGTAAAAATAACCATACGGATACCTGATTTTGGCACCTGCTAGCTGTTGTGGTAATGTTAACCAGAAGTATACTATGTTTTGACTCGGTACTAGGTGATGTTACTTGATTGCATGTCGAATTTACTCAAAGTATCGGTAAATGTACCATACTTCTGGTAAAGTTTACCATAACATCTAGCAGGTGCCAAAATCAGGTATCCGTATGGTTATTTTTACTAATCTTTTTTTTTCCGTGTAAGTCACTCTGGAAGACGGGTCCATAAAACAAGGATTTTGTTTTTCCGAAAAAAAATCCTGATTTAAAGAAATGCTAATTTTTATAGTTAGTAGCGCACCTCGCATGTTTTATGGGTTGTTTTTCTTCCAAAGACTGCGCCTCAAAACTGATGCATTTTGTTGAGGTATGCAATTATGCTCCGCTGATCTCTGACCATCCTTTCCTTGGTGACGGTATAATGGGCTATAAAAACTGTCTTTTTCGCATGCTCTTTGTCACTTATGAGATTGAAAAAATATCTCGAACCACTTTTTTTCGTGCTCAGCAAGGAACGGGCGGGTTGGTGGCAAAGATGATTGAGTTGACATCGCGATAGTCGTTGACATTCCGTCACGAACATTTTATGGCCTCCTAATGATCGCATTTCTGCGAGTTCGAGTCATTCTTGTTCAACGAAATCGCCGTGAACGGATTACTTGTAACTTATATCAAGTGCAGTTTAATGCATTCTCTATGGGGAGAATCGTTAATGGGAGATTTCAGGGTGTCTTATTAGTCTTGCAATTTCCCTGGGCCTTTTCTTGGGGCCAAGTCTATGGCGCTTTCTTTGAGTAAGACGACTTGTTTCATTGTGAAAACGTCATCTTCAACCCTTAATGGGTCTGTTGCATACTTTTGCTGCAACAATATGGAGCCTTGATTCTTACGTAAAATTCGGCGGAAATAACGATGCACACATTAATAACGTTCAAAACCCACTCATTAACTCATTAACTCAGGAAATCACTTCAATTTCAAACAGCCCGCGCTACACTAGACACTATTTGCACCGGAATACTACTACATAGACGGAACCAACGTGCATAAGTAAACTACATCGTAACTACAAAATGATGGAATTCCGTTCTAACTACATGAACTATTGGCAGCATTTCCTGTCTGGTCTTTTAGGTTTATCAAAGATTACAAAATATTATAAAAAAAGTACGCATCTAAGCGAAACATTCCAATGTTTGTAAGTTCTGTTCATGTTTACATAAACGAGATGGTTCCATCTATGTAGTTATAAGTCGGTGATATAGTGTCTAGTGTAGCGCGGGCTGTTTGAAATGGAAGGTATTTTCTGAGTTAATGAGTGGATTTTGAAAGTTTTTAATATGCGCATTGTTATTTTCGCCGAATTTTACGTTAGAAACAATGTGTCATATTGATGTAGCAAAAGTACGCAACAGACCCATTTACGCTGTTTATTAGATTTGCTGCAATCCATAGAGTAGTATACACTAGTACATCGTGGTCTCGGCGGGTACTTCATGATCGAATCCGTCTGAAACAGTCGGTTTCGTCTTTGTAGAAATACATATGTTGTCTTGTCTGTAATTAAAGAGGTTGATCCAGCTCCCATAAGGAATGGGCTATCGGCAAAAAAATTTCATATTTTCAGAGTCGATAGAACTCGTCAAGACGCGTTCAACGATGGTCAGTTTTTTAATTTTGGTCAACTGGTAAGGGGGGGAGGGAGGTCCAAAGTCAAAACCTTCAAAGTCCCATAACTTTCGCTCAAATCAATATTTTCACTTGTACTTTGCGCCAAAAGATTTGTCTTAAAAAGAGCTTTCGATTGATTTGTATGAAAATTAAATTATACAAATTTTAAACCAATTTTTTTTCAATTTTTACAATTTTTCCAACTTGAAATTTTTGGTTTTTTGAGCCTGAAAAATACGCGCAACGGGTTGAGGAGAATAAAAAACTATGGAAATAAAAGTCAAAGCTATGCTCTTTTGAATGGCCTAAACCGCGATCCGGGGAAATGCTCCGTTCAAAAGTTATAAGCGCCTAAAGTTGCGCACCTCCGAAATCACGGTGCGTTCAGTGCATGTTTTCAATGGCGCGTACCGATCTCGGGTGAGCGAGGGTGACGCGCGCCATTGAAAACATGCACTGAACGCACCGTGATTTCGGAGGTGCGCAACTTTAGGCGCTTAAAACTTTTGAACGGAGCATTTCCCCGGATCGCGGTTTAGGCCATTCAAAAGAGCATAGCTTTGACTTTTATTTCCATAGTTTTTTATTCTCCTCAACCCGTTGCGCGTATTTTTCAGGCTCAAAAAACCAAAAATTTCAAGTTGGAAAAATTGTAAAAATTGAAAAAAATTGGTTTAAAATTTGTATAATTTAATTTTCATACACATCAATCGAAAGCTCTTTTTAAGACAAATCTTTTGGCGCAAAGTACAAGTGAAAATATTGATTTGGGCGAAAGTTATGGGACTTTGAAGGTTTTGACTTTGGACCCCTCCCCCCCACTTACAAGTTGACCAAAATTAAAAAACTGACCATCGTTGAACGCGTCTTGACGAGTTCTATCGACTCTGAAAATATGAAATTTTTTTGCCGATAGCCCATTCCTTATGGGAGCTGGATCAACCTCTTTTTCATTACTATGTTTTCTAGCTTACAGTTTAATGTTTAATCTGTCATGCTTGCACCTTTTTCTTCCTCCCCTTCATCACCCCTCCACCCTTTGTCTTTGTTCTTTCTCTTTAATATTTTTCCACACTTTTTAACCACTGTCCCATCCCTTAAGCCATCGTAATTAGAGAATGTTCTTTGAATTTTCCTTTTCCGTAAGTCCTAAATCCTGATAATATTACGAGAAGCACAACGGTATGCCAACCAAGGAGTTTCCAGTACATTTACCAGAAAAATTTGGTTGCAGCGCCAGAATTGCCGCCGAATTAAGAACTTTGGTAAACAAATACCTGAAATTTCCTTGGTTGGCATAAGAACCGTTGTGTTTTTGGTAATTTATTTTTCCAGTGATAGTGCGGTATCAGAGAGGCAAACCCTGCAAATTTAAAAAAAAAAAAAAAAAAAAAAAAAAAAAAAAAAAAAAAAAAAAAAAAAAAATAAACCAGTAATAATGACGGATAAAAAATGTAAATAAGATGATAGGTACAACCAAACGAACGCGAATTCGTGTGTTTTTGTTACGCTTCCTAAAAACTTTGGCATTTCTGAAGTCGTAACAAACAAGACCAAAACTACGAAGTTTGAAAGCTTTGGTACGTGAGTTCTATTTATTTGGCACCGCCATACTACAAGTAAAGCCCGTTAAATTCCACGGCTATCCTCTTAAACTCTCTATTTTGTGATCCCTCATGGACATATTTTTTCTCGGATTTTATCTTTGAAACTTGAGCAAGGGTCGAAAACATTACTGCTATATTTAACGACACCGAGTCTTGCGTCTCGCGCTTTCTTGCGTAATCACGGACAAAGAAACGTAGAAAACGTTAGGATATACCGTGACCATCCCCTCCCCTCATCTCTACAAGATCAGCTCGATAGCGGACTTGTGGACTTGGAGCTCATTTTGTGCGTTCCTAATATTAGAATGGTTATGCAGTTGTTTTGAATTCCATCTCTTGAGTGCGAGTGCTCGGGGGTCAGAGGAAAAGCACACAAACGTAGGAAAAAAGGAGAGAAACAACTCCAATGAAATATGCTCCTTTGGGGTCGATTTTACCTCTTGTCTCTAAAAAAAAAAGTGCGAGCAACGCTGCCAATATTGGCAAAGAAAATAAAGTTTAACGTTAAATCATATGGGACTTTGGTACGTATTTTACGTCAATCTAGTAGAACTGATTGCTAGTGTCGGTGTCGTAACTTTTGCGTACAAATGGATCAAAATGTGGACGTTTCCGGACACAAAAAGTTGGTTTTTCGTCTGTTTGTTGTTTGATTTTTCTTGCTTTCAAACCGTCTCAGTGTCGATATTTTCTTGCAAAAACTTTGTGATCTGAGTTATACAAGACTGTCATATTAGTTACTTGCACACATATTTTAGTTATTTTACAAGTTAGTTTTGTACTTGATTTTTGTTCGTGAGATGGTGTTCGGAAAATTCCTTAATTAGATCCTCCGAGCGTCGACTCACAATCAGTAAGAGGATGACTAGATACTAGATAGTCTATCCATCACGCCCCCCCCGACTCTTTTTACTGGCCAAAGTTAGCATTTAGTCCTAAAAGTCAGTTATTGTTCAGGGTTAAATGGTAAGTCCAGGTACAAAAATGTCCAACAAACAAATCAATCTAATTATTTGTCAGGTCAAATGAAA